>JAODKC010000028.1:13696386-13708143 GCA_026777985.1 Mormyrops attenuatus
GCTTCTCCCATTGTGAATGGGGTTTGATCCACTTTATTGTCCTGCATTGGTTCTCCCATTTGGACTTGGTTTGATCCACCTTATTCTCCTGGTTTGCTTCTCCCATTGTGAATGGGGTTTGATCCACTTTATTGTCCTGCATTGGTTCTCCCATTTGGACTTGGTTTGATCCCCCTTATTCTCCTGGTTTGGTTCTCCCATTCTGTCTGGGTTTGATTCCTCTTATTCTTCTGCTTTTGATAGTTCCTTCTGGTCTGGTTCTATTCCCCCTCATGGTTTGGGTAGTTCCTTCTGGTCAGGTTCGACTCCCCCTTATGGTTTGGGTAGTTCCTTCTGGTGTGGTTTAATTCCCCCTTATGGTTTGCTCGTTTCTGCGACAGCATCATGGCCGTAATGGGGGTGTCAGCAGGAGCTGTGATTTCTTCCCCCCCCTCCAGTCTTGCTGTGTGTCTGTATGGAGATCTCCGCCTGTATGAGGGACACGCTTAGGTTTGATGCCTAAATGGCCGTTAGGATGTGGTCATCTTGCCTGTTTGCTGTAGCTTGGCACTGCATTGCTGTCAGCTTTATTTCACTATGTGCCGCATTCACATCAATGTGTCACGAGATATACGTCACCAGCTGTTAGTCACGCTGCCGCTCAGCACATTCATTTGGCTACCGCAACTCACGCCTGACCCCCCAGTTCGCCAAGATGCCCTCTGCCGACCCCATGGGACACGGTGCTGATTATGCCCCTCAAACGCCAATCTCGTGATGGCTGTCTGACACATTCATCTCAGGAATCGTGGGCAACAATGAGGACATCACCATGTCTGCTGGACTTGAGGAAGTTCAGACATGTCTACTGTGTCCACAAGCGGGGTGCTTCGTTCAGATGGCTTTACTAAATGTCACGCTTTAAACGCCGCAGCTGCTGAGTCTCCTGAGGAGCTGAGGAATGGGCCTGGTTTCCGTTCTCCTTAGAGAGAACACCCGGAAGTGAGAGCCCTTGCGATCTCACTGGTGATTTATCTAGTCTTTGATGTGTACCATTTAACAGCTGTATTCACTTGTGAGAGATGCAGTGTATTTTCGGGGAACAGAAACACCCTTAAAGGGAGGTAATGACACATTCGTAATGAAGGATTTCCTTTGAAGCCAGCGTTGTAAGTCTGCCTTTGATGTGATAGTATGTCATGTTTTTTGCCTAAATCTCAGGGGTGTTTGAAGTCGATAATTGTGAGGGATGGTGTTTGGGACGCTGAAGACTTCCTGTTTCCTGCTGAGTTTGTGTGGCCGGCTGCTCTCCCGCCTGATGGGAGTGGCTGTCAGGGCCACGCCTCCAGCCCAGATCTGCCGCTCTGGACACGCCCCCTAGTGGGATGGCAGCTGGACCTGGCCGGTGGCAGTCAATTCCACTTAGCCTTTTGGCTGGTTGTGGAGCTGTTCTGTGGGAACACCCCGTGGATATTGATCCCCTGGATAGCCGGTCTCTGATCGGCAAGGAGGCGTGCAGGAAAACACTCTCTGAATGGCTAATTATGTGAGGCAGGAGAGCCTTGCTACCATTTGAGGCACGAAGATGAGAGACAGGGCTGCTGCTAATGCCGTCATTAGCGGACAGAGTAAGGGAACAGGTGTTATTGTGAATGTTCACTGGAGGTGCGCTTTTCCGCCAGTGCGGCTAACAGTCTGTCCGTGAGGAGCTCAGCCTTGACAAAGTTGGGCGGCTGTATTCAGCTTTCTGGACACTGGCTGTTGTTTTTGGGATATAACTTAAACCATAATGCTAGTCAGCTCCTATAAATGTCTAGCATGTTGTTATAATTACAGGTGGCTCAACGAGTAGCTCTGCTGCGTCACACCTCCAAGGTTGAGGGTTCGAATCTCATGCTTGCTGTGTCTGTATCACTTTTGCATGCTCCCCCTCTATGACCAGGATAATTAGATGAATAATCCAATATAAAAATAATTTATGGCTTGGTCATAATTCAGAGTGGTGGTCCTGAGGCTAGGGATCTATGCCAGCCAATCGGAAGGTTACTGGTTCTTATCCCACAAATGCCAGGGGCGATCCTACTCGGTTGGGCCCTTGAGCAAGGCCCTTAATCTGCTTCGTTGGACTGACGTTAATGTACACCCAGCACCGCAAGCAGGTCCTCCAACTTGCAGGGGAAATTTGGGGGTTGGTGGCAGGATTGGCACTGCAGTCACTGGAAAAAAACTCACACTGTTCCATTTGGATGAGTGTGGTGCTGTGGTATCACCCACTGCACGGCTGCACTCAGGTTCTCATCCCTGAGGTGGTTTGTCATGTGGTGGGTGCGGCGCATGCTGCTTACCTGTTTCTCTGATAAATCAGTAAGGTATTTGTCTGACCTTGGACATAGAATCGTTTAATTTGCTTTCTTGCTCTTTGCTTTAAGAGGTAGCTGATATCTTGGTTGTGGAGTTTTTCCTGGTCCAGACTGATAAGCATATGATAACCACTGTATGGGGGCTGTATGAGTTTCCTGTGCTGCCAGGGACAGATCAGACCCCAACATAAGCGCACATACTGTACATGTGTTTGGCTGCTGGTGTGGGCGTCGTCGGAAAAGGTGTCTCCGCAGTTGCTCTCACTGCCACTAGATGGCAGCACTGGCTAAAGTCCTGCCAGGTGTGACCAGATGTGGTGGCTGCTTTCTTTGGTTTGGTTTTTCTGTAAGAGCAGAGCAGAGCAGTGGCCAGTAAATTTATTATACTGTATCCATTATAGAGCAGCTATATTTGGAAATTAAAATGTTTTCAGTCATTTGAGGCCTGTCAATATTCCAGGTATATCGTGCTTACATATGGTTGTCATTAGGGTTCATTATAGTTTCTCCTGTTTATGTTAACCTGTAAATAGGTGTACAATTTATTGACTGCTCCTGCAGTCTTGCAGCCCTCTCTTTTTGGACTTCAGGAGTATTTTCTGTTCCTCGCTTGCTGCCTCCCTGTCCTGTTTGAAAGACCTCCCCTACTTTCAGCCTTTTTTTTGTCCTAGTTTGAACTCCCATGATTTCTGATTCTGGTCTTTCTGGTTCCTCGGTCCATAACCTTTAGACTAGGGGTTTCCAACCTTTTGATGTCTGTGGATGGGTGTTTGTTGTAAAAAAAAATATAAATAAAAAAATGTCACAGACTGGTAAAATGTACCTCTTGTGTGCGAATGTGAGGCATTGAAAATACAGTGATCCCCCGCTATATCGCAGTTCAGCTATCGCGCCCCCGCTATATCGCGGATCTCTCCCCGACGCGTCACAGTTCTCTGCGTATCACGTACCTCATTTTGTTTTAAGACCTACGATGGCTCCCAAGCGTCCTGCATCTTCTAAGCCTTCTGGTAGTAGTGAGCCTAAGCGCCAGAGGAAGACCTTGACCATTCAGGAGAAGGTAAAACTCCTGGATATGCTTCGGGAAGGGAAGCGTTACGCGGACGTCGCTCGCCATTATGGCTTGAATGAATCGACAGTACAATACATCAAGAAGGATGAAAAGAATATAAGAGCCACCGCATCACTTTCCTTTAGTCAAACAGGAAAGAGGGGGGCAACTCCTCGGAATAAAGCCATCGGTAAAATGGAATCTCATACATATACATTACAGATTATTATTATTCTTATTATGTTACTCATATCCTTAGCCCGACATCCACATATATGTGTTGTTTAAACACATGTAAACTTATTAAAAGTGTCCGGGAGGGGTATTTTAAGGCTTAAACTATATATATATAAAAAAAAATGTTTGTTTATATGGTCTTCCTATATCGCGGATTTTCACCTGTTGCTGATGGGTCTGGAACACATATATCTGGAACGGCGGGGGATCACTGTATATAGTTTATTTTTGGAAATTAACCAACCCCTCAGTAGCACCCCCTCCTTCTGTGGTCCCATGGAATACCAGCTGCAGACCGGGGGATGTAAACCCCTACTTTAGAGCAGTGTTTCCCAGTCCAGCCCTCCGGGACCAACATCCGGTCCTCATTTTTGTTCCCTCCCAGCTCCCTGCCAGACAGTCCACGTTTCAGGACCAGGGAGGGAGCAAAAACGTGGGCTGTCTGTGGGTCCCCCGAGGGCCAGATTGGGAAACACTGCTTCAGAGAACTGAATGTTGGAGGGCATCTGTCAGTATGATGCTGGGGTGACTGTCGGGGCAGAAAAGGCCAAGAGCATCTGAAACTGAGGGGCGGATCTTCGACACTGATCGTGTTTTTAAAATTCATTAAGAAAGCCAATAAAACAAGCAGCCAGAGCGCCTCCCTCTGCAGAAGTTCATAAGCGGAGCTTTGCGTTTGGCTCATTTGAGTTCAGAGGTCAGGGGAGTCTGGTGATTTGATGGTATTAAGTTGTTAACCAATAGGGTTCACTTAAAACCACATGAATAAATTTGCTTTTGAGTTTGCTAAATAATATCTTGTTTCTCCATCTAAGTGCTGCCTGGTCCTGGCCTCTCAGCTGCCATTGACATCTGTTAGGTAATGCACTACAGCAGAGTGCTTCAATTACTTCTGGAGATGGAGGGCTCAGGCCTGGAGCCTCTCTCAGGCCATCTGACCACATTTCGTCTGTCTGTTGGAACTGGCAGCTGGGCTTCTTCGTCTGAGGGTCGCAGACCACACTGCATTTTGTCCCCGTGTGTGGAGCTGCCAGCTTTCCCACGCATGCCATCATCTAAAGCAGTGTTTCCCAATCTGGTCCTCTGCAACCCACAGCCGGTCCATGTTTTTGCTCCCTCCAAGCTCCCTACCAGACAGTCAACATTTTTGCTACCGGGAGCTGGGAGGGAGCAAAAATGTGGACTGTCTGTGGGTCCCCGAGGACTGGATTGGGAAACGCTGATCTAAAGTGACCAATATACTTCTGTTCAGGGTGTCGGGGTCCAAGGTTAACTGACCGCCCCCAAGGCATGCAGGCCTTGTACAGTTCAGAAATAAATGGTTGGGTTTTATGAGAACTGTAGCTGGGAATGGTGCAGCAGCCATCTGGAGGAGCCCCTTGCTGGAAGCTCGTGATGAAGCTGTTCACTCTGAAGTATCACCCGTACACACCAAGCCCAAGCTTCAGCCGTCTGGTCCGAAAGCTGTTAATTCACCTGAGCAATTCTGGGCTGAAATTGCTTGTTTGATAGAATGGGGTGTGATTTTCTTTAATAACCTAAGAAGGTAGGAAAAGCTGTTTCTTGACAATAACTGCAGAAAAGGACAGTAATTGATGTAAACACAATTTCACATCTGTTTGTTTTGGTGGTAAATGAAATAGGCACATTTACAACAGAGATGGACAATAGAGGCGCCCCTTTGGACCAGGTTCTGCAGATAGCTATGGACCCGACTGGCCTCATCATCATGGGAGTGAAAAGTGTTCCGTTTGTAATTGAAAGTCAGGGTTTGATGTAAAGATTGTCTTAGGTAGGCCTAAGGTGAATTGCTCTGTTCATTGCAAACTGTTCCTTGGTGAGTGCTGCATGGGCACTCAAGGTCTGAACTTCATATAACAAATATGCATGCTTCTCTGAACGTAATTCATCTGATATTCATCTGCGTTTATAGATGCCTCCTTATAGTGTCGGCTGCTGACTAGCTGCGCGGTCTTGGACGGTCAGGTGAGGGGTGTCGGCTAGCTGCGTGGTTTTATGGCGCTCAGGTGAGGGCTGTTGGCTAGCCGTGCTGTCTTTTACGGTCAGGTGTGGGGCGTCGGCTAGCCGCGCAGTCTTTGGCGGTCAGGTGAGGGGCGTCGGCTAGCTGCACAGTCTTTGGCGGTCAGGTGAGGGATATAGTCGTGGTCTATGTCGATTTGAATGGTTTGGTGGCCATGTGTATACTTCTTTGGTTGGTTGTTGAAAGCCTTCTCTTTGTTCCATAACCCATGTCTGCCATTGATTAAGCCGGATCTTGTCTCCCCCACCAAGAAATGTTTGTGAGGCACCTGACCCAGCTGAGGGGTTGGGGGTGGGGGGTGATGTCAGCTCCCTGGGAGGGTTTCAGCGCTGAAGGGGCCTGAAGTTACTGATGCGTGACAGTCAAATGCAGAGCATGAAATTTACTGTGGCTGAGAGCTAAATTGCCACTATTCAGTCTTCCTCTCTCTCTTTCTCTCTCTCTCTCTCGATTCTCACGTTTGACATTCAGCCCTTCGCTCGTGTTCAGTTTCCCGTTTCCATTGTGATGGGAGGTTGGCAGTGCTATAAAAATGGGTTATATATCTGAGGCTGCTTTTTAAGCCTCCCAAAAGAAAACGGCCTTGAACAGAAATCATTCGGCACTAAACGTGATTGTTAATGGACGTGCGGTGGGAGCAGGGCGGCTCGGGTTCGAGGAGATGTCATTAACCCTGAGACCTAATATTAGCGTTTATAATCTGCCTCTGAAGGCTGCTGGACTTCTTGGAAACCCTCCTGCCTCCTCCGTGAGTGTTAACCGGAAAGTTCTCGTGGTCCGTTACGGAGCTGCTGAAGGATCCGGCCCAGGTGATGCAGGCCCGCCTCTGAGCCCTGCATGTAAGACACTCTTTGCTGTCCATTCCTGTCAGAGGGAAAATTTCAGTGGTCCAGCCAGATCAGGGCAGGTTTATTCCCTGAGCTCCGAACATGCCTGACTGTGTGTGACGCCTCTGCTCCCCACACAGCCAAGCTGGCCGTCTTTCCACAGATTATAGGTTTGTTTCATGCTGATTGTTATTTTGTGTGTGTGGTTTTGGTGTTTGTGGTGATTCTTTTAGTCTTATCCTCCCTGCACCACATGGCTTTCTGATAAGACTCCAGTATCTGCTTCTCTGCTGTGGAAGGTCACAAGTCGGTATTATTAAAGCTACTTGTTACAGTCAGATGGGCTGTGGTTGGGGGGCTTACCCCCCCATTCGTATACCATGGGACACTCCCTCTATTTGTATTTCAACACAGTACCCTCCTCCCATTTGTATATCAACATGGTATGCTCCACTCTGCCCCATTTGTATTGTCCGTTCCCCTGCTCATGCATGTCATCATGGTACACCCCTCCCCTATTACTATCTCTCACAGTGGTACTTTCCATTGCTGTTGGCTTGCATCTCCTTTAGAAAAGCAAGTGTGGTGTTTGACTCTGTCATCTTTTAACTTCTAACCATACCCATGTGTAGTGCTTGGTTGAGATTTGAGCCGTGTTCACCATTCGCGCAGACCCCTCTCCACAGAGCACGCTCGGTCCCCGAGTCCTCCCGGGCACATGGGTCTGATCCTGAGCGGCCGTGCCCAGGGCGTTTGCCTCTAATGGCCGGCTTGTCCCCCTGGGCAGCTCTCTTCACCCACTGTCAGGCAGGTGTACCTCCCCTCTTTCCTGCCAGGTGGCTCCCGGCCAAATGCAGGCAGTCAGAACAGATCAGCGTGCAGTCCGATCTGGCTGAGGATTAGACAAGGAGCTCCATACAAGGCCTTGTGGTACCTTCCGGAACTGAGAATGACGTCGAATGTCAGTGTTTTTGCGTGCATGACATTTTGCCGAAGAAGGCTTTATGGAACTCTCTAGATCTTCATGCTCAGTGTTTCCCAGCAATCCTTGCTTGTGGACATAATTGCTTATGAACATTAAAATGTGCTTATTAGGAAGGCGTGTCGGGGAGCTTATTGAGGTGTCCTGAAGATCCCAGACAAGCCTTCACTCCGACGGGAGAATGCCGGGGAGACTGGAATGTAATGATGTTATTGTGGGGCAGCCCCTGAGAGCGGCATGTGTGAATTCCTCGCTTGTGCTCACCTGGGGATCCATGGGTGTTTGGTGTTATGTCATTAGCACTGCAGCGAGGTGCGATTGCTGGCGAGTGACCACAGAGGGTGTGTTCGTCTCCACATGAGAGGGGACCTCCTATTAGAGTTCTGTTCAATGTTTTATACCATCCAGCTGTCCAGACATTATACTGCGGTATATGGTATTTTAATGATATTTTCAAAATCAGTGCTATTCCGATATTTAGAAATCCTGGTGATAAAATTTGCCAAGTTACAGGGTCCACCTAATAAATTTAGATTTTATCATGGGGGGTCACCCCACCCCACCCCATCCCACCCCTGCTTGCCTAATTTTATCACCGAAGTTTCAGAATATCATAATATACCCAAAATATTGTGGTTTACCCTATTATTGTGGATGTCTCATTTGAAAATGGCGCCACAGAAGCACAGCGCGTGGGGAGCCTGCAGCTGAGAAGTGTCACCTCACCCCAGTGAGCCCAGCATTCACCTCTGGTGCACGAGCAGTCCACAGATTGAGCAGCTTCATTTGAGCTGATCTCTTAGGAATCCTACCCCACCTGCACAATTGGCTCGTGGGAGTTTTACTTAGGCGGAAATGTTCTATGGGCAGAATGAGAAAAGATCGGTTCAGAGAGAGAACCGATCAGATTGTAGAGGAGGTACGGTTCCAAGCAAATCGAGGAGGCAGGACCAAGACATCTGGGGTGAGTTTCTCAAAGACTTCTTAACGCTACGTCATTCGTTAGTTCTATCTTTTAACACAGAACTTACGAACAACGTAGCGTTAAGAAGGCTTTGGGAAACTCCCCCCTGGTTGGTTGGTCCCACCACCTTTAGTTGCTTGGAACCAACTCCTGTACAGTCTGATTGGTTCAGAGAAATAACCAATAATTTTTCGTTCTGCCCTCAGAACATTTTTGTGTAAGTAAAACTTCCATGAGCACTAAAGCGAAGCCCAATATAACCTCCTGTTCAGAATGACCTACATGTCATTGATAGTGGTGTTGGTGGTCTAGTGGTTAGGACACTTGCCTCTGGACCAAGAGATTGTGGTTTCGAGTCCATGTGATTATGGAATCTTGCCCATGACTGCAGCTTTTACATATTACATGAAGACGTTGCTTGAATAGACACTTTTTAAAAAAAATCTGAATTTATTTCATTCCTCAGAACATGTGTGTGTGTGAGAAACTACAATAAAATCATGTGACTTATGAAACTACAATAAAATGACGTGAAGAGCTTTAAAACACTGTTATGGGCAGCAATGAGGCCCCCCCTGTGTCAGCACTCGTTTAAACAAGTGGAAGAAGTACTGTGCTTATTTTAACACAGCGGCTTTCATGGTTTCGGGCTAAAGCAGGAAATCAAGGACCTTCCACCTGGTCGTGGTTAAGCTCATCCTGGGACTGAGCAGTTTGCTGTTGGCGTAATTGATTTTCTTTATGCTATCAAAAGGTAATTGGATGTAATGAGATGGACAGCAGTCCTTGAAGTGCTCATCGCCAAGCCTGCAAACTGACGCTTCTATTGACACAGCACAGCTCTTGTCGCTGCGTCTTTCTCGACCAGGGTGACCATGAAAACTGGTACAGGCAGATTGGCAAGGACGATCGTATTACAGGGCAGGCACAGGGCGTTTATCCACTGTAATAACCAGGCCCCTGACAATCATACCTGCCTGTATTAGTCTGTTGTAGTTGCAGCTATGCAGTGTCCTGTGGATGATCTCAGTTCTGCGTTCTCAGTAATTGGGAGCAGGGTTTCAGCGATGCATTTTTCTCTGGCTCACAGACCATGAAATGACTGTAATCAATGCAGACACCACTGAAAGTCAGCTAAATGATGAATCGTGGTAAAATGGGAGACTCCATAAGCCAGTGTCATGATGAATGTACCCCTCCCTTACCATGGTAACTGTAAACTTCACCGCTCCATGGTCAGCGTGATGCTGCTTGACAAGGTGCTGACTTCTCCATTATACCCTGGAGTCTGTGGAAGCAGTGAGATGCACAGCTCTGCACTGTAATGTCCAGACCCAGGACAGCTTCTCTCCCACACTGCCACTGACCATTGTGTGGCCAGGAGATTTTGTGGCACAGGCAGGATGTTACCTTTATATATTCGTCTAACCCAGCAGTGTTCCATGGAGGGCTGGTGTGGGTGCGGGTTTTTGGGATGACCTCTTAATCAGCCAGTGATAAAGCAGTGTTTTTTAACTCCAATTCTCCGGACTCACTGTTATTGGCTGATTGAGACGTCATCCCAAAATCCCGCATCGGCCCACCATGGAACAGGTTCCCCATCCCTGGTCTAACCTCTACTAAAGCATACATCTGCAGAAGGGCTTTTAGATGATGTTCTGCTGTGTCCAGAGGGTTTGGGTAAGCAGTACCTCCTTGTGTGGAAAACATCGCCTAAAATGAGCAGATTTCTGTAAAATGAGAGAACACCTGTGACCTCGGGGGCGACAGCAGGCGAATTTAAACAGTCCCTGTATTTGGAGAGTAGGTGGTACTAGGTCGTGGCCCCAGGAACGGTAGTGGTCTGGAGCCTAAGTGACCGTGGAACTGCTGGGCTGTTATAAGTGATTGTGGTATCAGGAGCAGTCATGGGGTCTGGGTCTGGAAGCTGGATGACTGCGGAAGCGCCAGGCTGCTATGGCGACTGCGGTATCGGGATTCTGTTGCAGCATTGCAAATAAGCTGCATGTTTTCTGGCTTTTGTTCCCCTTCCTTCCCCGCTGTGCTCCTGTGTATTTTGTTCAAGTGACTCCTGTTCATCCGATTGGCTTTTCAGAGGCCATCAAATGGCCCCCGACAGCTGCTTGAACATGGTATTAATGTGCCTGGCAGTTATTAGCCTCATCCTGGTCCTGGTCGGGGTTCTCTGGCTGTCCCTGTCACCCCCGCCTGTTTCACCTGGGAGACGGTCACCCAGCAGATGGGGATTGATGGCACACTGCCGCTGGGGGGGGGGGGGGACTACTCCCTCTCACTGGACCGAGCAGGACTGCGTGACACAGACAGACAGAGAGGAGCACTGAGGCAGACAGACAGAGGCTAGTTACCTGCAGGTAGCTAAAAACAGGCAGAGTGTGAACTGGTCTCTTCTAATTGGCTAACAGCTGGGTGGCTACCAGGCCTCATAAATTGTTCAGTGGTTGGGACTGCATCTGTGCGCTGGGTCCCCTGGAGCGGCGCTGCAGAGAGCCACACGAGGGCGCTGTTCTGACTGAGGGCTTTTTGCTTTGTGTGTTTTTTTTTTTTTTCTTTCTTTTTTTTAACTGGGGTTGCTATTACAGCTTTTGACCACTAGGCAACAGTGTCTGTCAGGACAAGCGATTAAGTGGATAATGAGAGAGTATGGGTACCTCACCCCATTCTTTGACGTACGCTGATCTGTCTGCTGGGCCAGGCGCTGATGTGAAGGTCCAGCCTCGTGACCTGACCGCTGCCTTCTTCGCCACGCAGGTGCACCGGCGCTCAGCAGAACGGCTCAGAGACCTGTGCTGTGCCAACAGGGGCACCTTCATAAAGGTGGGCCAGCACCTGGGCGCCCTGGACTACCTGCTTCCGGAGGAGTACACCAGCGTCCTGAAAGAGCTGCACAGTCGCGCCCCGCAGAGTTCCATCGCTGAGGTCCAGCAGGTTATCCGGGAGGACCTGGGCAAGGAGGTACAGCAAGCGTGAGCCAGTGCGTGCCTGTCTAATGCCCAGATGGCTGCGCTTGCACCCACGCACGTACATGGGTGTAACACACCGTTTGTGGCTATATTGGGGGGGTGGTTACCGGCTGTGGCTCTGCTGGGGAGGGGAGGCTGTAAGCTTAGTCACCCTCTGGCTGGCCTCCATACTAGTGCATACTGATGGGATCAGAGGTCAAGGGTCAGAAGGGTGATTCAGAGAGCCGGGGGGGGGGGGGGGCATCACTGCAAGATGAGGCTTTTTAATCCCTGTCTGCGTGGGTCCCGGATTTCAGCCAAAAACTGTTTCCAAAGGTTAACCTCGACAAGGGGAA
>JAODKC010000028.1:13711124-13763010 GCA_026777985.1 Mormyrops attenuatus
CTGGGCTTGTGTGTGTGCTGTGTTAGGCTGTGACGGCCTGTAGGCTGGGCTTGTGTGTGTGCTGTGTTAGGCTGTGATGGCCTGTAGGCTGGGCTTGTGTGTGTGCTGTGTTAGGCTGTGACGGCCTGTAGGCTGGGCTTGTGTGTGTGCTGTGTTAGGCTGTGATGGCCTGTAGGCTGGGCTTGTGTGTGTGCTGTGTTAGGCTGTGACGGCCTGTAGGCTGGGCTTGTGTGTGTGCTGTGTTAGGCTGTGACGGCCTGTAGGCTGGGCATGTGTGTGTGCTGTGTTAGGCTGTGACGGCCTGTAGGCTGGGCTTGTGTGTGTGCTTGTTAGGGTGTGTGGTAGCTGCTCTCACTTTCTTTCGGCTTCCCGTCTCTCAGCACAGCAGCGAAGGAAGCCGTTGGGGAAAAAAGCATGTGTGCTGACATATGCCTCCCTGTGGTGTCGATCTGGCCTGCGCTCACTGAGCACTCAGTCAAGCTGCTGCTGGCATTCTCGCGGACCACACCGCCTGCTTGGGGCAGCCGTCAAGATAAACTGCTAATCAAGGGGCTAATAAATAATAAAATCTGCATACTACAGTGCATAATGGGCCGCGTTAGCTGTGCTTGCTCACAGTGTGCCATGTGCTCAAGTGTATAATTTATTAATTACTGACATTTAACCCCTCGTATCCTTTTATCTCTGGTTTGCATTTTGCAGCCAAAATGACAGATTTCAGATGTTTTACTGATTTTGTGCAGCTAACCTGTTCAGTCCACACTCGTTACAAAGAACAGCAGTTTATAAATTAATGGCCAATAAGGGAACAGCAGTGCTCTGAAACACCTGAAACATTCAGGTGTTACCATCCACTTGTGGTGTGAGGAGGATGCATTTGTAGAATAACTGTTACTGTATTTCCCAGATGGGGAATTCGTATAGTTTTGAACCTGTCTACAACCAAAGTCACTTTCTCGTTATTGCAACAACTCCAAAAGTATTTGACGGACAAATTTTATGAATATTAAAGCAACGCCACTGGCCGCAGAAGATGCTTAACTTTCTGAATGTGATACTAAACAAGGATTTAATGGATCTTTCCACATCACAAAAACATTATATGGGTGAAGACCTACACCTGATTTTATTTCAAGACAAATTGCCCCAAAATTGAATCAGCAGTGCTAGGTGGCAGCAAAGGAAGAAAAGTGCGGCTGCAGAAGACACTTCGTCTTGTGAACATAGTGTCTGGATGGATCTCTTTCCAACTTCCCAGGAACATTGTATAGGTGATGACCTGGGTCTGGGACAAATCACACCAAAACTGAAGTAGTGTCTTATGGTGGCACATGAAAGGACAGCCATAGATGTCGATATGCAGAAATATTTTTTGGAGAGAGTATGTAAGGAGCTCAAGATTGTGGAGGTTGGGGTATGGGAGGAGTAGGGGTTAGGTAGTTAGTTTGGTCTGGCAGTTAGCAGCTTGATGCTGTGTCCTCCTACCAGTTACTCCAGGCCTGAGAACAGCCTGATTTACTCTGAGCTTTGTTGGCGAAGGTGGGGCTGTGATCTTCTGGGCCGACCTCACAGCCCTCTGTATGGCTTCACCACATCATACCATGATACCGCTGCTGCAGTCGCTGTCAGACAGATCTGCAGTAGGACTCGCTGAGTGTGGCCTTGCTCTTCCTTCTTTCCTTTGTTGACTTGGTCTTCGGAGTTGTTTCACCGTTGGGTTCTTGAGCGAGGCCCTTAATCCCGATTACTCCAGGGACTGGCTGACCCTGCTTTTTCAATTATGTGTTACTTCAGATAAAAGGGTCTGCTAAGTAAATATTTGTGAAGTGAAGGCTCCGGCAGGCTTTGGTGAGGATTGATCTCTGCCCACATCGGTCCATCTCAGATCTGGAGCCTGAGGAGCTTGAAGTTGCTGACGGATTTACCTGGAGAGCCATCTGTGGTAGTGACTGCTGCTGTCCCCCCTTGAAGTTCTGCATAATGTACTGGTTTATTGATGCTCTGGGTGGGTTTCTTGTGACATCACTTCATCAGCTCCTGGAAGTGGATTCCTTATTACAGGGGATGAAACCAGTTACTGCGGTGGTATCAGCCGAAGGGCTGAGGTCCTGGCTGTGAATAACATCCTGGAAAAGATATTCCTCCAAGGGTGGTGTTCAAGGGCCAGAGAGCGACAGTGTCACTCACTGCACTGTTGCTCTGGTGTATGAACTTTAGGGAGAGTCTGGTACAAGGCTGTGCCTCATTAGCACTCTGCCATGAACAGGGAACAGATGAGGTGAGTTGACCTGGCTTGATTCATTGCACCTCTCTGGCTTTTCAATGAAAGGATGGTGGCTGGCAGGAGTGGCAGTACACAGGATCGACTTTAATGCATAGGATCTTAAATGGTGCAGATTTATTAAGGCAAAAAGATAACATTGAATCTTTAAAGTACTAATCTGCTTTTATGTGGATTATGAGCTGTCCAACTGGGTCTGTTTTCCTGTTCATAGAGTTCAGACTGCCTGTTTTACAGCCAGTGTGCTTCGTGATTTACATCCCAAACAGGAGCGCAGCCTCCACGGGCGGGGGGATTGCCAGTCAGACCCCTTCCTCGAGGTCAGAGACATTTCCCATTTCTTCACACACTTTCACATTTCACGGACCTGTTGGTCTGTATGCTTTTCATTTACCTTATAGCCTGATCTGCTTTCTCTGAAGAACAAACAGATTTGAAAAGGCAGGAGATGCAGGACTCATAGTTTGTTATCCATATCGCGATTCCACGCCCGTGTGGGAGGGTGGGTCACAACCACATTCAAGCCATGACTCCTCTGAGATTACTGCATCAGCCAGGAGTAGTTATGGGTTTTCTTTGGCTGTTACAATAACCCCCCTCCTCTGTTTCTGTCTGGCTGCCTTCCAGTTTCCTGCCCAGCATACTGGAGATGCAGTGTTAGAATTATAAGATTCCTGGCTGTTACAGTAACTCCCCTCCCCTGTCTCTGGAAAACTGCATTTCAGCTGATTTTTTTTTTTTTTTGCCCAATACAGGGACGATGCAGAGCAGAATTAACAGTGTCCTGGCCCTTACAACAACCTCCCTCCTTTGTCGCTGGCTGGCCATCTTTCAGCCATTTCCTTCCTTGTATAGTGGAGATGCAGTGACTGAATTAGCAGAGTCCTGGCTCTTACTGTAACCTCCCTCCTCTGTTACTGTATGGCTGTGTATCAGAAGTTTCCCCCTTGCTGTGGCCGCCTGGACAGTGACTCTCACTTTTCCTGGAGCACAGTTCTGCTCTCACTTCCTTGCTTATCCTCCACTATCGCCACCATCTTGCAGAGAGGCTCAGCTGAAATTTTTGCTGACCCTTCCCAGGCCTAGTTGAACATCAGCAGTGATGTAAATGTTAAATTGCCTCCTAGGGTCTGCGAAAAGTCATAGCAGAAGAAAGCAGCACCAACAGCGTGACGGGGTTTACACACGCCTTATGGGCCATGATAAAAAGACGTTCATTTTTGCAGTGTAGTACGGAGCCCTAGTTCTTTTACTTCTCCATATGAGAATCATCTGACATACCTCAGAATAGTAGCTCACTCTTGTCATATTCAGGCGTGTAAAACTCTATTTTCTTTTGTTTTGTTTTTTTTTTGCCTGCCCTATGTGTCTGTGATGGTCGACAGTTCGAGTCCTGTCCTCAGCAGAATAGTTACATCTCCATTCTAATTCCCTGAAATCCTCCAGGAGCAGTAGACAAATGGCTGACCCTGTGATCGGACCCCAGTCTTTGCTGTCAGCTGCATATGCCTGTGTGTTTTGAAGGAGAGCAAGATGGGATATACGAAAACAGTGTACCTGTACTTGTGCAAATGGCAACTAAAAGGTTTTTTTTTTCCGTCTCATGCAAGTACTTTGTAATGAAAAGCTCCTCAAAATGATTGTATGGAAATTGTTATTGTCAATATTAGATTTTTGTTGCATCAGACATGCAACCGTTGATTTGATAATGGAAACCTTCCTTCAGCACATGCTTGTGGCTGTGGTTTGAGCTCTTATCCTGTCTGCACTGCCCTGTAATTAATACTGCCAGACGGAAGCCAGCTTTGCTCCGCGCTCCGCAGATTTCCCATGATGCACATGGAGGACCAGGTCCGGGCAGCTGCGTGTACATGCTGAGAGATAAAGCGCAGATTATGGCATGTGATAATTATCACTTGGAAATGCAGGAGAGTCGTTTGTTCAGATGATAAGCATTATGGTGTCAGTTACTTCAGCACAATGTGTGCTGTGCTCTCTGTTGTTCCCGCCGCTGTCCTCTCTGTTGTTCCCGCCGTTGGGCGGGTCCCTCTTCAGACAGCCACTTAGCGCTCGTGTGTTAAGCTCTGTGTGCATGTATAAAACTGAGATACTGGGGGGGTTCAATGCTGGCTGAAAGGCCACAGCTCCCCCTTTAACTTGACTTCTGATTCCTTTAGTCCAGCTTAAAACAGGGGTGTCAAACTCCAGTCCTGGAGTGCTGGAGCTCTGCACATTTTTGGGTTTCCCCTCATTTAACACCTAGATAAGACCATAAGAAATTTACAAATGGGAGGAGGCCATTATAATTCAACTAATAGCTCAGAGTTGTTCAAATCTTATCTAACTCTGATTTAAAGGAACCCAAGGTTTTATCTTGCACTACACTAACTGGAAGACTATTCCATACTCACCTGATTCAACTCCTTGTGCTAATTACCACACAGCTCTTGAGCATAGTCATTTGTGGTGGAAAAGGGAAAGAACGCCGGGTTTCAGCCAGTGTGTGAAATACCCGTCAATATTCGGGGGGGTCCCCATCTCCCTATTATTGCGCAATACCAATCTTGAGACCCCCTTAAAATTTTGCTTTTGAGGCTTTCGGGGGGTCTCATGGGTTAATCGGGGGTGTCGGACCCTCCCGGACCCCCCCGTATTTCGCACACTGATTTCAGCCCTCCAGGACTGGAGTTTGACACCCCTGCTTTAGTTGGTTGCGGTTGTGTTGGAGTGGCACCAATTTGTGGCTCTATCAGATGTGGCATTCTAATCATCTCCGTATCCATTTGGAAAATTCTCTTCCGCCCCTTCACCACCCAAGCTACTGCATGGTGAGCGTACTGATACAGAATGGCTGCCATCGCATCATCCAGGTGGGTGCTACACAGTGGTGATGGCTCAAGTGGCTCCCCACTGGTTCCTTAAAGTGCTTTGGGTGTCTTTAAAAGCACTATATAGATGTAACTTTCATTCTGTGGCTTGGTGTGTCCTGAGCTGGTTGCCTGCAGAGCAGATTTTCTTCTTCTGTGAAGGAGGACCGAGGATAGATTTACTGGCTTTTAATCAAGTAAAAGTAGAGAAAACAGATCAGTGTGCAACCTGCACCACTGCGACCATTAATGTATCAGGACTGACTAATGAGCTTTGGTCCTGCTTGCTCTTGATTAGGGGCCTTTGTGGAGAAGCAGAAGCAGGGCTCATCAGTGAAGGCCAGCCCTCAAGCAGCGAGACGGACGTCAGCACAGGGTGTGCCTGTCCCAGTAGGATGGACCCAGCAGAAGCCGACAGTAGAGATTGGAGGACCTCGAGGAGAAGCAGTGGAAGTTCTCCTCATAACTTTAGGGCAGGGTTTCTCAATCCAGTCCTTGCAGACCCCCAGACAGTCCATGTTTTTGCTCTCTCCCAATTTGCAGGGAATTGGGAGAGAGCAAAAACGTGGACCGCTGGTGGTCTGCAAGGACTGGATTGAGAAACATTGGCTTAGGGTGATGAAGTGGACTCTGGCCCCAAGTCTGTGGTTTTTAATGATGTCATTTAAGATCTTGTCCTATGTGGTCTTTTTTTTCATGTCATGCAGAAGTGTTTAGTGACACGCCTGTGTTTCATTGTGCAGGATAAACAAAGCTCCATATTGCCGGGGACTTGGGCCAAATGTCAATCTCCCAACATCCACCTCCGAGTCCTGCCACCTAATTAACTTCTCGCCACGTCATTATCCTGGGTGTTTTCCCCAGGTCTTCCCGGGCTAATGGCTGCTAGCGTCACCTTTCTGGTGGATGCGGTGCCGATTTAAGCCCTTTCTTCTGGGGTCTAGTCTGTGGTTTCCCCGTGGCTGTGATTCACTGTGAATACTGTTCCAGTGCTGTAGTGAGCGTCATTCTGATTGAGCAGCCTTTAAAATGTCAGCGGCTCAGATGTTCGTGCTAAATTTGCATGTTTTCTTGAAAGTATTTTTCAAGATCAGCATGAATATTCAGAAGGCATTCCTCTGGAAATGTGTACTCGTTAATTGCTGCGGTTTGAAAAATGAAGCTTTAAAATACTCTGACTCACATGAAATTAAATGAGGCCACTTGCCTGGAGGGCAGACATCTGACTCAATGTGCCTCTTTAAACATCCCAGCTGAACATTTGCTCCGAAAACGTTTTGCATAAAAGACGAGCGTTTGTGTCCCTGCAGCCGCCTCGGGGGTACGGGAGGCGGGAGGTGTGTTTCTCACCCCAGTCTTTAGTGTGTTCCCACTTCGTGTACATGCCGGTGTGTGTGCGGATCGGCTAACCGGGTGCTGCGCTGGCTGACATAAAGGGCCTTTGGACTTGAGAGCACGGTCTCACTGGGGTCATCGTCTCAACGTCCTTATAGGATCGAGCTGCTCTGTTACGTTGGCATGCTTCCTGGCCCAGCTGTAGCAGTCACCATCCCCTATCCTGCCAGTGTGTGTTGTAGAAAGTCTATGCAGTGTGGCCAGGCTGTGCCCTGCATACTAGGGAAGACTGTGCAGGGCACTCTGGCCAGTCTGTGTGCTGTTGCAGGCCAAGGTCCGCGCAGTGCGTTGCTGGGTCTACGTGGTGTGTTGCCGGGTCTGCACAGTGGTGGTTCCAGAGGATCCTCGTGGCAGTGACTGTCGAGCACTTCAGTGTCATGGGGATCATCGAGGTGACAACCTCACCCCTTGAAGGTCACTGTCGTCTTCCTCATCGCTGCCTTTGCACTGTAGGGAGGAGCTCAGATTCAGCCCCAGAGGGGTACCTGGTGACTAGTGCTGTTCCCTGAAGTGCATCTAGAGACACACTATCACTGTACCGAAAACACGAGCACCCTACCGATACTTTCTGTGCAGTGAGATAACTGGTGTGTGGAAAATAGTTTGTACATTAAAATGCTCACTACAAAGTCTGTGGATTATCTTGAGTAACTGGGTCATGATTTCTGGTAAGAGACATGCTGTTGAATTTTTGAAATGTTTTTTTTTTCGCACTTTAACACCACCGAAAGAATGCCATTCACTCCCATTATATTTGAGGGAAGCCCGACAATTCTGTGGCCGATATCTCCAAAACTAGGCAACTCCCAGCAGGACAATTTAGATGGATAGATAGCACTGAAGGTCCTCTGAAACATATCTTTTTCAGTTTTGGGGTGAACTGCCCCTTTAACTTAAATGAAAGGATCCAATCAGCCAAGCAGATTTTAAGTACACAGAGCTGGCTGGCCGGCCATGTTTCCTGAGTGTGTTATACGTTAAATTCCAGTCAGTCCGTTTTAATGTGTAGCATCTGAAAACAAAAAAAAAATGATTTTGCATTTTGAAGATAAGATGACCAATTTCATGCCGAACGGCACTGCACAATTTAAGATAGTATCTCCAAGCAATTTCAGTAAGTGATGTTTTTTTCCCTAGGATCTATCCAGTGTTTTGAAAGGAGTTGAAAAAGGCATGTTTATGATAAAAATGTTAATGGAGGGTGTTTCCCTTTCCCGGAATTTGAGCTTCCGAGAGATGGAAGATGAGCTAGGTATGTACTACACAGCTAATGGCCTGTGCGTCTTTGCTTTTAAGCAGAAGTGTAATGAAACAGCTCCCTTGTAAGTTTTAGTTAGTTCACATGTAGGTTCACACAAGTGTGACGACATATCGTGAAGTTTTGCTGCATTGCCGAAGAAGAGTGGGAGCGGCCAGAAGGCCGGCCTTCTCCCTGACCGTGTGCTTGTGGTCCTCTACAGGCCCTTGAGCCTTGGGTTAACCGGTCCAAAGTGTTCGCTTATGCTGATTGATTTCCCCGGCTCATGGGGAATGGTGATTTATGGATTTCCACCCAGTGCGATTAGAGCTCAGCTCGATCAAACAGCGATAAGCACATTTGTAGTGCCTCCAGCAGCAACCAGCACGAAGTGTCCGCTGTCTTTTCACTGTGTGCCTCTTTTTCTCCTTCTCATTGTCTCTGTGGTCTGCTCTTCTGTGCAGTGGTGTTCATGCTCTCAGAGGTCAGGGGTGAGCTGGAATTATTCAGCTGTGAGATGAAGTGCTGTGGAGATAATTAAGGGGATGGGCCATGGGTGGCGAGCCTGGTTTATTGTGGTGCAGGACTGTCTCACATGTGCTTGGCTGGATCGCGAATGCCGTACCTGGTTTACCATGGTGCGTGTCTGGTTTACCATGGTGCGGGGTCGGCTCATGCGTGGCATGTCTGGTTTATCTGCTGCTGACACTCTGAAGCAGCATCCATGTGAGTGACTGGCATCTGGAGATGGTGGAGATGACTTGCTCACTGGAGCATTGCTGGTGGGACCTCGCTCGTCTGTTCCAAGTTGGAGATCCTCACCATAGACTAATAGTGTGTGATCGTCCTCCCATGACAAAAGGAAACAAGCCTCTGATTGGCTCACCCGTTCTCTTTTAGCCTTAGGGGTCCCAAAGGGTTTCGTGTAAATTGTTGCCGACTTGCCTTCTGGTGCTGTAATCAGTAAGGCTGGTTGTCTTATTCAAAAGCCCTCCAGGTGGCAGTGTGGAGTCTTCATGTTAGTCTTCCGCACATGCTAATGACCAGTCTGTTTTGTCAGTGTTGACTGTGATAATCCAAGCTGCAGTAATGTAAACAGCCAGTGACCTGAGCTAGGGGTGTGTGGGGAGGAGCTAGCAGGTTTCCCAGGACTTGGGGGTTTAGATATTTCCAGATCTCAGATGGAATTGGGAAGCACAGTGGATCCATAGGTCCAGTGACCCTTTTTTCAGGGAACAGCTTGGCCTTGCTCAGTTCTTATTTTTGCTCAAAATTTGGATGGGCATCCCACCCCTAGTGCCTGGGTGCTTCACACCAAATGCTGTCACTTCCCCTCTGCCATGTGGGACCTTCAGTCTGCAGAAGACTCTCTCATTGCCCCCACCTTTTCCCTGAACATTTTATGTAACGTCTATTGTTATCTGAACAGTAGCTTACATGTTTGTCACATGATTTAATTATGCAATTATTTTTACAGGAGGTACTAGGGGATATGGCGGTATGTACAAGGGTACAACGGAAGGTTCCTTGAAACATTAGCTTACTAGGCCATAGCAGATCCAAATTCATAACCTTATTGTTTTTGCCTTGCTTTGCTCTACAATCAGTTGTGCTCAGCTGCTGATGGCACTCCTAACCACACTCATTTAAGCATCCTTTTGTACGAGTGCTAGTAACTGAGCTCATTTTGTTAGCTGTGCTGCCTATCTCCACTCGTAGCACTTGGTATTATAGCATTCTCTGTCCCATGTTTAGCAGCTTGCAGCTATTAGCTGCACTGCTAACTAAGCTCATTGCAGCTCTTAGCTGCACTGCTAGCTACTTGCAAAACTGCTCTTAGCAACACCGCTAGCTTCACACGCAGCAGTGGTTAGCAGTGTTGCTAGCTACACACACAACCATTCTTAGTAGTGTTGCTAGCTACACATATAACAGCTCTTATCAGAACCTCTGCCTGCACGTACGTGAGCTCTTAGCAACACTGCTAACTACATGCTTAGCAGCATCGCTAACTATACACGTAGTAGTTCTGCCGGCTACACTGTAAACAGCATGCTAAGCAACACTACTAGCAGCACCCTTGACAGCACTTTTAGCTGTGTGCCACTCCTAGACGCCAGGCCTCTTTCCTTTTGGAAGTGTTCCCTCCCCTTTGGATAAGAGGGTGGTGAAAGTGTACGTTTGAGCAGCCGAGTCAGGGGAGCAGGTGGGCTGGCGAAGGAGGGAGGGCAAGCAGCAGATGGTGGGCCAACATGTCCCTCTGCTGAGGTGGCAGAGCGGCAGCCCTGGGCCAGGGAATCGTCTGTGAGGAGCTACTCCTGTTTCACATGGCAACCGTGAAGTGGCTCAACAGCCGTCGGAGCAGGAAATTCGAGCAGCTCTGCGAAGAGCACGCCGCCCACGCGAATAGCCACACGTACGTCACACGGCTTCGACTTTGACTTTACCTTCCAGAGAAAAGTGGAGGAGGATGCAGAATCTCTGTTATCAGGCTGCTTTGTGAAGCAGAAATAAGGGGCCGTGCTGGGGTGATGCTCCTTGTGGCTCGTCGGTCTTTTCGTAAGATCTTTTCTGGACCTGCCGTCTTGTCACCACTAAAGGCACTGCAGTACATTTAGCAGCCGCTTTTGTCCAAAGAGATGTATGGGTGAGGATCAGAGAGCAGGGTCAGCTGGCGTCTTCGGAGCGATTGGGGTTAAGGGCCTCGCTCGAGGGCCTGACGGTGGAATGGTTATGCCACCAGCGCAATGTTTTGAATGCTCCAGCCTTCCAGGCATGGGCAAGATTACGCTAAACCGCTGAGCTAAAACAACCCCCCCCCCCCCCCCGCGCTAGAAAATTCTGTTGGCGATTTTGTGCTGGAAAATAAAGCCATCTAAATAAGGTCGGAATACAAATGGGGAAATTAGCCGTCTGCGTAGCTGGCGTGGAGGCCACGCTCACGTCTGAGCCCGTTAACTTTGCCTCGTCTCAGATGAGTCTTGCCATTTTTTCACATGCATAAAACATAGACACAAGCCGTGCAATTTGCTTTTTAATGGCGCTGCTGTATTAATCGTGTACTTGAAAATGCCCTGTGAGCTTTTTCTGTCTTGTCCCTGATAATATCACACGACACGCAAACGCTTCATTTATTAGAGTTAACGCCCGCTGGCCTCTTCCCCCTGACCAGATCAGCCAGCTGTTTGCCAGCTTTGAGGACACCCCCCAGGGTGCGGCCTCCCTGGCCCAGGTGCACAAGGCCCTGCTGCATGATGGGAGGATAGTGGCTGTCAAGGTGCAACACCCCAAGGTGCAGACGCAGAGCTCCCGGGACATCGTTGTAATAGAGGTACATCCTGGAATCCAGTGTTACTGAACCTCTCTATCATGATTATGATATATCAGTAATGTAGCAGTGATGTGCTACTGCTGTGGCTATTTGTACATCCCCTGTACACCACCTGTTTGTTGCATAGTTATTGTTTCGCTTCCCACGTTGCACTGTTTTTGTCTTTAACATCTTATCTCTCACTGCCCTGCTATTTGTCCTGTATTACACATTTCTTTGTCCTATTGTCCCCCCATGCACCTGTATCCTCCGCTGCACATTCAGCATAAGAACTTCAGTCTTCCTCATAATACATGTGACAGTAAAACTTGAAACTTTCTTATTGGACTTTTAGGTTTTACTAGAACCTGATACTTGGGTTTCTGCTCTGCTCTGGCACATTTTGGCTCATTGATCTAACCACAGCTGTGTCTTTAGCTTACTGGCCTTAACAGATCCAGTGTGTGCCTTACAGGTGCTCCTTAAGGCAGTCAAGTGGCTCTTCCCCGATTTCTCGTTCATGTGGCTGGTAGAAGAGGCCAAGAAGAACATGCCTCTGGAGCTGGACTTCCTGAACGAAGGTCGCAATGCTGAGAAGGTGGCAGAGCTGCTGAAGGACTTCAAGTTCCTGAAGGTACATCAACTGCAGTTCACTCACTGGTGCCCGTATTCTCCTGGGAGCAGACTTCATGTCCGCTGCAGTGGTCCTGTGAGGGGCACTGCTCTTAGAAGTGGAACCTAACAACCTATAAGGAATTCTCACCTGTGATTGAGTGAACTCTAGTATGAAGCTGGGCTGCCCGATAGCTGGAAATCCTCAGCTTTTCTAATCCTAGGTTGGGTTTCCTACTGAACATTAACAAAAAAAGAGAAACACAACTTTGCCTCCAAAGAGGGAGACACAGCTCTTGTAACATTAAGGCATCTTGCATCAGGAGGAAAAAAAAAAAAAAACAAAAACGCCAAAAGTATTTTGTTTGGTTACTTATGGTTAAGGGTAGGGCTGAGTAAGAGTTAAGATTGTTGGGATTAGGGTTTTGCCCATAGAAATAAATGGATGGTTCCCACAAAGATATGAATGTGTGTGTGTGTGTGTGTGTGTGTGTGTGTGTTTGTGTGTGCTGGGCTCGCCCCCCCCTACCTAGACAGGAAGTCACATGTGTCTGTCCTTCTTTCCCTGAAAGAGCTCACATGGCAAATAATCTGCCAGCTGCCAAGTAAATCCCCCTTAATTGTTAGCGAATAAAAAATACCTGGCTTACCTGACTTAAGAACAGGGATCTGTGGATTTAACACGCTATTAGCTACGTTAAATCAGTTATGTGGGGGGCAGTGCAGCATAACTAACAATAATGTAAAATGGAAAAATAAACTGAATGAAACATCCCTAATTACAAAGGGAGAGGAGCAGCACTACACTGTTCAGGAAGGGACAGGAGCGGCACTGCACCGTTCAGGAAGGGACAGGAGCGGCACTGCACTGTTCAGGACTGCTCACTGGGCTTCTGTTTCTGCAGGTTCCTAAGATTCACTGGGACCTGTCCACCAAGCGCATCCTGACCATGGACTTTATGGAGGGGGGGCAGGTCAATGACCGGGAGTACATGAGACAACACGGCATCGACGTTAATGAGGTGAGATAGGGGGGAGCCGGAACCCAAGTCGCTCTCAGGCTTCCTGATTTGCTGACATCATTTTGCTGATGAGTCAGCTTTCCATGGACCTCCCCCCAGCCCACGACATGCAGATGCACGCTTGTGTGAGGATCTCCATCCAAGCCAGTTTCTTCTACTGTTCAGTAAATATGGACACCAGCACTGAGGCATATTAAGTGTGTTTATCTCTATAAATCTGCTTAATTCCGAGGTCAGGAAGCCAGTTAATCATAATCAAGACCCTGGGTATTTAAAGAGGTTTGATTAACACAGACAGACTTAATCCGGCCACCAGTGATCAGTCCTTGTGCTTACAGGCAGATCAGATCCTATGATGCTAATGGGTTATTGACTGGCCGATTGTGTCCTTTGAGCCCTGAGCTGTGCTCTGTGTGTGTCCCGTGTAGATGTGGGGGGCAGTGAGTTGACATGCTCGCTTGTCCTGCGTCTCATCCGTGAAAGACCTCTACGCTCTTCTTCTACGCTTAGTCTGTAGCCCTCTCTCGAGGCCAGCCCCCTCCTCGTAACTAATGTCTTTATCCATTGTCTCACCTGCTTCCGTGTGTCTTTGGTGGGGAGAGAGCACAGTCAGGATTTCCTAGCTGCTGTGGTCGTCCGCATCCCACATTCCAGTCTTGTCAGTCCACATCTCCATTCAGGGAGAAGGGGCCCTTTTAAATCCCTGACCCAGCGTCGCCATTTGGAGGGAAGTCTGGCTGATGTATTAGGTTTGAAAAGGTGATGGTTTGAAGGTGATCAGAGTGTTGCTGTCATGTGGGGCAACACAGCTGCTTAATCCTGTAGGACTACGGTAAGCGAGCCCTTCTGTAGAGTCATACTTAATATTTGCCGTTTGTAATGAATGTCAACCTAAATATTTAGCCTAATTTTGGCTGCAAGAAAAGAATCCGACATTAAATTTTTTTGTGCTTTTTAGACGTGTCCCAGGAGTAGCTTTAAAATCGAGTGATTCAGTCCAGGCTTCTAGAGACCTGGGGGGAGGAGGTGTGGGGGTCGATTTGACGGGTCCACCAGTGCCGTGTGTTTTCAGCCAGCTGAGATCCATTGGCTGGTGTGTGGCTCGCCATGTTGCTCCTGTGATCAGAAGGTTGCCGGTTCACATCCCTGAGTCTGCTCTGTGAGTTCACTGGTAGGGCCTTCCCACTTACTTCATGTACTCGCTGACCCTGCTTTCTCAAGAAAATGTATGTCGCTTTGGATAAATTAACAAAATGTAAATGAATATAATGTAGCGATGTGTGAGCAAGCAGGCTGCTGTTTGCTGGCATTATGTGAGCTATTGGCCTGTATGACAGCGGCTTCCTATGCTGCGAAGGAGATGAAAGGCTTCCTTCAGCATAGCATGCCTTTTGGTCAGGTACCTTCTCTCTGAATGAGTGTAATTAGTCGGCATCCCTTCCCAGCCGCCCCGCACCTCGGTGTCACGGATCT
The DNA here is from genome assembly GCA_026777985.1 of Mormyrops attenuatus. Lineage (NCBI taxonomy): Eukaryota > Metazoa > Chordata > Actinopteri > Osteoglossiformes > Mormyridae > Mormyrops > Mormyrops attenuatus. The sequence goes on from JAODKC010000028.1 coordinate 13,725,322, forward strand.
CAAAACGGCCCGGATCTTGTTGGGCGTGAGGCGAGGCCGGCTGATGCTCTCAGCTTCGCTCTGCTTCAGTCACGTTTTGCTTTTTTAAAGCTCAGTTGAAATAATCCCCTTCTCCAGCAGCTGCCAGATGTCTTTAATAGGTAGCCAGCAAGCAGCAGAAACATCCTGAATCGCTCAGCATCTGTGGTTCCTCCGAGTGGCAGCTCCTGAGCAGGATGTGCTAGAGAATAGGGCAGATTGCAGTATTCAGCTGGATGTGAGCACGGATGCGGGACCTTGGGGTCGCGCCCAGGACAAAGGCACCCAGGCAGCCTCTGATTGGCTGCTGCCTCGTGATTTACTGCCACCTGAGTTCTTTTCCTGTTGGTCTCATTCAGCTTAATTACGCACGTTTTTGGGCTGTGTTTTATTCCCCTTCAACCTGCGCTACTGTTAAGAGACGCCATGTTGAATTTGACATCCGTGCACCGCTTTGGAAAGGTCCGGGAAGAGTGGGAGTCACACGGATGGAAAGGGACCAGAGCCCGGCCGGATTTTGGAAACGTTTCCCGTAGGTTTCTCGTCAGGCTGCACGGAGGTGGAGCCAAAGCTGTTTCCCGGAGCCCAGCGACACGTGCTGATATAGCGGCTGATGCCCCACCTACACCTGGCACAGAAGAGGTGTCCATTCAGGGGAACAGGGCTGTGACCTGAGCCCCGCTGTGTGCGAGGCGTGACCCAAAGCCTGTCCCGTATGGAATGTGAGTCGTGCCCCATGGCTTCAAGACCCCGGTCAAGCGGAACCCTGAGCTAATGCAAAAAGGGCCACTTTCACATCGATACATCTGTAACTGAATCCTGCAAGTAATTGTGCCAAGATTAAGATGGACTTTATTGATCCCAGGAGGAAATTCTGTTGCATACAACAGGACATAGTGCACAGAGGAGCATACATATAGTACCTAACAGACAAGGTGTAAAGGCAGTGCGCATAGTGCAAACAAGTAAACGTGGTTAAAAAATAAAGTAAAACAATGGAATATTCCGAAAACAGAATATTGTGGTGTTGCTGAAATACTTAAATATGATCCATAAATAAGATGCAGGCTCTGCTTTTAGCTGGAGGTAATGAGCTACAACATGCACGTTTGACAGCAGCCAACAGGCTTCCAGCGTTTGCCGAGCGTGGCGTGAAATGGCCCCTGTCCACGCAGGAGCCCATCGCAGCTTCCTGGTCCAGCCTCTTCTAAATAGCTCACATTTCAGCACTAAACAGGAGAACGCTCTTCGGGGACGTTCGTCCTGTGAAATTACAATTAAATCCAATTTCAGACTGGTGAAAGCTGTGGTAATCCCAAAGCTTATGTTTAGACAAATTTTATTAGATCGAAGTGGGTGACGAAGCAGTTCAACGCGCTTAAGGCTGACTCGTGATGTTGTAGAGCGCTGTGTCCTGTGTCTCCTCACGGAGCACCTCGATGCCAGGCCACCTCGTGGGGTGCTGCCATGTCTCACCATAACACATTAATAGTATTTTATATATTCAGAAGCAAGCAGATGGATCTCTTGTTTTTTTTTTTTTGGTGATAGCAGGTTTATTTATTGGCTAAAATTAGCCTACGTGTGCTGTATGGCACCTCATTGGCCACGCTTTGTGGCCACGCTTTGTGGGCGCGCTGGCCTGCCACACCTGTGCAGTGGTGCAGCGTGTCTGCATACGAGGTGGGACTAACACGGCTGTGACAAGGACCCCGGCCGGGTGGACGCAGGTCTGACCAGGACCCCAGGCCGGCTGGACGCGGCTCTGACATGGACCCCGGCCGGCTGGACGCGGCTCTGACATGGACCCCGGCCGGCTGGACGCGGCTCTGACATAGACCCCGGCCGGCTGGACACATGTCTGAAGACTACGCAGCACTCCTGCTCTCATTTGAACGTTCCACAGTGGATGACATAACATTGAGCTAAGAGGAAAAATCTATTTGGTGTGGTCCTGTCTGCACCACTGCCCTCCTTACTTGTGTCTTTCCTAGACCCTCGACCTCCATATTCTAACCTTTGCTGTATTGCTGACTAGAGATTCTAACATCAAGTATCCCCACCTAAAATGACTTGGTGGTCTCTAAGGGCTGATTTTAAATAAAAATGACTCATTTTAAGGAAAGGGGAGTGTCACAAAAAAACATAAGGCAAACACTGTAGAATAGGAATGCACATGTCCTCACCGCTCTGCCGGTTTTATCATGTCTCTACTAAAGATGACAAATATGCAGTTTGTAAGGTAAGAAATTGCTTGTAAGCTATACAATAGTCGACAAAAAAAAACACACCGCAAATCTCGATCGACACCTGAAAAGCAGCCACCGTAAATGCAGACTTTGAAAAATGTGCAAATGCTAAGGCTGCTGTGACTAGCAAACCAGCTCTTGTGCAACCACCCTGAACGACAGCAGTGAGAAAAGTCAAGCCCTACAGTATGGATAGTAAGAAAGCAAAACATATCGCAGCCAAAATAGTACTTTATTGGGTTGGACAACCAGCCGCTGTCGGTTTTAGAAGGTGTGGATTTCAAACATCTCTTGGCTCATTTAGAGCCATGATACCATCTACCAGTGACAAACTTCAGGGACATGGCTCTAACACGGTCGTATCAAACCGTGAAAGCGCAGCTCTACAATCCTATTCATGACAATGTTTCTGCAATCAGTTTTAAAGCTGAGATTTGACTTCAGTATTTCTGATAGGCTACTTTTTACTAACTCAGTCCCCTTGGTTGAATTTGCATTGAAGATAGACACACGTCATGATGAATAGACTTTTTTTGAGGTCACACCCTTCCCCTTACAGAACAAAAGTAATTGGTTATTGTTTTCGCCCGATTCTAATAACAGAAATAACAACAGAAAATCAGTGATTGGACCATCCCTACTACTGACCTCCTTATTATACCTATTGCTGTACTACTGATCTCTTTGCTCTAACCTTTTCTGTACCACGGCCTTCTTACTCTAGCCCTAACTGTGCTACAGGGCTCCTTACTATATGAAAGCAAACATCTTGACTGAAATGTACCCAGCATGCCCGTCTCTCCTTCCCCGGGATGTTGTGCATCACAGTGGCCATGTTCACCGCACGCACGAGTGTGATCACCGTAAGTCTCTATGATTAAAGAGCGCTGTCGCGGAGCACGGCGGCTGAAGGCCGTGTTGCTGGATCCCCTTGCGCTGTCACCATGGCGCCGTTTACTCCCCAAGCACGTAAACAGCCGTCTTGTGTCACTCTTTTATCAGGTGGAGCGGCATTAGTTGTGGAAAATGAGTTATTAGACAGCTGATGAGATGGATATCAAGCTTGATAAATGGAGTCCTCCCCAGAAAATGCAGAGAATTATGAAATGACAGCAGCGTCTGCACGAGAGCTGCCGTTTAAGCGATCACAAGTGGGCTCTTCTCTGTTTTGGCGAATGTGTGAGAGCGGCGAATACGTGGGCCTTTGCTGAGCCCTAGCGTCCTGTCTGCTGGTGTGCATATCATTTGCACATCGGGCCTCCAGTCTTTGATTGGTTGCAGTACCCAGCTCTGTTACTTTTACGTTCTGCTTCTCGTTCTGGGAGTTTTGCCTCTTAAGGAGTACCTCTCCACTCTATGCAACAGTGGAGATTCCCTCAGCCTCACTTAAGGAGGAGTACTGTCTGGAATTAGTATGGAGGAGCTTGTTCTGTTTGTCTTCTGCACAGATAACACAATGACACTTCTAAACAGTGCTTAGCACTGGCCCAGAGGGCTCCCTCTCCCTATCAGTGCTGTCTCGACCCCCCTGTGCCCGTCCCACACCGAGCTCCTCATACAGGTCCCGGGAGTCCAGCGAGTGTCCGGCCAGCAAAGCTGCAGCCACCATAGGAACCCTGCAGTTGGGTGCCCCACAGCCTTGCCTGGCTCTGGGTGCCCCTATCGCTAATCCTCCCTTGCCCCCCCCATGGCGCTGTTGGTCTGTTCTGTCTATGAGCTCTCTTAGTCTGAGCGTGGTCCTGCAGAGGGCCTTCTGGCCCAGAGCCTGCCAGAGCCGACAGATCGGAGTGAATCATCGGCATAATCTCTAACCAGCCCGGTCTTACACAAAGCGGAGCCCCTTACGAGTTGCCATGGCGGCTCATGGGACTCGCTTCCTGTTTGCAGAGTTCATGCTAGCATGCTACCAGCTCTGCTCAGAGCTCCTGACCTTCTAATGCAGTGTTCACCATCCTGGGACTTGGGGACCTGCAGACAGTCCGTGTTTTTACTCCCTCTCAGTTCCTGGTAGGGAGCTGGGAGGGAGCAAAAATGTGGACTGTCTGACAGGGAACTCAGAGGGAGCAAAAACATGGACCGGCCGTGGGTCCCCCAGGACAGTATTGGAAAACAATGTTCTAATGCAAGATAGCAGATAATTCCTGTCATCTCCTGTCTGAGGACCCAGGTACACAGCAGGCCTCATGGTACCTTGGTATCACCACAGAGGCATCCTGGACCTGCTGCAGCTTCTACCTGATCTTTCATGTGAAAGTCCAGGAGGATTTTCTCATACATTACCGCACTTTATGACTTTCCAATATATAATTTCCTGCTCATGCACTGCAAAAATACAGCACAGTGAATCAATGCAGAACGTTTATTAAGCTGTCTGTGTGAAAAATGTCCTGACCTTTTCTTCCAGACTCACAAGAATGTGGTACTTGTAGCAAGGAATGAGAGTACGAATGCTTAACCTTATATGGTTAGAGTGGGACCCTCAGAGGAGGCGGGGCTATCTGTAAGCATGGTCCAGGGCAGCATGGGATACTGGAGGATTACAGGACACTGAATATGGAGAGTTGGAAATATGGCAACAATCGTGCAAGTAATTCATCCCTGTGGGGTAATTCTTTTTATGCCTCCCTCAACTTGCTCTCTGTAGGTGGGCAGCCACCTATTGCGGCGCATAGGGTGCTGGGGGTTAAGAGCCTTGCTGACGGGCCTGCAGACATGCCAAGGCCGGGCTTGAACCAGCAACCTTTTGATCACAGGCACAGAGACTTGGCCCGCCAAGCCACTCCACCACACCAGGGTAGCGGTGCTGTTTATTGCAGATCTTCTGTGTATGACCAATAATGTGAGACTCATGAGTAGATCCTGTTTTCCCATTTTATGTATCACGGGGGTTCTTTGATGTAAACGTCTATCTGTGGACGAATGAGGCTTTGAGGTGTCACACCTACACGGCGAGGCAGTCGAGGCACCTGGCATTTAGGAATGTTCGGCTTTAAAATGCAGCAGCGGGCTGAAGAATTCTCCCGGGCTCGGCACATTGGACCCCAAGCAGTCCCGTCCAAAGGATTGTCAACTTCTGGGTAGTCGAGGAGAGGAACCCGATTAAAGGATGAACAGCCTGTGCGGAATGGGTTGTTGGGACAGCCCCTCTGGACATGAAGGTCATCGTCTCCACGCTGTCTGAGAGCAGCTATTCCATGCCAACAGAAGCTCCAGGAAGACTCTGTGAATTCCATCAGCTTTAGTCTGCACCTGTCCAGCTGTGGTCTTGTAGGCTGTTTTTTGATGGCAGCTCTTCATGTGTGACCTCTTAAGAGCTGGGTGGGGGGGGCACTAGCAACCCATAGGTGTTATCGGGTTGAAGATCAGCTTAGTCAGCTGCCCACATGCCCGTTCCTGAAAGGAGATCATTAGGGTTACTGCTGCCCCACGTAAAAAGGACTTCTCTTTGTCTAGCTCGGTATTGATTAGTGACAGCGGACAGCTGAATCAGATTAAACGGAGACCTTCAAATGCGTTCGCTTTTCTGCTGATTCATTTGCTCCATTTTTGCTTTATATGGTTACGATAAATAACATAAGAACCAGCACTGAAGCTAATTAGGGGGTAGCTAGGATAGCCAGTGACCTCGCATGTCGCTGGTCAGACTGTCACTCTTCTTGTGCAAAGAGAAAGGCTGTAAGCCCAATGAAAAAGGAAGCTTTTGAAGCCATGAAAAACGAAAGTACATTTCCATTACCACTGACGGTGAAGTTTCTGTGCCATTGACAAGTGACTTTGCCATAGTCACCGAGCATGAAACGCTGGGCCTCCTGACAGCCCTTAGACCAATCGTCATTTCATTAGAGGTCATTTAAAATGAAGTGGCATCAGTGAAACAGCATAGCCACGGATAGCTGTGTTTTTGAATGCAAAGAAGTGTGTGCGTGAGTCAGACAGTCGGACACCGAGATGAGAGCGGGCCACACCGACATCACAGCACGAATCACTTATTAGCATTTATAGCAATGCTGCTGCCTCACTGTTGAGTACAGCGGAGTCATCATGTGGGTTTAATGAGCTTGAGAGCTACAGTAAACAATCAAAGCAGCTCTGCATGTCGGTCTCTGCCATTTAGATGCCACCCGCCAAATATCCTTCTACATAGCCCTTTATGTTCCCTGAATGTTCTTATGTTGTACATCTGGTCCTTATTAGGTTCTTGCTTTGTTAGAAATAGTTGTGTAGTTGTTTTGTAGCTTACACTTATACCTGGGCATTCATTGGTAAACTTAGCCTGGTGAACTTCTTGACAGCATGTATGTTTGCAATGTGCCATTTGCCTCATATCTATGCAGCTTTGGACAAAAACATCTGCAAAATATGTTAAACATGAATGGACCGGGGTCTTGGCTATCGGTGTACCTTCCCCAAATGTTGGATTTTCTCACATGAGGGGTTTTTACTGTGAATCCACCCCATCGGATGACTGACTTTCCAAGAGGAGATCTCCTGTCCATCAGCAGAGAGAGAAGCCCCCAGTGAGCTCCCCTTCCTGGGCATCCCTGCTCCCACTGGAGATTGTGGATTGCGGAGATTATGTCTTTGCAATGATGCAGTTGAGGTCACATGTCAGCATGCACAGTTACAGTCTGTTTCCCCCACAGATATCGAGGAACCTGGGGAAGATGTACAGCGAGATGATATTTGTCCATGGTTTTGTGCACTGTGATCCCCACCCTGGTAACATCCTGGTCCGGAAGTGCCCCAAAAGCAAGATGAGTGAAATAGTGCTGCTTGACCATGGCCTGTATCAGGTGAGACCTCACTGGCCTGTGGTACTTGCCTGGATAAGCGTATCCGCCCCTTGCACTACTGATCCCAGATCAGTTAGGTGTCCTTAGCCGCTGGGTTGGAGATCACATTAAGCACAAACTTGAGGAGTGACGTCAGGGTGCTACTTTGGGCTCAGCAGTGTGGTCTACGGCTTAATGGTGACTCTCTGGCCTGCATCTCTCTCTCTCTCTCTCTCTCTAAGGTTCTCAACCAGGCCTTCCGTCTGGACTACTGTCGGCTGTGGCGAGCCTTGATGAAAGCGGACATGAAGGGGATTGAGCGGTACAGCCGCCGCTTGGGAGCTGGAGACATGTTCCCGCTGTTTGCCTGTGTGCTCACGGCCCGTTCCTGGGCCTCCGTCAGTGCTGGCATCAGCCGGACCTCCGTGACGAGCTTGGAGGTATGGCCCTCTGCTGCTTTTCCCGCATGCAGGGTCACATGTGTGTCATTCTCCTGTGATCTGCGAGATGTCTGCTCTGGATGCACAAGCTTCAGCAGGTGCCCACTGCCTTGGCGATGTTGGTGCTTTATGGCCAAGGCATCTTCTGCCATGCTGATGGTCACCATGTACCCTCTGCACCTCCATAATGCACCTGTTTGCTGTTCCTGTCTGTTTTCGTGCGCAGAAAGCCCCCGCTTCACGTCCTGGTGAAAACATGGGGGCGTAAGTGACCCCCTCTGTGATTGGCTGTGTCTGCCAGGGCGGGGGCTGGGCATTGGGGGATGGGCCGGTGGGCTGCGTGTGACTCAAGCGCACGCGTGAGTGGTGCTGGTACCGGCCTGGAGGCTCCCCCTGTGCTGGGCTGGGGGGAGGACCATCTGTGCTCTATTTTTACATCCATTGCGCAACCTGCGAGCTTTTCGTCGCTGCTCTATGGCTGTGCACACGCTCCGTGGCTGAGCCAGGCCTGGACGGCCACGGCCCTTCTCTGGGACGTCACTGAACCGGCACAGGTACCAGGAAGGCTCATCAATGGCTATTCATAAGTTGTTCCATCCCTGGGCCTTTTTTCTGTAACAGCCTGTTGCCCTCAGTAGTCCAGAGAGGACACTGGCCATCACACAAAGCCTCTGTGGCTCTGAGGAATCCCTGGCTGCTGGGGAAAGCCATGCCGAGGGCTTCACCTGGAGTTGAGCTATCAGGACAATGGGAAGGCTCTTGAAGCTCACTTCGTACATGCCCCAGCTCTGTCCTTTTAAGGCAGAGGTGGGCAATATTATCAGCAAAGGGCAAGTGTATATGCAGGTTTTTGGGATAACCTTTAGGTCAGCTGTTCAAACTCAGGTGTGAGGACTCTTCAGTCCAATTAGGGCAGGTCTAATCACAAGGTGGCCGGTTCAAACCCAGCCTCAGCACATCTGCGGGTCCTTGAGCAAGGCCCTTAATCCCCAGCTCCCTGGGCGCTGCCACGGGTGGCTGCCCTTTGTGGACAGCTTACTCTACAAAGAGCAAGTTGAGGGAGATGTAAAGACAATTTCCCCATGGGGATTAATAAAGTGATAATTATTATTATTATTAATTAGGGAGTTGCAGCAAAAACCCGCATACACAACAGCCCATTCTGCTTTAAGGTGTAGTCAGGATATGCTGCCTCTAACCTCACTGGCTTACTGATTGTCTGCTGCCTCTAACCACGCCGGCTTACTTGGCTTCTGCTGCCTCTAACCTTACTGGCTGACTGAGGATCCACTGCCTCAAACCTCACCGGATTATTCAGAGTATATATGTTCTATAATATGCAGAGCTCCCTTTTGAAATCGCAGAACTTTTCATTAATTGCTCACTTAATCACAGCTTGGTTAAATGCTCATTTTATGTCATTAGCTCCCCCTCGTACCTGCTTAAGGTACAGTGGCCGTAATGTGACACCTGCAAGGCCATTGCCCTAGCTGGACTGATTGCTTGTCACCTTCTTACTCTGCCAACTGGAGGGCAAGCAGCCAGCTCACTGCTAGCTCTACCTCAAATTATGGGCCTGTTTAGAAGTGGTATGGCCCTGGGTAATTACAGCCAGTTATAATGGCTGCTTCTTAAGGATGCTGCCTGATTTACATAAGAAAGAACCCATAAAGGCATATTATTATGTGGTGTGTAGTAATGGGAACGGATGGAAACTGGGCTGCTGGGTTACAGCACATTAGGCCCTGACCTGTCACTGCAGCTTGCCTCTTTGTCTCTGAGCAGTCAGCAGCAGAAAGTCATCCATATATTTCTGTTATGCTCCTTTTGATATATCCCATCTTTCTCTCCTTTTGAGAATACAAAGACTTATATGCAGTTGAGAGAGAAGTTTGGAGTCCAAGCGCCTCAGAAGTATTTCAGGGGGTCAGGGGCTTTGCTCAAGGGCCCAATATAGATTGGAGGACAAGGTTTGAACTGGTGAACTGATTTTGATGCCTGCCGGAGCAGGGTGTTGTGTTAAGTCAGCTGGTCTGATTGCCCTTTCCCTTACCTCACTCATCAGGCTGAAAGCCCCAATATCCAAGTTCACAGCTCAGATCCATAATGTTCTCTTTTCACTCATGGTTTGCTTGTCTCCTTTTGATATTAGCTTGAAAAGAGACCTCTCTGTATTGGCGACGTTTTACAATAGTGGTGCATGTGTCTTTGGTGGGTATTGGAAATGTTTTTGGGAACAAAGACTTGGGACGATCTGAAATCACGTCTCCGATAATCAGTGTCATTAAGTCGCAGTTTGATGGTTTGTGATTTGGACTTTGTTCTGAAAGTAACAAAACCTTACTACTAGCATCGTTTAACCAAACAATGATGTGTTCAATTAGCCAATAACCATTTAATCATCTGTAGGAAATCTTGGGCAATGGACAGGAACAGGCAGGTGAAGACCCACTTGGGGGTCCTCGCTTTATCATCCTCCCCCTGCCTCCTGGAGGCCAGAGGGACACTGGGCAGGTTCAGTTACTGTGCTCCTGACAATCAGTGACTTTCAACTTTTCAGTCCACCACTAAAATACCACCAGCTGCAAAGAAACAACAGCAAAACATTTGTGTAGGAAGAAGTACAATGCTACCAAGTGGACAAATCATAGTTGATTTGATCTGCGTCGCCACAACGTGTACTTACAGTTCTGGGGAGGCGCACTTCGGGCTGCACTGTACTTACGCCATATTCACTGTTGAAGTATAAATCAGCCTGAAGTCTTAAGTGTTGATTGATTTGGACCTTGACAGACTTGCAGTAATTTAGTGTGACTGATGAGAGCATTCTGTGTTGTAGTAGGTAGGTTCGCAGGTAGGTTTTTCCTAAGGGCGTAGATTTGGGTATGGAGGGGAGGGACATGTCCCTACCAATATTGTGGGAATATTGTGTGTGTTTAGGGAGGGAGTGGGGTTCAGGGCTGATTTAGTCCCTACCAGTGTTGAGACTAAGCTTACAGCCTTGGTTCCCCATCATGCTGTGGGATCTGTACTGACCTAGGTTTAAGGTCACCATTTTTGATACAGCCGTTAGTATGTGTGTGTGTGGGGGGGGGCCTTGTTGTAGCCCCCCCACTCCCCGCACCCTCCCAGAACAATGAGACCTTGAGCTATGTATCTCTCACACATTTGTATGTCTTGACACATATTTTACTCATCCACCTTGGTCTTGGTTGTCTTATGGTTGCTTTTATTGAGCACGACGTTCCTAGTGGGGTCTCTCCCTTGTTCTCAGTGGGCTGCCTGTTGTGTGATGTTGTATGTGGGGGAGTGTAAACCTTGTGGAGGTTCCTCTCAGACTGCCAGGTTCTCCTCCGTGGGCTGGGTACAGTGAAGAGACCCTCATATCCTGCTGTGGAGAGCTCTCTGCTGCATTCCGCCATCGCACTATGCTATTAGGATTCATAGCTGTATGCTGTGTAACATCAGTATTAAAATATTCCATTTCCGTGATTTCAGAAGATCAGCAGGATACTCACTGAGCTCATTTTGTCATATCAAGTGCTGGAGCTGGGCTTCTTGATGTAAATGACAAGCTCACTTGGTAGCTCTCCTCTGGTATGAAGACTCAAACCTGCAAGGTAGGTCTATAAGGAAGGGAGAGCAGTCCAGGGCAAAGGTGGTTCAAAAGAATGTAAAATTACAGTCCAGAAAGTAAAATTACAGACTAAGATTTTGTTTCAACCAACCAGTTGAAACTCTGTCACTCTAACTCTTTATACTCGACTGGTTGGTTGAAACAAAATCTTAGTCTGGATTTTTATTTTCTGGATCTGAACTGTCCACCTCTGGTCCAGGGTGTCACTCACGGGGCTCTGTCCAGTCGCTCTGAGTCCTTTGGGCTTTAACACCGCAGCTGACGTGTCAGCTGTTGTTTCCCAGCATGCACAGAGCCCCTGGGGCCTGATGTTCATGGCAGCAGTAGAAATATGGGAAGCAGACATGCTAGTAGGCAAGTGTCAGACGCGGCATTTAGACGTTAATGGCATTGTGTTGGGTCTGGCCTGGAGTGTAATGTGCTGGAAATAGCGCAATGCTCAACCTTTCATTATGCACTCTGCTCCAACGCCCACTGTGTGCAGTTGGATGCGGAGCTCAGAACCAAAAAAATGTATTGCAGCAGAATTTTACAGCAGCACAGTGCCGTTTGTCCATGTTGAGGCCCACTAGGCTGCAGCTGTAAAGAGGGGGGATGCCTTGATAGGTTCCTGTAATGTCGGGCTCCTTCAGCTGCCCTTAGATTGAGTCAAGGCTGTTGAGATGCGGCCCGGTATGTTCCTGCCCCAATGGAGCCTTCAGTTGCTTCTCACCCTATGTGACTAGCAGAGTCATGACCTTCGCCAGTGACGCCCCTGCTGCGGTGAAAGTGTATCCTGAGGTTCAAGGGTTGTTAAAGTGTCGTCGGAACCTGCCAGGCTCTAGGGAGCAAAATGACCTAGACTACACAGGTTGTTTTTACTTAAATGGTATGAGCTCTTAGTAAGATTAACAGCCTGTGCTGTTAACAGTTGCTTAATTGTGCAATACCGACATAATACCATTATAATACATTCATAACACCCATAAACTATGGCAGTAATGAAACATTCTTTGCTTACTTTTCATTTATAATGATTGCCTTCGATGGTTTTCTGAAGCTGTGTAGCTGTATGGCAGTTTTCTGAATGTTAGTAATAACATCCAGATGTTTAATCTTGTGTTAACAGATGTTGTGGTCGTCACAGTGAGCAGAGGTGGAATTATTCTTTTAGGACATGCATATACAGTAACTCTGCTGGTTCTGCTCCGATAAAAGCCAGCATATGGAAATATCTGCTCAGGACACACATACAGAGTGATTCTGGTCATTCTATAGAATATAGAAATATTTGCGCTCTGGACACACCATTCCTTCGTGTGGCAGTGCTTGGGAAACGTGTTATATGACAGGGCTGGTCCCCACTGACCTGTTTTGTTGACTATGGTGTACATGTGGAGGAAGAGGTGTGTTCACATTAGCCTCTGTGTGGGGGTCATTTCACACCCACAGCACGCGGCGCTTCTTTGTGCCACATTTGTAAGCCCGGGATGCAGCTGAGAATCAGCAGCCATGTCCCGCCGCAGGGGGCCTGGCGTGCATGAGCGGACTGGAATCAGAGCGAGCCCCTGCACTGTGGAGGTGAACGGGGGGCGATAGCAAGGTGGGTGCAGAGTGGCAGTGGGACACGTGGGAGAGGACGCTGAGAAACCTGGAGCAGCAGACGAGAGCCGCCTGACGTTCCAGTGGCTCTGAGCAGTAATGTTACTGTACATCCCAGGCTTTGATTCGCCTGCCCTTTCAGGCTTTTCCATTCAGTGTTCATTTTAAATGTGTTTTCATAACCGGGGGTAGAATACCACTAAATATAACGTAGCACTTAAGAACAACATATAGTGACGTCTTTTTGAGCTCCACAGCAACTGCATGTGTGCTGTGTTTGCCTGGTTCATGTAACTTTTTATGCTTGGAGTATGGTCACTTCTGTGATAGCCCAGTCTATGGAGTATGGTCACTTCTGTGATAGCCCAGTCTATGGATTATGGTCACTTCTGTGATAGCCCAGTCTATGGATTAAGGTCACTTATGTGATAGCCCAGTCTATGGAGTATGGTTGCGTTACTAGTTAGGACTGATTAGCTAAAGAGTTCTCACACCTGGGTTTGAACACGGCCTTTTGTGGATAAGATTTCCCACTGTTGTTATGGAGTATGGTCACTTCCACGACAGCTTAGAGTGTGGAGTGTGGCTATGTAATAATAATAGTAATAATAATAATAATAATAATGGCATTTAATTGATCCCCGCGGGTAAATTCTCTTTTCACCTCCCCCATCCTGGTCTCCATGGCACACAGACACATATGTAGCTGAGAGCAAGTTTGGCAGCCATTTGCAGCAGTGCCCATGGAGCTGGGGCTTAAGGGCCTTGCTCAAAGGCCCTCAGACATGTGACTATTCTGCCAATGCCAGGCTCAAACTGATACTCTTCCAATCACAGGCACGGAGCCTTAGCCCTCTGAGCCACAGTCTGTCCCATCTAAGACAGCATGGAGTATAGTCACTTACATGACAGCTCAGAGTGTGGATTATGGTCTCTTCTTCATAGTGTGGAGTATGGCTGTGACTGTGACAGTATGGAGTATGGTCAGTTCCATGACATCTTTGAGTGTGGCGTATGGCTGTGACTGCCATTATGGAGTATGGTCACTTCCACGACAGCTCATAGATATGGCTGTGTTTCTGGCAGTATGAAGTATGGTCACTTCCCTGATAGTTTGTATTGTCACTTGCATGACAGCTAAGAGTGTGGATTATGTCTCTCTTTGTGACAGGAGGGAGTAAGGAGGTGCTTAACTATCCCGCCACCATCTGCACACTGGCCTGCATATCCCTCCTAGAATGTTCTCACCCTAGGCTGTCAGCCCCTCCCCCCTAAGCAGTCAGGCTGGACCAGCATGGTGGGATGTGACAGGGAGACTGCCTCGCCTCCTCACATCTCCCTGGGGGGCGTTGGCCTGCTGTCTCCTCAATGTGTCCACACCCCAGCTCCCTTTTATCTCTATGGGCTTGATGGAGAAGAAAGCAGACATCGTGTTAAGAAAACACCTTTGCCTCTGGAGGTGGCGTGCGACGAGCAATCGCATCCGCATTGTTGGTCTGGCACGGTTATCTGAAATTGAGTTTATTCTAAAATGAAAATGTAGCCACTGTGCTTTCAACCAAAGAATGCCAAGTGGAAATGAAGACCCTCCAGGCCAGGAACAACACCGAATCCAGACACCTGTGCATTTAACCCTTCCTACCCCAGCACCCCACCCGCTGTAATGGAAAATAAATTACTTATTTTAGAATTTAGTTGTAGTGGGCTGTCAGTGGCTGTCTTGGATTCTCCTGGAAACGGAGGACTCTCTGTCACCATTTGGCATGGCCTTCTGGGTCACTCATGTCCTTTTTGCCGGCATTCTCTCAGATGGTACGCTTATGTTGTCCTCTTGTTCACCTTGTCATGATTCAGATGGAAGTGCAGAAGGCTATGTGCTGAATCCAGTTGGTCCGCTGGTGCCGTGTTGTCTGCAAGGCCTACAATATGTCCAGAGTAGATGCCCCCGATCGTCTCTGCGCTCTGGTTCTTTTGTCCATTGTTTCCAAATCCGGTCCTCGGGGACCCACAGCCGGTCCACATTTTTGCTCCCTCCCAGCTCCCGGTAAGCAAAAACATGTGGGTCCCTGAGGAGTGGATTGGGAAACACTTCTCTTGTCTATCAGCATCTCTCTCTCTCTCTCTACAGGTGGCCCATTATGGGTGCTAGTGTGTCTGGGGCCATTTGGTGGCGTGCCCCCTTGTGGCTGAAAGCTGTTTGAGGGCTGCATCTGATGGCCTCGCAACTAACCGCCGTGACGGCTTTGAGTTGGCGGGTTGTCAGTCTGGGCTGTCATCTGCAGCTTAATACCCGGGCATTACATTTCCCAAGTGCCCTGAATGCAATTGCTGCAATTAATACTGGCCAAGGAGGATTAATTACAGTCTCATGGGCTCGTCACTGTTTTCTGTCAATAAGCTGTACCCTAAACCTTAACTCCAAAACAGCAGTGTGATGGTTAGGTGCTGTGCAAAGTAATCCTGTACTTCAATGCCTACTGAAGGCTGTATTTATTTTATCCATTCTTGTTATGATAATATTATTGTTTTGACCGAACTGAAGTGATGAATCGTTTTTTTTAGTCTCAGTAATTTTCCCACCCTTCTCGTTTATTTTGACACTTCTTTCTCTGATTGTCCTTGGAGCACTTTACTCTTTACCGTGACATTATATATCAGGCCCTGCTCCCAACAGTCGAGGCCTGCCTGAGGAACCTTCTGGTCTCTCTGTATGCTAATGGGGTCTGCATGGGGGATGGATAGATCCCCAGCTTACTGCACTCATGCCTGTCCCAGGGGAAAGATTATTTTGGGTTGTTTGCTATGATGCCAGTGCTGATCAACACCCTGTTTTTAAAAGTCCCTGGAGGAGGCAGAGTAGCGGAAGCCACAGGGTGGAGTCAACTGTGCCATTGGTTATGATCTCCCCCCCGCCCCCCATCACCAAGACCTCTGCTTATCAGGACCGAGTGGTGTGCTGCACCCAGGCGATGGATGCCTGGCACGGTCACCGTCTGCACAGAGAGCCAGCGACCCGGCGGTCACCTCCAGCGCACTCTTTATTTTGAATCAGTCGTCTAACGTGGGCGGGGATTTTTTGTTTAACTTAGACTCCATCTGCAGGCATTGTGTCTGCTTCTCTGGACATTTTGGCAGACAATAGGGCCAGCATGTGGCTCAGCGGGTTAGGGCACTGTGGTTGCAATCAGAAGGTCACCAATTCAGTTCCCGGTGCTGGCATAGGATTTCACCATTGGGCCCTTGAGCCAAGGCCCTTGACCCTCAATTGCTCCAGGGGCTCTCTGACTCTGCTGTCTCAAAAAAATATGTCGCTTTACATGAAAGTATCTATTAAGTAAATACAATGCAATAATGTACTGTGATTATGGTAACTTGTTACATGTGTTAAAAAGTATGAGGCAGGTCACAGAGGACCCTTGTGTCTGCTTCTCCTGCTGGACATACGCAGGAGATGCTTCTAGTACCTCTCTGTGTCCAGCCCAACACAGAAAAGCTCTTTTGCGTGTCACCTGTAGTCGTAGTGCCACGGCGGAAATCCTGCGCATCGCTAATCCCTCGCCTACGTCTCCACGTGCTCTCCGCTCTGTCGCGTCCCAAAATAGAGCAGAGCAGGGGGCTGCCAGTTTGTCAGACTGGGGGGGAGGGTGCTTTCAGGGGGCTTGTGCATTCCTTTGATGGTTAAAAAAAAAATTAAAAAAGGAACGAAACAATTTCTGACACCGGTCACATGGCAGCCTGCCTCTGCAGAGAGTGCGGCAGAGCTGTCAGGACGTGACGCAGGTGCGGCATGGAGATTGATGTGGAGGGCAGTGTTCAGGTTAGGGTTAGGCTACGCTTCCTGCCTGGAGAGTCGATGCTCGATTACTCAGGGCTGAGGGCAGGGTTAGAGGTCGTGGAATTTCTCCTCTAGTTTTTGGCTGTTCTTGCTCAGATCCCCCTTCGTCCCACACAAGCACTGCAGTACTGCAATCCACTTACCCTCTAATCTCCCTGCTGAAATCATATAAATGGAGCTTTAGGGATTAGCATAAACATAAGGTAGCTGCTAGATGTTTTTTAGTTATAGGACAGAAATCGTAGTTATTAAATTACAGCTCGTTCAAAAATCCCCGTGCTGTCAGACGCGAGCTTGATGCCAAAGTGCCTTCTGGGATTGCACACGGAGCTGGCCCTCAGAGTGTGAATCTCTCACCTATGTCCTGATTTTCATGGTAGCCATTTAAAGAAGCGTTCTTTCTGGGTATGTATTTCTCAGAAGTAGCGTGCTAGACGGTAATTACACTTTGATTTGCCACGCTCTTTTTACAGGCCCACAAGTATAGGTAGCCGTAGAAGTAGCTGTGTAATTCAAGGCTGTCGGTCTGTGGGTAGATGCCAGCTGACTAATCACTTTCCCTGAAGTTCTTAATTGATTGTGCTCTCTGGAAGGACCCGCGTTATCAGTTTGAGGCATTATAGCTGTTAAGCTGCACTTCTGACATCTGTCTGCAATGTCCTCAACACAAGGCTGTGCGTCACTTCTGGCATACAACGTCAGCAGAGACACACGAGCTCTTGGCTGGTTTGAATTCTGATCATTGCATTTCTTTTAAGAGAGTCAGCTGCTTTTACATGCGATGATCCCTTTTGTTAGTGGCATCAGTCTGTAGTGTTTTACTTTGTCCTCTTCGGGCATTGTGGTTACTGTAGGTTAGGCGTGGAGCCATCGGCTCTTCTCCAGCTCGTTGGTGGCTTATTCTGGCTTAATCCTGTTGCCGCATGTTACGCCTACCTTGTCGCATGTCACGCCTACCTTGTCGCATGTGGTTCATCGTCTTCTGCCATTGTCTCTGCTCCTCAATATGAACAAGGTGCCATGTTTGATTCTCATCTGGGGGAGAATCAGAACGTGTCTGTCTCTGTAACAGACAGCCGGGCCCGTTGACAGCCAGCTAATTGTATTTCCTTTTTTTCCTTTCTACTACTGCCCGTTGTTGATCAGTCCTTAGTGAGTGTTTTGATGACATCTGTGTAAGTCTAAGGAGCTGTGAGTAAGTCGGAACTAAGTACCGTACATTGAGGCTCCCGAGGCGCAGACCCTTGCATTCAGACAAGTGGGCTCCCTCAGACCGGTTCCGCCCCCCTCCCATTTTCGAGAACTATTGCCACCACCCCCACCTCCCATAACCCGTCAACACACCAAATATTATGGCTCCAATTATCAGATTCACTTTGTTGCAGACACTGACCTCCAGCTAGTTTGGAATCACCAGGACCATGATCTCCAAGCCAAAAAAAGACTGAGTAGAACCAGATAGCAAAAATCATGAGCAAGGCCTGTGTTAGTTTGAGACGAGGGCCCTGTGTGTACACGGGTGTAGCTAAAGTGTGTCACAGAGGAGGAGCTGGACAGGAGTAGGGGCCACTAGCTGACCTGCTGCGAGAGACACATGCAATCTCGGGTTGGGTTGACGCACAGATAAGACCCAGAGGCTAATCTCCTCTGAGGCAGCCATAGGCTCTCTGTCTGCCTTTTGTCTACTAAAGCTGCTGTTGTTGCCTGGCCGGAGTAGTGGAGGTTGTGACAGAAAGAATAAACGAGAAAATGGATGTCGTACGCGGCTGGCTGGTGTTCTATTACTGGGTAGGCACTGTTTCCCGTGCACTAGCTTCTCTCCCGATGGCTGCTTGACAGGATGGGTGGATCGCCCCGCGCGCCTGAAATGCGATGTGACAGAAAGAGTCCAGCTGAGCGAATTATGCGGTTGGCTCTACCTAAGCCGATGATGGTGAGAAATTAAATCCACTTGCAGGAACATAAATAAAATCTTTATTTCTGAGGCCCAAATCCCATCTTCAGACCCCCCTCATCCTGCTGGACCTAAATGTTGAGCTCAGGTTACACAAGCATGAAGAATTGCGAGGCTCTTGGGGTCAGTGCCCAAAGCATTGTGGGTACCGAGACAGCGAAAGGCCTTGCTGCACTCGCCTGCCATGTTTTTGTGGGTGTTGACCTCCCTCACTCCAGGCATCTTTGGATCCCTTATTGCAGGTCGCAGCTGGATAGACCTTGAACTTCTGGAGCCTTCTCCAATTTAGATTGACGTTGTCTCTCCATTTGGCTGCGCAGGACACGGAGATTCGTGGTAACGCCGCACGCTACCTGCCCCAGATCAGTGAGCTTCTCAACAAGGTTCCCCGACAGATGCTGCTGCTTCTGAAGACTAACGACCTCCTGCGTGGCATCGAAACAGTCCTGCAGACGCGCGCCAGTGCCACCTCCTTCCTGAATATGTCCCGTTGTTGCGTGCGCGCCCTATCCAGGTGGGAGGGGGGCACAGCCGTGTGTTCTACCAGGTCTTGTTTTATGTGTTATGGATGTGGTTTGAGGAAGGGAGCCAAATGTGGGGTAGGGCATAGGTGGGACTGCAGTTGCAGGGTACTCATTCACTCACTCGTTCACTTACTCATTTGCTTACTCATTTGTTCACTCATTCCTCAATTCACTCATTCATTCACTTCACTCATTCACTCACTCATTTGCTCATTCATTTGCTTTCTCGCTCATTTATTCACTCCCTCATTGGCTAATTCATTAACTCATTCACTCACTCATTCAGTCACTAACTCACCCACTCATTCACTTGTGTTTGTGACACTTTTCCATTGCAGTTAATGATTCCTGACCTCGTATTTAAAACAGCATACCTAAATCTGGAAAAGGCTTCTATTTTGAGAGGAAATACAGACGATGTTTTATGCTTGTCAGACTTTCTCAGTTTGTGCCCCCTCACACACACACAAACAGCACTATTGCACAGCCAGACGCTAAAGGCCGTTTGCAGTCACACCTGAACAGCATGTCCTTGTGTAGTGGGTAGAGTTGGCAGTATATACTACACTCACACTGGTCTCCTCGGAGTCCTCTGCCAAGTTACTGTGCTACCTGTTAGAACGGACGTAGGGACAAAAGAGACAGGGCTGTACGTGAGTGCTGGGGGACGATCAGCTAGGTTTCCCTGTCATTGCTCCTGGTCAAGGACCTCCCCAAGGGCTGGACCCTTGGGACCTGCCTGAAACAGTTCTTCAGCGAACTCACAGCAGGACCCGTGTAGACGATGGAGGTGATAGACCTGTGATGTGATTCTTCAGATGAGATGGAAAGGCTGCCGCTTTTCAACTCGCAGGTTTTGCAGGGGAATGGACTCCACGACTGTCCTTTCTAGTGGTGTATGGATCGCATTTTAATGAAGTGCACTGTTATTGTCTCCGAAGAAATCGTTAGGACCCAGACTGAGGCAGGCGGTGTTTATATTGTCCTGTAAGACGTATTAGTGACCTTCTGGCTGCACCAGCACCTCTATTGAGACAGGAGACAACCAGGAGCTGAGCAACGCTGGCTGGCTGACAGCAGAGAGGACCCCCCGGCCTTCTGTCTTACTCACATATTTCAGACTGTCAGTGTCTCGATCATTCCAAAGACATGTGCAACACCACTGTGAGCAAAGCACCATCTCCCGGCATAATTATTTCATTTGCTCAGTCTGAAAACAGCCCAGCTGTCCTGTGATCCAGGGCACGATCCCTCTTCTTCACTAAGCACTAAGCATTTTATCAGATAAACTTGCAGTACATTCTGCTGATCTATTGAACAAGCTCTTTAATGTTTCTTCTTTCAGGCACTTTCAAAATATTGAATAGCGGTAAATGTTTTAATGCACAGAGCACTGCACTGCAAAGGCCCGCTTCACTGCATGCTCCAGAGCTCCAGAGATCAAAGATAACTGCTCATACGCAACATACAGACTGAGGAGAATGCTGCTCATACACAATGTACAGAGTGAGGAAGACTCTACTCATACACAACGTATGGAGTGAGGAAGACTCTACTCAGACAGTGTACCGAGTGAGGAGAACATTACCCGTCCACACCATAGAGAGTAGGGACAGTTCCCACAAGGAAGGGGTCTTTAAGGAAAGTCATGTTTGTTGTATTATCTGCTGGGTAGCCAGGGTGGAGTTAGTCTTTCTCCTGGTTGCTAGAGTTACTGGTTCTTTGAGGGTGTCTCCGTAGGCCTGTATCCATGCTCTTTTAAAACTACTTTAGTTAACTATAACCCATCGAAATCTTTCTCAAGCGTGTGTGGATCAAGCATGTTGTCTCGCAGCTCATCTCATCAGGGATCCCACCCCATGTCCTCCGTTTTTCGCCTCATTGTATAACAAAGCGCTACATGTCACACAGACGGGAAACACCGACGCCTTCTCCAGCTTCTTGTCTTTGGAGATCCTGACAGATGTGTGCATTGTCAGACTCACGGTTCCGGGGGCACTCTGCTGCTTGAAACTCGGCAGAGATGAACATGATTTCTGTGCTGTTTGCTGGTTCAAGGCAGCACTGCTTTCCTGGGTGCCGCAGTGCTCCTCAGCAACCACCCCCCTGGCCGCAGTGAGAGCATTCAGCTGCCACACTCATTTACCTCATTATACACCCCTTTTACGGTGCGTTGGAAGCACTCCTGTACAGTGAATGTTCCCAGGCTTTTTGTGCTTTTAGCTTGCTGGGTAGCTCATCAAAATAAATGACTTGTGATGAATTGCTGCTGTGTTGGATGTAGGTATTTTGCTGCTGATAATTCTGAAATCAGTAAAAACCTGCATCCATACGAGTGTTCTGAGGCGTTTGATGGAAGCTCACCCTCTCTTTGTAAATATCTCTCTCTTCCTAACCACTAATCCCTCCATTGTAGGCATGGCAGACGTAAAGCCAGATCTAGACCTCGCCGGCTGCAGTTCTTCCTGTTGGAGGTTCTCACTCTGTGGCAGATAAACCTGTATGAACTCTTCCTATGGATGAAGGCCTCCATGTTGGGCAGCTGGATGAGAAATCTGGTCAGCTGGCTCCAGTTTGCACAGTGATCCTCCATGCTGACTGTAGGACATGACTGAAGGTGTGTTGACCAATCGGAAGAAGACTGAGGCTTTATTGCGTCAAAAGGCCATTGTCATCTCCACCAAGCATCACCCACATTGAAGAGTTGGATTCTATGGAAGACATGAGGAAATGTTCACATTTACTGTTTGTTTACGGTCATGGAAGAATAGCTTTTTTATTGCCTCATATATATGTGAACAGACATTTATGAATATTGTTTTTTTGCATTATGAAAATGTTATTGTACACATTTTTTCCAGTTTGCACTCTCCCTCCATCTTTCAGTCACAGAATACTCAAATGGTTGGTTGAAACAAAATATTGTTTCATTGGATGTTCTGATCCTGAACTTTCCACCTCTGTCTGTTCCCAACCTCCCTCCGTCCACCCGGGATTTCCATTCACATCCGTCCTCCATCTCCCTCTGGTTCCTTTGCCTACCTTAATTGGCTTTTGTAGAAAGTATTGTGTAAGCCAAAAAGTGTTTTATCCCTGCCTGTTGAACCTGGAAGAGTGATGGCTCATGATTTTACTGATCTCAAATTAATTGTCTGTTTTTATTTACTTGAAGCTGTCACGGTGTCTTTCCATTAGTTGTTGGTGCTCTTTTGAATGTGAATGGGAGGGAGATGTAGACCATTGTGCTCATAATGGGTCCTGAAAAAAGCTTGGTGCTTGTGTGTACTGGAAAAACGTGAAATGGAGCTTTCAGGCCACTTAGCTGTTTGTGTTTATACAGCTGTGTGGAGTTTGCTTGCCGGGTGCAGAAACATCATTTGACTAGAATTCAGTTATACCTGTTGTGGTGCCATAATGTCACTTCCTGTAGCTAAAATCCAGACCCGGAAGCCCAGTTACACAAGCTGTACAAAGGCTACTTTGACCAAGCTTTGACTGAGTCAGTCAGTCTGATGATTGTGTGATGGATCACTACTGCAAGATCACAGGGCTTTTAAACTACTCCCTCTCTGACCTCCCTGGACGTCTGCATAGTCAGCCCGGGTCTCCCTCTCTGACCCCCCCAGACGTCTGCATCGTCAGCCCGGGTCTCCCTCTCTGACCCCCCAGACGTCTGCATCGTCAGCCCGGGTCTCCCTCTCTGACCTCCCCGGACGTCTGCATCGTCAGCCCGGGTCTCCCTCTCTGACCCCCCAGACGTCTGTATCGTCAGCCCGGGTCTCCCTCTCTGACCCCCCCGGACGTCTGCATCGTCAGCCCGGGTCTCCCTCTCTGACCCCTCCGGACGTCTGCATCGTCAGCCCGGGTCTCCCTCTCTGACCTCCCCGGACGTCTACATCGTCCGCCCGGGTCTCCCTCTCTGACCTCCCCGAACATCTGCATCGTCCGCCCGGGTCTCCCTCTCTGACCCCACCCTGGACGTCTGCATCATTATGCCTGGCTCGTGAGGGCCTTTATCGGTGTCTCCTCGTCTTAATTAGACTCGACCTCTGTAGGCAAACGCAGCGGGACTGCTGGGTCCATGTCTGAGTGTAATAAAAAACCCATCCATCTTGATCAAAGTTCAGGCCCCAGAGCTGCCAAATGCAATCATCTAAGTAATGGCGCCGTTTTCAGGCTGGGAGTTCTGTAGGTTCTCCCAGGCCTAGAGGAGGCTGTGCGCTTCTGTGCCTCACAAATTCACCCTGATTCACCCTGTGTTAAGCTGCCCTTTTTATTAAGGATCTACGGCCAGGGTTTGCATAATTGATTTCAGTGGATGCCATCTGATTACACAAAGACAGGGGTTCTGTTTTGCCAAATGTCAAACGTATTCAGACCCTTTTAGTGGAAACAGCTACCTGAAGAGAATATATTGTAATTGTATAAATATTGTAAACAAACAATTACACAATATTAAGCCTTTTGTGCAATTCTTCTGGGTGTCCGTGGTCCTGCTTGGACAGTGTGCATGTGAGTCCAAACAGTATCCTGTCTTCACCATGTTGCTATATCAATGTTTTAATTAGCATGTCACAAGCAATACCAGTCTCTAAATGCAGTCAGCACATCAAAGGAATAATGTGGTTTATATGTTACAGTTGTTTTTATATTTATGGAATATATTGGTAGTAAGAACCATTAACAGTGGACCACTCAGTCAGTCTTGTTCATGTCTAAGCCACGAGTCAATTTCCTAGAGTGAGTTCATCCTGATTATCTGATATGCTCCTTCTGGGATTCTCTGCTCAGTGCTGTAGCACGGATAGATCTCCCCCAGGAGTGATTCGGCTCGAAGGTACGTACGGGAGCTGCTTCCTGTGCTCCCACTGGCTATGATGGTCATGGATGACAGGATAGACTACCATGCATCTGCATATTGCCCTGGCTGCTAAGCAAAGGAGTGCATCAACACCAAAAAGTGAACAGTTTAGCTTTAATGTTTGGGTGTCCCCCTGGTGGAGGTGGCTAGGGAGGTATCTCTACTCAGACCACTGCCCCTGTGACCTGGATATGCAGGGATGGATGGATGGATAGATAGATAAATCAATCTTTTATCTGACTTTACCTTTAGATCTGGGACATCAAACAAGGCTTTACTATGACATCTTCAGTATCACGCAGTAGCATATACCTGATGTGCATTGTACGCTGCATGCATGTTCATCCTATTCTGCGTCTCCTCCACGTCGTTAAAAATACCGCGGCTGAACTCGTGCGGCTTTATGCGCCTGGCCACGTGGCTGATGTGTCATTACCCTGGGCAGCGCGGTGCCGTGCTCTGCTGACAGTAGCAATGGCGCTAAGCCGCTCTCAGTGCGCGTGTTTCTCTTAGATAATGTGAACGTGCCAGTCAGAGATGCCGCTCGCTGCGTTAAGCAGACATTTCCTGCGAATCAAGCTGTGATAAATAAATAATGTGGATTGTAACGATGTGACGCTCTTATCTCTGACTTAGCATAGTGCTAACGCTGCCGGACAGGGGGTTCTGTGGAGAGTCCAAAGCTGCTCTCCTGCTCCATGTCCTCCGTTAAAGTGGGCAATCGTGGCTGAGGACCCTTCCCGTCCTTATGGACTGATGCCTCCATAGTCCTGGCTGTAACTGTACTCTAGACAGTTTCATAGCTAAATAAACTTTTGAAGTTTTTTTTGTAAAGTTAGCCAAGCTTACATCAGACCCTTCTCTGAATGGTGTCGAGCGTACCTGAAGTTCACTGGCCTGTCCTCAGAAGGTAGCCAAGCTCTTTTTTTTGTGGCCTTGGCGTCACCAGGTGTGGAGCTCCGAGCCTCAGAGAAAGCCTCTCTGGGGAGTTACGATTTTCTCTGTAAAGGAGTTACGGTATCAATCAAAAGTGGACATGCTAAGCCACCTACAAAGGAGAGTAATAATGCCGCATCACATGACCTGGCCACCTGACCTAAACACAGTAGAAATGGTTTTTGAGTAGTTTGACCAGAGAGTGAAGGAAAAGTGGCCAATGAGTGCTCAGGATATATGTGGGACCTCCTTTAGGACAGCTGGAAAAACATCCCAGGAGGCCACCTCATGAAACTGGTGTAGAGGAGGGCCTGGAGCAACTGGGGTTAAAAGCCTTGCAGAAGGGCCCAATGGTAGGAACACTGTCGACCTAGGGATTTGAACCAGCAACCTTCTGAGTCCAAACCCACCGAGCTGCTGGCCCCCCGACAGATTATTTTTTTGTTTGTTGTTCTGGTCAGTGCATAATTCCATATATATTGTTTTATAGTTTTTGCTGTCTTTAGGGAGAGGTAGTACATTTGTTCCTGCCTTGTTTGGATATTACGAAGTGGGCTCTTTTATTGATTTTGAAGGTTTCACTTTGACAGCAGAAATTTGCAGCCTTGAGGAGATCTCTGGGGCTCAGTTAGAAAGATGATACATTGGAGTGTCGGCCTGCATGTGTTTAAATGAAAAGAATACCCACATCAATAATGCATGGTAATAATAGCAGACAGGAATACATAAGGGTGTAATGGCTGGGGAAACTGGAGAACAGTGATAGGAGAATGAATGACTGTGTCGCTCCACAAAGCCAGAGGCCAGAGCCAAGGAGGTGGGCAGGGGGCTGTAGTGGGAGTTGGTGCCGGTGGGCTGCTGTTCTTCCCTTGAGAGCATTGTAGCGTTCTAGATGAAAAATTGTTTATAGCAGTGGGACACAAGCAACAGGGTGTAATTTACAGTGTCGCCCACTGGGGGCACAGGGGAGCGGACCTGTCTACAGCCAGTGAAATCGCTCTGTTTGTACGCCACAGACAGTAGGGAGCCAGACACGCTGCCAAACACCGTGTGACTTCACCAGCAGCAGCACCGTGGCGTTCCTCCACAGCTGTCCTTGCACCTTCTGGAGAGACGTCCTTGTGCTCACCCCCCCATCGCCATCGCGATCACAACAGTGTCGCTATGCTCCTTCCCTCTCCTCCTGCCCTGCCTGTTTTTTCCACGTGGGTTCGTCGATCGTCACTTTTCTGAACTGTTTCTCTTTTGTCAGGCCTCGCTGATGCCACTCACTTCCACACGCGAGCTGAGGGGAAAACTGACTAAATGTAAAGCAACATGCAGGCAGGTAGCTGCGTAAGAGACTCTGCTGTACACTCTGCATGTTCTCTGGGCCTGTGCCTGGTACTAGCTCTTATGCTCTCACTCAAGCCACAACAGTCATTGTGGCAAAAGCCTTTTCTGCAGGGTAGGGCTGGACAGTGTGTGGCTGAGCCCAGGGCACCGGCATGATGGGGGGACTCCTGGGAAGGTGCCAGCTGAACCGAGGTGAGACGGCCCCTCCAGGCTGATCAGCCAATGAAAGTCCAGGATCCGCTGCCTTACAGTCAAACTGACAAGCTCATTGTGTGGCTATAAGCAAATCCTGGGTGCTACAGTATCAGCAGCAAAACCAATTTAAGCCAATGCCAGCTCCCATTTGGGTCAGTGTCTCCATGCAAACCAATGAAGTCTTTGAATGCGACTTACCTTCCAATTCGCGTCACGAGGGCAGTGGACCGCTAAATGTTCTGGAAGCAGCTTCTGGGACCAGGGGTGTACCTGGAACTTCTGGACCCACTAACAGAATGTCACATTGGGTCCCCCGCTTAATTTTAGGTGTAATTTTACATATTACAGACCACTGCCCAGTGCTGGGCCCCGTAAATTTGCCAGAGTATCCATGCCTTTCCAGCACCTCTGACTTGTAGAGGGTCCCTTGAAAAGAAACACATTTTTATTTTAATTATAAACTCAGTAAAGTACTTAAAACTCTCCACATTGAAGAAAGCACCAGATGTTCTAGAACATCTAAAAATCATCTAGATGTGTGCCTTCCTTCAGCTATGAAACTGAAAGTGTTATTTTGCAGTCTCAGTGCATGTTAGGCTGGAAAATCCCTTACTGTATGTTAAAGTGTCGGCACTTAATATGTGCTTGAAAAGTGTAAGCAGAGGCACTTATTAAGGAAAAGCATTTTTGTTTTTGCACCCCTGATTGAGAAGAGATCTGTAAAGCATCTATTTTCTATTGAAGTTGAACCTGGCTGACCTGGAGGCAGATTTTGTACAGAAACCATTTGTGGGAAGCGAGAGAATTTTATTTTCATAGAAACATCAGCGTAACACATGCCAGCACAAGGCTGCCCCTGAAGTAATCCTGCTACCAGTGTTCATTGGAAAGGTTTTGGGCTTCTGTTTGGGCATGAGATTGCTATTGGTTGACCTTTCAGATGAGCAGATATTCGTAGTCCTGGCGTCGCCGCACGCTGCTGTCTTTATCGGTGTTTGTGGACACCAGCGGGATGCATGTGCATATCTGCTTTCAACCATGCCCCTCCAAGAGCTGTGTAGGCGGTGTGCACTCCTGGTGAATATGCAGTTTGGCGCTAGGATATAGCTCTGGACAAAAATGTCGGCTAAGTAAAGGTTAATGCTGCTGATGGGAGTTTCATTTACACAAAAATGTACTGAAAATAATTGGTTCAGAGGGATAACCAATCAGATTGTAGAGGAGGTGGGTCCAACCAATCAGATGTCTTGGTCCTGCCTCCTCCTGTTTCTGAACCAATCATTTTCCAGTGTGCCCTCAAAAAATTTTCATTTTCACTTTTACAAGCCAAAGATGCATTTATAACTAGAACTACCTTCTTCCGCCAATGATAAAAAATTTTGCTTAGCTGCACTTAATTTTGAATTGTGTTCCTCGTCTGGATTTTTAAGCAACATTAGTTAGAATTAAAGATTATAATTGCCCATTGTTTTAGTGATTTACCTGGCTGGCACCACAGCTGTAGTAAAATTAATCAACACCCAGCTGACCAATCCAGTGCCATGTTGTAAATATAAGCCTGTAGTAATCTGTAGATCAGTATGGCTATGAACTTGGTACCTGATTAAGTGGGGAGGAAGGAACCTGTGTCACCTAGATGGTTTGGGACACGCATGTATGTCACTGATGTAGCCGTTGGATCTGGTATCCTCTTACAACTTTGGGGCTTGATCTCTTTAATGCTGTCTAGGGGTGTGATAACTGAAAGTACATTAGGATCACTTTATGGAAGCAAGAGGCTACCTTTTGATGTGGGAGCCTTTTATGAAAATGAAAATGATGTCAACTTGTAATAAGTAGCCAGGATAAGATATTTCCTTCAACAGTTAATTGTGATATACCAGCTCTGGGGTTATTTATCGGGGTGCTTTTATACGAAATAATTGGATTTATAAAGTTGGATCCCTTCAGATCATTACTTTGCTCCTGGGTAATTGCACAAATTCAACCGTTTTTTTTTAAGGTCTCTCACTGCTGAGTCGTTAATATTTACTTTCTCATTTCACATCACCTCCCAGTGTGGAGAAGGGACTTCGGAAATGAGAAGGGCGTTCCCTCATTCGAATGCCTGTTTCTGCGAACCTTTCCTGTGTCACTGGAGAATGAGGGGATACGGTGGAGGAGCCAAAAATCATTGTTCAGCACAGGGTGTATTGGGGGCCCCGCTGATGTCCTGCTGGTTTTTAGGACCATAGAGGTCAGATGAGGGAATCGATATTCCAGCACTGCTAGAATTGTCTCTTGGTCATAAACATCAACTGACTGCATCAGTTGGATTAAAGTTTTAGCTGCACTGGGTGTGTCCCATTCTCCTCTCTTTCTCTCTCTGTAATCGGTACCTGACGTGTCCTGTTCTCCTCTCTCTCTCTGTAATCTGTACTGGGCGTTTCCCCTTCTCCTCTCTCTCTCTCTGCCTCTCTCTCTCTCTCTCTCTCTCTCCCTCTCTCTCTGTAATCTGTACTGGGCATGTCCCGTTCTCCTCTCTCTCTCTGTAATCTGTACCGGGCGTGTCCCGTTCTCCTCTCTCTCTCTGTAATCTGTACCGGACGTGTCCCGTTCTCCCCCCTCTCTCTCTCTCTCTCTCTCTCTCTCTGTAATCTGTACCGGACGTGTCCTGTTCTCCGCTCTCTCTCTCTGTAATCTGTACCGGGCATGTCCCGTTCTCCTCTATCTCTCTGTAATCTGTACTGGGCGTGTCCCATTCTCCTCTCTCTCTCTCTCTCTCTCTCTCTCTTTCTCTCTCTGTAATCTGTACCGGGCGTGTCCCGTTCTCCTCTCTCTCTCAGTAAGCTGTATCGGGTGTGTCCTGTTCTCCCCCCTCTCTCTCTGTCTCTCTCTCTCTCTCGCTCTCTCTCTCTCTCTCTAACGCTGCACCGGGCGTGTCCCATCCTCTGCTTTTCTCCTTCTAGTGAGATATCTCTTATTCTTTGTGTGTGAAATGCAATGAGACATCAGTTTAAAATTAAAATCGTCTCTTTCTCTTCGAGTAGAACAGGACTCAGCCTTTTATTCCTTATTTCTGCTGTGCTGTTTTAAAACGGCAGTTTACAGACAGAGGACTCGTGGTTGCTAAGATAGACCCCCCACCCCCCTTTTATTTCCCTTTACAGCACAAACGACATAGTTTAGTTGGTAAAAACCCAGGTTTAAAAGCACTCCAGCAGATGTAAGAGCAAAAATAAAGAAAAGCACTCTAGTCTCTGAATTCCATGTTTTAAGTGGTCACAGTTTAAATTGATGGGTAATAGCTCGCCCTTTCACTGAATTATGAAATTGCGGTCAGATGGGGGTTGGGGCTTTTGCCGGCCTGCCGCAGCTCTGTCGTGAAAGGTCAGTATGAAGGGCAGAATACTTACTGTGAGTGACAGAACTTACTATTCTGATGTTTGTCTTTTAGATTCACCTCTATCACAGGCGTTGAGTGTCCTGTGTGTGACAGCGAAAGTAAAGAGTATGACCAGGCTTCATATCAGTCACAGGGAAAGTCCTATCTTTGGGGGGGGGGGGGTGCATTCAGGCCAGCTATGAAAGACAAGCAAATGTAACTATACTGCTGATTGCACTGATTAGTAGTACTGCTGCTGTCCTGGGGGGCTCTTCATGGCCGGGGGGCTGAAATCTCCCAGGGTTTGGATATGATCAATTGGATTGTTCACAAATGAACAAAACGGCACTGTTTGTTCTTAGTTCTTAATCGCCGGGCCAGTTCTCAGTTATCGGCAGGTCACGTTCAGCATCATCACAGCCAAATGGGGAAACTCCTGTGGATCTGTGTTCTGCTGTGAAGAAGCATCCATTGGACCCCTGATTAATCCAACTTTGACGGCTGGGGGGGTGGGGGTGTAGTGTGGGAAGAGGGAGCATTCAGACCTGAGAAGCGGCGTCACACTGCATCATGTCTGCCTGATGATGAATTCATGTGAAATTTATATTGTTTTGGCTGAATCTATGACATGACAGTGGACATGTTTTTTTTTCCTCTTGTGAAAATGTAGAAATTGTGAAATTGACATTTGATGAGACGGTTACAAGTATCTTCCCTGAAATGTTTGATTTTTATGGTGGACTGTTGTGTGACGACTTAAACGAGAAATTGCCCGTGTTGTGAACCATGCGGCGGTGGGCTTTTGAGGGGCAGCAAGCGACACTGGCCTCTCCCTGACCCTTCCACTGAGATCTTCCAAGCGAAGTGGAAGTGAGGGCGTCTGTCCTCACCGCTGTGGCGATGGCTCCAGCCCAAGCGGGGCTCTGCTCCCCCAGCTGTGCCACCTGGACCACATGGCACCGAAACACAGAAATCACTTTACAGATCGTGATGATCCCTGTGGCGGCTTCTCTGCGGTTCTTGTGTTTCTCTGCGACATTCAGGCATCCACTGAGGATCAGAAGCTTCCTAGTCGAATGTGGTCCATCCCCATTCTGTGCCCCTGGATCTCCCAGGGAGGACTCCCACCTCCCTACTCCTAACGGTTAATACAGGGAAGTGAGGCCTCCGTGTTCAGTATATTCTCTGAGCCGTCCTCATGGGGAGGTTACTTTAAAAGGCAAGTGTGACACGCAGACTCTGTGGGAGCCATGGGTTTGTGGCTGCTCACGCCCGACCCGCCGTGTGACAGCCTTGGGGGCATGCCAGCCGCTCCGTGCATCGCCGGGGACTTGGCGAGGTGGCCTGTCGTGTCACGCTGGGCTGCGTGTAACTTGCGGTCGTCTCCGGCCCCGGCCCGCTCGGAACACGTTGGCCACGCCGCACGCATGATTAAACGCAGTCTGTTTTCGGAGCGGGGAGGGAGAGAGGCTCTATCAGGAAGGTAACGCTATCCTCAGCTCCCGAGTGACACTTGTGACAGCTGTGACCTGGGTGGCTTTGTTTGTTGCCCCCTCTTTACCCTGGATACGTAACCTATACCCCCACCTGGCTGCGTCCCGCTTTCGTCTGGTCGTAAGTTCAGCTCCTTTGCTGATGTGCACGTAAAACAGACCAAATCACTCTGACAGGGCACGTTTGATGTTGGAAAGGGCAGTTTACCTGTACCTGTGATACTTTATATATCCATCCATCCATTTTCCATACCTGCTCATCAGGAGTGGTGGAGGGGTCTCCCAGCAGGGGCTGGGGGGTAGGGGGGATTGATAAATCATTCCAAATCTTGTGTGACTGTCTGTTTTGAAAAGAGGCACTGAGTAAAATTTGTCTGTTTTATTTGGCAGTCTTATTATGGCCAGGAGAAATAGATGGTCTTGTGCAGATGATCTGAAACCTCGGCGTACATCTCTGTCCATTGGCAGATACTGGTGGGTTACTTTTTCCTTCAGTGGGCTGTGTTCAGAGGGGCAGAGTGATCTGCTGTTGCCACATCCTGTCAGAGGTGACCTGTGCAGTAAGAGCCGTATGCATGTGAGTAACTTGTGAGTTCAGCAAGAGTGCGGACAGACCTCGCTGCATTCCACATGTTGCTCCTTTTGGTTCTCCCATACTCAGTCATTTAAACCCAACAGAAAGTTAGGAAGTTCTCTAGCTTGTGACATGCACCTTAGCACCCCGGTGTCAGATCTGAGGTCCAGATGCACGACAGGACCAGCCTCTGGTGTCATTTCTATCTGCCAGCTCCGCTTGGCATTATCGGAAATGAATAAGCGCATCGATGTCAACGGACACTTCCGAAGATGGCAGCTTAATTATTATAATTAGCATGGAGGTGGGAGGATAACAAGGCACGCGGGCTGAGGATGTGTACTGGCACCAGGGAGATGTGCCGCAGCGCATGCGAGCTCCCGCTGTGTGCCACCATGCAGCATGCGAGCGTCCTCATGCACACACCAGAGAGTCACAGCATGACAGCCATGGCTGCGGTCTGTCGGCAGTCACTTCCAGCCGTGCCAGTAATGACCACATCAGTTATGGGGCTCCCCTCCATATTTGTAACATGTCACAGTTCTGCTCAGGAGACTGAACACCGAAGCTGATCCAGCTTCTTGTGTCAGAAAAAAAAGGTGGAATGAGCTTGCCACAAGCTTTACAGAGAAAAATACATACAGTGGAGAATAGACCTCGCATCATAAGACACCTTCAAGGTCACATTGTCCTTGGGAATGAAACATATTAACTAGGTGAAGATTGACCTGGTGTCGAACTTGGTGAGAAATCCTGAAAACGCAAATAATTAAAAGAAACAAAAAAAAAAGATTATTTCACATGCACTGCTGTTTAAGTAGGTGGTGAATAAGTTCAATGTAGTTAATATTTGCCTGGTTAAAATGTCTACGTCGGTGTACGTTAGTAATGGCAGAAACGCTCTGATTATGGACATGGACTGTGCGACCTGGTGGGTTTTACACAGTCGAGGTCATTGGAGGAGCAGTGTGACGCCGCTGTCAGTTAACTAGCAAAAAACGATTATTTGTATATTTAACAGGATTTATTAATGGCGTGATGTTGGTGTTTTCAACTTCGCTGGCATCGGCGGCATGCGCTCAGCATGTATACTGGTATTTGATGACTGCGTCCTGGCTTCCCGTATATTTCTGAATGAAATCTCCTGTGTCCTTTCCCTCTTCTTTCTCTAAACGTAGATCTCGGATTATGGGTCACGTGGGAGTCGCCGTCTGTCGGTTTCTCTGTTTCCGGCGTCTGCACTCTTGTATGCACAGAGAAGCCTGCGCCGAGTATTCAAAGTGTTGAAGACGCTAATTCATTTTGCCCCCCATTGTGGCCCCGTCCTTCCCTGGGAGCCCCATTCATTGGCGGGATGTAAAGGGGCACGAAAATGAGGTGTGATCACGCAGTCTGCCTCCAGTGAATTACACTCACACTGTCATCTAACAAATTATTTTGGGGCTTGCTGGCAGAAGGCCTACGTTGTGCCTCGAGAACAGTCTTGCATAGTGCTGTCCTTCAGGTGACGTGTCACACTGTCATTGTGTGTAAGGTGGCAGAAGTGAAAGTGCCACCCCATGGGAGTTACCAGCATTATCTTTGTTTTTACTTGTTTGTTTGTTGTACCACTATGCTTTGTAACAAGCTTTTGAATCAGCTTTAGACTGAATATTTAAGTTGTTCTCTAGTAAAGCTGTTCTTGGTGTGTACAGTCCCAGCCAATCTCAGGCTCTTGATGAGTACAGTCCCAGCCTATCCACAGTTCTTGGGTAGTACAGTCCCAGCCAATCCTAGGCTGTTGAGGAGTACAGTCCCAGCCTATCCACAGTTCTTGGGGAGTACAGTCCCAGCCAATCTCAGGCTCTTGATGACTACAGTCCCAGCCTATCCACAGTTCTTGGGGAGTACAGTCCCAGCCAATCCTAGGCTCTTGAGGAGTACAGTCCCAGCCAATCCCACAATCTTGATGAGTACAGTCCCATCCTATCCCCAGGTCTTGGTGAGTACACTCCCAGCCAATCCCCCACTTATGAAACACCGAGCCCCAGAGCATCTCCTCAAATGATGCGGTTTCCTTAAGTTCATCTTGAAGTTGCGGTCAACACCTTGTCCTTAAAGCCATCGTAATACTTCTGAGTCAACTGGACCCAGCCCTGCAAAACAGATTCAAACTCACTCTATAATAAGGAAATGAAGCCTGTGTGAAAATGCAAGTGCTCAACATCTCAGAACAAACAGGCAGCAGATTGTATTTTGTGTTAAATGAGGACTGACAGCTAGAGCATTGCAGCGGTTTGCAGGATGACATCAGACCTGGATCAACCAGTAGGAATTCGGTTTAATCCCTAGCTTTGCTGTGCTCAGAGATCTGGGAGCACATCTGAGTGGGATCCCATGGGAATTCTCAAAGGGTGGGTGGGTCCAGCTGTACCTGAATGGACAGGGGCCCCCGAGGAGTCCCACAGTGTCAGTTTTAAGAGAATGAGCCTTTGATAGCGATCAGCTAGTCTGTTAATCCTGTTTGCATACATTTGTGAATGTCCCAGTGGTTTTCCTACCATACCGTAAAATGTTATCCTTCAGTGAAGATGACAGCCGAGAAAGGCGACGTATTAATCAGATTCCCTGAATGAATATGCAGAGGATAAGGGCAGTTTGTGTTGCTCCTTGGGGTTTTGGTGTGAGGTTTCCCTACGAGACGACAGAGGCTTTGCTCCATCACGTGAGGAGCCCCCCCCCCCCCGGATGGCACCGGAGGCGGGAGTGGGGGCGTGTTTTGGTTGCCGGGCGAGGGGGGTTTTTTTTTTTAGTAGTCATATCAATGTTATTGAAACATCAAGAAACAGGCTTAATATAATCCAGTTGTTACAGCAGTTATATCAATGTTGTCAAAAGAGCTATTAAATTAATTTCTTGTAGACTAATTCCTATCCATGTATCATTTGTAAATTCACAAATATTTGAATAATATTAAAATTGGTACAGTTGGTACAGTTATTATCACTTGTGACTACATTGTATGTCATCTTTCTGGACACCTGTTTCATGCAGAAGACTTTTCTTTTACTTTCTTTAAGCCCCTGACAGCATCCATTCTCTAACAACTTTAGTTTTGTTACTGTTGTTGCCTTGCCTCCAGCATTTTACATTTTTACTCATTTATGTTGGACTTTTATTCAAAGCAACTTACAGTAGAGGGATGGGTTACAATCTATGTGTGCTCTGTGGGATTCGAACCCATCATAAACTATCTGCCTAGATGCAAACTCAGCCTTCCCTATAGGAGCTCAGATGGACGAGGAGGGCTGAAGAGGATGTCTTTTGGGGCTCGTCAAGGACACCAGATCCACCACCGCTTCCGCCAGGTCTCCGGTGCGCTTGTGCAGACAAGCCTGAAAAATGATCTTGTTGCCAAGCAGCAGGTAAATGGTGGCCGTCGCCGCGGCACCGATTGTGGATGCTTGTCAGTCTCTATGTGTCTGTGAACAAGAGCTACAGGTAGAACTGTGTGCGTGTGAAATGTATGGAAAGGCGGCATTCACACTAGAGGGTGGCACGTACACTCTTAGCACGTACTCTCTCATTCCACTGTTAATTAGGCAGCACCTGAGCACAGGGAAAAGAAAAACAGGTTAACAAATATTGTCTTCTTGTAAAGGAACTGAATCACCAGTGATCATAGAAAGTGTTCAGGATCTGGTCGTTGTTTGAATACAAATTAAAAGCTGTACCTAGTGCCATTCCTGCCAGAATGTTATTAGTGTTTTTTTCTGTGGAGTTTAATTATCAAGGTGCATAAAATACACGGTGTAGTGACAATGAAGGAGAAGAATGAGCCGTGTAAACAGGTAGTCATCTCAGTGCTGGGAGTGGCCAAAATTCAGCTTGAACCCCCTCCCCCCCAAACTATATCAGCGAAAGTACTGTATGCATCTGAGATTACTCTGTGTGTGTGATGCAATGTGGCACCAGGTCTGTTACTAAATGCCTCTTCAGAGTGACTGCACACCCTGTGGGACCATCTCAAGCAGAGCTTTGTGTCTAAGTTGGTTAAAAGGTTCCCTATAATCAGAAGAACATTTGACTATTAGTTCAAGCAAGCATGCTGCCATTTGTTTCATTATGGCTTTCATGAAAACCGGCTTCATCTTGCAGCTGAGTTTGCTGTGCTGGGCAGGGACATGCATTACTGTCTGCTGGCTGTCTGTCAGGTTCCCTTTGAGGGAGCGTGTGTATAGCTGGGTGTGTCTTTGCGTATAACTGTATGTGAAAATATGTGGGATAAGCCTGAGCGTTTGTGTGTTTGTGTGCGTCTATGTCTGTGTATATATTTGTGTGTTGCCAGGAACTCTGGCGTGTGGGATGAGTGGCACAGACCCAGCCTACGCAATGACTCAGGGGCCCCGGGACGACTGGTGAGGACAGTCTGTCATGACAGGAAACAGGCCACACACGGTGGAATGGACATTGGGTGCAGGCGTCATGTTCAGGAGGGCCTGAAGGTGGCGTCTCCTGCTGTGTTAGGCGGCGACGCTGTCGTCTCCTCAGTGGATACTCTGATGCTTCAGCTGAATTGAAGTGACAACATTAGTAGGATAGTTAATATGCAGAATAAAACTGGTTTGTGTTTCTTTGAGAGGCTGGCTAGCTGATTGCTTACTCTGGCTTCAATATGGAGTTACGTAGTGATGATTTAGTAAGTTGACTAAAGTCAACGGAATAAGCCTTTTGTGGCAGGACAGGCAGAAGAGGGGACCATCGAATCTCACTTGTCCATGGGAGATAGACCAGGCTGAGGTTGCACTAACTCCAAACTGAGTAAGCGTGGGGAGGGGGGACTCCCCCAGTGACGAATGAATGCTGCACGCTGACAGGTCTGGCCAGGCAGCGTGTGAACACATCGCAGAGCCCGTTATATCACTCTTCTCCCCAGAGAGCACTCTGTACTCTCATTAGCCGAGCCGCTGATCTTTTTATTAGCTCCCCCGTTTAATTAGTCCTTTAACCCGACTCACGTGTCATCTCTGTAATCTGCTCTGATCCTTATACTACCGAAGCCCATATGTCAGACAAGGCAGCGTTCAGTGCCTGTTTGCAAACCGTCTGCCGGGATCTAGGCTTTACACCACTGAGCGACCATAAATGTTTATCATCCAGCAGAGATGATTGCGCTGAAACATAAATTTGACATTTTTACTGCAATTTCATAGTTTAGATATTTCTGTTGTTCTGTGAAAAGATTCATTTGCCCATTTTATTGTCATATATTGCATATGACTTGTAAAATAATTTAATTTTTTTTACATGGTGAGAATATAGGCTCGGTGTCTGGAAGATGTGGAAACCGCTGTTAGGTAATATCATTTATAGCGCCTTAATTACATTGTATACATTTGGCAAGACTTCCCCCAGTTGTCATTTTTTGGGCGTAGCTCACCATGTCCTTCACTATTTCCTCCGCACGGACCTGTAAATGTACACGTGGCCGCAAATCAGACTTGCGTAAATCCGAACTTACGCAAAAATACCGAGTTGCATAATTTACGGAAGCGATAACAAATAAAGATGACAATACAGTGGAAATACATTTACACTTAATCTTTTGTCATGTATTTAATATGTGTGTTTGGCATGCATTACTAGTATATTTTGGCTTATGTGTTCTGAATGGCATAGGAAGGAAAAATCCGATTAACGTAAAGTTTGACTTAAGGAAACGTCTGTGGAATGTATTCAAGATTCAAGATTCCTTAATTGTCACATACATAGTTATAGGAAGTACAATATACAGTGAAATGCATCCTTTGTAGACTGTGCAAATATAGAACTCCAAAACCTACTTCAGTCGAGAACTGCCTATAATGTATGTATATATATATATATATATATATAAAATATTAAAAATACTGATAGTTCCCATATTTCATTTGTCAGTATTG
>JAODKC010000028.1:13766649-13786833 GCA_026777985.1 Mormyrops attenuatus
ATATGGTATATATTGCATAGTGCATTTTGGTACAACGAAATCTTCTCGACGAACAGATATAAGTATACATAAATGATCATTTAAATTTAAATTTAAATTAACTACCACGGTGCATGGAATGCAGACGAAAAAAATCCGTACTCTTAGGAATTTAAAATATTTATTATCTGGTCTCCCAACAGATTTTCATTTGTAGAATAATACATTTCCTTTTCAGAGCTCAGTTCTAAGTGCAGTTATTTGAATATTTTGGCAAATTGTATTTTTCCATCCGCTTTATTTTGCAGCTTTTGACTGCGACTCCGGCCGTGTGCATTTTTAGTGTGTTTGTAATAACGTTTTTATTACTCTGATGGTGTATGTGGTGTAAGACGTTTAGCATTAAAAATGCGTGTTTTGAGGAGGATGCTGTCTCCTCGGCTGGTCTCCCCTGCAGTGCCCACTGGAATCCGTCGCTCTGCTAGGGGGTGGGGCAGGCAAGGCTGGATTTTTTTCGCTGTTCTTCTGAGCACGGCTCGCCTCTGCAGGTTGGGCCGGCACCGCAAAGTAATGACGTCACGCGTCGAGGCCGCTCGACGCCTGTGTTTTGGGGACATTTTAGCGGCGTACTTCTCCTGCGGTTTGCGGTGGGAGTGGGAGCCGCTCTTGGGGACATTTTGTGGCGTGACTGCCTTTGCAGTCCGGACTGCATGCAATTTAGGCACCTCAGCGAAACCGCGGCTATTTACGCCCGGTAATTCGTCGGGCCAGCTGCAGACTCTCCTCCTTAATATGTGTGTCACATTTCACAGCGGGCTCTTCCCGCCTTTGTTACGGTTGGGATCCAGATTTGCGGTCTCCTCTGCTGCGCAGTGTGGCGCTGGGCACGGGCCCTGGTCCAGCTTAGCCTCTTCACCTTTCTGTCGGTATCCTCTTTCGCCAGGGCTGATTCCAGGCATAGGCAAACTAGGCAGCTGCTTAGGGCCCAATCAGAATACGGGCCCCAGAAAAAAAAACATGGAAAAAAAATTATATACCTGGCTCGCTCTAGCTGTACGCAGAATCAGCCCAGGGCCCTCAAATTACCTGAGTTGCGGAGGAATTGAAATGATCATCAGTTTTGTTGTTAGGGGGGCTTTGCAAGTAAAGCTTTGCCTGGGGCCCCTGATAAGATATATCCAGCCCTGCCTGTCACTCTGGTTAAAACATTAGATGGAGGTGAGGTGCCGAGTGCCTGTTACCGGAGCTCAGCAGGCCTCCGCTCATGCTCAGTGAGCTCTGCAGGGCTGCAGGCCCTCCTTACTGCGGATGCTCTGGTGTATCCATGGGCCCATTGTCTCAGGACCTGCCTGTTAGGTGTCTCTGTATCATATTACTGTTGGGCTATGAAACAGGAGACCCTCCATTGTGGGGCTTCTTCCAGAGGGAAAGCGGGTGGCGGTAGGCCGGCCGGCCTCCTCCCCAAAAGCCAATATTCAATTTGAAGTGTCAACAGTGGTTTTTGGTCCCAGCGCAAACATGAATTCATGAATATAATCTGCTCATTTAGGGCCGTGTTGATTTGGAAACCTTTCTGAAGGCAGATATGTAAATGGTGCTGATTTCCTGTGTTCCCGTCCTTAAATATTTGCATTGCGCCTTGTGGTTCATAGAGGTGGAATGGGTCACATTTGTCACAAGTCAGTTTAATATGGTTAAGGTCATGTTATAAATTGGTCTGTCAGTCTGCAACACGGCAAACTCTGTGCTGTATTGATGGGCAAATAGATCAAATGAAGGATTTTGTATGCTGTTACACATTGTAACTGAATGTCTGAAGAATCACCAGATAAATATTTTAATAACAACTATGCCAATATTGTGTCAATGCTAATACCACACTTTTGATAATAATGACTTTTTGTCAATGCGTATGGTCCATCCATATAATGGAAATAAAGTCAATAGAAATCGGCAAATTAGGTACTGTGGAGTTTCATTGCCATTTCAAATGAAGAAATACTCAATACTATGGAAAAATATGATGTTAATTTCAGCATTTTTATATTGGTTATAAATGTGCATAAGGTTAGAGAATGCTGGCTGCAGGTGGGGGTGTGATAATGATTTTAGTGTTGCCGTCGTGTTTAAGCCGTTGCTTTTGCTGGTATGTTCTCCCTTGAGGACCTCACTGTCTGTACAGTAGGACTGGGGCAGTCATGCTGCACACGCTTAATGAGGGATACTTTCCCTGGACAGGCGGTCATGCATCTGGTCACTATGTTTTATTTTTCAGTGCATATCCAGCAGAAAAGCTTTAATTTCCCATCATCAGATAAAGACAGGCACAGCACTATTGATTGATAGCTGGGACAGCCATGAGAATAATGTGGGTAATTTACACAGGAGATGACCGATAACACACAAGAACCTTCTGAGAAAATATCTGGAAACTTTTAATTAGATTTTGATTCCAACAACTTTAACTGTTTATTACAGGAAAAATTTGGATGTGCATTTTGTTGTCTGCCTAATCTTCCACTTCATTGCGTGATAGTGGCTTAGCCTGGCATTAGCTTGCAGCAGTTTCAGAACTTGGCCAATCACAAGTAGCAATGTTGGGTCTGTAACTGTTTTCTCCTCTGTTTCCCATAGTAACGGGATTTAAAGGACATCGTGTCAGTCCGATGGACTGAGGCACCCTGAGGCCAAATATGAGGAACGTCGTGATGCCGACGACAGCCCGAAGACCCGCCTCTACGGGATGTGGCCTGGCACTTTTCTGTAGCCTCGGCCGTGCAGCCTGAAGAGCAGGGGAGCCCAGGGCGGGCGGGCTGGAGCGCTGCGTCCTCTCCATGGCCTTAGCTCTGCCACGTGTCTCCCTTCCACCATTCTGCTCCAGCTGAAGACTTCTCTCAACAGATCTTATCAGTGACATATTTCCGTGTGCGTGCCGTGGGATGTACATGGGATCTATCACTCTGTGAGCCAAAGCAAATTCAATGGTATCTTACTGTTAAGGATCATAGCTCCCCACACCTACCGGTGCAACCTACAATGAGTTCCCTCTGCTGTTGGGTCACAGTGCAGCTGCTGCTCAGTACTTTGCTAGGCCTGTGTTCCAGCCTGGAGTTTACAGGGGTCCCGGACCAGTGGGCCCGCTACTTGCGCTGGGACGCCAGCACCAGAAGTGACCTGAGCTTTCAGTTCAAAACGGACCTGTCCACTGCCCTGCTGCTGTACTTTGACGACGGTGGCTACTGTGACTTCTTGCAGCTCATGGTGGTGGACGGCAAGCTGCAGTTGCGCTTCAGCATCGACTGTGCTGAGGCCACCATAGTCTCCAGCAAACGCGTCAACGACAGCAACTGGCACTTTGCCACACTCAGCAGGTACAATCTGCGGACCGTCCTGGGGCTGGACAGCGAGACCAAAGTGGCTGAGGTGCGGCCGCAGAGGCAGTACATGAAAATCGTCAGCGACCTCTTCCTGGGGGGTGTCCCGCAGGACATCCGCCCATCTGCCCTGACGCTGCCTCTCGTGAAGGACCAGCCACCATTCAGGGGACTTATCACAGACCTGAAGTATGGCACCCAGGGCCCGAGACTCCTGGGTAGTCAGAAAGTAGGCCTGGACATGGAAGGCCTCTGCTCGGTGAACCCCTGTGAGAACGGAGGCAGCTGCTCGTTGGTAGATGGGGAGCCGCTGTGCGATTGCTCAAAAACCGAGTATATTGGGCGCTTCTGCGACCAAGGTGAAGTGTTGAACCCGCAAGTGTTTGTAGCCATGTGCCAGCCCGGCCTGGAGGCTTCTCATGCGTGTGATAGCCATGTGCTCTGTGGTCCCCATGTCCCGTCTGTCCTTCTGTCTCCCCTGTCCCCATCTCTCTCTCTCTCACTGCTTTCTATTTTTTTCCCACTCTTTTCATCCCTTTGATCTCCCCTTTTCCTGACTCGATCTCTGATTTCATGTCTTTCTTACCCCCATTTCTCCGCAGTCCTTGTCTCTCCTGTCTCAATTTCTCTGCTTTCCCTGTCTCTTTCTCCTCTGTATTGGTCTCTTTCCCTATCATTCTGTTTTCCCTGTCTCTTTCTTCTCCATCCCTGTTTCTTTCCCTATTTCTATCACCCCTTTCCTTGCCTCGTTCTCCAGTGCCCATCTCTCCTTCTCTCCCCATCCCTGTCTCTCTCTCTCTTTCCATGTCTTTCCCCCGTCCCCATCTCTCCTTCTCTCCCCTGTCCCTGTCTCTCTCTGTTCCCCACCCCTGTCTCTCTCTCTTCGCTGTCCCCTTTCCTTGTCTTTCCCCCTTACCCATTTCTCCTTCTCTCCCCCGTCCCTGTCTCTCTCTGTCTCCCACCCTGTCTCTCTCTCTTCACTGTCCCCTTTTCTTGTCTTTCTCCAGTGCCATCCCTCCTTCTTTCCCCATCCCCTTCTCTCCCTCTCTCTCCCCCACCCCATCTCTCTATCCCCTCTTCTTCTTCTTTCTTCACTGTCCCCTTTCCCTGTCTTTTTGTCCACCATTACTCTCTCCTCATTTCCCTCTCCTCCTCTCTCTCTTTCTTCTCGTCCTCTTGTTATCCTCCTTTTTCCCTTTACTCTCCCCATTTTTCCATTTCTAGCTGCCTCACTTTTTCGCCCTTCTTCATCAGTCTTTGCCTCTTTTTCCCCCTGAAGTTCTCTCTCTCCTCTTTCTGGAGCGTCACTCGCCACACCTTGTTCCTGTGTGTAGACAAGACACTATTGCTTGCAGTAAAGTTCCTTATTTTTTATCAAAGATCAACAGTCTTTGACCTGATGTTGATGTGATAACTTGGTACATTTATTTTACAGTGCATTAAATGTTGCATTTCCAGCACCTGCACTTCATGGCTGAAGTTCTGCTATCATTATCTGGTGATCACTTGTTGCGTTTTCATTGCTTATTGGGTTTGTGCTGACACAAAATGGCGTGTTGTGGAAACATGGCCCTTTTAGTGCTCCTCGCAACAATATTGTATCCACAGTAAACTCCTGTCAATAGGAATGCAGCATTGTGATGAGTGCTGAATAACCCCTCATCATTCCTGCATGTGTGTCGCTGTAATAACCTGCAGGTCTGCAGTAGAGATACAGCGGCTGCTGCTGGTGCCTCTGGAGTTCGCTGCTCTGTCTCTTTAAGAAACCCCTTTCTGGCTCACTAAAACATAGCATGCGAATTAAAGTTGCAACTTTCCAATCTCATTGAAGACGATTCATTAGGAATACAGGATCGCTACTATTATTAAGCTATTTCAATGATATTTCACAGATATTTTGTTGAAGAGGTGAAATCACAGCTTTCATCGCTGTGTTTAGATTCGGAGAGTTTCACAGTATTAAATTCTGCTTTAAACCATAGTTTTGATTATTGCTCTGCTGCTGTTGGTTCTCCTTCACTGTTTTTACCTGAATGACAGTATCTTTCATCATTTGGCTAGATGAATTAAAGGAAATATTGCCTATTTTGTTCTCCTAATTGACTGTCTTGTTCATCAGTGGCCCACAACTATTGTCTAAAATTGTACAGCGCGAAAGAATGCTATTCTAGTCTATCCCAGTTGTGTTTTTTCACTATGTTTACAGAGGGACATAAATGGGGTTCTGAAGCTTTTTACAAATCCACTGGCATTCATATTCTATTCTTCATATATTTTTTTATTTCTACAGTACAAAAATTTGAGACCCACATTTAATCATTTTCACTGCAGACTGGAGTTTTCCTAGGGTTGTCTGGCCTGATAGAGAACATAAAAATGGGTGAATGGGCTATAAATTGACAAGGAGAAGGAGAGAGTACCATCGGTGGTTCATTGAGGTGGTTGTATCTGTGGGATGTACTGAGCTGTTAGGCTGTACCATCGGTGGTTCATTGAGGTGGTTGTATCTATGGGATGTACTGAGGTGTTAGGCTGTACCATCGGTGGTTCATTGAGGTGGTTGTATCTGTGGGATGTACTGAGCTGTTAGGCTGTATCATTGGTGGTTCATTGAGGTGGCTGTATCTGTGGGATGTACTGAGCTGTTACGCTGTACCATCGGTGGTTCATTGAGATGGTTGTATCTGTGGGATGTACTGAGCTGTTAGGCTGTACCATCGGTGGTTCATTGAGGTGGTTGTATCTGTGGGATGTACTGAGCTGTTAGGCTGTATCATCGGTGGTTCATTGAGGTGGTTGTATCTGTGGAATGTACTGAGCTGTTAGGCTGTGCCATTGTTGGTTCTTTAGTCTTTTGTATCAGTAAGAAGCTGCATGTATTGCTTATGCTGTTCTTCTCTGTGGCTGGACATCAGCACACATTTGGGTGGACAGGCATTCCCACCTGATTTATTGCAGTTCTGCTTTTTGTCTGGTTTGCTTGACTCAATCCTGCAGTTTGCTGATAGGGGACTTAAACAAAGTGTTAAAGCATCTTTGATGGGCTTGGCCTCTGAACATGGGTTCTGACAATCCAGGAAAATAACCTTGTTTACGGGGCTCTGGGCAGGCTGTGTGGGTGACTGAGAAACCTGCTCTGCAGCACACAGAGACCTTTGCTCGGATACCTGCAGCTGGGGATATAGGCCCAGTGACTGAGTGCGCAGTAGGCTTCTTGGTGCTCCTTCAGTTTCCACATTGATTAATGATGTTAATTGTTGATAATGCCACTGAAAAGAATGATGATAATGAATACAATTATGAGAGCTGAAAAGCTGCCAAGTTGAGGTACTGCAGTGCCTCCTTCAGACTAAATGCAACCCTGCAGAATGTGTGCTATATCTGTCGGCTTTTGATTACACTTCCCAATATCCTGCATATCTTATACTCTAGGGAGAAAAATGTATTGTACTTCAAGATTTTTTAGTTTTGCAATTGATGATAACCAGTGTAGATCAATGAAATAGCT
Source organism: Mormyrops attenuatus (assembly GCA_026777985.1). Classification (NCBI taxonomy): domain Eukaryota; kingdom Metazoa; phylum Chordata; class Actinopteri; order Osteoglossiformes; family Mormyridae; genus Mormyrops; species Mormyrops attenuatus. Next base: position 13,773,511 of record JAODKC010000028.1, read on the forward strand.
TAGTTCTAACTGTACAGAGAGCAATAAGAGGCTGTTTTTTCACATTGTAGGAGCTGAAACAGCCCCAATCCCATTAGCTACAAAACTACATCTGACCAGCGCAGATTAGAATAGCAAATATTTGGCGCCCCAGCGCTGTTTAGTTTGTCAGCCCTTCTGGATCGTGTCAGATTCGTGATGAAAGATGCTTGGACTTTTTTTTTTGGCTGGGAATTGTTTACTGTGTACTTTTAAGCTAAAATAGAACTCTACTGATTCCCAGGAGGGGGATTTTTGTTGTCCAGAAGCATTACAAAGATAAATCCCAACACAAGAGTCAGTGGAAGTAAAAGGGAATAAACTGAAATAAATGACATTGAAATAAGGTTATGGGCATGTCACATCCAGACTGTACAGTCATTTGGATGATAAATGTGCATGAATCTGCGCACAATTCATATGGTCACAGATGAATTAGCACCAAATTCAGAGTAAGTATGCAGTATTACTGTTTTTCCACTGGGGATCATGGGGAAGTAACTGAGAGTAAGTGAAATTTCCTGGAAGACTAAATTACTTAGCTTTATTGATCTGTTTGCTCATCTGGGAATCTGGCTACCGATGCCTTTTTATTTCTTGGCAGAAGCCATTACATAAATGCATAAAGGCAGATGAAAAAGGCAATTAATAGGTGGAAAGGAGATGAGAAGTGTTTAATCAAATGGTGCCTGAGAGCTTGGCCGGCGGAATAAGGGAAACACGGGAGAAGATGTCGTATATAGTGAAATAATCTTCCCGTAAAACTAGGTCAGAGAAATAGGAGAAAAAATATTTCTGTCCAGATTAAGGAAAGCATGCATTGTAGCCTGTGCTGAAAATTGGTTTCAGTCTGTCATTAAAAACGGAGAAGCTCTGTGCACCAGCTGGGCCTTTGTAGGTCCTGCATGTTCCCCGGGTTGGGAAATGTGGCTGACACTGGTTTGGGTGATAGGTATATGGGCGTTACAGGATTTTGTTGTGTATTCTTAAAATACCATGAACCACCCAAGAGTGAAACCACCCTTCAGAGAAATAGATGAAACATACTCCATAACATGTAATGAGAATGAACAACCGTAAGAACATCATGTTCACCAATCGAGTGCCTCAGCCTGAAAGCTTCAAGACTAAATTAATATCTAATATATCTCCAATTATGGAGTACTAAAAGCATTTAATGGAGTTCGACTTAATTGGGTTCTTGTTAATTTCCTCTGTTAATAGCTGTTTGTGCCAGGACTGATTAAGGAACCTTGCTTGCAACTGCAGTACAGTTAAGCTGCTTTTTAACTTTAGAGTTCAGATTATTTGGGTTCTGTGAGGCAATGTGAACAGCTGCCCTTTGGCGTCTGGGCTTCCTAGCTGCTGGTGAACTGGCAGTGCAGATAAGCAGTGTGCTGAAATACTGAGGCCAGTCTGCAGTGAAGATGACTGATGTGATGTGGTCTGGTGGTATCCTCCTATACAATCCCTTTGCACTGGTACAGCCGGCTATCTGCATCGATGCTGAAGCACGGCGTGTGTCTGCCCACGTCGACCCTTCCCACTACTGTCTTTCCCTGTACTGTTCTGTGTCGTCAGTGTTGGGAGAGTTCCCGTCTGGTTCCCTGAGAGTGGAGAGTGGCACAGATGACATGCAGAAAGTTCCCTGCAGGTTGCCTGCGGGCATGCACAGGGCTGGAGCCGCAGCATGCATGATGACAGGTGTGTTAAGTCTTTGCATGATGAGATCCATGCAAAACAGAGCTGGGTGTTTCTAACGTTGGAAATCTTTCCTTCTATTTCTCTCTCTGCTATCATGACAACAGAGGTCAACAGTTTTCCAGGTGAGTGTGACAGTCAGTATTTCTACAGTTTTTTTTATAATCACTGGAAAATGAAATCTAGCATTCAGAATGGAAACTTTGATTTATCCAGTAATAATCGAGCTTAAATGTCTTCAGAATAACACTGCGGAACATAAATGCCACATGAAATGGCAGCAGTTTTGGTTTGTTCTTTTTCGGATACAGAGCAGTAGCATTTTATATTGACATGGGTCACCTGACCACAAACCTAACAAAAGATGAGTGCTGTATGATTTCTCTATATTTTTTGGATCATAAACCAGCACTATGTCACTAATTAAATTTCAAATACATTTGAAGATTAACCGTAAACTCTAAATACATTCTGAGAAGGGGAGACGATAAACCTCTAGTCAGCGAGCAGGATGGACCTGCTGGATCACATGACTAACCCTTTCCCCCGTGTATCGGGTGCCATGCTTTGCGTCTCAGTAAAACATGTGATGTCACAGTACCACAGAGTATTGTGCGGTGTGTCCTGAATCCCTCTGTCTCTCTCTCCTTCCTCCAAGGTTTCTCACACATGATGATGGCCGAGCAAGGTATGCTATCCTTTTGGCTCTTCGTCCTGTCGCTTGTGCTGCCTGTGCTGTGAGTCTTGCTGGCTGCTTCATCTGTCCAAATGCTGCATGAGTTTTCTCAGACTGGGAAGCTTGGCTAACCGTCATCCCCCAAACAGTGATGCTGAAACAGCTTGCCGGCCACGCATCACGCAGTCAGGCTTGTGGCCGCGCATCACGCAGTCGGGCTTGTGGCCGCGTATCACGCAGTCAGGTTTGTGGCTGTCCACCGCACATTCAGGCTTGTTACCTGTGCATAGAACAGTCAAGCCGGTGGCCGTGCATAACGCAGTCAGGCTTGCTGCCTGCACATTACACAATTAGGATTGGTGTCCACACATCGCGCGTTTAGACTTTCTAGCTGCGCATCGTACGTTCAGGCTTGTGGCCGTGCATAACGCAGTCGGGCTTGCTGCCTGCACATCACGCAATTAGGCTTGGTGTCCACGCAACCCGCATTCAGGCTTGCTAGCTGCGCATCGTTTAGTCAGACTTGTGGCTGTGCTTATCGCAGTCAGGCTTGCTGCCTGCACATGACAAAGTCAGGCTTGTGACCATGCATTGCAGAGTCAGTCTTACTGGCTGCGCATAGCGCTGTCAGGCTTGCTAGCCTTGCATTGCACAGTCAGGATTGTGGCTGCGCATGACTTCTTTTACACTGCTTTGTTCACCAGCTGCATAAGGCAACAGCTTGGCTTGATAATGTTTGTGTTATGATTGTTTAGTTTGCCCTCTTTAGGGATAAATAAATATAATGTTTGCTGAAGATGGACCTTCATATTGATTGAGGCTGCGGGCTGGGATTGACCGGGGCCAGAAATGGTTCTGTGTTAATGGATTAAGTGAGTGGGGGTATGCGCTTCAAACGAGGACTCCTTAAGGACATGTTTACAAACACCTGCACTTTGCTGTCAGTTACTCTCGTGCTCTGTTCCTTCTCAGAACTCATGATTATCTGTGTTTTCCTCTCTTCTCTGTCACCTCTCAAATATGGATGTCATGCATTCCTCTTTCTGCTGGGATTTCTCCATTTCTATAGCTAAAAAAGGTACAGCTCTTTTTCTTACTATTCCTCAAAACGCTTTGCCCACATAGCCCAAACACAGGCTACTAGTTAATGCTTTCATTGTGTTTGTAATGCTTGTCTCTCTGTATTTAGCACTCTTTCTGGGGGTGGTGCACCGAGGGCGCGGTGATTAAGTGCTAATTAAATGAGCCGTAATTGAACGGCACAGACAAAGTGCACGCTGAGTGCTGCCGTGTTAAAAGGCTGCTCTGAGCTCCCCTTCCTGCGCATCTACAGCCCGGCTAACAGCTGCTTCCCTGATGCCGGGACTCTGACTCTACAGCCCTCGTTTCCTGTTGTGTTGGCGTTAATGGTGCTGGGTGGTGGCTTTCTTTGTGCTGTTTGTCTTCCTCCTCGCCGCAGGTGTCTGCATCACACTTTCCGCCTGTTCTTTTTTTTTTTTTGCATACGTTTTTAAATTCAGATTGATTTCTGTTGCGTGCCGGTGACTCAGTTCCGAGCTCGTTCACACCAGTGCCTGGCCCGGCCTTACCTCCACGGCCTTTTGCACCGTTGATTGCTTGAGAGCACGTCCGTGTCCACCCAGGGTGTGCCCTCTCTGGAAGGTCAGCAGGCACCTTGCTGAGGGAGCAGGAAAAACAATCATCATGATGAGCCCCATGGAGAGAGCTATTTTAGTGCTATTAAGTGCCACCCTGGTAGTAATTTCCTGGCTTTCCCCGTGGAGTAAACCCTAGATTTAGCTATGGCCTGGAGGTAGACATGCTCCCTGGAGAATGCACGAAGCTCTCACACCGCCTCCGTCTGCTTGGGGGGGGTCTGCACCCTGTCACTGTAGACCTGCGATGCATGGCGTGTCCTGCAGGTATGCCCTGGGGTCTCCTGCAATGAAGAGCATGTGTGAAGTTTTCCTGCACCAGGGCTGTAAATGTTCAGCACATGACTGTTGCTACACATCAGGCAGGCAGCAGTATTTTCAGCTCCCTGCATTTCTGGTTCAATACATTGAATGAGCTGCCCAGTTGTATAAATCCTGGACTGGCTGCATATGCTTGCATTTCCAGGAGCCCTGGGTGCAGGCTGACATCACAGGCCCCATGCGGCCCCCTCTGGGTTTGCCCACCCTTTAAGGCCCATCAGTGGCAGTGCTGTGAATTCCCGGACATCATGCAGGCTTCTGGTGGTGGATCTTCATTCCTGCATTTGCCTTGGAGTGAAACAGGCAGTGTTGGAGGCCCATATCGTAGCAGGCGGGGCTCAGGCACGTGGCTGCCCGCTGGAGGGCCAAGGGGATGCCACACGGTCGAGTCCGTTCCTGCCGTTAGTATGCTGACTCACCGCTCTGTTTACCCCTTTAACACGAAGCGGCCTGCGGCCCCGCTTGAGTCTTTCCCTTTGTTTGTGCGTCTTTCACCCCCTGACGTGCAGGATCGGCCGTGTGCGAGCCAGACCGCGGCTGTTTTCACAGGGGTCTCTCATTGTTGTTCAAAGGAGCTGGATTCTGAGATGCGCGCAGGGCAGAGGAAAGACGCAGGAAGGCGCAGCGGGTTTCCTGTTACCGGCCTTTTCACTGATTGCTAAAGCAGCATTTTCTAGAGCCTGTTCTTACTTCTTCCTGAGTCAGTATCATACCTACAGCAGCCTGAAAGGCATCAGAATCAGAGAGGGAAATCAGAGTGTAAAGAGCAGACCTCCAGGAAGGAGAAAGGGGTCGAAGCATGTGGCATGCAGATGAGCTCACATGAGCGCTAATGAATTGTGCAGCTATTATGCAAATTAAATGCTAATTAGCTAATCAGCCTCAGTTCTATTAAGGATGTGCTCTGCTGCTCACCTTGAGAAGACATTGATAATCAAACCCCGATCAACTGTGACCTGGATATGGCCAGCCAGAATTCAGCTTCATGCATCCCTCTCAGTAGCATGTGTTTTCACCTTTAATGTCACTTTTTAAAATAAAATTCACCTTATTTGTTGCCAACCTTGCTTGAGGTACATAAACTGCGATGTAAAAAGTTTAATAACAGCGCAGTGGAAAAGGTCAAAGCTGTTCTTTTTCCCAGACAGCTTCCATCCCAGTGGAGGTATTTTATGACAGTTTTTTTTTCAGTCTGTGAATTTAAGTTTTGTCGCTGTCCAGTAGGTCATGTGAGAGAGACCCTCATCTGTTAAGGTATAGAGGAGATGCTTTGGGATTTAGACCTGAGTTAATGTTCAGCTGCTGTTCAGAATGTACTTAACACACACAGATTATCCTAAAAGGAGCTGGACAGAGAGACAGAGGTTTTTAGTGAACCCCTTGATCGGATTCTAAACATTTGTTAAATACACACCTGGCTGATTCTTTGCGGAAGCCAACTCCTCCTGTGAATGTTTCCGTGCTTCTCGGTACAGTTTTTAAATCCCTTTGATGTCGGCCTCAAGCTTTATAACCCTCTCTCTGATCCTCGTGTTCTTGGCCATGCCCAGCCGGGGCATAGTGCTGATTAACAGAGGACCCTCGGCAGGTACGGTGACCCGCGAGCTGCGTGTGTCACCCAGGATCAGATCAGAAGGATGTGGCGCAGCGTTGGAGGCTTTTAATGTGCTGTGTAATCCCTGTGTCACCTGTCGTAAAACCCGGAGGCCGCTTTTTGTCCTCCCCTCTTTAAGTCCTGAAATATCCCGTGTTAAGGCCTTGGGCTTTGTTACTCTTGTCTAAACAAACCTTTTTCTGTTACTTTCTATAGTTTATCTGATATGAATAAAGGTACATTTGTATTTTAATCCCACTAGTCATGGAGTACTGTTATGATGGGCAGAGTGACCAGTGATACTTTGGATCTGGCAGTCGAGAGCACCTACCAGTCGCCTGTGAGCTTGTGGTGTATGGAGCATGGGCTTCCTCCCTGGCTGTCAGAGCGGGCGGTGCCACCGGCCTCCTGCTGGCCCCTCCAAAGTTCCTCCAGCTCTAAATGAAATGATACAGGCTGCTTCTCCTGCAATGGAAAGAAAACCCTCCTTATTGCACTTGGCATTCACTGAAGCTGCATCCGCCTTGATTTTTACTGGATCTCTGCTGGCTGCTTCCGCAGTCAGGAAAAAGGGTACAGCCCTGGTGCAGTTTTGTTTCCCAAGGTACAAACAACACGAATGTACCCCCAATAGTACAAAAATGTTCCTCCATTTCTGTACCTTAAAAGGTACATTTACCTACAGCTAGCGTACAATTGGCTGACCCTTGATGGTACAGCCTCAGTGACAAGTAATTGTTCTCTCAGAGGTACAATTTTGTTTCTGATGGTGTCCACACTATGTTTTCCTGTAGCTTGGGAGGGAAATAAGGGCTGCTCCATTATGGCAGCTTTCATTTTCGGTCTATTGGCTCCGGAAACACCAAAAGCCTGTATGAGTTTGGCAGATAATAATAATTAAACGGATCTCTAAATTGACTTAAGAGGTTTTCAACCAGTCAAGCTAAGACTAAGCTCATTCACAGAATTGCATCACATAGAAATGCTGCTTGACTCCTAGATAAGGATGCAGAGGTTTAAATCAGCTGAAATAGGCAGCGTGAGAGTTTGCACTGTAACAGCTGAGGTCATTAAGCCGGCGTGATAGACGCAGACCCAGCCCTGGCTTTCCCGGGGTTCTTCGCATTTAAAATTCCTGTTCGTTTGTCCCTCAGCTTATGAATTCCCCTCTATATTAAGTGTCTCATTCTCCCGAGGGAGAGCAGAATTGAAAGAGTCATTTTGATGTTCTCAGAACGGAGACGGGGACTGCAGGGCCCCAGGCTGATGTTTATTCAGCAGGAGTCTCGTCGCAGTGGCTTGGAGGCCTTCTGCCGGGCTCCGTGAGCCTCGCCCTGCAGCTACGCATAAACTGCACTGAGCTAGTCTGTCACTGAGGTCAGCTGCAGTGCAGTTGTATGCGAGGAGCTGCAGATCCATTCCTGTGGTGCCTTCCTCTGACATGCAGCCTCATAAATGGTTCCTTCAAGGTTTTTACAGTCAGTCTTGCTAAATCCAGGCTTTAAACCGATTCTCGCCACATCCTGGCAATTTAGGCTATTTAGTTTAATCTTTTGGCTCGTTCATACACCTGAGTTAGGGATAAAAAATGAATTATTTGCATTTGTTTGACTTGATAATGGGTAAGGTTAGAGTGGGAGGGTGGTTCTGTTAGCCAGGGGTGGTTCTGTCTGGGAAGGATGGTTCTGTTTGAGACGTGTGGTTCTGTCTGGAAGAATGTTCTTTGGTCTTTGTATTCTGACCACATTGATCTATTTTATCTGAAAAGCAGCAATAAAACAAGCTGCTTTGTAGTCAGATTCATCTGGCTCAGTGACATATGTTCAATTAACATTTATTAGCATGCCTAAATTACTAGGTTATTTTCTATTTCTCCTAGAATTTTAATATTATTTCTTAATTTGTCCAATAATGAAACATGTGAATCCTTATCCATAAATGGCTAGATGAATTAAAAAATATTTTTATATATTATTTATAGTATTACAATAAATGATTCAATTGATAATATTCTCTTGCCATTTATCGTTTCACTGAATCACTCACTAAAGAGTTATTCAGTATGGGTAATTGTTTGACAACAGAGGTAAGATTCAGAGGTGATATGTCAAGGTGAGTTATGAAAAGATATATCCGTGCCAGAAAGATAGGGGCCTTGCGCATTGATGTCGCAGTGGCGTAACATGCATAGATAACGTCATCATTGCAGTTCCTTCCTCTTTGAATACCTACCCAGCAGTACCAATGGACACTCAGTACTACCATGTTTCATTCCGGTCAGCTGTGCAAGTGTGATATGGGATGATGACATTAATTAGGTTTGATTAGGGCCTGTGGTGGAATCCACCACAATTTGATTGTTAAATGAAATTTGTTGCGTGTACTATGGTAGGAAATATAAATGAAATAGGCTAAATGAATTGAGAACCTGATAAAATAATATCATATAAAGTCATTGTTTGCTCATTTGAGTTTTACCTACACAAAAATGTTCTGAGGGCAGAAGAAAAAATCATTCAGAGAGAGAACCAATCAGACTGTAGAGGAGGTGGGTCCAAGCAACTAGAGAAGGTGAGACCAACCAATCAGATGTCTTGGTCCCGCCTCCTCTAGTTGCTTGGACTCACCTCCTCTACAATCTGATTGGTTCTAGTTATCTCACTGAACCAATCATTTTTCATTCTGCCCTCAGAGCATTTTTGTGTAAGTAAAACTCCCATGAGCTCATTGCTTCAATGTTGCTGAAAGCAACAGTTTTTTGTAATTTATTGTCCCATTGTTATGCGTCGGTGGCTGGCTGGGAATGAACTCTCGGGACAAGCCCTACATGAGGATACGTACATCTCTACTGAGCGTTGGTTAAGCATCAGCATCGATGTTAAGTCCTCATTGCCCAAGGCCAGTACATTTAAAACTTTTACGACATGACAGTGGTCATCGGTAAATATGAACCTGAACTTGATGTTTTCAAACCATATTTTGAATAATTTATCCCTGTCACTGACCAATGTGAGTGAACTGCTCAGGTGAGAGCTGAGAAGGTCTTGTTCCCAGAGCCCAGGGCTGGGGTTGTGGTCATCTGAATGTGTATAACGTGTACCCATCTCAGCTGGCTTTCTTTATCAAGATTCAGAGCGGAAATATGTGTAGCACTTGAAGATAAATGTATCCAGCTACCGATTGTTTTGTTCGAAAGGGAAACTGACTGATGAGCTTGATGGGTTCAGCTGAACTCTGCTTCACAGTCGAGTAAAGGCTTGATAGGAGTCCTAGGGCTATGGCATCTTTCCTTAGTTTGCATATAAGAACCTGTCACGTCCCTCTTTTAGACAGGATAGTAAGCTCATTGACACCAGAGGCTTCCCCCTTTCGGTAAGCTGCGTGAGCCTTCAAAGCTGATGATTCATTTCTGAAGCAGCTTTTTGCGTAAATACACACAGATGTGGTCACTTGACATGCCCAGCTCTTAGACCCTGGGAGACAGAAGCCTTGGGTCGCACTGATTTTTGCAGGGGGCTTTTTTCCTGAAAGATCATGATGTTCTCAGCCTTTCTCAGCCCAGGCTGACTCCATGTTACCTTTCGCTGTGGTGTTCATTTCTTCTTAACGTTCAGGATTTCTGAAGGTGTGTGACAGAGGCGGCCCATTCCTGTGGGTAATCGATACCCCTGTGGAGCGGAACGCTGCTGCCATGACGACGCCCCCACGCATCCCCCCCACCCCACCCATCGGCATGTGGGCTGCTGAGCAGATTGAGGTGGAGAGGAGAGGAGAGGAGAGGCGGGAGTTTGGTGACCTACATGACCTTCAGCCATGCTGGAGCTCATATTGTATTGGCACAAATAGTCTTTGTTCCTCTACAATGGCGTCCACCTTGCATATCAGCAGACCTGGAGCTTGTCTCATGCTGGTCACATTTAACCTTTCTCTGTTGTGGAAGATACTGCATTACTGCTCTATGAAAATGTTTTCACTTGTTTCAGAGCTCAGACTGCGGTTCTGTACACTCAGTGTAATGAATGTCTTCTGTGTGCCATACAAGTTCCTATCTGAGCTCATGTTTTCAGCAGAACTTCACAGACTGGCAGGAGGGCATTTACATTATCACTGAATATTAACTAAATCACCCTAAATCACAAACCCACTGGAGCAGGACAAGCTTGATTACTATAATTAGTGGATGGTAATTTCAAAATTAGGAATCGTGTAGTGTATCCTCAGACCTAACCAAATCATTTGGACACTAAATGCATTTTATTCCCAATAGTTTCAATGTCTTGTAGGAGGCGCCCATGTTAGGCGAGATGGGGCCGTGGTGCTCTGCACTGGCCTCTGACTGTCTGTCACATCCACATGCCGCTCAGATCCATGAGCCCTGATTGGGACAGGATGCGGCTGGCCTGTGTAACATACCCTGTGGTTATGAGCGAGACGCGTGTGGTCATGTGACTGGAGTCGCAATGGCTCCGCATCACTTCCTGTAGTGTGAAGCCCACTGCAAACACAGGGACAAGAATCTCAAGGGGGGTGGTGGGGTATAGTATCTTTCAGCAAGAGGTGTGAAGAAGGAGGTACATTTAAATTTATTTAAGATCCGAAGAACGGTGAATTCTGTGCAACGTGGTACCTTTTACAAGACATGGAAATTACACTGCGTGTTACTGTCACCGCTCTTATGTTTTCTAATAGCTTCTGTCCATTCTGAGAGGTGCCCTTTGATTAGGGGACAGTCAGTAAATGGAGTGAGTGTCAGCCAAGTACTGCTGGCCTAAAGACCCACCGCACGCGTGTCAGATTTGCAGTTTGCCAGCTTTTAGATGCGGCCGTGAATCTCTGGATGAAATGCTGGCTCAGCTCCAGGAGGCATTGCTAAATGCTAAAAGCAGCTAATGCTCAACTCATAACACTGAGTGCGGCTGAGACTGGCGAGTCACGCTTCTCTGGGCGGCCGCCCTCTCCCAGCAGTCAGGATCGCTCCTTCTTCGCACTTTCGTGAATATATGCTTTGCACAGGCCTCAGCCTTATGAGCTTGTCCTCCAGCACAAGACAAATGCGAGCTGACTGAGCACTGCAGGGCCACCAGCCTGGAGGACGTGTGACTGTCTGGGAGCGTTAGGCTCCGTGTGCGGTTGTCTGGGCCGAGTGCACACGTCGCGATCTCGCGTCGTCTCTACAACGTAGTGCCGGCCATCATTTAAAGGCAAACTGCTGAATTCTCCAATTCTCACGTGTGTGTCTGTCTGCTTCGAGAGTTTGATGTGAATTAAATGTCCTCGGTAATAATGTGTGCTTGCGTCTGAGTTTCGCTTTCGGTTTTCCTGTTGTGTTTCTGCTGTGGCGATGCGTTGCCGCTTCTGCTGTTTTTTTGTATGCATCTGCATGTGATCGGTTTGTGTCTCCTGCACCGTAGAGTGAATTTAGTAAAAGTGTAAATTTCATAGTAGGATCTTTATCTCCTTCCCCTTGAGATTTCTTCTTGGTGGAATCTTCCAAACGAACAAAGAGCGCCGCTTGTTTCACATGGAGAAGAACCTCCTTTCGTTCAGATTCTGTCGTGATATTTGCAATGACAAGATAATGAGCTTCCTCACAATCCCCTCGACACGAGTGCTGCGTGACACACCACTGTGGGGAGGGGCCCTGCCATCTTATCTCTGACTTTAATAGACCGAATCTGTCTGGACAGCTGAAAGTCTCTCTGAGCCAAGCGATGATAAGCTCTGACGGCGTGGACCACGTAATTTGGTTGGCTTTCTGAAGTATTGCCAAAGTATGGAAAACCCATTGCAATTAGCCAGCTTTACTAAAATGCAGAATGTTTCGTATTTTACTAATGAAGAAAAGGACAATGGAAAATAATGGTGAACATCCTCCGCTCGCTTTGAATTAAATGTCCAGTGTGGGCCATTGTTTCCTGTATGCAGCAGTGTGCTGGTGGGTGGAGAAGATCGCTGGCGTGTAACAGTGAGAGTCCCTCTTATCCTCGAGCGATGGGCTTAACCCAAATTACTGCAGTAAAACATCCTCCTGGATCCATAGACAAAAATAGGACATCGCCGTGGATGAAAGCATGAGCGTTAATGCCGTCCTGTGAATTTAAGAAAAGTTGAGCACACTTGTGTAGAGTCGTGGGTGGTAGGTCATCCAGAGTGTGTCAGGGCCTGGCGACACGCTCAATCTCTGAGGTACCTTGGTGACGCACGTCTCAGACCTGGTGAGGTGCAGATCGTTGGTGGCTCTTTCTGCTCCCACAGGCCCAGTGCTGCGTTATTAATAATTAGCAGCTGTCATGCTGAGCTTTGGTTTGTGTCGTTGACTGCTTATCCCACTGAGCTCTTTTTGTTGGCCATTTGTCTCAGGACACATTCAAGGCTTGATTGAAGGCAGCCCGCGTGTGCTAGTAGAGAAGCCTCAGACCATCTGTACAGGAACCTGTACAGGACCAACTACCCACTGTGGCTTTTTTATGGGAACGTTAACAGTTTCGTCAAGCTAACAGTGCCTACGGCAACAATGCTTAAGATTATCTTTTGCAATTTAAGTGAGCTGGTTCCTGGTGCTGGGCTTTCCCATTACCGAGAGTGACATTTCATTTAGCCTCTGTCATTCATCTTCCCCAGGTTGCGCCTCCCTTCCGCCCTCCTCTTGTCTGCGCGATAAACTGTGTGAGCGATGGACTGTGCTTCATGTTTATGGTGCAACCTGAGATACATTTTTCCTGCATTTCCTTTGGAATGTTTTTGATGACTTTTTAAAATGGCCCATTAAACGAACGTGCACGTTAGCTTGACCAGTGACCAGAAACCGTAAGGGAAACACTCTGCAGCCTGCATGCAGAAACACCCAGAAAATTTCATAGTATTGAACATTTTCCTTTTGATTAATCTCTAACAAAATTTTGTGACATCAAGTGGTTTGTAGTAAGTGACGGCTCTTTGATACTCGTTTCCTCTAGTGTATCAGAGAGTAAGAGAATTAATGCTTTTTAAATAGATATTTAATAGCTCCATGAAACCTCAACTTGACAGTGGTGATGCCAGTCAAGCTGGACTCATTGGACAATATGTTGGGTTTATGAGCAATTAGAGAGATGATAAAGAATAAAGATCATCCCAGGAGGCACTATTGGGTCAGAAAGCCTGCAGGCCTGCGATGGTCTGATTGATAGTCCCTTTGTATCATGGACACAAAGGGAGAGGCGTGCCCGCATGTCACAGGAGGCAAAAGCAGAGTGTCTCTGTCACAGATGGAGAGGAGTGTTTGTGTCTGCAAGTTACTGGGAGAGAGAATGGTGTCTATGTTTCAGAGAGAGCGAGCAGAATCTGTATGTTACAGAGAGAGAACAGCATCTGTATGT
>JAODKC010000028.1:13786933-13825015 GCA_026777985.1 Mormyrops attenuatus
AGAATCTGTATGTTACAGAGAGAGAACAGCATCTGTATGTTACACAGAGAGAGAGAATGGTGTCTATGTTACAGAGAGAGCGAGCAGAATCTGTATGTTACAGAGAGAGCGAACAGAGAAAGAGAGAATGGTGTCTATGATACAGAGAGAGAACAGCATGGGTATGTTACAGAAAGAGAGAAGGGTCTGTTACAGAGAGAGAGCAGCCTGTGTATGTTATATATAGAGAGAAAGAATAGTATCTGTGTTACAATCTATGTTACAAAGAGAGAGGATAATCTGCCTGTTACAGAGAAAGGGAGAGCAGAGTCTATGTGCAGAGAGAGAGCAGCATCTGCATGTGTTACAGAGAGATGAAAGAGTGGTATCTATGTTACAGAGACAGAGCATAATCTGCCTGTTACAGAGAGGGAGAGAGCAGAGTCTGTTACAGAGAAAGAGCAACGAGAGAGAGAGAATGGTGTCTATGAGAGAGGATGGAATCTGTATGTTACAGAGAGAGAGAGAGGTGTCTGTGTTACAGCAAAAGAGAGCAGAATCTATCTGTTACTGAGAGAGAGCAGAATCTGTTAGAGAGAACAACATCTGTTTATTAGAGAGAGAGAGAGCACAGTCGGTTACAGAGAGAGTGCAGAATCTGTATGTTACAGAGAGGGAGAACGATATGTGTACATTACAGAGAGAGAGAGAGACTGGTGTCTATGTTACAGGGAGAGAAAGCAGAATATATCTGTTATGGAGCTGAATCTGTTATGCTTTACAGAGAGAAAGAATGTTGTCTATATTACAGAGAGAGAGCAGCATATGTATGTTACAGAGTGAGAGAATCATGCCTGTTTCAGAGAGAGAGCAGCATCTATGTGTTACAGAGAGAGAATGGTGTCTGTCAGAGTGAGAGCGAGAGTCTGTATGTTACAGAGAGAAAGCATCTGTACATTAGAGAGCAGTGTCTGTCAGAGAGAGAGAGAGAGCAGTCTTTCTCATATGCACTCACACGTTTTTTGTGCATTTGACTTTGACCCTTTTATAGTACCACCAAGGTGCAATTTATGTAAAACAACATTACTTTTCAGTTGGTCTACAGGTAGTTTTTGAGACATCGGTGTCCTGTAATTTTGTGTAACGTTTGATACTTACTTCTATGCAAAGTTCTTTTACTTGTGGAATGCGTTTTTGTTCAACAGCATCCCCTAGTGGTTGATTAATGAAAGCATTGCCTTCCGGACATTCCAGTTTGGTAGCCTCTGTCTGCTTGGGATAATGCCATGGAGCCTGTCTATTCAGCAAGTTATAACTCATTTTACTTACAGTGTGTAAAGCCCGAATAAATACAGAGGTTGCGTATGTATCCTGAGTTCAGCAATTTGTGGTTTGTATGCACGGACGATGGCTCATAAGAAAGGGCGTTTTTCTGGAAGAAATGTTAGGCTTTCTTTGTCTTGCCCTCTCAGCTTCAGATAAGATAATGCTGAAAGACGCCATCGTGCTGCTGAGAAGCAGTTTTGCAGACAGGGATGTGGCTTATTTTCATTTGAACATGTATAGACTGATGTATGTTTTAAGTTGTTAAAAAATGACAGGGCAACCAAGCATTTGGACAGTTTAAAATGTCTTCAGTTTTAAGGTGACCTCCTGGCTGCCATTTTTCAGTAAAATGGTTTGGCAAACTGAAAAATTTTAAGTGAGATAGGAAGGTTATGTTCAGTTTAGTCCACTGCAATTCTGTTTCGTTTTCCAACATGCAGTGACTGAGTAATGGCGTCACTGGCCAGCGGTGGGGGTCGTCTGGCTGTATTTATGTTGCACAGAGCAAAGTGTTGGGCTCCCAGCCACATTTTCTCCAGTCATTGTAAATGTGTCCAGGTTTCTGCTGGCTTCTCTGCTCCTTAAAGCTGGAGTGTGATATTAAGATAATCGTGTTCTGAAAGTCACGACGCCAGTCGACCGTTTCCTTCGGCGCGTCGCATACTGCTCCTGCATGGCAGCACCGGGAGGAGTCCGCAGAGCTGCGGCTCGACGGGAGTCAGAGGGATGGCCAGGTGACTGTTTGGCCAGGTCCGCCCCACCCGCACACGGCCTGCTGAAGTGCGGTGTCCTCCCTCTCCGCTGATCCTGTCTGGCCTTGCACGTGACTGCCGGCAGTGGCCGTGTTTCACCGCAGCCCTTCCAGGCTCCACATGGCGCCCCGGGAGCGCTGGCACGCAGCTCGCTGCCCGCTGCAGGGCTTTCTTGGCATTCCCCCTCTCTCTCGCTCAGGCATCCTCTCTGCTGACTCCCCTTCCCAGCTACATAAGCGTGTCACGGGCGAATCGCCGCGCTTAGAGAAGCGTTTTCTGCCCTCGGGTTCACCTGAAATCTCTGACGCCCTTGGCTTTCGATCTCTGAAGGACACTGGGGTGAGATTAGAGCATGGGCTTCCTGCGGACCTCGTGTCCTGCAGTATAGCTGTTCAGTGTCACTTTTTGAACGTCACACGGAGTAGCGGTAACTCTGACCCAACGCTGGCTGTGTCATGTTATTTATAATCACGTACTGTATTTGCGATTGTTTTTTGATGTTTGCTGCAACAGCCAGAGTGAACAGCTGAGCAAGTCAGGGCAAAGCCTTTTAGTCAAATGTGTTTGTTTGGGTGTTTCTCAATACCAAAGGTGCAGAGATCGTACTGTGTGGTCTTGGCAACAGCAGTTTTGCTGAGAACAAACTTGGGGCACAATGAATCATGGAATTGGTCTCGTTCACCGAGGAGGCAACAGATGCACCCTTGATATTTGGGGTGGGGATGTTGACTGTCCTCGGTACTTGTGTTTTTAGTATTGGAATTGGTGTTCGGAAGGTGATATAGAACAGGTACACGAGAACACCAGAATGATCGAGTACGCATATTGATAAACACCCCTAGTAACCCGATGCTGTTACTTACCTCTATACATGCATTCCTGCTCTTGCTCCCTGCTCTCAGGACCAATGTGTGTAGCATATGACACGGTGTTATTACAGTACGGTTGCTTCAGATGAAGGCACCCATTCCTTGGCACTCTCTCTCTCTCCCCCATTCTGTCTCTTTTTTTAATTCACCTCCCGGAGTTTCTCATCTGAGGACAGATGGGCCCTAGTCTGCGCAGTCATTTCACAGGTAGCTTGCTCCGCACTACAGATGGATGTAAGAGATGTCCGTCTTTTTTTTTTTTTTTTGCAATGCTGCACGGCCCACAGATACCCACAGCACACTAATTACCAAAGTGCTGAAACGGCTTGGCGGCTGGCAGCCGTCTCCGAGTCGCTTGTTTATAGCGTGCGTCGTGAAGCTGTGAGCTGCCTTTTCCCCCCGTGCTGGCAGGCAGGCAGACCGCGCGCCCGGGACGCTTCCAAAGATTCCCTTCCTCCTCTAATGCCAGTCTGATTTTGTACATGCCCACCCCCGGGGCATCATTTATATGTCGCATTTAGTTATTTTTAAAGGCCTCTCTGTCTCGTGTGGGGTCGCTCGTGCGCGACACGCCCTCGTCAGATTTGACTAAAGAGCACAGTTGAGCTGAATGGGTTTAAAGAGGCCTGAGAAGTGGGGAGTCAGAGACAAAGACACTCCTGGGTTGTGGAGCGTCTGCCCTGCGCACAGCGCCTGGGGGAGGGAGTGTGGGTGGGGGCAGGGGGTGGGGTGGGGTGGGGTGGGGTGGGGGCGGGGGCAGAAGTAGGTTACCCCCAGCCAACAATAACCCCCCAAGCTCTTTATTTGTACTGTGTGCAGAGCCCTGCTGGATCTGGGCTGCAGGAGGCGCTTTGCATCTTTTCTGTTTGTCCATCTGCTAATTTGACTGTCCATAATCCTATTGTCTGGTTCTGCAGCCACCTTGATCTACGCGCGGCCAGTTTCGACAGCCATCTCATGGCCCGGTGCGCCCTTGAGTGCTTAAGCACCTTAACACTTATCATATTGCTGCCCACTGTCAGCAAGTGAAAAGGAACTGCACTGATTGTTGAGAATTTACGGTATTAAGAAGTTTCATTTGTCTTATATTCAGTCCCAAAATGGATTCCCTTTGTCTTCTAACTGTACCAAAAAGCATGTCTGAAATCCTCAGTTTTCCCATCTGCCTTTGCGTGAGCCCGCCGTAGGGCAGTTTGTAACGCATAAAGTGCCGGCTCTTTCACCTTCCTGCTCTCCCAGTTAGACATACAGGCTCTGTTCCATACAAGAGGCCCGCAATTACCCATCATTGTGTGCGACTTCAAACGCGCAGCAGCAGAACGTCCCGCCATTGTTGGGGAATAATGCCGCTGACATCACAGCACCCCCGATGTCACATTGCCGCATTATTCGCGCGCTTAGCAGACTTCGCTATCAGAAGGCAGTGCCTGCGCTCGCCTTTCTGTGCTGCTGTGTTTTTAGCTGAGCTGTGCTTCTCGAACCTTCATCACTTTGGCCTGCTGATCCCTGCTATCGCTGTCGTATTACAATTAGAACATGAATCAAATTTGCCATTTTGAGGATTAAATTCATAGTAATATACACAAATTACTGAACGAGTTGTATGAAATGTAAAATTTTGCCTGAGAACGCTGATCCAGAACCAGATTTCCAGCGAGTATTATTTGCTCCTGAACATGTACAGAGCTCTCTACAAAGCAGAGGTCATCAGTGGCTGTGCGGTGACATGGTTGCTAGGCATCATGATAGCAGTGATGGTGTGCAGTGGGCCATGTGAACACCCTAATGGGGAATACATTATCATCATCCAATGGGGGGTGCAGTCACTTGGGCTCGGCCCGGGGGGGCTTCACCACAGCGGAGCCGTTCGACACCTGCGAGGCAGTCTGCTTACTCTGGATTAGCTGGCAAAATGCTGAAAGCTAGCAAGTAAGCTAAAATACTTCATAAACTGCTACATGTGATCATTAGAAATGTTTTTGTTTAAAAGAAACATTATTTTGCACCAGCTATTTTCCAGTGATAAATACCGAAAAAATAATTTCAAAACACTTAAGACAAGCTTTTAGTAGTGTAAGATCTGTATCAGTCACAGGCACAATTTATATTTGGTATATTTACATACAGTAACACTTTACATTAATGGAACCTTCATAATGTATTCATTATACATTCAAAGAACATTCAGTGCACCTTCATAATGTATTCATCATGCATTCAAAGAACATTCAGTGCACTTTCATAATGCATTCATCATGCATTCAAAGAACATTCAGTGCACCTTCATAATGCATTCATCATGCATTCAAAGAACATTCAGTGCACCTTCATAATGCATTCATCATGCATTCATAGAACATTCAGTGCACCTTCATCATGCATTCAAAGAACATTCAGTGCACCTTCATAATCCATTCATCATGCATTCAAAGAACATTCATACACCTTCATAATGCACTCAATGCAATAACATTCATAAGCAGTATGTAAGTATACCTTTACATCCTAACATACCTTAACAGCTTTAATATTCATTAATAAACATTATATGACTATTTGATCATAATGTCTGTTGTCATATAAGATTTTTTATTAATGTATATTACTGCTGTTAAGGTATGTTAGGATGTTAAAGTATACTAATGCACTGAATGTTCTATATATGCATTATAAAAGCACCATAAAGGTGCAGTTAATGTAAAGCGCTGCCTTACATACAACACAGTGTCCAGATGGAATATTTACCTGCATTTTCCTTCATCTCAGTAGTCTGGCACATTAAATCTCCGATCTCTGGAATGATTCAGTGCGGTGTGAAACACCGTGTGTGTCCATTCCAGAGTTGCCAACTTTAGTCAGCTGGCTGGTCTGAGATTTTCAATTAGAGACAAGTCTGCACACGAATTTACATGTATGTAACAGTTTTTCTTGTGAATAGTCTGTAGGGTTTGCACACTACCACAACACTTTTCATGTAGCTAAGATTAGGTTTATAATCGAATAATATAGATTTGCCATATTAGGCCTTCTTGCATGCGCGTGAGAGTCTGATAGCGAGTGTCACGTCAGATGCGTGAGAGTTGGCGGCCCTGCCATTCTTACTGCTGTCACTCCGCTGGGCCGTAGCTCACCTATGAAGTGGTGGCATGTGTCCAGGGGCCTTGTTGGGCTGCTCTCTGTGCGTTTGCTGACATGCTGCCTGATGTGTTTGTTCAGAGGGGCAGCTGCTTTAGCTTTGGGAGCCCACCTTCATTTTACTTAATCCCCACTATATCCCCAGTGTTGACCCTGTCTGTTTTCTCACCTTATTTGCTTGATGATTACAATTTCTGACTGTTAGTAGCAGCTGTGTGAAAACCAGCGCAAAATGCTTCAGATTCAGCTTACCATTTCTCCGTCCATAAATGACACATTTAAATAAATTTCTTCAAGAAAGAAGAGCTCTTTCTGCGGTGGCTGTTCTAGACCATTGGAACTTTCTTGCTTAGACAGTCTTGCTTCCACAAGCTTGATTTTTTTTTCCTATTGTTAACTTTGCTTTTCACCATCTGAAGCAGCTCGACCACCCGGCGCCCCCACGTTAAGAGTCCGTCAAGAAAATGTGCTTACGTTTGTGTTTCACCTGTTCCCAGCATACACAATTTTTGCACACATATTTAAATGTAAATAATAATAATAGTAATAATACATTTATTTCAGACCCAAGTAGCATACATGTTTAGGGGGGCCATGGGGGGGTCACTGCCCCCCCTGCTCCCCCCAGAACTGTCCCAGTCTTTTTGCCAACTTTTGCCTTGTTATTTCTTTACAAATATTGCACTAAAATTATTCATTGAAATGCAATGATTTTGCAGCATTCTTCATCTAAAATAAAGCATTCGCCCTCAATTTTCTCGTTGAAGCCTACAAAAGATCCCCAAGAACTAGGTACCAAAATAAAGCTTTTTAAAAAAAAAAGTTTCTCAGGAGATTCCTGTCAAAATACCACAATCAATGGCAGAAGTTTGTGGAAATAAAAGTGAGGATCCCATTCACCAGGTCAGGGGGTACCCCAATAGCCATTACTCGAAACGTCAATGACTTCAATTTTTTTGTCTTTACTTGGTATCAAAACATTCTGACTTATTCAGCATAACCTGGGCCAATTTAAAAATTTTATCTACCCATACCAATTGTTAGTGTGTGTCACGAGGGCACAGAATTCCTGGTAATTATTATGAAAATTTTAATCCAGCTTAAAAAAATGTTTAATAGCCCTCTGTGACACAATTTAGGGATATGAAAAATAGAGACGCGGTTTAATTAGAGATGCAAACATTTACGAGCCGGATGAGGTAAAAGTGCTCTTTCTTATGGGCGGTATCATGGAAATGCGTCTGGCAGCTACAGTCCGAGTCACTGCTGTGAGGAATTGCTCGTAGTGTTCACACACTTTTGCCGCTCCTCTATTACAGCGATGTTGCTCTGAATTCCCCGCTCTCTAGGACCTGGTGAGAGCCTCTTGAAATGGTTGCATAACTAGCACAATCTGGCCTCGCCCACACAATCCATGATGCGGTCATGATTTGGGATCCTGGTGCAGCTAGCAGGTCTGCTTACCAGTGCTGGGGAGCTGCCTCTGATCTGGGGACTGTCTCAGGGGATTGTTTAGCCAGTCTATGATGGGCGGTTTGCAGATATCATGCGTGAGCACACAGAGAGGCCTGTGTTTGGGACCCGATCCCTGCAGGGTAAGTCAGGGCAGCCTGGCCTCTGAGGAGCCGTGGATTGAAGCTAGGATCGTGGGTTTGCAATTTCAGCACTGAGCTTTTAAGTCTCCCCATTTACACTTATATGAATGTATTTTTTTGCCATATATTTAGACATATTAAAATGAAACTGAACATGAAAAGAAAATATAACAAGCAAAGCAAAACTACACACCCTCAAAGTCAGAATGAATCTCCTCTCTCAGATGCTTGGCCTGTAGACTTCCATCTTTGGCAACCAGATCCAGCCCCCTCTGCAAGCTCCTAAATGTAAGTATATAGGGCAGTGTTTCCCAATCCGGCAGGGAGCTGGGAGGGAGCAAAAACGTGGGTAACCTGTGAGTCTCCAAAGACTGGGTTGGGAAACACTGGTATATGAGAATGTGGTATGATCACACTGTCCTTTTGTGCTACCGTTTAGTGATTCAAACAGAGACCTTTTTTTGAATGAATGAATCAGACTAAAAGGCTGTTTTTCCTAAGTGTGAGACGTTGAGCATTTTTTTTTCCTTCTGTCTGACTATAGCAAACTGAAACGTCCTGGTTAGTAGCGGCCATTCCGCTGAATGCGATTTTATGGATTAGCTTCTAAGGTGGCAGCTTGTGGGCTGTGATTCCTAAACAAAAAAACTGGAACGTATTCCCTCCATATGAGCGCGGAGGTCCGCTTGCAGGGCCGGTGTCGCTCCAGAAACCATCAGAGACCATCATTTTCATCCATCATAGTAGATATAAGGCAAATGCAATAGAAGAAGTGTCCCATTATCATAAATAATGAGTGTATGTAGAACCTGCCCTGGATTCTAGCATTGAGTATGTACTGTACTACACGTGCCTGTTCTTCTTTTGTTCTTTTGCCATGCTCATATGTCATTTTGTGTAGAGGTTTGTAAGTGGAAATACAATAAAAACACTTTGATAAAAAAAGAAACCATTAGAGACCAATAACAACGTCTCTTGTTTTTGAGAGAACTTTGCCCAGAGGCCATGGACATGAACAAGACTCCTCTCTCCTTTACCATGAATCACATGGCCTGGGCCCCAAAGGCTGTTCTACCCTTTAGAACAATGTTTCCCAATTCAGTTCACTGAGAACCTCAGACACTCCATGTTTGGGAGCTGGGAGGGAGTAAAAACATGCTCGTTGGAGCTTGACTTACACAAAAATGTTCTGAGGGCAGAAGGAAAAATGATTGGTTCAGATTGTAGAGGAAGTGGGTCCAAGCAACTACAGGAGGCGGGTCCAACTAATCTGATATCTTGGTCCTGCCTCCTCTAGATGCTTGGACCCACCTCGTTTACAATCTGATTGGTTATCTCTCTGAACCAATCATTTCTTTCTTCTGGCCTCAGAATATTTTTCTGTATGTAAAACTCCCACAAGCCAAAAATGTGGCTTGTCTGAGGGTCCCCAAGGACCGGGTTGGGAAACACTGATTTAGAAGATGACTTGCATGGAGAACAAAGAGCTGGAGTGAGAGGCATGTGCCAAGCTAGGGCTGGGACATTAGCCAGCTGGCCGAGTACACGCGTCTCTGTGTGTTAGCTTTAAGACGGCCCACCAGTTAGCAAATTCCTTTTCCCTTTCAGGAATATTTTCCTGCGGCTTTAACAGAATCCATCCGATTTGCGTCACTGGCACTGTAGAGAAATGGTGTGCATGTCGGCATAGCTTTTTTACCTGTTTATACTCTGAATGTTTCTACGGAAGCAATTGAGGTTAAGGCTGTGCTCGAGGTGATGCTGCTGTGGGTGGGAGTGACGCAGATGTCGCGCTTGTGATCCAGGCTCCTGACTCGAGTCAAAATTGGGCACTCCATCCAGCTTGAGACGCATGCGGCTTTTGCCCACGGCTATACCTGGTTTCAGCTGGACACGACTGGCTGCCCACTCCCCTCACAGATGGGCGGAGCCCGCGGTCTCCATCTGCCACCCCCGTAAAAGAGAGGGAGCGTGAGAATGATCGAGAGCGATGGCTGATGGTTCAGGTGCTGGGCCTGCTTAGGTGCTGGGCAGAGGTGGAAAGCTCAACTCCAGAAAGTACAAATCCAGACGGAGATTTTATATTGACCAACCAGTTATATAAAGAGTCACATTCACAGAGTACTCACCTGGTTGGTTGAAACAAAATCTTGGCTTGAATTTGTACTTTCTGCCTTGTGGGGGGGGGGGGGGTTACATTCTGCCCCTCTTTACAGACATCCTACCTCTCGCCAAAGTTCCCCAAATTGATAGCAGCTCCCTGACACGTCACAGATATCTGTGGTTGTGCTATTGAGCAGCGGTAAAACTGCCCAACAAGAAGCTGTACTGTAGGCAGCAACCTCCCCCCCCACCCTCCCTCATCCACCCAGTTGTTCCTCATCTGCCTCCCTAAAATGAATGTGTCTAAAGAGGGATGTCTGTCTTTATAATCTATAATGTGCTGTTAATTCTGCTTTGTTTATGCACTTCTGTCGATGAAAGGGTCTGAAATGCTAGCTGACTGTATGTTTGGGCTAAGCTGACTCTCACCCCTCAGTCTGTTGTGAAGATCCTGATGGCTTGTGGAGGGACTGAAAAGTCAGTGGTCATTCTGTGTGTGTGTGTGTGTGTGTGTGTGCGCGCGCACGCACGTGCGCTGCAATTATTGCATTGTGGGGAACGGATTTTCCCCAGCGTGATAAGAACCTGTTATTTTGACCTTTTGAGGAAATTTTGCTCAGTCCCGAGAAGGGGAAACCCAATTTTATAAAAATCTGTGAATGTAATTAAAAAACACTAAAAATGTCAGAAGTGTTGTATTTTGTTTGGTTACTTGTGGTTAAGGGTAGGGTTGGGTGGGGGTGAAGGCTGTCATAGTTGGGATTAGGGTTTTGGCCAAAAAATGAATGGAAAGTCCCCACAAAGATGTGAATACAAATGTGTGTGTGTGTGTGTGGGGGGGGGGTTAGATGAGTTAACATTGGGAGATACCTCCAAAATCGATTCCTGTAATAATTAAATCCCAAAATGGGTTATGACACAGTGGGTTCCATCGTGATGTTCGAGTGAAAATTGTGGGATGACAGCAGCTGCCCTTCTTTAAATGTTATTGTTCGCTGATTCCTGTGCTGTCATATTCACTCAGGATAGTCACCTTGACGCTGATTGCGAGTAAATCGATCGGGCAAATCTCCAGAATATATTTACTTCAAATCGAGTTTCATCATTTGGTCAGTTTAGGCTCCGCGTTCTTTCCGCTGTGACACGGCAACACTTCCGCTTTGCGGGCCCCTCCCTGCAGGGCCGTTGGCTGTAGGAGCCCGACACGTGTTTACTCAAAGATTTAAACTGGGTCGCACACATGAACCGTAATCCCGACAAAGGCTCCAAAATCCTGTCGGCTTCTGCTGACTTTTTATAGGGCCTGATTGCTTTTCACAGCTCTTTAGACACAAGGAACAAGTGCGTGTTAGATGTACCTCCGTCAGTCAATGGCCCTCGAGTAGGTGCTGATGAGCTGTGGGTGCAGTGGTGCGGTGCTGTGGTGTGTGACTCAGCAGGTTAGAAGTCTGTGCTAGTAAACAGAAGGTCACCAGTTCAAGTCCTAGGGTCAGTTGAATGATTCTGCCATTGGGCCCCTGAGCAAGGACCTTAACCCCCAATGGCTCCAGGGACTATTTGACCATAACTTATTGAAGAAAGAAAAAAAAAAGTGTATGTTGCATTGGATAAAAATGTCTGCTAAATAAGATACAATGTAAATGTTCAGCTGCAGTGGAGATGCCCACAATGTCTTTGGTTAGTTACTAATGAGTCAATAAATAAAGTAGCATGACCCTGATGATACTGACCCAGTATAAGGGCAAAATGAAATGATTTTCTTATTTTACAATTAACTTGGGGTGATTGTCCTTGCCAAACCGAGACCCTGTGTCACTTGGAACAGCTTTCTGTGTTCTGGTAGGCTAATTTCTGCCTGCTTTGTGTCCAAACATGTTTGTATCTGTGTTTGTGTGGTGAATGTGTGTCGGTCTGATTATGCTTAATTTGTTTTTGTGTCTTTTTTTTTTTTGGCAACCTGGATCCTGTTAACAGTGAAAATTTTAGAATTAGGAGTGTGTGCATTTTCATGGGCGTAGTGATCGTCACTGTTTGTAAAAGTGAAAAGAGCATAACCGTGAACGGTAAGGGTGTAAGACAGATGTCTGGATGGTCTTTGTATGTGTTCTGCTCTCGGGCACTGTGCAGACAGCGGGATTTCCCCCCATCACAGCTGAAACGGTATCTCTAGACACCACTATCGCTGTGTATGTTTAAAGTGCGTTATGCAAATGAAAGCAAGGAAATAAATGAGGGGTGTGCCTGTCTTATCGGCTCCTAGCGGAGAATGATGTGTTCGGCCCTGCTGTCCTAACACTCACGTTTCCACGGCAACCAGAGGCAGCTGAAAAATGGCATCCAGACATAGATGCCCCTTCATTAAATATCAACATAGCTACTGACAGCAGAGATAATGGCCAATAATGTGGTATTATGTTCCAAGTAAATGAAATGCTCTTGGGACTGGCTGTCATGCTTCAGGGAGCTGCATTCGCTCAGCAGAGGCCCAGTTATTTACCACACCCCCCCTGAGTAAACCGAAACACGGAAGCAGTGTTTTGCAAAAAGCTGCATGGTTTTATTCGCCGATTGTATCTGCCTTTCAGCGGAGGTCAGCTCTCTTCCGGAGTGCTTTACAGCTGACACTCTGAATAGTCACCTGTTTAAATCAGAACAGCGATAAAGTAAACTACGCCTCCATTTTAGCGTCAAGACTGGACTGGTGATATATTTTATGCCACATTTTTAATATGATCCCCAGATAATAGCATATTTGTGTCTTGTGTCGACATTACAGAGGAAGCAGGAGCAGCTTTTCTTGGTCCTGTGTGTGTTTGTGTCTCTGCCCACCGGTGGCTGTGGCTTCCAGGAGTGGTGTAACGTCACACTGAGATTCAGAAGTAGATAGTTCAGATCCAGAATGTCAAAATCCAGACCAAGATTTTGTTTCAACCAACCGGGGGAGTACTCTGTGACTGTGACTCTTTATACTCAACTGGTCGGTGGAAACAAAAATTTGGTCTGGATTTTTACTTTCTGGACCTGAAGTATCCACCTCTGCTGAGATGCATAGCAGACACATTTACAGTGTGACAGGCCACCAGGATCCTGATTGCAGGCACCATCAGCTGCTCTTTCAAATAACCATTGGCTGGCAGGGTTTTGTG
The DNA here is from genome assembly GCA_026777985.1 of Mormyrops attenuatus. NCBI lineage: Eukaryota > Metazoa > Chordata > Actinopteri > Osteoglossiformes > Mormyridae > Mormyrops > Mormyrops attenuatus. The sequence goes on from JAODKC010000028.1 coordinate 13,799,839, forward strand.
GTGCCTTCACAGAATGAGAGACTGTTGGGTCATGACTGGGTCACAGCTGTTAATCGCTCAATTGAGAGCCAGTTCTGTAATGTGATACAGTGATGACAAGGTACAGTGAAATCTGAGCTTGATTTGGGTTTGCTGTTGTTTGTGGCTGAAATCTGTGGGCGTGTTTGTGATGGGATTTCCATAAACTGTTAAAACTCTGATTTATAACATCTTGATTTCTTATAAAATGAATGGTTACTTTTCTGCTGTAGAGATTTTTACCATCCTCCTTCAGGTAAAGCTCTGTTGTCATCTCAGCCAAGTACAGTACACAGTGAAATGAAATAAAATGAAATTAAGTGTCCTCCTGGACCTACGGTACAGCCTTGATGACAGGACGGATTTACCGTATTACAGTTTTTGAAATAATTTACCTAGTGCAATAAAACCCTATACATTTATCAGTGATTTAAAGGGAGGGAAGTGACTGCCCCAGTACAGATTTTCCCCATCCACCCTGCACTGTCTTTGCCAGTGGAGATTTCCACCATCCACCCTGCAGTGCCCTTTCCTGTAGAGATTTGCCCCATCCACCCTGCAGTGCCCTCGTCTGTAGAGACTTTCCCCATCCACCCTGCAGTGCCCTTTCCTGTAGAGATTTCCCCCATCCACCCTGCAGTGCCCTTGCTCGTTGAGATTTCCCCCATCCACCTTGCAGTGTCCTCGCCTGTAGAGATTTCCCCTATCCACCCTGCAGTGCCCTTGCCTGTAGAGCTTTCCTTCATCCATCCTGCAGTTCCCTCGCCTGTAGAGACTTTCCCCATCCACCCTGCAGTGCCCTCGCCTGTAGAGATTTCCCCCATCCACCCTTCAGTGCCCTGGCCTGTAGAGATTTCCCCTATCCACCCTGCAGTGTCCTTGCCTGTAGAGATTTCCCCCAACCACCCTGCAGTGTCCTCGTCTGTAGAGATTTCCTCTATCCACCCTGCAGTGTCCTTGCCTGTAGAGATTTCCCCCATTCACCCTGCAGTGTCCTCATCTGTAAATATTTTCCCCATCCACCATGCAGTAGAGATTTCCTGTCACATTTTGGGGATCGCAGCACCTATGTTTGCATTATCTGGGCCTTTGCTCAAAGCCTCCACTTAGTAAACTGTGTTATAACAAAACCGAAACAAAGCTGAGAAGTTTCACAGAGACCTGGCAATTTGACACACTCCCTGAGGCTGGAAGGGTTCTATTTATAGCGTGGCCTAAACACAGGCGTTACACCACATTTAGCACTGGTGTTAGTGTAGCTTATACAGTAACACACCTTTTACACTGCAGTGTATCATAGTAACAGTGATGCTCAACTTTTCCTTAGGAAAACAAGAAGAGCACCTAGCTGGTTGAAATTATTGCTTTTCAAACAATCAGAACTTAACCTTAGGAGTAATCTGTTCATGGTCCTGAAACTTAAAAGCATCAATTTGAACAGAATGGCAACTGAGTTGAGTTGAGCAGTTTATTTAATCAACTACCATGAATCTATACATTCGGATATCAACGTGAAGGCTGGCTTTCAGTGCAGGATCAGGTTGGAAAATGACCGGAATGGAAAGAGGTCAGATCTCAGCATGGTCAAGTGAATTTATTAGCCAAACATAAGCAGTTGTGGAACGGAGGCGGTGTGCTTTCGTGAGGTCAGCTTGCATCTGTGTCATCCGGACCAGCACCAGCATTTCAACACCTCCTGTTAAGTTAACTTTCAGAGTGCTTTCCCGGAATGAATTCGCCGACTGGGTATTTAATCATTTTTACCCACTTCCCAGTGGCGATGTCCCCTGCTCCCATCATTGGTAGTACCTGTAATGGAAAATATAAACGAATTAATGGAATGGCACTAATGCCAGAGATCAAAAGAGCCTACAAATTCAAATTAGCTAGCTATGAAATTGCTTCCACTGAATTGTAAAAGCAGAGTGTGTGGTGACCTGCAGCTTTCAGAAAAAGGGAATAACAATTTCTTTGAAGTGGACGGGAGTCAAAAAAATTTTAACTTTTTTTTTTAATTCTAAGAAAGATCTTCAGCTGTCAAGAATATTACTTGTGAAAGGACACCCAACTGTCTGTGAAGGGAACTTTCCAGTCAGCACCAGCCATGTCCATTACACGCACAACCTTGTGCTTGTGTCTGTGATTTTATTTTACTGGAAAGCCATGTCCCTTTCAAAAAGCTCTTTGTTGATTGGAGAAAAGTTTGGAACGGTTGGCAGTATTGGTTTATTTTCATTCACCTCTATTTGCTCTGGACTGGTTTTGGTAAATACTGACACAAATCACAATCAGCCTGCTTTAAGACATGTAATAAACCCTAACTTAAACTAGTGTGTCAGTATAACCATTGAAACATTTCAGGGTTTGGAGCTGAGCATTAAAACTGTTATTTTGTATTTACGAGGAAAGACCCTGTCTCAGATATTCATTCTGTGCTGTACGTTTTTTTTTTCTCAAAAAACAAAATCAGCACGTTTGTTGAGAGAGATGAGCAGATGGTGACATGTGGAAATCCTGGAAGATCCTACACTGCATGCTTCAGCTCCCCCTGCTGGTGGAAGAGCCCACGCTTCGCGTCCTAGCGGCAGGGTAGACTGACAGGCATCTCCGCTTCCCTTTGCCCGCCACTCGTGCTCCCCTCATGCCCCTCAAATGACCTTTTTCTGAAATCTCCCCCCCCCTTAGACTGCCTCAGATCTCAACAAGTAAAAATGTCAATCTTTGTAAACTAACCATCCAGCCAAATTTCAAGGCAATTTATTTTGTAAGTATTTGTTTTCCAAGTAAATGAGCCGTGCACCTTAAAAATTAACTGTACGAGTTGCAAATTAAATATGATGCCCTGAATTAAATATTTAGAAAATTTCTTTGTATCAGTGGCTGCTTCATTCAGGTGGAGGATGGAGAGGGAGTCTAGTTGGTAATTGGAATTTTATCCTGTTATGCCTGCCAACTTTTAATTTTAACAATAATTTGAGGTGCGTCAATGTGGTCCGACTAGAGTCTAGACTCACTGTAGATGCCGTAAAAAAAATCCGCACTCTCAATTAGGGGCTCCTGACTCCCAGGCCCAAACGGTGTCTGCTTTGGCCCGGGCTTCCGTTTCCTTGTGTTTTCAGTTCTTTTTTTTTTTAAATCTTTGTGTCTGAAGTCAGAGAAAATGCAGAGTAACAGAAAAGTCCAACCGCATTGCTGTGAGGCACGTCTTCCTTTCTTCATGGAGGTCAAGGACATGGAGCCCGTCGTTTGGTTTTTGTGTTGCGCATTAGTAGAGGGGGGAGGGGGGCAGGGGGGGGAACAAGGCACCCCAGCCTGTAAAAATGATCACCTGCTTTTCTGGCGCTCCCACTGGGAGACGCAGGTTAATTTTCTACAATCGGTCTGCGGGGCATTGCCGAGTGGAGCTGGGCGGGAGCCGGGGGGGCGGGAGCAGGGGGGGCGGGAGGGTAATGGCGGCGGCTGAGAGCTGCAGAAGGGAGGAGCGAAGCGGAGCGCTGGAGCAGAACGAGGACTGCGGCAGCCTTCTCCTCGCTTCCGCTGCAAGGGACTGCCGCCTCTGTTCCCAGCATGCACTGCTCCTTCAGCGTCTCCCGCTCACTTCGGCGTCCGGCATTCGGTACTTTTGCTGTGCTCTCAGTGACTTTCTGTGTGTAAAATGTAGCGTGGCGACAGCCTCGGTGGCTGATTGAAGTTGAGGCCAGAGTTGGGGGCTGTCTTTACCTGCTCCAGACTCACAGCTGGTTTTTCAGTGTCTATATAAATAACAATCCTGGAGAAAAAAGTGGGACTATGAATCAGTCACATTCCTCCAAAGAGACAATTTTTACCTTTTGCTGGAGTCCAGGGTTTTTTATTTATCTTTGGACATTTGAAAATTGCAATTAAGATATTTCTCTGCACTATACATTGAGATTTTAGAATAAATTTGGAAGGCATGGCTGTGTGATGTAATCAGGTTGATTATGCTAAGTGGTGACCTCACAGACTGGCTCCCACACTCACTGTGTGAATAATGGCCCCGTATGCGGTGTGTGTAAGAAAGTGCAGACAGACCTCGGGGCCATTTTCACTGCAGATCACCTCTGGTCCTTCTAAAATGAATGGAATATATCGCTCCATAACTTGTACTTCAGAGTCCTGCTGCCGGTGACACATTTACAGATGATGCCTGCCATGGCTTATCTGCAGTCATCTATCACGGAGTAAATTGTAAGGAAAAGGCATTAGAAGGCCATTAAAATTATGGCTTGATAACAATCGTTCTGCCTGTGCTCGTTTGAGTAATAAAGATTTTTTAATTAAGATTTCATATTTCAGCACAATTGCTATCTTTCTCTTACTCCAGCTTTCTTTCCCTCTTTCTGTCTATTTTTTCAATCACCGCAGCGATCGGGTCCTTTCAGCTTTCCCGGGGCTTTTCATTAAGAATGAGCACAGATAAGACTCGTTTAGCACTGTGCTCCAGGGTGACCCCATGTGGACACGTGTGGGATTCCATGATGAGCTCTCGCAATGCTCATGTGACCTGGAGCACAGTCTGAGTCAGTTTGTGATTAGCCCTATTACCTGCATCATCCTTTTCGCAGAGACCGTGCCAGTCTGTTTTACCGTGTAGAATAATTCTCATTAAGTATTAAGGAGCACAGAGTTAATGGATCTGGTAACATCTGGTAGTGAGACAAGCGAATCGCCGCAGTAAAAACAACACTGGATTTAATGAATAATTGATAAGAACCTTAGTAGAAGCCAGGGGAACCCTGGGAAGCCCAGGGCCAGAGATTCGCTGTGTAGCAGTGGTGTGGGCAAGGCTGTCATTCATACAGTGAGGTTGGTCGATCATGGTGAGTTATGAAGGGGCACCGTGGTTATGAATCTGTACCCATGAAAGTCACCACTTCGAATCCCAGGGCCGTCACACTGATCCTGCCCATAGGCCACCGAGTCACTGCTCCCGGGGCATAGGACACTGACTAACCCAACACTGTGACCCCCAAGCTTGCTCTCACCTGCATATTTGTGTCATGGAGAGCAAAGTTCAATATACTATATCGAACTCAGAAGGCAGGGAATGTTTATTTTATCAGAATTAAGAAAAGCTGCATAGCATGACTAGAACAGAACGATCTGAGGATGGCGGTGAGGTCCCTGCCTCTGCCTCTTGTCCTGAGCAGTCAGACCACTGAGGCCGTTCCGCGGCTGAGCGCTGAGGTCGCCTCGGCGGTGAATGATGAACCTGTCCTTGTCGAGTTCCCTCCAGAGCTCAGCTCACAGCACAAGCCTCACATCTAGGTTGATCGCACTTTACCCTCATCACGCTAATGTAAACGTCCATGGCCAAATGTTGGGCTCTGCTCCCGCTGTGGCGCTTGGCACTCTGCCGTCTGTCTTTGTTTCCGTGGCCCCCCCAGTGAATGGAGCATTAATACCCCCAGTGCAGTCTGGTGTAGCAGCTGTATGTCAATGTTGCACAAAGCCTCTGGGTCTGCTTTAGGTTTTAGTCCCACGAAGGATGGATGGGAGAGAGGTGCTGATGCTCATTGCTGTGTGGGTGGAAACATACCCACAATGCACCAGTGTACATAAAGAAGATGCATGAGGGCCGGGAAACATCACATCATGTGCCGTGACCCAGCATCATTGTGTTTTAAAGGAAATTTTGTTATTTACTACATTAATAATGTGATTTTTATGTTCCTATCAACACCAAAATGTTCACAGTTAGTTTACAGTTGGTTATTGGGCTGACAGTCAGCTGTGTGGCCCTTGAACCAGCTGTAAACAGTCGTGTATTGCAGTATTAGGTCCTATGTCCTAGGGGTTCCCAACCCCCAGTTCTTTGACCAGTTCTGGTCCGTGGGCTGTGCTCCACTGGGCCGCGGAATGTTGGGGGTTTAGCAGAGGGGTTTGTTAATTTCTAAAAAAAAAAAAAACTATGGATTTTCTCTTTTTTACGACCCCTCATATCTGAGCATTCTGATTGCATCTGAAAAAAATGGAAATGACTAAGCCAGGATTTTTAAAATACCGAGGTCAGAATTGTTAGCCCATCCTAGGTGTGACCTATAATGGATTGTAGTTATTGGAGTTGCAGAAAAAATACTGAGGACTTGACCTTGGTGTCCTGAATGGTAGGTACGGGTATGGATTAAACTTGTGAAATCGGCGACTGATCCGCCTGTACCATCTCCCCCCCAAGCCATTTTGCCAGTCCATGAATTTTTTGTACAGTGTAGTAAAGGTTGTTCTGTGGTTTGACATCTTGGATTCATTGAACGTTCACTGGTTTTGCCCAAAGCAGTTGCAGACCCAAGACCTCTTCATATAGGTTTACTCTAGGATTTTGCCTGGGAAATCTGATCCCGGATCATCTTAGGAGCTTGCTGGTTTTAAAATGCTTACATTTCAAACTCTGCCTCGTGACCCTATCAGAACTTGCTGCGACCCAAACTTGGGTTGAGAATCGTTGTCCTACTGTATGCTGTCTTTGCAGATACCGCTCCTAATAAGCTTAATTGTTCCCAAACTACTGGCCCTGTGAATGTGTTGATGTTGATATTGCTTGATCGTGGTGTTAACATGTCTGTTCTGTCTCCATCCACATGCAGCTAGAGATGAGAATGTGGCCACCTTTCGCGGCTCCGAGTACTTCTGCTACGATCTGTCCCAGAACCCCATCCAGAGCAGCAGCGACGAGATCACGCTCTCCTTCAAGACATGGCAGCGCAACGGGCTCATACTGCACACGGGCAAGTCAGCCGACTACGTCAACCTGGCACTGAAGGATGGCGCCGTGTCCCTTGTCATCAACCTGGGCTCTGGGGCCTTCGAGGCTCTGGTGGAGCCGGTGGACATCAAGTTCAATGACAACATGTGGCATGACGTCAAAGTCACACGGAACCTGCGGCAGGTAATCCTCAAGGCGAGGCTGTAGGTCTTAAGGAAGAAGCATCATTGTTGATTGGTGGCTTCAAAGAAGGCCTTGTGTCTCACTCACTGATGACCAGGGAATGTTGTCTGTGAAACACAGCCTTCACCCATTTTCAGATGGGTGTGTAAACACTTAAACACTGTCTTCACATTTTCGCATGCCTGGTCTGGCCATGTCTCCTCTGTAAGATCCTCTTCGGTGATCTATAAGGTTTTTCGTCATGGACGCACAAGTTGGTGTATTCCTTTCATTAAACCGTTGTCCCCCTCTCGAACCTCAGAGCTTTTCGTAAAAAGGTGGAAAGCAATTGTAGGAAATGCTAGCATCAGTTTTTTTTGACATACTGTACAGGTCTCTATGATAACAGGAAGATGCAATGTGTGTGAACATTAAACACCCGTGTCCTGGTATAAGGTTCAGAGCTGGTCTGTGTTGTGGGATTACAGACTGGGACTTGAGAAACGTTTTAAAATCCCTGTGAATAACTGATTCATTTAACCCTGTTAGTTTCTCTAGCAAGTGATTGGCAATCAAAATGTGTTTGGTGTTACTGGCTGTGGATGAGTGTGTACTGGTTTCAGGTTTTCTGTTTGCTGCAGAAATACTATTGCTTTGGAATATTAGATGTGAGCTTATCTTATCTTGACTGTTCAAAGTCCATGTCTCTTTGGTTCTCCACTGCAAGGCATAGTCTTTGAGTTGAACCATTCTTTACAATTACTTTTTTGGTAACACTTGACAGGGCACAAATAATATAATATTATGGTATTACCTATGTATTAATTAAACACTGATTTCATGTTAATTCTGATCTCATGTTAATTCATCATTAATGTATCGCAAGGTATCTTTTATCTCAAGCAGTTACTATATTTGTTACTATATCTGTTAATTATGTAAACCTTTGTGAACTACTGAAGGATCAAGTAATGAGTAACACAAGTAAAATACTGATCTCACGTATGTTCATCATTAATGAATTGACATCTTTTATCTCAAGTACCAGCTATACTTGTTCATGATTTGTTCTTCAGTAGTAACTGAGTTATTACTAAGTATTTGTGCCCCATTGGATAGTGTTACCATTTTTTTTATTTACCATGTGCTACCATGTAATGTATTACCACCCTAATATCTCATCATTGACTTGATTCATGATTTTCACTTTTTAATTTGCTTTTTTCCCTCCTTTTTTGTTAAGGATTTGGGCATCAGACACACTGTGGTAAAAAATCTGCACTGTGTGGTAATTTCACCTTTTTTGTCTTTCATTTGCTGTGTCCTACATCCCTCTTTGGCTTTCACTGTAGTTTGTCGACGTGATAGACGTGTTATCTTCAGACTGGTCTTGGTATTCCTTTGTTTTTTCATCCTAGTCGAGGCCCCTTTTTCCAGTCCTTCAACTTCACAACTTCTACCATATTTTTGAACCTCTTTCAAAATTTCCAAGAATACATCTACACTATACATCTAGTAGCCTTTAGGCCAGTCTTTCCCAAACTGGTCCTCAGGGACCCCCAGACAGTTCACATTATTGCTCCCTTCTAGTTCCCAGCACACGTGAACCAAACAATCAAGCAATCAAGAAGACTGAATGCCTGGTACAGGTGTGTTGGGAGCGGAGAGGGAGCAAAAATGTGGACTGTCTGGGGGCCCCAAATACTGGGTTGAGAAACTGTGCTTTCGAGGATGTTTTTGCCAACAGCAGTGTGTGAGGTGGTGGGAGTTTTTCACAGACAGGAGTTGTGGGGGGTGTTAGAGTCCACCTAGAGCATGACGTGTCTGAACTTCTCCCTCCCCCCAAGCCTGATTACTGCATGTCAGTTTGGCGCCGTTCAGTGCCCCCCGCCAAAGCCAAGCCAGCACCTTATCCGGTGCCTTGCACGACTGCTTGGGGATGTACCCCTCTCTTCTCTGCCATTATGGGTGAATTATTTTGCTCTCGACTTTTGGAAAACAGTTACAGAAAAAACTGATGTATTTCTATTTTAATCGGCTCACAAATGAAGCTAGAAATTTGTCCTTGCTGTATTCTCATGAACCTTAAAATATTCATTTTGAAAAACCAAAAAGAACCAATTTTCTTTTCTCCATCCAGATTAAATAAAATAGGCAACTGCAGTATTTTGTTCACATGTCCCTTGACAAATATCTGACCCAAACCGCAATAGCAAGACGACCACATGGGCTGGGGAAAGCAGAACCCAGGCTGACTTGTTGTCTCCTACCAGGTGACCATCTCAGTGGACGGCATCCTCACCACCACCGGCTACACCCAGGAAGACTACACCATGCTAGGCTCCGATGACTTCTTCTATGTGGGCGGGAGTCCCAGTACAGCAGACCTGCCCGGATCTCCTGTCAGCAACAATTTCATGGGCTGCTTGAAAGAGGTTTGTGAATGTTCAGCTGGAGCAAACAAGGCATTTCTGAGCTAAGAGAAACCCGAGGTCCTGTCTGAACCGAATGTGATGACAGAGACAGAAATGTAGTGAGTCTTTTACCAGGACTGAGGTTTTTCAGCAATAAATCATTTACTCTTATGACAAACTATTTTCTTTATTAATTCCTTCTGAAATTCCCCTAACTCAAACTACAGGCACGTCGTATTTATTTATCAGGTGCCTGGCTGAAATGGCCTGGTGTCTAAATCCCTCTGAGCCCCCCTGTCTGGAGAGAGCAGAAGTGGGCTGAGACCCCTAGAGGTTTCTGTTAGCATCAGTAGAACCTGTCTGTGCTTTTTTGGGATCAGCTACACAAACGAGGGACTCATCAGTTTCACTGCCATTTAGTGATGTGACTGTCCTCCCCTAACCTATCTGCTCCTCATGGACCGAGAAGCCACATAATCCCACGGTGCCCCCTTCCTCATCCAGAGAGTCAGCTGGAGTCGGCTAATCTGCCGACTGACAGAGCTGCGTGGCCTCTTCTGCGTATGAGCACCTTGTGTGGAATAGCTGACACTGGACTATGGTGTTACTGTGGCGCTTTGGTGCTTCGTGTCGATGAACGGGCTCAGCCGGCCTGAAGCTCTTTTTCATGCTGTGCCTGGTGGGCAGAGGCGAAACTGGGCAGAGCACAGGGCTGTGGATGATGGATCTGTGTGTCACTGAGCTGTCTGGGAGGCCGAGTGAGCTTGGCCACGGGCTGGGCACATGGCGAGGCTCCGTCCTCCATGCAGGAGACGACTCGCCTGGGGATTGATCACCCTGTGTTCTTCTGCTGCTGGTAAGAGGGATCGCTCGACTGTGAAAAGAGCGTGCAGCAGCCCGTGGGTGCATCAGCCCTCTGCGGGAGGAGGTGGGGGTCTGTGTGGTGACTTGATTTTGGGCTGCAGTCTGTCTCTCCTCCTGGACAGCCTCAGCTGCGCCGTAAGCACTGTCTCTTAGGGCCCTTTGTGTCTGAAAGCGAGCCTGCTAGCGGAGATAACACTCCCTGCTCATTCCGCGCAGACACACCCAGCTGGGCGGGCCATTAATGTCACGGCGGGCAGGGTGCTGCTCTGAGCGTGCTTCTCTTTCTGTGACATGGGTATGAGGCGTTCTCCTCTGTTGTCTCTGTTCTGCTTCTGGTCTGTTTTCATAGAAAGCAACTGCCGGAGCCGGAATCAGAAACGAAGCCAGATCTTTCGTGTGAGAAGTCTTTGTTTCACCAAATAGTTCAGAATTTATCCATTGATCTGTTTTAGGAGTTCATAGTATGCTGTATTGCCTTTTACTGAGGCTTTTCGTTGGCCTTTTGCTATTGGTGCAGCCTTTTCCCTCCACATAATCTCAGCGAATGAGAGAGAAGATTACAAAGAGGGCTGATGCGTGATGAGTGTTCAGAGGAGTGTGTTTGGAACTGCACTGTGATTCTGCATGAAAAATACACGTGTTTGATCCTTTTGAAATAAAACTATCCAAAATCAGAAATATTCCTGGTTTTCTTGTTTTGTGACATGGCTGAGCGCAAGATTAAGGTATCCAGATAAGGAAGGATATGGAGCGCCTCAAATGCAAATGATGGCTTTGAGTCCGGGGAAATGGCTGGCTTTTTTGATGCTTGAGCGCCCCCATTTGCATAGAGAATGATGCTTCTAGGATACGAACAAAATTGTAACATACGGTAATGATCCGATTAATAGGTCTAGGGGGTTGGCAGCCAAGTCCTGTTCCCAAGGTCATTTAAACCCCTTGAGCGCCTCCGGCCAGCCAGCCATGACTATTCCGGCTGGTAGACACCTTTATTTACTATCTGTGTGATAGTCACCTACACTAAACAAATGATGGATGCTCATAAGCTCATAAGAGAGAATTATATAAATCTGAAATGTTACACTGAACGTGAGCACAAGTAAATGAGTAACTCAGTTACTACTCAAGTACGAATCATGAAGCAATGTAATAACTGCATGAAATACATGAACTGTCATGATTGATTAATGATGAATGAACATGGGACTATGTAACTAACCATTATTACATTAAGTAAGAGTGTACCACTGCATTATTTGTGCCCCCTCAAATACAATGTTACTATCTAAAAAAAATTCCAGAATTCTCTGCTCAGGGTCAATGCTCTGTCCATTTAGTAGCGTAGACCATATAGCACTATAGTCATTAATGTTCAAGTTGATTACAACCCCAATCATGGTTTAGACCACTTGTAAATTGTTTGCTATTATGAGTTCTATAGACTTCTTCGCAGACTTGTTTTGTGGGCTTTCAGTATTGATCAGCAACTGCTGTCAGTCACTGTTTGTCATTCACATTATACATTATCAGATTTTAATTACAAAGCCATTAACCAAAGAAAGCTTTTTTGTTGCCTCCTCTTACTTGTCAGTCAACCCCATTCTCAGTCCTGGCATACACCCTCTATCACCTTCCTGAATTACTTTGTAGGCTGCATATATTTAGCGTTTTAGTAGGGAGATGACGGGCTTCCCTCAGACGCTGCTGAATCGCCGGCTTTCGTCGACACCGTTGTCTTCTGTCCTGCCTTTTTTCCAGCCATGTTTAAATGCTCAGTTTGTCTGGCACTGGGGTAGCTGAACTGTGACTCCTCTGGAGCTGTCACTGGCGCGAGGTACCATCATTAAGAGGTCGACTCATGGGGGGAAAATGCAGGTGCGAGGAGGTGTTTAATGTGACTCATTCACATGGTAACATTCTGCCAATTTACACAGTGCTTCTCCGGTAAAACCCCAAGAACCCATAGTGGCTGGTGGCTGTTATTTGCTGTCAGTTTGTCCCATGGGGCCCCTGCACCCATTTCTTTTCTTATCTTCTTTCTTACTTATGTATATATGTATATAAATATTTAACTTACATATTGGGCAGTGAGTGTGTTAGCCTTAATCTCCATGCGTTATCTGTGCACTCAGTGCAGGACCAGTGCTGTGATCAGGCAGATAATTCCACAGTTGGAACCTGGGAGTGCTGATTTTTCCCATCTGCCTCTGCGGGGAAAAAAAAGGCAATCTCGCCGTCCAGCAGTCCTGCTGGCACCTTGGAGGATCTGTTGATTTACTGTCAAATCTTCCAGGATTATCTGTAATCCCAAAGCTACCAAATCGGTCTGGTGACGGCTATGTTCCCAAACAGGACTGCAACTTCCACAGGGCAGCGTGCTCCACATACAAGGCAGAGGGGGTTCTGGGGAGAAAAGCCTTCAATTTTCCACTTGAGTGAATTCCTATGCGCATTTTTGGCCAAGACACAACTTTGACGGCTTACTGTTTATGGCACTTAATAGCGCTTCAAGAGAGCTTTCCTAAGATGCTTGTGTTTTTTTTGTTCAGTTCATTGCAGGTTTCTTGACAAGGCTGTCCGGCTTGGCCGTCATGAAGTGTGTAGGGTGCCCTATGTTCCTGTTTCTACAACACGACACTGTCAATCCTTGGCCAGTCCTCGGCAGTGCAAAAGAGTCATACTCCTTAACTTTGAGAAAAGGTTGCGGCCCTTGGCAGTGGAAAAGGGTCACAGTCCTTAGCAGTGATCTGGTTTTTATGCAACAATGAAGTATACTGATTGCATTATATTATTGGTTCATCCACTCCAAGTATAACCATATATCAAATACTTTTTCATTTGTCGATAGGTTGTTTACAAAAACAATGACATCAGGTTGGAGTTATCACGGCTGGCCAGGATTATGGACCCCAAGATGAAGATCCAGGGTGATGTGGTCTTCAGATGTGAGAACGTTGCTACGCTGGATCCCATCTCCTTTGAGACTCCAGAGGCCTACATCAGTCTACCTAAGTGGAACACCAAGCGGATGGGCTCCATCTCCTTCGACTTCCTCACCTCAGAACCCAATGGACTGATCCTGTTCACTCATGGCAAGCCTCAGGACAGGAAGGACACACGAAGTCAAAAGAACACCAAGGTGGACTTCTTTGCCGTGGAGCTTCTGGATGGTAGTCTTTACCTGCTACTGGACATGGGCTCTGGGACCATCAAAGTCAAGGCGACAGACAAGAAGGTCAACGATGGCAACTGGTACCATGTAGATATACAGCGAGATGGAAGATCAGGTGAGCTTATTTGATCAGTTAGAGCTTCTTGATGCTGCCCTTCATCAGTTCATCAGGGTTGCCAACCCTCACCCATCTGGCGCGATACTCACACTTTTTGACTCTAACTATATTATTCCATTATAAACCTAAAATTAGCTACATACAAAAGTGTTGCAGTAGTTTGCAAACCCTACAGAGTATTCACAAAGTAATAAAACTGTTACATACATGTAAATGTGCAGACTTGTCTCAAATTGAAAATCTCACGCTGGCCAACTGACTAACGTTGACAACACTGATTTCATACCTACTGGTATAATTGATGCGAGGCTGGGCTTTAGCAACCAGGGTGTCTAAGAAAGAGCAAAATGACATTTGCTTAATGAGGTACTGGAAACAGTGATGACAAGTGGTGATATCTGATAGATTTCCCCATGACTTAGTTTTACTTAAGGCCCAATTTTCAAAACAGTTTCATGCCCGAGGCTCTTAATTGTTGATAAATATTCTGTTTTATATTATTTACTTCCATGTATTAACATAGCTTTCTCTCAAACAGACTTTGATGCTTTTTGTCTCCCTTTGAAATTGCTTGTTTTCCTGTTCTTCAGATGTCTTGTCTGTGCCATTCTATTTGCCCTCTTCCGTCTTTTCCTCTCCACATTCTCTCTAATCACAGTGTGTGTCTTTAATTCCATTGTTTGTCTGTAAGATTTATCTGTAATGTTGCCTTATAGCACAAGACATTTTAAGTCTCTTGGGATATTCATAATGCAGCCCCTCAAACCCCACTATGCAAATGACACTTAGGCACAGATTATTACTATCGATTTGTAGTCCTTGGGTGCAACTCCCCACCTTGTCCTGTGCCTGACTCAGAGATGCTCAGTACCTTTAGACTGTCAACAGAAGCATGAAAGGGGATAATTTTCTCTGCGCTCCAGTGCGTTTCCCAAAAGCAAAGTTGCTAACAGGAGCTTTTGGGAAACATACCTCTCTTTGATTGTCTCCAGGGCCTATGATAAAGTTATCCTGGTCTCTCTGATTGTCTCCATGGAGACACAGGGCCTGTGTTAAAGTGATCCTGGTCTCTCTGATAGTCTCCATGGTGACAGGGCCTGTGTTAGCAGGATCCTGCTCTCCCTGATCATCCCCTTGGTGACATAGGGCCTGTGTTAGCGCCATTCTGCTCTCTCTGATCGTCTCCTTGGTGACACAGGGCCTGTGTTAGAGCGATCCTGCTCTCTCTGATAGTCTCCCTGGTGAAACAGGGCCTGTGTTAGCAGGATCCTGCTCTCCCTGATCATCCCCTTGGTGACATAGGGCCTGTGTTAGCGCCATTCTGCTCTCTCTGATCGTCTCCCTGGTGACACAGGGCCTGTGTTAGAGCGATCCTACTCTCTGATAGTCTCTGTGGCAACATAGGGCCTGTGTTAGAGCATTCCTGCTCTCTGTGGTTTGTCTGCATGTTCTCTTAGCTCCCACACCTAGGACTGGTGCTGTGGGAGCTTAAGAGCGTTCTTATACTGAGCTGTCTTTATAGAGATAACAAATTACTGCCTTCACGTAAACTGTTTCTCTCTGCAGACCCAGCACCCTCCCAGAGCGGGCATAACATGCTTCTGTGAAACACCACGATTCATTATTTCTTTTTTAAAAACAGGACCCATTGTAATTATCCCAACATCAAAGCCGTTTAGCCTCACCTGAGCAAGCAGGCGGAGCACTGATCCTTGGATGGCCTCATCTCTGTGATCTCCTCACTTCTCCTCCCCGCAGGCACCATCTCGGTGAACAGCCGCCGCACGCCTTTCACCGCCAGCGGGGAGAGCGAGATCCTGGACCTGGAGGGGGAAATGTATCTGGGCGGGCTCCCGGAAAACCGGGCGGGCCTCATCCTGCCCACCGAGCTCTGGACGGCCATGCTCAACTACGGCTACGTGGGCTGCATCCGGGACCTGTTCATCGACGGGCGCAGCAAGGACATCCGGCAGATAGCCGAAGCTCAGAACGGCGCCGGCATCAAGCCTTCCTGCAGCAGGGTGGCGGGGAAGCAGTGCGAGAGTCACCCCTGCAAGAATAACGGCGTGTGCCGGGAGGGATGGAACCGCTTCATCTGTGACTGCACGGGGACCGGCTTCTGGTCCCGAACCTGCGAGAGAGGTGAGTCTGCACCGGCCTGCCGCACAGAGGTAAGGAGGCACCCTCTGGTGTTTGCTCAGCATTGCACTCCTAGGGATCTTACAGGTTGCTCAAACTCTAATCAAGAAAATATTTGGCTCAGCTGAGTTAGCGGTTTCTACCTGGTCAGTGAGTTGGTTGTGTTTCCAGGCACAACAGGAGTTACGTTCTCTGCTGTTGATGATTTAATAGACATTCTGTACACATGCTGTGATTGGGGTTGTAATTGCAAATTGCAAATCCTGGGGGTGGGGGGGGTCCCTCAGTAGAGTCGACCAGCCAGGCCCCTATAAACTGCTGAATCTCCCAGGGTATTGATGTCCCTCCAGCTCCCCCTGGCTGGCTGTTTCAGTCCCACACCATGATCCCAATATCCAATAGTGTGGATTCCACTTGGAAGCCACATATCTTCCATGCTATCACATCGGCATCCGTTCGTCTTGTGCAGGGCTTGACATTATATGGGTTCCCTGTCATTCCAGTAGTGCTTTGCAGTGCTGCATACTGTTATAACAGCTGCATTGGATATTGCACCAGAGACTGTTGCAGTGGACCTTCAGTGGACCTTCACAGCAGATTTTGGCTTTCTTTGCCTGATTTGTGTGGTCCCTGGGGCATCCCCTTCCCCCAAAGTCATGTCAAAACAGACAGGGCGGTGAAGGGATTTGATGGTTTGGATGGCTCTGAGTTCATATGGGTGTATCATTATCAAAGTATTGACTTCCCTGTAATGTCGATATCAGTAATTACACAGGGAAGAACACAATGTTTTATTGGCAAGCCTTTTTATAAAATAAATTTCTTTTCCCCTGATATACAATGTTATAATGCATGTGAAATGGTATATGTGGTCATCACCTTTGCGTTGATACTATGTTGTGTTGATTTTAAATCTGTGTACCATAATGCTCTGGGGCACCTGATTACGTACTGTGGAGCCACTATTGATTATATGAGCTTTCCTTTAGAATGCCTTGGGGGTGATCTGCCTGTGATCACTATTGGGCCCTTGAGCCACGCCCTTAACCCCCAGTTACACCAGCTGACCCTGCTTTCTCAATAAACTAGGTGTGTCCAACTCCGGTCCTGGAGGCCTACTGCCCAGGAGGTCTTTTATCCTACCTGGCTTCTGATGAGTCACATCTCTTCTCGGGTAAATAACAGGAACAGGTGTGGCTCATCAGAAACCAGCTAGGATAGAAAACCTCCTGGGGTGAGTTTCTCAAAACCTTAACGCTACGTCGTTCGGAAGTTCTACGTTAAAAGATAGAACTTAAAAAACGACGTAGCATTAGGAAGGTTTCGAGAAACTGGGCCCTTGTTAGTAGCTTTCCAGGAACGGAGTTGGAGACCCCTGCAACAAACAAACAAGGAAACAAGGAAACACATAAATATGTATATTTTACTTTGGATAAAAGCGTTTGAAAAATGATAAATAAAATGTTGCAGTCTTTTAAACCTAGAACCTCTCCTTTGTCTCCTTCGTGCAGTAATATGTAACCCGAAGGTAGCCATCTTTCACGCACTAAGAACCCAAGGCCAGGGGACCCTGGGCATGCCCCCATACTTGCTCCGTGGAGCCAGCTGTACTGGTTGTCATAATGAAGGGCTTGACTGTGATGTTCCCAAAATCCAGATGTTATATGACTGCCTTAAAAATATAATTACTGTAAGTATCACATTGTCCCGGTTATCAACATGTCCCAGTAGTTCAAAGTTGGCAGCCCTGTTACTTCCAAAGAGACACGTTAGCCCTTGCTTGTTTGGACAAAGTCCAAATCTGCTATTTATACCTTACAAACGCACTAACCCTCTTACCACCCATGCCTCTTAATAGTTTCCGCATAATTGCAATAGTCCCCAGCTAGATTAGCAAAGCCTTGGGGTCTCTGGCAGGACGCGGCTCCTTCGCCGCGCGCTCTTCTCCACGGTCAGCAGGTTCAGCACGGGGAAAGTGTCAGCTCACATTGCTCTGTGCTCCGCAGCCTAAGCGAGGGACTGATGAGATATCTGAACACAGCAGGGAGGCGCATCCTGAGCATATTTTTAGACGTGACACTTGGAAGTATTTTTCTCTGGGTGACACTACATGGCGTAACTGATTAGCTTTGAGAGATGTGCATCGCAAGTCGCAGAGCTGCTGTTATCCTCGTCAGGCCAGGTGAGCTCGTGCTACCATCCCGCGGCCCTGACATCTGGCCGAACCAGCCTCCCCTCTCCTCACGCGCTCCTCCTGCCCAGATGCTCGGCCTGTGACGTGCTTCCCGACTCGTGCTCCGATGCGTTTCGCTGCTCATGCAGGCTGATCAGCTCCGCACGAGCTTCTCCAGTGCTGTGGGTCATCGCGGCATCCAGTGTAGTGTTATCTGAGTCCATTACTTGATGTGAGAGTCCGACGCTGCAATCACAGCACGCCTGTGAGGCCTTGATCGTCACATTCCCCAGGGATATTCTTATAAGAGCAGGACCATATGCTGTGTTCTCAATATGATCTACTGCTCTAGTCTTTGTAAGGACATGTCCTGTATACTGTCAGCTGCCATAAGAGGCTGGTTCTTTGGCTGTCGAACACGTTAAACACAAGTGAAGACGATACCTGTTTTGGCAAAGCCTGTGTTATCAGCGCCATGCATCTCTGTAGACACAGCCAAACTGGTGGTTTCAGAGTGGCGGAATGAGCCCCCAGTCCTGATATTCACCTCTGGGTTTTTTTGAGTTTTTAAAGCAAGGCATTCTGGGTAGGATGATTCCTGTGTGGGGGCTCGCATGTGTGGTTGGCCTGTCTGCCCCTCTGTGAAATCCTCACGCAAGCGATTGGGCCGCCCTCCCCCATGTGTGGCCGTCATGTGTGCGGTTGGGCTGTCCTCCCCTGTGTGGTGCCCATCCATGTGGGTGTACAATGCGGCTGAGCAGGACATACTTGGTTTCCTGTGGCACTTCAGCTGATTGTTATTGATTCCAGCCTTGTGAAGATCACCTCAGCTAGCCCTGGGCACAGGGGAGTGCTGTGATATAGCATCACTCATTCTAGACTGCTGTTTGATATGGTTTCCTTACAGAAAAGACAATAAAAAATGGTACTCTAAAACCTCTAGCTTCAGTCTTTCTCAGACTCTGTTATGGCAGCTTCTCCGAGTGACGTGGTGCCAAAGACGAGGTGAGAGCGTCCAGGGTTCCTTGTGTCTGCCCATCACTTCAGGCAGTGCCTCTTCTCTGTAATTAGCTCATTCTCCACCTCCTTTTACAGCAGATATGGTGAGGTGGCCTGATAATGGTAAAAAGTGCTAATTGGGAAAGCAGGTGTCCACCGGTAGGTCTGCTGAGGTGCAGGCAAGGACAGGCTGGCGTGGGAAAGATGAAGAGGCATCAGCAGATGCCTCTGTGATTGCTCGATGGCTCTCTCAGTATGTGAGTATGTCAGTATGTAAATCTGCCAACCACCCACGTCCTCGCCCCAGTGTGGCGACTGCTGTGCAGTGGGTGGGAACACTGGTATCTGTGACTGGGAGTGTCCTCGCTGTCCTGGAGAAAGGTCCTTTCGTGGTCTTACTGCAGCCACAGTGCTTTTTAGGTTCTGATCTTCCTGTCTGTGTAAACACATTGACACAGAGATTCGACAGGCCTTTTCCAGCACTCCCAGCTGACAAAGCCTCTGTTTCCAGGGATACGCAGAATGTTTCTTTTTTCTTATAAACCAGTGTTTCCCAGTCTGGTTCTCGGGGACCCACAGCCAGTCCATGTTTTTGCTCCCTCCAAGCTCCTTGCCAGACAGTCAATGTTTTTGCTCCCTCCCAGCTCCTGGTAGGCTCCCAGGAGGGAGCAAAAATGTGGGCTGTCTGTGAGTACCCAGGACCAGATTGGGAAACACTGTTCTAAACTGATGGTCAGAGTGCTAAATTTGGACAGTAGCAGATGCCAACCTTGCAATGAAAACAGTTTGCTTGCTTTGCAATCACATGCTGTGTGGTGTTACTGGGTTACTGACTCGCTTGGTCTCTTTCCCATTTTACATCCCTTGTCAGTACAGTATGCTTGTGGCGACGGTAGCACTGGTTTTGATGCAGGAAAATGATTGCAGATTATGGCTGAATATTGCATATCTGAGCAGCATCATTCACAGAGCTCATCCCGCTGACATTCACCCTCGCCTCTCGTTCGTGAAGTTAAATGGGTTCCTCAGGCATGCAAATTATTGATATTCAAGCTTGTTTAAAATTATGTAAGACCGATTGATCTCAAGAAAATGTAAAAGCTAATTAATGCATATTGCAAATGATCCCAGCAGTATTTAACATATCAAACAAAGTAAGATGTAATCTGTCAAATGTAATCTGTTGTCTGGAGCATCGCTGATATAGTTTATATAATCTGGCTCTTTCTTAACCATACGCCAGAGAGCAGGAACTTGGCAGGCAGTCTTTTTTGAGATGTTTTGCTGAATGACGTTTTCAAGAGCTGCTGAACACAGGGATTTGGATAAAGACTAAGCTACCCAGCATTCATTTGAGCTGAGCTCTGATTCATCTGTCACTTAACTAGCAAGCAAAGAACATCAGATACATTTTGAGAGACAAAATTTATTCATTAAAAAAATAAATGGTGATTGTGAATTGGAATTTTTTGGAGTATTGTACGTGGGTGGTAGTTGTCCTTGCTGTGAAAGACCTTTCTGGAACAGTAACTGATAAGCAGAGAGCCAACACTGTTATTTTGCAGTGTCTTACGTCTACACTATTAATTATACACCAAAAATTAAAACCATCTTCAAAATGCAGGATGCAAAATCTCAGGAGATTTTGGCTTTCTTGTGCCTGATTTGTGTGGCTGCTCCTTTGAGTGTGTGTATGTGTAAACTGTGATGGGCAGGCTGGGGAATCGGTCACATGGAGAGTCCAAGCCCTTAGCTTGAGATCACTACTGAGGAAGAATGAAGGCTCAGGGTGGCATTGTGGCACTGTGATTCGCACAGCTGTCCCATACCCCTGGAGACCAGAGCTTGAGTCTCTGCCCTGATGGTCTTACAGAGTCTGTCTGGTTCTGGTGAATATTCACATTAAACTTAGGTCTGTGACCTTCTACTCACCACACAATGTGTTTGTGTCATTGGCAGTGTTTGATGTTTGCACTTTAGAGGACAAAAAAAAACGCATCTTTCTTACCCTACACACATATCTGATGCACGTGTAACCTATTATTTTTTCTACCTATAGCAGAGCTGCTCAAGGCAACACTTTTCCAGGTCAGTCATGAGATGACGGGTAATGCTTTATTTCACTGGTGACCAACTGGTCAATTACCTTCGGCAAAATAGCAAAATATACCTGCGGTTGGCAGCAAAATACAGTGACGTGATTCGGTAGCTCTCACTGTAAAAACGGTTAGGTACCCTCACCTACAGGGTAGCAACAAACCACTTATGTAAAGGTGCAAAGTGCCAGCATAGAACGCAGTTATAACCTCACAGCACCATTGATTTGCTGAGCCTTGACGGTAAACAACTACATTCAAACAACTAAGCAAAACAAGCAACTGCTAAATCTTTGCTTAATAGCTGTTACCCAGCAAGGTAAAGCACTTAAAACACAATTTACCTAATGCAGAAGAAATTGTCTCTTTTCCCGACTGGCATAGACTAGGGGGGAACTGACCCCCCCACCCCCAAACTCCTTCCATGGTTCCTGGTAGCCTGTGCAGCGACAGGACCCTCCAGCTTGCCTCTTCCAATGTTACATGAAAGAGAAGGCCAGTGCCTTCTGAGGGCCTTCTGCGGTTTGGTTGCAGGACCGGGCCCTTTGTTACTGATGAAAGTCTTGGTTGCCCATTTATGTTCTGTAGTGGGGACATTATTACGGGGCTGCTAATCCTGCCTTTGTTGTTATTATGTGTAGGTTACACAGTGTCTAGCCAGCTTGTTTCACTCTGCCAAGAAGGCTGTCAGTACCTTAATGGCTGTGGGGTTATTGCCCCCGCGGTGGGTACTGACCTTCCTTAGTTTCATGCCTGTGGGGTTAGCCCCCCTGGAATGATTGGAAGCCTTTATTAGCTTTAAGGCTGTGGGGTAATTCCTTCTGTAGTGGGCAGTAACGGTCCTTGGCCTGATATCTTTAGATTTAATTCCTCTGGGCTGGTCAGTATCCTTCATTAGCCCAGTGGCCTGGGGGTCTCTCCCTCTAGCCTGGTCTGTGGCCTTCATTAGCCCAATGGCCTGGGGGTCTTTCCCTATAGCCTGGTCAGTGCCCTTTCATTAGCCCAATGGTCTGGGGTCTCTCCCTCTAGCCTGGTCAGTGCCCTTCATTAGCCCAATGGCCTGGGGGTCCATCCCTCTAAGCTGGTCTGTATCCTTTATTAGCCCAATGGCCTGGGGTCTCTCCCTCTAGCCTGGTCAGTGCCCTTCATTAGCCCAATAGCCTGGGGGTCCATCCCTCTAGGCTGGTCTGTATCCTTCATTAGCCCAATGGCCTGGGGGTCTCTCCCTCTAGCCTGGTCAGTGCCCTTCATTAACCCAATGACCTGGGGGTCTCTCCCTCTAGCCTGGTCAGTGCCCTTCATTAGCCCAATGGCCTGGGGGTCTTTCCCTATAGCCTGGTCAGTGCCCTTCATTAGCCCAGTGGCCTGGGGGGTCTCTCCCTCTAGCCTGGTCAGTGCCCTTCATTACCCCAATGGCCTGGTGGTCTCTCACTCTGGGTTAGTCTGTAAATCTGTTTAGCTTAATGGCGTGGAATCACTAGATTCCTTTAAAAGTTGGATAAACTTCCATGTTTCCAAAGCACATTTTCGAAGAGTCAAAGGTGCATTTGCTCTCTTAACGCCTTTTATTTCATCCATTTAACGATATAAATGTCATGGGGTGTTTGACGTAAAGGTTTCCATCTGTGGCCTCTGCTTCCACCTTGTGGCAGCATGTAGATATTTTTTGTAAGAACAGCACCAGAAAGTATGCAGAGATAGGACATTTGGAGGTCAAAGGGCTTTTCATACTACTGTACATTATTTCAGCATGGTATTGTATCATAAGTGCGATTTCATTTGTAGTAAACGGAGTTACAATTTAAATAATTCTGTTTTGCAAAACTGTTTGGATGCTAACTGTACAAACTAATAGTAACGTAAACAGACCGCTGTTTTGCCAGTAAAATCATTTTCAGCTTCGAACTTCTTATTTAATGTCATATTGAACTATGGGGGTTTAGCCTGGAGCTGAGCCTGTAACTGCTGGGGCTGCTGCCTGCCTGGCGACACATTGTGTGTGCGTTTGGTGTGTTATGAGGACGGGAAGAACGGGCATGGAGGAAATCGGGAACAGGAGAGCAGTGCCCAGCATGGAGCAGTATTATTAGTCACAGTGACCCAGAAGAGCATATCAGTCCAAAAGCTTATTTCACATAGTGTTCATTCATTTCTCTTAAAGCTTCTATTTCAGTTGATTGTGATCCTTTTGTGGAGTGCCAGTCAGACATGAGCCTTGGGATATTTAGGATCAGAACGTCCCACACAGACTAATTCCCAGGGATCCTCTGAATTCTGGTAACTAGGTTCTATATGCTTGGGACTGCAGACTTGTTTGCGGTTGATGTGAATATCAAGTGACATGTAGTGACTGGAGGTGTTGCAGCATGTCGATGTGAGGTGGCTACATGGAGGGGGCTGGGGGGGGGGATCCTGCCCCCCACGATCCCGGATGTGACAGCAGCAGCTGGTTGCCGTGCTGGCAGGGGCCCGGCTGGGCTGAAGAACAGCTAATGGTGCATAACGACATATTGATCTGTGTGTAATCGTACAGTTTCTTTCAGCTCTAGCATGGACTGCGGGTCTTAGCAGCAGTTTGCACAGCTGGGTTAACTAAATGAACATTTCAGCTGCCTGGATGACACTCCACGTGAGGAGCAACATCGATTCGCTGCATTCATTCACTTTCCGGTTCACAGCTGCTCTTATCTGCCGCCTATGTATAAAATAAACACATTCTTTTTGGCCTGTTTGTAATGTCTGCTGAGCTCAATGGGATAATTAAACAGTTCGCATTTGTGTGAAAAGGACTGATTGGATGCATTCATTGGTGGGGTAGGGAAGGAGTGATACGGTCTGTGTGACCCACCCTGAATGGCTAATGGGAGGGACCAATCCCAAATGGCCAGTAGGAGGGGCATAGGATAAATAGCCAATGGGAGAGCTCACTCCTCTGTAGAGAGGCCATTTTATATGGAGATCTCACAATAAGGCCTTGTCGGTAGGACTGTTGCTGGGGAAGGTCGTGTTTGGATGGGATTTCGCCTGAGCATTTTCCTGATTTACAGGGTGATCTGAAAGCCTGAACTGGTGATTGTGCATCTTGATACAGAGAAAGATGAATCCTTGCTTAGATGACCAGTAGAAGTTAGCCCAAGTCCAGCAGCCTTTCTTGAGGTCTCATCTGATTTGCACCGCCACATCCATTCAAGTATACAAACCTTTATACCAATGTTTGCCAATCCAGTCCTCGGGGACCCACAGTCGGCCCACATTTTTGCTCCCTCTGAGCTCTGTGCCAGGTACTCCACGTTTTTGCTCCCTGGGAGGGACCAAAAACATGGATTGTCTGTGGGTCCTCGAAGGACCGGATTGGGAACACTACTTTATATCATTTGGAGAAGGTCAGAATGGACACCGTTCCGTTTTTCTTACGTTTTAATGATTGTGAAAGAATATCAAGTAAAAGAGAGTCATCAAGGATGTGAGTTATCTTTGGTGATGGATATGCCTATCAGTTAAGAGCATATGCCTGAGCAAGAGATTTGCTCAGAATGAGTCATGGCTGTTTTCTGTGATGCTGGAGAGTATTTATAGAGAATTGATGGGTTCCTCTGACAGATGGGGCGACGGCACGAGAACAGCTCTCTGCGGCTTTGTAGATCCCAGTTTGTTTAGAAATTATTAACAGGTTTACAGTAAATAAATGAAAAATATGTTTTTCCAACGTGACAGCAGGTTTTGTGGTAGTGGCAGCAATCAGGGATCCTGTACAGGATAATTGCTGTCAAATGATTATTACCTTGAAAAACAGTGGTTCCACTGCGTTAATAAATAGGCAGATGTAAAGCTGCATTGGTGATTATTATAGACTGGCCTTTTCAATCAAGGCCCAGATCTGGGAGTATAACAGAACTTAAGCTGCCCCTGAAATGTCATTGTGTATGTGACACCCCGGCTCTCCTGTCCCCTACCCCACTTTCCACCTTCCAGAAGCTTCTATCCTGAGCTATGATGGCAGCATGTACATGAAGGTGGTCATGCCCATGGTGATGCACACGGAGGCGGAGGACGTGTCTCTCCGCTTTATGTCTCAGCGCGCCTACGGTCTGCTCATGGCCTCTACGTCACGTGACTCTGCCGACACTCTCCGTCTGGAGCTGGACGGTGGCCGTGTCAAGCTGACGGTCAACCTAGGTATCGTATGCCAGCCGGCCCCCGGCCGCCGCCCCCCCCGGCCGCCCCCGGCGCGGGGGGGGGGGGGGGGGGGGGGGGGGGGGGGGGGGGGGGGGGGGGGGGGGGGGGGGGGGGGGGGGGGG
>JAODKC010000028.1:13825115-13847016 GCA_026777985.1 Mormyrops attenuatus
CACGTGACTCCGCCGACACTCCCCGTCTGGAGCTGGACGGTGGCCGGGTCAAGCTGACGGTCAACCTACGTACCGTATGCCCGCCGACCCCCCGCCGCCCCCCCCACGGGAAGCCCGCGGCACCCCCCCCCCCCAGCACCCCCCCATTACCATCTCTTGCTCCGCCTTTTCCTTTCATTTCAGCAGAGACACTGTGCCTTCTCGCAGTCACGCGTATTCATTCTAACTGCATGGGCCTTTGTGAGCAAAATATGGCTATTATTTCTTTAACTGAATAACCAATACACAGTAACTGTATATTTTGTCTTTTTAATATTGTTTATTGCTACCTGTACTGGCCTTGAAAAATGTACTGTTTGGGCCATCTTTTGGATAGATATATCCATCTTCATATTTTGTAAATGATATGAGACAGTCACAGTACCAGTAACAGGATAAAGTATGTTTCAGTTTAACAGCCATAGTCCGGAACAGGGCGTGATCTTCATAAAGAGCTGGCCTTGTACCTTATCAGAGGACTGTTTTACTGCTGCACAGTGCTGTGACTTTCTGAATGTTTACCTCTCTTTTTCCTTTTCCCATTGTCTAGCTCAGTCCGTACAAGCTGATTTCTTTCGTTGTTTTCTGGTTGTTTTGATCGCTGCTGTACTGTTCTGGATACACATCTCCCTGTCCCATCCCTAGCTCTAGATGACATTTCCATGCTGTCAAAAGATGGTATTCACCCCTTCAAAGGCCCCAAGCCTGCGGCCCGGATGGCAAACAGCCCGAGAACACAGCTCTCAGCTTCACCTGCAGCTGGCGGCACACAAGGGTCTCTCCATGACAACACACACACGCGGGTCTCTCCATAACAACACACAAACATCTTCCTCCATGACAACATGCACACACAGGTCTCTCCATGGCAACACACAAACATCTCCCTCCATGACAACACGCACACGCGGGTCTCTCCATAACAACACACAAACATCTTCCTCCATGACAACACACACACGCGGGTCTCTCCATAACAACACACAAACATCTCCCTCCATGACAACACACACACGCGGGTCTCTCCATAACAACACACAAACATCTCCCTCCATGACAACATGCACACAAAGGTCTCTCCATGACAACACGCACATACATCTTTCCATGTCAACACACACGCAAGTGTCTCTCCATGACAACCAGTGTGCGAAATACTGGGGGGTCCGACACCCCCGATTAACCCATGAGACCCCCTGAAAGCCTCAAAAGAGAACATTTAGATCGGTATTGCGCAACAATAGGGAGATGGGGATCCCCCCGAATATTGACGGGTATTTCGCACACTGATGACAACGTATACATATCTGTCATACACAAGTGTCTCGTTACGACAACACGCACACTGTCCATGACAACATGCACATAGGATCTTTCCATAACACACATGCGAGACGACATACATCTCTGTATGAATACACACACACTCCTCTCCATGACATCACAACAATGCATGTATCTCTCCAAGACAATGCACACTCCTCTTATACTATAAAGCAAACGCATACCTCGTCACTCAGTAATCACAAATAAATTCTGAATGGATTTGTACAAACTCACATAACAGGGCACACATATTTGCACACAAAGTGTCTAGAGAGTTTATATAAATAATATATAGTCTTATAGAAGGCACAGAGCTCTTTTCAGAAATTTGTTATATATTTATTAAAAATGAACCATTTATTTTCAAATTACCGTGTGACATTTACCTGAACACCTCTCTGACACACGTTAAAAAGACACCTTTAGCTTTCTGCACTGCTTTGCTGTGGGTGTCAGTATGTTAAACATCTCGGTACACTACAGGACGTGACCGACAGCCATGTTACACCTTTCGGTTCCGTCTGAAATGGCTCTTTAAACTGCCTTTTTGCGATATTCACATACTGTCAGTACGCAATGTGAAGCACACACACGGCGCCTTAATGCTTCTCCTGGAGGGTCCAGTGGCCACTGCACGGTGCTGGTGCTGACTGGATCGAGGCTGTTTGCTCCCACTTTTCTGTTGCGGTTGACGACACATGAGGAACCGAGCCGCATGGATCCGACCCAGACCGACCCCACAGAGCGATGCTCCTGTGGTCTCATGTCAGTTCCCCTCTTACTGGGTTTTGCTTACCCAGTAGGTAGTGGCTATTTAAACACACCACTAAACTAGAGAACAGTAGTCTGTCTTGCATTCGTATAAGACTCATGGCTTCAGCAGAAATGGTTGGCAGCAGCTTCTTGCTAAATGTCAGACGTAAACCTTTGGTGTCCTGCTTAGTCAACAAGCTGCTGTGTGTCCTTCGGGGCCTGAGTCTGGGCTGTCGCCAAACCCTAATTGACCTTTCTACCACCATTCTCTGGGTTGGAGTTTCCATGCACTTGGTTAACTATGAGCGGCCATTTTATAATTATACAGAACACATTCTCTCTCTTTTTTCACAAAAAAGCACATGTGGCTGTGGAGTATTGTGTTACGCTACCCCAGGTCATTGACTAAAGGACACGGCATGTCTGTGTCTCACATTGGACATCGATCTGAACACCACTGGATGGCTGTGAACATAAGATGGTCGCTCTGATGCATGTGGCCGTCCCCGGAAGGGTGGAGTTCTTGTTATTGGATGTCTGCAGCTGTAACCTTGAAGGATGCGATTTCATCTTTCATTTATTCTTCCCCATCTAGACTGTATCAGGATAAACTGTAACTCCAGTAAGTTAATACTCAAGTTTCATTTTGTTCTTAAATAATGAATCTAACAGAATGTTTGGCGTGCTGCCCTAATTCTGTGTTGAGAGCGTGTATGTGTGCTTGTGTGCGTGTGCACGAGTGTTACGGGCTCAGATTTATCATGTATGAGAGTTAACAAGTCCTAAATAAAAATGAGGAATGATGGTGACTCGATAATCAAATATAAATCCATAACGTAGTCTGTGATTGAGAGCCCGGCCAATTAAAGTCAAGAGTGGAGACCTGGTTTTGGCAACATAGCCATGTGGGCAGGGTTCCTGTGTGAGGCTTTAGCTCGAGGTGTCGGGGTTGAGCCCACTACTGTTGTGCCCTTTGAGGGATGGCGCCTGCCGCATTATTGAGTCACCACTCATGAGACGTTGAAGCCAAACAAAGTTAGCTCTAAATGCACACAGAGCATGCTTTAAAGAACCACAATGAGTTGAAAGTAAACAGGACTCTGACACCTCCCAATAAGAACAGGCTGCTTAGCGCCATCAGTAAAAATATGAAGAGATCAGCGTTTCTGTGCTGGGCTCTGTTTGCATTGGAGAATGTCTTTGAAAGCCCTGGTACATATCTTTACCTTCCAGCTAAATGATACCACCACATGGTCTTTCCCTGTCTGATCTATTTAAGCATTCTGATGTATTTCAACAAGCATTAACTGCTTTTACTCATAAATAGGTCTTTGAAAGCCTCAGCCACATGATTGACTCCATGAAACGGCGTTACATCAACGGAGTTAAAATACCTTGCGAAAAACATACATTTGTTATAGGAATGTTATGTCATCTTTTTTCAGTCTTGAGGAGGTAAGCACATTTTCTATACTTGCCCTGTAATTTTTTATTAATTAGCTTCATTATTAGGACCTGCAGCTTCAGTATTTGACAGAAGTATGGTTGGTAAAAGGTGATATCTTCAGAAGATGTCGTTGATGTGTCAAACATGCACAAGGCTTCAGCGAATGTGAGTGATCTTTGGCGATTATAGACACACACGTTATGCCACAGTAGGCTGTACAGGTCCTAAACTCATACTGAAAGGGAAAGAATGAAAATAATCAGTATGGAAAAATTTAAGCATCTTTGCAATGATGCAATGTTGTTATTGCAGTTGTCCATCACTTTAGCAAGGAGTGATTCATTGCCAATGGCTCAGTTACTCAAATTGCATCTGGCCTCATTTATATAATGTAGCGTGAGCATGACCTGTAAGCGTGATGTTTATTTCACTCATCTGAATTTCATTCTAGACATTTCAGTTTGCTTAAATGTTCTCAGGCAGTTAGGCTTTGGGTTAGTTATAATACTTTCCTATCGAGTTTTTGTCTTCCCACACTGAAGACTCCTGCTTTCAGATTTTGCTTTTCCTCTGCACTGAGACTCTTACTCTTCTCTTATGCGGGAGGAAGTTTGAAAACTGCATCATACCGATATTGACGGACCGCTCAGCGTGGTGTTCTGTGGTCAAAGTGATGGATGACTTCTGTATTTTCCCAATAAAAGCTTTCTAAAATGCCAGGTAATTGGTAAAGAGAAACTCACTAGAAAGCACTGGATTTACTTTTCATGATGGAATTTGGAGAACTACAGAGAAAACAGCAGTGCCTTTATCAACACAATGATACAGTGTTGATGATGCAGTGTGTTCCCAGTGTGCACTGAGCATGGACCCATGTATGAGAGCTGATGAAAGCAGGGAGGAAACAGATCATTTGGAAACAGGAAACAAATGCTGTTGTTTCACATTAAATGTCGGACCAAAATTGACTATATGTACCTTCCAGTAATTACATTAGATTTGTGAAAAAGACTAAGTGATAAGATTTACTTCAGTCGTCATAGTTTCCTGGTGGTATGTCACTCATGAAGGATTTGTAGCTGTTCAGGATGTACACCTAGCAGGCCAGATTCTTATCATCTCCGTGCCGCTACCCGCTTTTGTTCTTATGTTTGGTACCCATGGGAGACAGCAGTTATCAGTCGAAGAGCAGAATGCAGACAGAGAGGATGAATGAGTGAATACCTCCCAGTTGGCGCTTTCGGAGACATGAGCTGCCTTAATGATGTAGGACGGCGGGCCGTTTGTGTGGATTGAGTTAATGAAAGGGATGTGAAACCGTGTCTCTGGTCCACAGCCCAAGGCACTCGCTCTCATCAGCTACACGCAGCTTAGCTGGCTCCACCGTTTCGGCCGTTTTAATTATAATCAGCTTCATGAATGCCCAGCTGAGATGTTTGATTAGCTTGCACACGATGCGGAGAGGTAACTTGCAGCAGTCGGTTCTGCATTCTGTCGCACGTTGCACGATTGCTTTTCCGAGCACGCTCTGCTGTTCCGCGGCAGATGCATGCTTCTGTTAATGACACTCTCCTGCATCCATAAGCAGCATTTGCCCCGCTTTCGGCACCACACCGACAGCCATTTTAAATGCACTCTTTCTCCGTGTTTCCTTTTTATTGTGAGATTTTCCAGTTTGAGGCAGCGGACTGAAGCGCGGCTTTGAGTTAATGGAGTGTTAATGGGGTGTCACAGTGCAAAATCAATCATTTTTTACATTATAACGCTGAGGACTGCCAGTGTGCAGAGCCTGAGAGTACAATAATGCACACATCAGCTTCCTCAGTTACTAGTCTTACAGTGTTGTCTCTGACACACCCTTACAGCTATGCATGCATTCAATTCCATATTTGACCAATTGCATTGATGTTCGATCCTTTTTCATTCCTTGCTGTGACGCATGGCATAATGAACTCCGATTAAACCAGTTGAAATAAGGTTAATAAACTGGCCACGTAACTTAATATTTCACGTCTACAGTAAGAGTGACTGTGATGGCCGGTCAGTCTGTGGGTTCCCACACGGACATTGTGGTTTGTAGAGTCCTTCACTTTCTGAGTCTGGCGAGAGCTTCCCCAACTGTGGACACATCGCCTTATGCACCGTTAAGTATTCCAGAAACATCTGAAGACAGGCTGCTCATGGATGGCATTTCAAAACCTCGTTATGAGTAAAAGCTGATTGTTTGGTTGATAGCAGTATTCTATACTGCAAATTTTACTAAAAATATAATATCCTGGGGAAAAAATGTATCAAATAGGCAGTATTTTGTTACATATGCATTTTTATATTTTGAAAAAGATTAATATAGCCCCTTTTGTTTGCAAACTGATTGTGTACTTCATATATTTAGTTTTTTGTTTTGTAACCAAACCTTTGTTTTAAAAGAATGGGTGAGATAAATTGGATTTGTAGTAAAGTTTAAAATAAAGCATTCAAACATCACTGGGGAAGCCTAATACATTTTTAGACATGATAAATTACTCGAATGGAATTTGGAGCTCCCCACATAGAAAAGAGAAGCAAAGGTTTGGTTTAAACGGTGGGAGGAAATTAACTTT
The DNA here is from genome assembly GCA_026777985.1 of Mormyrops attenuatus. Classification (NCBI taxonomy): domain Eukaryota; kingdom Metazoa; phylum Chordata; class Actinopteri; order Osteoglossiformes; family Mormyridae; genus Mormyrops; species Mormyrops attenuatus. Next base: position 13,831,281 of record JAODKC010000028.1, read on the forward strand.
GTTACCAACCATCATCCTCAGGCAAAGGCCCGGAGACCTTGTATGCTGGACAAAAACTCAATGATAATGAGTGGCACACGGTCCGGGTGGTCCGAAGGGGTAAAAGCTACAGACTCACAGTTGATGATGACATGGCAGAAGGTACTTCCCCTGTTTTTAAACACGCAGACCACACCATTGGGTTAAATAGGTGGAAGGGTTGCATTGCTCTGTTTAAGCTGAACTGCGAAAGTCATTTTTATTGTAATGAAAATTTACAGTGATGTAAATGTTGGTGTATTACGGTAAGAAAATGTCCTCGGTAATTATGGCTGCAGAGCAGGTTTAGTGTCGTTGTCTGCTGCAGCTTCCCTCTCCTCAGGTGCAGAGCGGGCGACCTTTGCTCTGTGCGAATGTCACAGCCCAATTTTCTGTTCCTCTCGGGCTCAGGTCAGATGGCGGGTGACCACACACGCCTGGAGTTCCACAACATCGAGACGGGCGTGATGACGGAGCGTCGTTTTGTCTCCGTCATCCCGTCCAGCTTCATCGGCCACCTGCAGAGCCTCAGGTTCAACGGCATGCTCTACATCGACCTCTGCAAAAACGGCGACATCGACTTCTGCGAGCTCAACGCCCGCTTCGGCATGCGCTCCATCATCGCCGACCCCGTCACCTTCAAGTCCAAGAGCAGCTACCTAAGTCTGGCCACGCTACAGGCCTACACCTCGATGCACCTCTTTTTCCAGTTCAAAACTACCTCCCCAGATGGCTTCATCCTCTTTAACAGCGGGGATGGCAACGACTTCATCGCCGTAGAGCTGGTTAAGGGGTAAGCGAACCCTGGAGTCATACATCCGCTCATATGCTGGGTCTGTTTCGCCACTAACAGAGAGCTGAAGCTGTTATTATACCTGATTTGGCAGTTTACCAGTGTTTTGTTCTGTTTACTGGAAATGAAGGCTTTTAACTGGAAAGACGCGTTGTTTCGGTGAAAGAGAACAATTTGCTTTGATTTGTGCTGCATTAGAGCTGCTTGTTCACGGAATGACCCCTGAGAGGCTGAGGGGAGCTGACTGCCTGTGCACGATTGCTGCTATGGATTTGTCTTTTTTTGTCACAGCTAGGTGACACACACACTGCCCACTAATGCCTATGTGTTGGCTGCAGGGACAGACGAAGGAGAGCTCTCAGCTGCAGCCATTAACGCAGCGAACAGGAGTCACAGTCGTTCTGTCACCCCACAGGTACATCCACTACGTGTTCGACCTAGGCAACGGGCCCAACGTCATCAAGGGCAGCAGTGACAGGGCTCTCCATGACAACCAGTGGCACAACGTCGTCATCACCAGGGACAACAACAACATACACACGCTAAAGGTGGACGCCAAAGCAGTGAGTCAGGTGGTCAACGGTGCCAAAAACCTCGATCTGAAAGGTAAGTCCAGGTGCCGAGTGTCTACCTTCTGTCTCGCTTGGCAGAATCCTGCCTTGTGTAACGAAAAGCGACAGCCATGTTGTAATAAGGGATTGGCTCTTCGTGCTGACTCAGACTTTCCAGATTCATGTAATTTTCACTCTTCCTTTAGAAGAATTCTTGATTGCGCTGTTGTTTACAAAACTGTCGATTATCCATGATATTTCTTCGAGGTTTCACAGGTGCATGTTCATCCCCCTTGGTCTTCCAGGAGACTTGTACATTGCTGGCCTTGGACCCGGCATGTACAGCAACCTGCCCAAGTTGGTGGCTTCCCGGGAAGGCTTTCAGGGCTGCCTGGCCTCTGTGGACCTGAACGGCCGGCTGCCAGACCTGATCAATGACGCGCTGTTCCGCAGCGGGCAGATCGAGAGAGGATGCGAAGGTACACCCTCATCCAACTCCAGCTCTGGGGGGCCCTTCTACCTCATCAACAGTAGCCGTACCTCCCATTCATTCATGCTCCAGTCCATCATACTAACTTTGTTTGTCACGTCCCTCACCCAGTCGGCTCACTGTTAAACAGCTTCGTATAGCGTTTTCCTACTGGCCACATTGGTCACATGATGATGATGTCACCGGCTGTGTTCCCGGTTTGCTCAGCTGCTCTTCATGAGAAAACTGCACTCCCCCACTATAATTTTTTTTTTCTGTATGGCATGAATATTTAATTATACTGCATTTAATTATAGTGCTTTATTTATCCTTTTTATCCCAGCAGTTTGTTTCTGTGTCTATGTACTAAATGTGTATGGTGCTAATTTTTGCCTATTGGGGTTAGTCTTAAACATCAGTACTCATGAAGGGATGTTGTGTTTACCTGTTTAGGTTTTGAGCGGTATAAAGGTATGATGTTTTCCTGTCTGATTGGTCATTTATTTCTCATTGTCTTGGTTTCATTAACATGTATTGATTTTTTTGAGAACCCCAGCCCCACTCCTCGCCTGTAGATACGCCCCTTTCAAAGTAACAAAGGAGCCGATATCTGGGGGGAAGCAGACAGGGGGGGGCCATGTGACCTGCTGCTGTGAAACTGCATCGCCGTCCCCCGTCCTGACATCTCATGCCACGCTTCAGTTGCCTGATTGATTTTAGATACGATAAAATGCACAGCTGAAAATCCGACATGAATTTGCTGTTTTCTCAGTCTTCTTAGCTCGTCTTCACAACTAAGATGGTTATTGTCCTTTGCAGATTTTTTTAATTTCCATATTAACATGCCATCACTCACGTGCTCTGCAATATTCTTGTTGGATCCTGTGCACACTAGTTAACTTCTCAGTGGCTGTCTGTGCAGCTGGCCTTGTAGCGCTGTGTTGATAAGCATAACCTGGCTTTGTCACAGAAACTCATCTCCTAACACAGTTCCTGTGGACCGCTTGGATGCACAACTTATCATTTTACCTTAACCATATATTTTTAATTTTGTTCATGTTACTTATACTTTTACAGAATTTCTGTAAATTTTTTTGTATCATGTTTTAAACATGTCCTGTTCTCCATGATTTTTCAGTTGCTTTTGTGACTGTTGCTTGGTTATTTTGGCATTCTGTATGTAAAAGTTGTGACATTACTTTTTAAATACTGTAAATGATCTTTACATTTTCCAAAAAAAATAAATATTCCAATTACGTCTTCCTTACACTTACCACGTTCCTTGGTTTCCCAAATAATATAACATAAAGTGGTGTTCCCCCTTAGTAATCACCAATCTCTTAAAATATCTGTGAATATATTACCAGCGTGCAGATGGAACCAGTAAGAGTTTGTGTTAAACAAGGCTAAACTAAAAGGTTTCTGTCTGCGACAGCTGGTAAAGAGTCTCTGACCGCACAGCAACCGAGCTTCAGTGGCAGATGGGCGAACTCCGCGTCCGATACGGTTACATGGTGCATGGACGCCTTAGCGCCACTAGAGGGCGGTGCTGTGCAAGCCAAAACGCTGCTGGTTCGGTCTGCCTGCAAACGCGTGTTGCCATCCTCAGTAAGCACTACGGATTTTGCCGTGTAAAAAGTAAGGCACCGTTTATCTCTCGTTATTATGGTCTTAAAACCATACTTAGTCTGCCTTCTTTACTATTACTTTGTCTAACGCGGAGAACCGACGATTAACCTTTGAAAAAACAGAATGTTGCTTCAATTAATCAGTGAATATATGTGGATTTTCACATTTTGAAATAATAAAAAAAGCCGTTAGATATTGATAACATTTATGCCTTCTATAGATGTTTTTTGATGGTCACCCGGGGGTAAAGTTGTTTCCAAGTCTACATCTGTGTCTCCCTGTCGTCCCGTTAGCCCATCTCCACCGTGTCTCTGTCGCATGACTGTTAGTAAAGTTGACGCTTTACTAAACACTTGTCATTATCCACCTACTAACCTCTCTATTCCGTATGCTTTTCTGTTTTTTTTTTTTTGTTTGTTTTTTTTGCTAACAAATTTGGTTTCACCAAAGCAGACCCATAAAGTAGAAGAAGGTTCAATTCCGTTGTGAAATGGGCAGACACCGAGGGCGGAATGATTCACTTCTTAAAATTACTGGGATTATCCCACTATGCCATTGAAGGGAAGAGGATTGCCAAATCTCACGCATCTGGCGTTGCACTCACGTTTTCAGATTCTCACGCGAGAAAACTTACACCAAATTTATATTATTCCATTATAAACTTAAAATTGTCTACAAAACTGTACGGACTATTTACAAGGTGATTAAACTGTATGCAAACTCGTCTAGAACCGATAATCTCAGGCCAGACTGCTGACCACAGTTGACAACCCTGCGATTGGAATCGTTTAAAGCAGAGGTGGCCAATCTTATCCGTAAAGGGCCGGTGTAAATGCTGGTTTTTGGGGTAACCTTTAGGTCAGCCGTTCAAACCCAGGTGTGAGGACTCTTCAGCCAATCAGTCCTCTAATTAGGCAGTTGCAGCGAAAACCCGCACACACAGTGGCCCTTTCTGGATAACATTGGCCACCCCTGGTTTAAAGTATAACATGTTATGCTGTATTTAGAGACCGTTTTCCTATTCAGGCTAATGACTACGGGAGCTAAAACCTGATAAGAATCTTACCGCATTGCGTTTGATGGGAAGCTGTGCTCAGCACACATACCTCTTGGCCTTGGTAGGATTCACTCCTGGGTAAAATGTTTTTTTACTGAACTGTGTTTCCCTGCCTTTAAAAATTATAGACAGTTTACTATTGATGAGATGATTATCTGCACCGTGAAAATAGACAACTGCTGACGTATAAGACTCACATTAGGGAAAATGCTTCAGTTTGAGGACCTTACTAACCTGCAGTTTTAAAACATTTGTTATTAAAACATTTGTTATTTGAAATGGATTAAATTTTGTCAGTACACAGCATGGCAGCACACTACTGTTAGGAACAAGTGTTCGCTTGTTAGACTGTATGTTCCATCTGGGTTAGAGATACACCAATTATATCGGCCAGCTATCGGTATCGGCCGATATATCAACAATCTGCTTTCGACCTATGGTTAAAAATGAGCCAATATTTACCGTTGATAATTCCCTTCAAAATCGTGTCTGTATTGCTTTGCACACCCTCATACTAAATAATTATAATAATGTCTTGCTGTGTAGAATTATTTTAACGTTAGAAACGCAAACACTGTTCTGCTAAAATTTCGTGAGGCGGATCTACTAGTAAACATTTCAACACGACAAATTTGATTGCTCACCTTAAGGCGAGACAGTGACGAGTATGAAGAATTTCTGAAAAACAAATCCGTTCCAATAAAGAATGCTGCAGCAGTACCGATTAACGCTAGTTTGCCAGTAAGGCGAGTGTTTGACAGTAAAAGAAAATTCAGCGCTGTCAGTGCGAAATCAAAACATATTACTCTGAAACTGAAGTTTGTCACACTTGATGATCATCCCTTCCCTGTTATAAATATATAAGATGGATACAGTTATAAAATATAGTGCTCTGTGACTGTTGTCGTAAGCCAGAGTTGGTGTTATCTTACCAAAAAATAAATACTTCTTCATATTTTGGATATTCATATTATGGATATTCATATTATGGATATATATAATTCATTTACTTTTTATATATTTATTTGGGTGGACTGTCCTTTTAAACCTATTTAAGCAGAACCTCCCAAACAATTGGAATCCGTGTCAGCTTTTGAAATAATCGGCTATTGGTGTCGGTCAGAAATGTCCTTATCAGCACATGACATCTGGATATCACACTACTGTTATGTGCTTGTTTTTATTTAGAAATAGAATAGTTTTGCTTAGAAACCTGATTTCAGCTTTTCAGTCCTGATAATACCGATGACTTTGTAAGTAAGCATACCTTATCATGGTGTACCAGAAATATCATTAAGCCATAAGGTAAAGAGCAGATTACTTAATGTACTCATTCCAAACTAAAAAAAAAAAGATTTAAAAATCAGACTTTACCTTTGAAGACTTAAAAGAGAACCTGTATGTCGAACCAAGGTGAGTTGACGTATTAGTTAGCTGTGATAGCAGTCTGCGTGCCCAGCCTAGCTGTGTCACTTCCTTTGTGATAGCAGTCTACGTGCCTAACCGTGTGACTTCCTCTGTGATAGTCTACTTGTTGCTTCGCGTAGAATTTCACTTCCCTAGTCATTTAGTAGTGACCAGTTACCAGTGTTTGTCATCTAGCTAGCTGCTAAAGTCTTTCTGCAATGTCAGTGGCAGAAAAAAAGTAAAAAAATCCCTTCAAAATCATGTGGAGGGCATTCAGATTCAGTGTTGAGAGATTGGTTTTCTGATGGCATGGGGATGTAAACATGAATCTGAACAGCAATCCCTTGTTCCCTTTATTTGTATGTTATATTATCACAAACAAAAGTCTGCAGAAAAGAAAGGGAAATTTGTCAAGAAGTGAATCATTTTAACTTAAAAATATCATCTGTTAGATAAAAGCTATTTTGCCCCCCTGACATTTTGCTTTAAATGGCCCGTTCTACCCTTGTTGGTAGCTGCAGCGATATTCGCAGCACCCACAGGAGTCATCTTCCACTCTCGCTGTGGCAGCTTAGCTTACCCGCTGTGCTACATCTTAGATGGGTAGGCGGGACGTCAGGTGTGGCTCTGCATCTGTCTCCTCTTTGGAAGCTTCTCTTTCTCTTAATTTACTTGCCAAACAGCTCTGAATACTGCCCTTACCTACGTTCCTGTATCTGGTGCATCCATCTTGAAAGCGCAGAGTGCTTTCTGTAGTGTTAGCAGGACTGAACTCCCCTCAGTTGGAATGCCTTTGAGTGACGCGCGTGTCCCTTACCCTGCACATGCATGCACTGCTGCTGAGTCGACCCGCATGCTGCCCAGTTCCGCATGCAGCTGTCTCTCCTGCTCCTACAGCTATCTGATTTTCCGTCTTAGGCCCGAGCACCACCTGCCAGGAGGACTCGTGTGCCAACATGGGTGTGTGTATCCAGCAGTGGGAAAACTACACCTGCGACTGCTCCATGACCACCTACTCCGGCACACATTGCAATGACCGTGAGTATGCCCCCTTCTGGTCAGAGCAGACCCACAAGTGTGTTTAATCATGCTTATTCATTCATGTTATAAAGCAGGGGTAGGCAACCCTGATCCTGGAGTGCTGGTATCTAGCAGGTTTTCAGTCCAACCTGATGGGTTACTATCTGCCAGAGATCAGGTGTGGTTCATCAGAGACCAGGGAGGATGGAAAATTTGCTGGATCAGGGTTGCCTACCCCTGTTCTAAAGCAATAATGACTATGAGCAAACCTTGGTTGCAAGTGTGGTAGGTACCTTCCTGTTAAGGTCTGAAGATTTGAGCATCTATTCTATGTGGTTGAAGTCTCACATCAAGACCTCAAAAGGTAACTGCTGCTTAATCCCTCAATACAGTTTGTTTTACTTTTTTAAGACGGGCACACTCTTGTGAGCCGATTGCCTATTGCTGTATTTATAGATGTGTTATATCTGTGGACATGCACGTACTTGTGATTCCAATCGTATGATTCATTTGCCAAGTATTTGTATATCGGAATGCTTTAAATAGCCACTGTTTTCTGTCCATTTCAGTTTTACTTTGTAGATGAAGCGTATTTTGTCAGCTCTCTCCCGCCATATTTCGTGACCATGTTTGTCCTTTTGCAGTTTTCCTTTTGTGTTGTTGGATAATTGAGGTACCAAGGCTTGGATTGTGTCCATAAATGAACTGCAGTGATGTCACCTCTGGTTATGCCTTATTACTGGACAGTGATTTATTAAATTGGCTGGGAGCTTTTGTGAGGGAGAGCCATCAGCTCTCTGGTGCAGGCACACTGTGTCATGCGTGCGTTCTGGGGCAGACTGTCTCAAGTGGCCTCTGCTTTGGACAACAGACATCTACTTTGTGATGCAAAACTTGACCTTCTGGCGGTTTAAGGCTCATGGGTAGAGTTTTAAAATTGTTCGTCCCGATAAGCCTACGGATAGGTGATTTCTCTGGGTCATTCTACAACTTTGACACTAGGTGGCAGTGTTGCGTTGCACTCTGCGTGACGAACACATTGCAGGATTGCAGCAGAAATCCTCATTCCCCCAATTTAAAAGCTTTAAAGCAATTTCTTCAAAATGTAGCGTTTTAGTAGCATTATTACAGTTATTAACATAGCTTTCAGCTGAAATGACTGCTTAGAAAATGGCTGGACAGCTTATTATTTTTGCTATATTTTATATTTAGGTTTTTAATTAACACTTTTACCCAAAGCCACTTAGATTGTGGTACAGTTTGCTCATTTAGAGAACTAGCTACTCTACCAAGGTTATTCATAATATGGCGGAGTCCCCCTGATTGTGTAAAAAGAAGGTCTTTGCTCTTTGTTATAGCAATGTGTATTGTGAGAGCTGGTATATTTTGTAAAACTGCTCTTCGGCATAAATCTTCCATAAAATGTCTTAAATGATAAACACATCTGTAAACCATCTGAACTTAGGGCAGAATATTATATTTCACGTTTTTAAATATTTAGTGTTTTCCCTTAGATAGTATGAGAGGTTGTCATTAACATCCTTTGTACCATGGTGCTCAGGGCATGAGTTAAATCGCTAACGTGCGTCTAACCTTTCACATCGCTTCAGCATGTCTGAACGGCGCTGTCCATGAGAAGATGCACCAGCTGATCTTGCCGCAGCCCCTGTAATGGAGTAAATCCCTCATTGTCCTGCCAGTAATCCGCAAGGTTCAGGCCTGTGTCTGGCACCCCGGACGATGCTTGTGATAACCTGCCGCGAGTGTATGTTAAACATAGCCAAAACGAAGATGGTTGCAAGCCGGTTTCATTAACTTGTATTACCAGTAGTTTTCACCACATCATGTTTGTGCTTTTTAGTCAGCTTGACCTTCTCAGGGGCCCTAGGCAAACTTTTACTTGGGAGCCCCCCCCCACCAACCAACAAAACTGACGATCATTTCACTTCCTCCGCAACGCAGGTATTTCACAGATCCTTGGTGTCTGCCTGTTCTGCCTACAGCTAGAGCCAGTCCTCCCACCCCATAAAATCGCCAGCTGCGGCAGATTTTCGCCTAGATCTTAATTTAATTATAGCTTTGTTTGTTAGATCATCTCAGGTTCTGTGAAAATACTCCTGAATTTGGAGCATGGCCCTGAAACACAGCCAGTGACACCACAAACCACTCAGGCTCCCGCCGCTGCAGTGGCTGCTTGCTCTCTGGGTCCTACAGCAAACCAGTGTTTCCCAATCCGGTCCTTGGTGACCCACAGACAGTCCACATTTCTGCATAAATGTGGACCGTCTGGCAGGGAGCTCGGAGGGAACAAAAACATGGACTGACTCTGGGTTCCCGAGGACCGGATTGGGAAACACTGTCCTAAACCAAACCGCGTAAAGCGACAGGAATTAGGTTCTTCTGAGGTTTATTTCTTTCTTGGTGTCTCAGCACTCAGCCTTGCTGAGAGAATTTCCCACAAATGGAGGATGACAGGTAACTCCCCAGTAGATCCAAACAAGGCAGAGCTTCTGATTTGGGTCATACCTGGTCCTGGAAATGATCATTTTCTCTGTGGAGGCTTTTGATTGCCAGGAAAGTGTGCAATCTCTCTCCTCTGTGTTGATTGCATCATGATGACCTTCATTGTATCAGCAGCGCCTTGATGTTGAGGGTGCAATTTTACAGACTTCACATTCCTGCCCTAAATCATAGGTTGCGAGAGGCACAGTTGAAGTTCTGGGTCTCAAATTGAGCTGAACACTTAAGTGCTCAGGTATGGTGCCTTTGGGTAAATGTGTGTGGTTTTTTTCAGTCCACACACAGTTCCGGTCACTACTTTCTTAATACAGACAGTTATTTTTCTGGTATCATTGTTGTGGCTCTAAAATAAACCAGATCTGAGTATTTGAAGCCCATTTTGTTCCCTGCAGCCTGTTGTAGAGCAGAGGAAATGGTCTCGCATTACCTAGAACCACTTACTCGTACCTTCCTTCAGGCCCCTGTAATCTTCAGGTTATAAAAGGGGACTCCAGTCAAGAAGGGGCAACAGCATCATCATTTAAGTATCTTCGTACAAGTCTAACCAAATGTTTAATGTGCCAGTAAGTTGTACAGCTGATTTATACCTAAAAGGTTATAGGATTTCCTGTTCTGGCTGGTTGTACTTCTGCCTGGGAGGCATGTGGGGATCTCTGTCATCATGGCAGGAGAGTTTAAGTAAGCGTCACTGTTTTACCAGAGTCTACGAGGATGCATCCCTCACGATGATGTGAAGTTCGAGCTGCATATCCATCTTTGGTGCAGCAGGTGTCATATTCCCTGACTTTTATGGCATGTAACATGTAGTGTTATATCTGAGTAAAGTTCTTATTTACTGTTACTTCAGAGTGTGGTATTGGATGGCGGATATGTAGTATATTAGACAGGGTCTGTCAGCTGAATTTCTGATCTGCGTGGGTTGCAGTTTCCCTTCTATATACCGTATATGGGCGGGGGGGGCGGGGGGGAGGATGATGGTGTGGGGCTCAGTTACTTAGCAGGCTGTTACTTACCCAAAGCTGGCAGAGAGATTTCACCACCGGGCCCCTGAGCTGGGCTCCAATCACTCCAGTGACTGGCTGACCTTGCTATCACAAAAAATCGTGTGTCGCTTTGGATGAAGGCATCTGCTAAGTAAATTAAATGTACTGTACAGGCTGCATCCAGTATTTTTTCCCCCATATTCTTTTTTCTGCAGGAGTGTGATGATGGTATTCACCATAGTGGCTATGTGAATGGAGGCTAGTAATTAACTAGGGCCAGACTGTAATGTGAACTAGGAAAGATCTCAATTAGCCATGTGTATACCCAAGTCTGCAGCATTTAAAGAATGTTCCCTGGATCTTCAGGATAAAACGCATAGACGTATGTCTCCAAGCCATGGATTGATATCGATATAAAGACAGCTGTTTCTGCATGGCACCTCCTAGAATATAGTCTGAGAAGATGGATCACTGATTGGTGGCTGTTCATCAGCGCTGTGCCACACTTGTGATGGCCCCGGCAGGGATGATGAATAGGCCAGGGAGGCAGCAGTCCAGCAGACTTATGGAGGCGTATGTGAAGGAGAATGGATGGCGGCGTGGATATATATTACCGTGCCTTGGTTTGTGGTCCGTAGGACGGACTGTCACAGTAGGCGTGTGGTGGTGCGTTTTATTGCTTTATTCCCTCTTTATAGAATGAAGAAGCAAAGCACTGCATTCACTTGGGAGCAAAGTCCTTTAGGAAAACTGAACGATGGATCCACCTGATTTAAAGTCTCTCAGCCAGACAAGCGGCTTCATTATTTGTCAGCAAGCTTATATATGAGTCAATGTGCTGAGTGTGTGTGTGTACAGTGGAGACCCAATGTACAGTGACCAGATCAGTGTATCCCCAGATATCAATGAGGTGTTTCACTTGGTAGAATCAATGCAAATAGCTGTACTGAGCTAAGTGAAGCCTCTCTTACCGATGCAGTGACACCTGACAATAACCATCTCATGTGAAAGACAGTTTGGAGTGAAGAGTAACAGTCTGCAAAATTAAGAACAGTGCCTGTCAGTCTGGTTACTATACCATCGACCCGAATGAAAGCTTTAATATGCAGATTCGAAGCAATTCTTCAACATCTACTTTTGTTTCTTTTCGGTCTTTCGAGCAAAGTGCTGCTTCATCCTACAAAATTGAGATCCTTGAAATCACCAAGGAAATGGTGCGTTTAGCTTTCCTCCGGATATTTTTATGGAGGCATTTAAGATAAGACTTTTCAGAAAAAAAATCTGGGACAACCAAAGATGATCTGGTCCATATGGCTTGAGACCTTGCTCTTAAGCTTCGTGTCTTTCAAAGATGAGATTGAGAACAGTAAAATTAGAAAAGTCCGTTTGCCCCATGCCTCCGAAGCTTGATGGCCTGTGAGTTCTTGTTTCTGGCCCCTCTTGGAGTCCAGCGTTGGAATCGGATGGGGCACTATGCACTCTGAAAGCACTTTCAATGTGGATTGACACTGTCGTTCAAGGATGAGATTGAAAAGTGCTCCCAGTCTCTCCTAAACTGGTGCTTTCCAACCCGCTGCTCCCAGTGACGCGGCAGACTTCTGCATTTGGATTATCATCCTCTTTTTCTTGTTGTGCTCATCACTCGTCGCAGTGTTTGTCTGTCCTGGCCTCAGGAGGGCACTTTGCCTCTGCATTATGGCAGTATTAAAATGGTTCCTGGAAAGACTGGCAGGATGCTGAGAAGACATTAATTATAGGGGACAGAGACCATCAATCAGAGGTGTGACAGAGGTATGGAGAGGCTGTTCTGCGCAGTGTCTCTGACAAGGCTGCACCCCTTGCACCAGCCGGCGCTGCTGGAGACCCGCTGAGAGTGAGGAGCCGCTCAGCTAAATTAGGATGCCGACATAATTAAGATAGATTAGGCAAGGGTGTTATTATTGCATTGCCTATGACAGGGAGAGACCAAATGTTCACAGAGCTAAGAGCTCATGTTGTGTCCTGATGTTATATAAGTCTGTCTGGAATTGGAGAGGAAGATCGGGGTAGCCTCTGGCTTCTGGTCGTCTTAGGGGCCATCCCTGCTCATTTCTTCCTTCCATGCTGCCAGCTATTCTTTTTCATTTTTGCTTAAATTTAATGGTCGTTCTTGGATGTTTTGGTGTATCTGTGCACTGGAGCCTCTCTCGGTTTTATGCATAGCCAGCGCCTTTCCCTTTTAAGGGAAACCACCCGTGGTCAGTTTCTTGATCAGCTCTTCCTCGCGTGATACCTGTCCTGTTTCCTTGTCTAAGGCAGCAGTCGAGAGCTGCTTTCTACCGCTCAGCATGTGGCAGCGGGCTTCCCAGAAGAGGGTGTGAATCAACACCTGCACTCGAATCAGCCCCGCTAATTGCTGTCTATGAAGAAATGAAGGCCATTCATCCCTGCATGCAATTAAGATGAATGTTCCCTCAACAAAGGAGCCCCACATTCTGCTACCTCCCAACTGCATGCTAAATGCCCCCCCCCCCCCCAGTTGTGTCCCCAACTGCTTGAGGGACAGGGTTGTATATAACATGGATCAAGGTGCCCAGGTGTGCCACCCCCCGTCTCTTGTGGCTGGTGATGCGTGGTGTGAAGCTTTTACATAATGGACGTGATGTTTTTCCATGGCAAACGGAAAGACTCTGAGATCAAGATCAGCTCGTCTTGTGAGCTGATTAGTGCCTAGTGAGCAGCGTATGTGACAGCCAGTCAGCTTTCCGTCACAACCCCTCCTGTTTTTAATGGGTTCCAGTCTGTTGACCCCATGGATCTAAGGCTCCCGGGACTCTGTGTCTGAAAATACGTGATAAAATCAAGCCCAAATCATTAAAGTAATTACAGGTAGCAGCTTATGTGGAATGGACATTACAGGAGAGATGTAAAATGGACAAATTCGGCTTGGCTGAGTGCTTATTTCGGGTATGTTGTGTGTTTTATTTCATCTTGCCCTTTACCTATTAGTTCTTATTTCTTGAATCCCTCGCTGTCAGAGGTCATACCAGCTAACAGTCATGTAAGATTCCTGCAGCGCAATAACCTTATCTTTGTGCTTAGGAGTAGCTGACTTGACTCTGAATGTGATATGAAGGTTCTTTTCACATGTTCTTCGCCTTTTGGCCTGTTGTCAAAAAACATCAACGGGGCCTTTACTTCATAGATTTCAAAAGAGAAAGAGTACTTTTTATAGTCAGGTAAAATCACAGTTTTCACATTCAGTAAATTGGGCAGTTCTGACTTGATTTCATCCAAAAACACTTTCAAATTTCATTTCAGCATTTCTGACTGTGGTGCGTTTTCACAGCATCTGGACGCCTTCTGCCAGGCATGTGTTCAAGCGAGTTGGTTTACACGCGTTTGACTGACACGGTGTGTTGGTGTGTGTATTTGCCCGCTCTGGCCCCCGTGTCCAAACGGACTGCCTGTCTGTGTCTGTAGCACTCCTCTGCTACTCTGGGGTCTGTATTCGGCCGGAGCCCATTCCCTGAGGACCAGACCCTTTTGTAGGTTAAACCTGTCGCCGAATGACACCAAAGCTCCAGGGTGTAACTCTCTGTAATTGCAAATTTTAATTTGCGTACGTGTTAACCTCGAGAGTCCCCTGGCTTATTTTCAGACCTCAGGTTGGCGCGGTACGGGACTGAGGGATCTCACTTTCATAGGCCTTCCTTGTCCATCGCAATGAATGCCCAGACCCGACATGAATAAATTAGTGATTATTAATGTTGAATACAAATTGCCTTAGATGGATGCTACCCCTAATTTCACTGTGCTGGCTGGCTTTCTGTCCGGCGTGTGCGTGAATTGTGCGGATAGTACCAGTTTGGACGAGCTGGCTGCTGGCCGAGGATTCAAAGAGTCTCACTAAACTCAGGTTGTTTTCCCTAGTAGGTAAATCCTAGGTGATTTTAGCCCCCAGTCCGTGTAAATGATAAATGCAGGTTGTCTTGTAGCATACATTTTATTTAATTTATCCATCATTAGCCTTGAATTTTGCAGATAATGAAAGTCTCTCTTTACAAAATTGATTTCGTAGTGAATCTCGTAGTGACCATGTATGTTTCTTTGTTGCAGCTTTTTTTAATCTCTTGGCTGAGGGTTGAACAAAGCAGGTTCTATGTCTTGTTTGGTCCAGTTTAGGGTGGCTAAGCTTGCAGCAGGTTGTGGGAATAATGCATGAATGCGCACCACCAGCCTGGATTAACGGTTTATCCAGTGGCAGCTACTCGTGCTGCAGCACATCTCTCTGGGAGCGCAGAGTGGATGTGTCTGTCAGTGTCAAACACCCGGTTGGTGTCAGGCTGCTTTCAGGTAACACTGCAGAGACAGAAGAGCAGCAAAGAGCACAGCCCCTTTAATGGGCTGTCAGACTGGACGGTTCTACAGCTGATGTACACGTGTACTTTGGTCATTTGGCCCGTGATGCAGGATGCCTGGCAGATGACTCTCGGGTGAGGAAGGAAGGTTTCTGTCGCTATACTTCCCAGCTGGCATAGAGCCCTATCTTTATTATTTATGTAGATGATTTCATAACTGATCTCATGATTTAAGGCAGACCATGGAAACCTTTTGTTTTCTCAGTAGAATCTCCATCCGATGCTCCAGCATGGAGTGGACACTGTTAGCATCCAGAAGTAATTACACACTAACACAACAGACGCAGCATTCAGGCATTGTCGTCCTTTGTCTCTCCTCCAGCTTTGAGTGATGCTTTATCATTCTGTAACCACGCTTGTCTAAGTTAAAGTCAGGAAAAAACCATTGTGGCAGTTTTGGGGGGAAAATATAGGAAAATGGGTTAGAGTTAGCCTATGGCTATTTTAAAAAAGCGTTTAGTATGAAGACAGCAGTCTTAAGCCCGTGTTGAAAAAAACTGTCGAAGGTACCTTCAACGGGCAGGTTTAACATAAACTCTCTTTCCCTTTCTTTGGTCTGACAGGAGCCCACTGACCTTGGACAAGCTTGAGAACGCTTGTGAGGTAGTGACGGCTGGAGTAAAGCCCAGAGCTGCTGCGAGCAATAAATTATTACGATGAAGTTACTTTTGTGATATACCACAATGGAAAGTGTGCCTTCAAAAATTTGAAACTCAGCACTGAGTATCGCCCAGCCTTGTGCTTTAAGGCCACGTGTGTTGCTGCACTCTGGGAGCTGCCTACTTTCCAAGCCCCATTTGCGGGCGGGGGGGGGGGGGGGGGGGGGGGGGGGGGGGGGGGGGGGGGGGGGGGGGGGCGGGGGCGTGGGGGGGGGGGGGGGCGGGGGGCT
>JAODKC010000028.1:13847116-13871373 GCA_026777985.1 Mormyrops attenuatus
TTCACTCCCTGGGCTGTTGGCGTCTAGCAAATTTACCTACAAATTAAGAAGTGGGTCCCCAAACGATCAATGGCATTTATTTCAATTATGTTTACAAAGAAACCATCATGATAATTCGGCGCGCCATTTGGGTCACAGACTCCATGCTTCGTTGTGACAGAAACTTTGATGAGATAGCTACAAGCCAGCTAATGATGCTGGGTCTGCTGCAGACATGGATCAATAGGCTGCGTTGAGCTACGAACTCGGGCAAAAGGCTGCATTAAAGCTTACAGCGATCCAGTTAGAGCTGGTGCCCTGACTGTTTGCATCAACACTTCGTTTCCTGCTGGGGCTTTTTCGTGTTCAGATTTCCACAGTATTGAGCCGGCCGATTGAGGGTCTCCAGTCCATTATCCCGGCGTTAGGTCACTCCGATGGGGTGGAAAGGACCTCTGTATGCAATTTGCTTTTTAATCAGCTCGTTTATTTCTGTCGGGATTGCCAAGCAAGTCGGGATCTGTGGACATTATCAGCTGCAGACGGCTGTTTGGTTTTTTCGAATAAATGCCAGCTGAAAAGTGTTAAATGTCACCAGCCATAAAGATATTTAATTTGCTTCATGCTCACCAGAGGTAAATTCCCAGTGGGCTGCGGGTGCCTTTGTCCTTTCTCCAACCTTCCCGTTCTGTTATTTAAGTAGCTTGTCATTTTAACAGCTGCAGATGTTTCGTGGCGTTCTCAAAATGCGTGCCTTATTTACACACACCTGTTTGGCTCAGAGCAACGCAGGCTCAAATGTGTTTGTCACAGGTTGCCACTGAAGACAGGGTCGGTGTGGATAAGGACACATGGCCTTTCTGTCTGTCTAGAAGCACAGGGCCTCTTACCTTCTGTGCCCTGGTACTACTTCCCTGATCACGCATCAGAGGGGTGTGAAGATCCTGACACATTCATTGGGCCCAGCACTTTATAGGGGCCCCAAAAGGTACCATCGGGGCTCCCTCAGGCCCCATAAAATTTACCGGGGGAACCGTAACGGGGTGGCCAAGGTGACGTTTTCTCAGAGGGCCCAGAATTTCTAGCTATGCTTCTGGTCACACACACAGGGTGAGGGACAGGTTCCCCCTAAAAAAACATGGTCGGTATAGCAATTCCACCAAGACATTCATCTCTGAGGAAGCCGACGGCTTTGTCGCATACAGATACATTAAATATGCGAGCAGAGGCTCGACAAGCAAATACACAGTGTGACAGAAACGAGTTAAGATCCGTCCCCGGCCGTCCCTGTCGTACAGCATCGGTGTCCACTTAGTCCCTGAGATTTGAAAAGCCAGTGAGTGCGTATGGTTTAAAAAAAAGAACCAACAGAAGATCAGAAACTCCTGATGGAGCCACGTCTCTCTCAGCTTGGGGAGAGACTGTGGCGTCAGGTGGAGTCGAGCTCTTCAGGTAGCTGTGTGGACCGGTGAGGAGACAGCAGGTCTATTTTCTACATCAGTGGGCTTTATTTGAGCCCTGCTGCGTCCCATATCATCCTGATTGATTCCGCTCGACCATCATTATGCACAGCAGACCCCAGTGACGGGCAGCATTCCCCATCTGCCCAGTGAGATCACTGGGGCGTGCCTTTATCGAAAGATGAGTCTCATCTCAGTTTTTGGTTTTGTGGGTTGAGGAGGGAAGCAAAAGGGGGAGGGGGGGCTGCGGAAGAAAGACACACACTGGAAGTTTGCCTCGGATGGAAAAATAAGCAGGTGAGGAGTGCCTACTGCAGTGCTGATACGGTGCGATAATGGCCTAGCTGACCTTCACCTTGAGCAATTCCGCGGAATGTGCCGGAATGCCGCGTGAGCATCGAGCAGGCGGCCACCTCTCAGTTCTAGCGAATGTCAGTCTGGAGGCAGGGCCGAGAAACAGCCATGCATCACCGTGGACAGGTCATTGGAGCAGCACTAGGCCGTGTCTGACTGCTCGGAGATTACAGAGGCTAATCATTTGTTAGAGCCATGCTTTATGTTAATGTGGCAGCTCGTGCCGTACGTTTCTGCTGAGAGAGGGCCTTTGTGGTGCTTTATTCCGCTTTAATGGAACTGTTGTGTTAGTATCTGCAGCAGGAGCCCTGATTCAAGCCTTCCTGGGATGAGCTGTTTGTTATAGAGGACGTCCTGGCATTATTTATGGAGTGTGTGTGCTGGGAAGGGCGTGGGAGGCCGAAGAGAATGGATGCGTTTTCTGCGCATTTAAAGATAGAAAGGTGACATGGGGGGGTGGGTGGCTTCTCCTGGACATTCCTCGTGTTTGAACATGATTGGTTATGTTTAGTTCCTCTGAAATGATCACATATGGAGCCTTCAGCACTAGTGAAAGAATCACTGATCCCTGTTGTGGGTCTAGCGGGTGTGCCACCTTTGCTTGGAATCGCACTGCGTATGGTGCCATTGCTGACTGGGCTCTCGTACACACACTGAAGACCATGCCGGGTGCGTCGCTGTTCCTCCTATTTCAACTGACTTATTTCAGTCTCGCTGGGTGCCAAGTAACTGTACACTGTAAACTGTAACTGTCCATTGTAAACTGTACATGCTAACTATACACTGTAAGCTGTAACTACACTATAAGCTATATACTGTAATTGTATACTGGAACCTGTGTACTGTAATTGTACACTGTAAGCTATACACTGTAACTGTACATTGTAACTGTGAATGCTGATGCAGCATAAGGGTCACGTAAGAATGGCAGCATCTGGGAGGAATGATGAAGTGAAGCCTTTATCTAAACATAAAAATTCCATAAGTGCTATAGACAGTGGTATCTGACATGGGCCATGTTGTGTTTTACTGCGGAAACACTGCCCCCCCCCCCCCCCCCACCCATTACAGCACTGCTTATACCGGACTGCAAGCTGGCATCAGCGTACCGATACGGTGAATGTTGCTTCCCCCCCTCCGCAATGCCGCCTCTCTGTCTCTCACAGTGTCAGCTTATGCCGTCCTATCTCTGGGTGCCCCTCAAGGACGGAATACTGTGCCAAGTAATAAGAGATAAGATTTTGTGATGTTTCAGGTTCCTTGCTGAGTCACAGATAATTGGAGCAGCAGAGTTATGGGCAGTAAAGCAAAATGCCTGGATATCTTAATGCGACTGGCTGTGCTAATAAAAGGAATATATTACTGCCTGTTTGTTTAAGGACAGGAATGGCGCGTCAGGAAGATGGTTATGGCGTGACCAGAACCTGGAGCTCCTCTCTCATTCCTCTTCTGTAGTTTAGCTTCGCCTGCAGCTTCTTAGCTTGTTGAAGTGACATTGCTCAGCATTGATAATGCATTACGGGACAAATAAGCCATGAAAAGAACCCAAGGATTGCTTTCCGTTATGGTACATTGTTGGTAAATGCAGTATTCGGAGCCGCGTCGCTGTGCTTCATTGAGCTTTTTTGTTTGACGCAGGCAGCTTTGCAGCAGCTTTGTCATTATTTGTTAGGATATGATGTAAGAAGGGTGGCAGGCTGCCACGACTGTCTCCGCCAGCCGAAAGGCTCTGGGGGGCTCCTTGAGCTCTGTAGGCGACGGGACACGGCTCCTCCAACTCAAGCGGCAGATAAAGGTCATTCGCTCGGGGAATGTTTCATTAGCCAGTCACCCCTTTAGCTGTTCACTTGAAGTGGGAGAACTCATTACGCGTGCCCCTTCGCCTTCTGTAAAGCAGCTCCCCACCATTCTTATGCATATGAGGCATGAGAAGCATTTAACACCAGGAAATGCCAAAAAAAACAGACACACAACTTTTTTTGTGGGATTAGGTTGGTGCACCATGCGTCTCCGTGGGCTTGAATTATGCCTATAAAGTAGGAAATTGGGGAGTTTCTGTAATGGGGTCGCAGGAGCCGGGTGAGTATGAAAATGGTCAGACCTGGCAGCTCACTGCCGAAGTGGCCCTGCATTTCTGTAGAGTGGTGGTCACAGAGACTCCGGGACCAGGCATAAGATCGGCCCCAGAGTATCAATCAATCAATCATTTTTAAACATCAGGTTTTCAAAGTGCTTTACAGACATTTTCAAAAAAGAGAAGAAGAAGGAAATCAAAATAAGCACACAAGAAATTAAATATAACCATTTGAGTGCACTCTTCTCAGTGGATGACTCACCATGAACGGTCTGGTCGTTTTGAAGCGGTGTTGTTTGACCTAGAACTGACCGGCCCAATGAGCAGGTAGCAAG
The DNA here is from genome assembly GCA_026777985.1 of Mormyrops attenuatus. NCBI lineage: Eukaryota > Metazoa > Chordata > Actinopteri > Osteoglossiformes > Mormyridae > Mormyrops > Mormyrops attenuatus. The sequence continues at coordinate 13,851,319 of JAODKC010000028.1, forward strand.
CAGGCAGGTTGGTATGTACTTCAGCTTGTTGGAGGTCCAGAGTGATGTGAGCTTTGTGTTCTTTTAGAAAAGATCAAGTGAAGAGCATGAGCTATGAACCCACGTCACGGGCCAAGAGCAGCTCAGGGCAGAGCAAAAGTGAAATGTGTGAAAACCGAGCCTCAGCTAAGAACTTGCACTCCATGTAACTCTGTAGACTTGTGAGAAGTTTCACGTTCAGATCTCTGAGTATGTGCTCAAAGACCGCATCGTGGCCTGTGGTTCAGTACCTGCTCTTTATCCAAGCAGTGATTTAACATCTGGTCTTACTCTCTGCTGTGGAAAAACTGTGGATATTCATTAGGCAAGTGGTGGGTTTTTCCCACACAGTATCAGAGTTCCATTGTCCAGGAAATGATGCATAGCTATAGATAAATTATCCAACATTAAATCCGACTGCCTAAATTTTGCATTGTACAGTTTGGACAAGCCAATTAGCTGTGAACAGCTTAGACGTAGAGGATGGATTTCCTGCTTGATTTTAACAGCCAGTTGGCCAGTGGATGGGACTATTCCCTGTCAGTCTAAACAGATTTAGATGCGGGTAACAGTCTTCCCCTCACTCAGATGTACTCTGGAACCCTGTCTGCCTATATCTGGGTCATATTTTGTGGTCAGAAAATGGAGAGAGGGTACTTTGGCATCTGTTTTGCTACAGTTGGGGTGTTGGAGTACAAATCAATAGTTGATCTACTAGATGCATTCCCTCTACCTCCCCTAAATGACTCTATTAAAATCAGTCCAGAGGGCTTTTTTTTTCTCTTGCAATCCACATGCTGACATGTGCACCTGAGAGGCCTTTGTCCTGGTCCCGCATGCATGCCTGTTCAAGGATGGCAAAAGGCAGATCAAGAAGGTTCACCCCAGGTGGAAAGGCAAAATAGGTGATCTGTGGGCTTTGGGTAGAACCTGAATACTATGCAGGACTAAACTTAATTGTAAATAAATGTGTCATTTACAGAAATTAATAATACAAGATTCCACCACTTTAACCAGTCCTGCACTTGAACGAGTTTAAGACCACCTACCTTATTAACATAAGGAGACAGAAATAAACAAATGAATGTATAAATACAGAAATGCAGAACTAGATAAATGAATAAATGTAGAGCTAATTATGCAATTTTTTCATGACCAAAATGTGAGAATGTTTTTTTTATTTGTTTTTCATGATTTATTTGTACATTTATTTATTTATATGTATGTCTTGTTTAGTCCTCTATAGAATACAAGTCACTTGGGTGCAGGTGAATAAATTGTGAAATAATGAAAAGAGATTGCAGTGTTTTTGACACTGGGTGTAGCTTCTGTCAAAGGGAGGCAGTAAACTGTCATTTCCAACCCTGAGAATGGAATTTGATTTATTCTAAGTGTAAAATTGGTTCATACTCTGTTCTGCTTCAGATAGCTTTAAGAGATCGTTGCTGGCTGCTAACTAGAAAAGGCACGCACATTGCTGGCTTTGTGGCTGGAGAAAGGTTCTGTGCCAGGATTAGTGGCTTGGGAAAGCGTACCATGTGACGCTGGGTTTTAGAGAACTCCCTCTTTTCAGGGATTAAGTGAAAACAAAGTGGGGGACGGTTTACGGGACAGGATTATGGAAGGGAAACACCTACAATGTTCATGGATGAGATTTAGGGTGGGGGTTTGGCACTTAGAGTAGTTTGCCAACTGGCTTACTTTGCTGTGTTGCTCTGTCAGCCTCTGGTTGACTCTGTATGTAGGAAAACTTGAATCAGGGTTATATGTAAATGTATGTACAGTATCTGCTGTGGGATGACTCATCAAAAGAGTCATCGGTATGTCACCTGACTTGGGCCCATGAAGAACAGCGGCTGAGCTCCCCCCAGTCCGACTCCCTAAGATGTGACGGATTCATGCAATACTGTTCAGAAAATGTGTTGTGGATTCTTGAGTGGATTCTTCCCTAGAACAGGACTAACTCCATAAAGGTTTTCTTTACCCTTCCTGTCTAAATGTAGCATCTGTATCCATAATCTGTACTGAATGGGTCTAAATGGCTAGCAGTCTAGGTGAGCCCTGTCATTTACAAGGAGTGAGCAGCTGGCCCTTGCCTAATTAACTGATTGAAACACGATCCCATCCGGTTTGACTTCGAGGTGCCATGATGTAGCAGTTGGGTCAGTGGTTTTCAACCAGCAGCTGTGATATATATATATATATATAAATTGGAGACAGTGTTTAATAGAGCTGATGGTGTAACCTCCACTTGGTGGTCTGGGACAGACTTGTATGCTGAGGGATGCTAGTTTGATCACTAGCATACCTGACAGACAAAGCGTAGGCTGAACAAGCGCAAGTAATACACCTAATGATAATAAAGGTATTCACACTTTGCTCAAGTATCTTCAGGGATAGCAGACTGAACAGGAAAATTTAATTTATATAGTGCCTTTTACCAACTCACGGACACTTTATAGAGGAATGATAAACAAACAAAAGTTAAACGTTACAAATAAAAAATGGAGCATAATCACAAATAACACGGGCAAAGACAGCAGACTAACTGAAACCATGGTTAAAAAAGAAGGATACACAAAATGACAGTCAGTGATCAGGAAATAAGGGCTAGTAGACAGAGAAAAGAAGGGACTTGAGTATGGGTCACGAAGACTGTGGAGCAGTTCCACAGCTTGGGGACTGCAACTCCTAAATGCCTGAGAACCCATGGTGGTAAGTTTAAATCTTGGGACCAACAACAAAACAGAAGATAAAGATCTACAGTAAGCCTGCAAATGGGAGAGTAAGGCTGAAGTAATTCCATAAAATAGTGAGGAGCATGTCCACATGGAGGTTCTGAGTTACGGAGGGTATGAGTTTCACAGTTACTGTACCAGTTTGTTTACTGGGTACCTGGATACCTGAATAATAATCCTTCGCATAATTACAGAAGGGAACCTTGAATAGAAATGGCCCGTTAGATGGGTTTTCATCCGGGGCCAATCAGCTCCTTCACACGCCTACAGGCTGACCTTTTCAATGCAAGGAGAAGCCTGTTCGTCTTGTTCTGCCTTGGTTTAGCCATTCACGGCACTCAGTAAGAACTCATTCATGGATTGTTTATGGTGAAGCGTGCATTAAAAAGTCTCGGCAATTTAAAACATGGCTGCAGCTCAGCATGATATACTTGTGCCTCACACCATCTTTGTATGTACATCATGTGAAGTGCCCCCCACCCCCCCTCCCCATTTGTTTGGGGTTTCAAAGTCATTGCATGTTTATGTGATTCTAAAACCCCAGAAGCTTTAAGGACAGTCAGTCGAAAGAAAACAGGAAAACATGGAGTGTGACGGCAGTATTATGGTAACATGGTGCCATGTGCAAACGGTATATATTATTTCTGAAGTTGTTCGATAATGATTTATCTTTCACAAATTAGGATGGAGAGATGACGGGACATAGCCTGCTTATCAGAGTATTGGGGATTGGCTGTGGAATGAGAGGAGAGGAGCCCTATTGTCCTGATGAAAATGAAGGGTTTAGTGGCTGCCAGGGAATCTCCATCCCTGAACCATATCTCTCTGATACCGCTGAGCTTCTCGGCTCTTATGAAACAGGAATATCTGCTTCCAGCTCATGTACCCATGATTTATATCTGTTAGAGGACCCTAAACACTAAGACCGTGGATTTTGACAGCATTAATGCACACAATATGGCTGCTGTGAGTAATCCTGCCGCATGATTAAGATTTTTAAACTGAATTTGCTAGGAAATAGAGCTTTTTTAGGAACACCAACCTAATCTCTTTTTAGGACAACTAGGTTGTCTGATTTACTGAGTGGATTTTTTTTCTCCACACATCCAGTGACTAACATTATTTCTCCTTTGTTTAATAACCTTTAGTCAATAACTGCTAAACAGACACTCTATTCCTGATGTCACTAATGGAACTAACTGGGGTGGACTACTAACTGCGGGTTATGCGGTTAAACCGCAGAGACTTTCAGATGAGAAATACCCTACTGGGCACATCCTATGATGGAAAAAAGTGAGCAACTATAATGGGATTTCCTGCAAGTGTTTTAAGTGCCATTTTTGTACATTATTACTTCATTCGTTATTAAACTGGCATCATATTACCTCTAACCTGGGGAGACCCTTTTGTGTCTGTTGGCGTGCTAGAAATGGCCAGCTCACTCTAAAAACAGGGCCCTTAGCTCATTTAGTTTGAAGGCACTTGCAGACAGTGGCTTCATAGTACCAAGAAACACTCCAAGGGGGTCATCCATTAGTCCCTGCTAGGCATAGTTCATTTGAAGCCTGCAGTCTAGGTTATTTCTCCTCTTCCTCAGGCCTGACTTACAGTAGTAGGTCTATGGCCCGGCTGTGATATTGTTCATTTGTGGTAGACTGCAGTCTTTTTAAACCCCTGACTTTTCCATTGGGCCTATGATGTTACGTCGGGGAACAGGAGAATGAGCTTCAGTCTGCCGCTCTAACAGAGTATTCCATTATCAAGAAGACGGCCTCTTTGGTGTGCCATTGATTGGTGTTTGCTTTCCAAGATGAAGGAGGGATCCAGAAAATATAGGAAAACAATGGCTGCGTGGGAGTCATTAGAGGACTCCCCAGTTCCAAACATATACCTTCATCCATCCCTCTGACTCGCTGCTTGCCTCATGAACAGGGCAGGCTCTCTGAAGTCTGTGAAGTAGCTTTCTTCAGTGGAGCTCTGTGTTGTAAGCGTCTAGTTATATACTGTAGGGGAAAAGCAAAGGATTCGACCTGCTAAGGAAGGAAGTGTTGTTGTTGTAAAACCTGGTGTCCTTGTTGTCTTGCCTCTGCGACTCCTAGATTCTTCCACAGTTCTCTTCTCTCAGTAACACAGCAGTTGCAGCAAAATGTGGTTAGGTGAAAACACAATTACACTCCTACATATTCATGAATGTACCTGTGGAAGAACATCCGAAATGGAAATCAGTCCTCCATTTTCCATGGTATGACACTACAAGAAACATTACTAGGAAACAAGACAAGTTATTACAAATTTTGGTGATTGATTGAACTTGTTAAATGTCTAAGTTGAGGCTGGCTGGGCAAAATCTCACCTTCTAATTGCAGGTAAGGTTTAATAGAGTATTTCGTGTTAGAGGGCTTTGGTGAAGAGTAGCCTGTAATGGGCTGGCGCCCATCCTGGGTTGTTCCCTGACTTGCACCCGTAGCCTCTGGGATGGACTCCAGACAACCCGGGACCTTAAATAGGGCAAGCAGTTTCAGAAAATAGGTGGATGGATGGATGGATGGATGGATGGAATTGTTGACTGAAGGATTAACGTAGTTTATTTTTGTGTGTTGGGCTGACTATACTTATCTGATGGTAAGTGAATATTGTGTCTTTTGTAAGTGAACAGTAGCAGCCTGTGGTATAATTACCTTCAGTGCACAAAACTCCAATTCCCAGCAATGCGCTATACACAGTCTGCACCTTTCTGCTCCACCACGGACTTCATTCTCAGGATCCCAGGGCTTAAAGTCTTTATTAGCTAGGTGAAAGGTTTGATAAACACACCATGGTATCAGGGACTGTTAAAGAAGGACTGTTTCTGAGAGATTGCGAATGGTTAATCAGTCATTTGAGGGAGAGCTTCTAGGTAGAAGGAAGCCAGTTGGCTAACTATCTGGAGGTAGTCCAGCGCAGGTTTAAGGTATAAATACTTTCGTGCCTGTATTGAGAACAAACCCTGTTTTGCTCTCTCCACCCCCTACCTGAGAAATTGACTTGAGTGGTTTCAGTGCTCCTCGCACACAGACCATTATGTGTAGTGGTATGGTAACTGTATAGCGGTACACTGTTTCCATGGTGATCAGAGGACTAACTGCAGTGGACAGTGCTTTGCAATAATGGCTGGACTTGTTTAGCTTTAGCCGAAGTGCTTCTGGATTGACGTAAACGCATCATCTCAGTCCCTGGATAAAGCCAATAGATGGTGTATTCAACTGGCTTGACTCCGTTTTATCCAGGGCTACCCTCCTGCCATTTTACCTAAGACGCTGTATCAGTGCAGGGCAAAATTCCTCGTGTCATACAGCAGCAGGATCAGGGACTTGACGTGTGTGTTGGACTTCACTGGCTCGTCTTGTCCCTGACATGCAGGACTGACCTGTGTTCCTCATGCTGCTGGTCTGATATTTTCTCTCTTTCCTTTCCTTTGCAGCGCACAATATACTGTAATCCTACAGTCTTCATACCGTAACAAATATATCCATGGAGTTTAACTCATTCTCTTTCAGTAAATGCTGGCGGTTATATTGCATTTTTTCTGGGTTTATGTTCCCTCAACAGATCATTCATCAGAGTCAGCGGCAGCTGCAGTGCTGAAAACCGTATTTGAATGCAGTGCTGTGTTTCGATGCAGAATGATGCTTTGAAATGACACTGAAGTCCTGGAATCAGTCTGCCACATTCACTTTTCTACCACTATTATAGCACTTTTTCTCGTAGTTTCACTGTTCCCTGCTCCAGCTGTTTCATTTATTAATTCATCAAGCTGCGATCTGCAGAGTAAATGCCCTCACTCTTCTAGGCCGGTGGTTACGGGCTCCCAGCGTGAGGATAATGGTTCTCAGGTGAATGGTTTATAGTTGGTCTGCAGTCAGCACAGTCATTACTGCCCTCTACTCTTAAAAATGAAAAGCTGCTCATATCCTCTTTCCTTTGTAGCAGAGAAACAGTCCACAGCTGTCCTGGTGGCTAGATTCCCCAAAGCAAGCCAGGGAAGGAGCTCTTTACTGCTCCTGCAGTTTTCTCCAGGTGTCTAATGAGGCTGAGTCTATGCCCTGTCCCAGATTAATCTGACCGCCCTGAGGGTGTGGCTGACTTGTGTTTCTGATTTGGGTGGACTGGTGTCCCAGAGCTGCCCTTTGAGTGTGTCTGTGCTTGCCCTGTGCTAGACTGGCGTTCTCTGCTCCAACTCACCGTAACCATGCACTAGAAAAAGACTGCATGGATATAGCTGTCGGTTTGCCTTTTAACACAGCAGGACGTGAACTGCCTTCCCAGTTCATTTATCATATGCTTAACATCCTGTTAATATTGATTGACAGTTTTAAAATTTTATTTTTGGCAATGGCCCCACCACACACACGTGAATGTCCCTGAGGGGTTAGGGTTAGGGTTAGGGTTAGGGTTAGGGTTAGGGTTAGGATCCCACACTCAGCGGTAACATAGGTAGCAGCCTCACTCATGCTGTAAGCACCCTATGGCCTCACGAATAAACGGTGCGTTTTCTGCCTGTCATTGAGGCATTTATGAGCAATTAGCATGTCAAACTTCAATTAGATTCACACTGATGAGGATCCTGGAGTACATTAATTATCAATGAAGCAGAAGTCAGACATCTTTCGTAAATGCTTACTGGATTCCTGCAGTGCAGGGACTCTAACTAGGTAGGCTAAAGCCCACCTCCAGATTGTCTAAGACCTGATTAAATTTGGGGAGGTTTCAGAATAAATAGGGTGTGTGTGGGCAGATGGCTGTCAGGAAGTGCAGCACCTGGCCATAGTGCCACTTGTCCTATGAGAGTTTAAGCTTATGAAAAGGAAGAAAGTGGTAAGAACTGCCAGAGTGAGGCACTATAGCCACCAGCTGGCTATTGGTTCCTTTTTAGCCAAATTAGTCTGTGACCCTAGTTATGGTGTATTTTATACTATGTTCTTGATGGTATATTCAATTTTTTTTACTATTTTGCCATTATGGGTTGAAGGTGAGTTAAAGATATTTGGCCTGGGTTTATTTCAGATGGCAGTTTATTGTACTGTTAGTCTCTTGGCTCCAGGTTGTTCTCCTTCAAGAACTTTGCTATAAAAATGTGACCAACTAGCTGTTGTCTATCAGTTTGAGCTTGGCAAAAAATCTGGATCATGATCATGTTTTTTTTTCTGGAAAGAGGAACCTCAGCTCTCCATCTGGAGCATTAAGTAGTGTCCTCATCCTGGTCAGCCTGGTGCTGAATCAGCTTGGTGCTTCTCTTTCGAGGCCACAGTTGCTTTCCGCTCTCACCTTGATAGACCTTTTGCTTATTTACTTGTCCAATCCAATACAAATGCACTAATTACTTGGTAAGTCAATAGTGACTCTTGACAGTTATTTGTTGGATGTGGCTTGTTTAGTGTTGGTATGTGTTCTGTGTTCTGCCTGGGCTGGCTGACATGTTAAACCTGTCGGCAATCTGTTCAGCTTGTACCAGCTCAGCAGGTCTTCACGCACTACTAATGGTAGGTTCAAGCAGGTGGAAATTACTGGGGTAGATCTTCCATGTGGCCCTTTGCACTGATGTCCTTTTTACAGTGAAGGGCATTATTGTGAGGTGTCTGCATCTCGTAGAACCAAGACATTCATGAGACACATCAGAATGATTAATTCTCAGGGTAAAATGATTAATGTCCATGGTTGACTTATTTATAACAAATGTGCGACCAAACACATACATTACCTTTGAGATGTACAGGAAGGATTATCCTGCACATATCACCTCTTTAGCATCTTTTTTGTGCAAAGGCGAAGTATATTTAAATGCACATGCTGCTTCACACCGATTCAGTATCGACATCATTACAAACTGGCACCAGTTATTTAAACTGAAACAGCTTTACTTAGTGTCAGCATCACTGTCAAATGTGACACAAATATATTCCTACACTCATTATTTAAGCACAGCCCATTTACCATAGGTGCCGCATGTCGGCTTTTCTTTCATCGTGGTGGAACTGGGTGAGAGAGAGAGACTAACTTGGGACATGAAGAGATGGTAGGCGAAGGAGGTGAGGAAAGGATTGACAGGAAATGAGGGGAGGGAGCCAATGTGCGCAAAGCAGAGATGAGGGGACAGGAGACTCGGCAGACAAGGTAAGACGGACGGCAGTGGAATTAAGAGTGGTGGCAAACAGGGTGCGGAGAGACAGGAAAGCAGTACAGTGTGAGATGGACCAACAGTGCAAGGTCAGAAGATGACACAAAAAGCTGGACACGACAGACATGTAAAAGATCGAAACTGTAGCGAAGTTATCCCCCTCGGTGCCTGCTACCCTTCAAGAGTCATGTGATTACACACTGCGGCAAATTGGCCCCTGCTGCTTATTCCAAGCCTTGTCACTTCCCTCGTATCATTTATCTTTGTAGCACACCTGCCTTTTTTGTTCCCTAAATAAGTCTGAAATAAGATCTTTCAAAACACCCATGAAAATCCATGGACCAAATGAACGTGGATCTGCTCAGGATACAAGATCAGACAGACCATGGCGTTTGAACTGAGTCCTGCTCAAATACAAAATGCACTTGTGTACCCACTTCCAAAGACCGTTCTGGTATTTGCTGCACACAGTGTCTCAACCAAGCGACAGAGCTGTAATAGATGTAAAATAAATTGAATACAGCTGAGAAGCCATACCCGGGATGTTTACCCTGTACGTTTTGTAACTATGCTATAACATCTTTATAGTTGTAAGCATGCAGCCATATTGAATTAATTCAATATTAGCATGGATAGTATGAACTAAAATGTAGTATGAACTTCTATGAGAAGCTGTGCAAATCCAGGACTTTCTGAGACTATAATCTCCACCAGAGTTTGCCCCATCTTTAGCCAGCAGGTGTCAGTCTCACATCCACAGACTGGTCTGCTGTGAGGTTCAATGGAGCGCATACAGTAAATATTTTAAGGCTTTTAGTTTACTCATTACATTCAGATTAGGCATTTTTAGACATAATTTATCAATAAAAAATTTGAAAAATGTATTAAAGTAGTATAATTAGTAGATATCTGGCCTTTCCCCCACCTGTGTAGGTCAGCTACTCAACCTCAACCAGCTCTGTTATAGATGTTGTTTGGTTTGAGCTCCCAGGTATCACTGCTAAGTTATCTTTGATGTTTGAGTGGAACAGAAAGGAAGCAGTTCTGCGAGGCCTTCCACATCCCAAAGCACTGTCTTGTGCTCAGTAGACAAATGAATTTCCAAGCATCTCTCATCCATTGTAAGCACCAGTCAGGGTGTGGTCCCTGGATTTCCCCACTTTGTGTGGACATAGGCCTGTTATCAACACTTTCTAGTTCGGTGTTCTGCTGCTTGTTTACCTTTCCACCACAAGGGGGTGCCGAAGCCAGCACTGCATTCTCATACCATGTGCAAGGAAGGGCTGTTGCATACCCTGACCCTTTTTTTCTGGGATAAAATTGTGCACTGTCCTGACATTTATGAAAAGGGGCACACCTGATGTTAAGGCATAAGCCATATTTATTTAAGCCAAAGTTATTAGACTACTCAGTCTACAATAGAACTTTGTGCAGTCGTGAATTTTAATTAGTACATGGTTTTAAATGCTTTTTATGCTAGTTATTATAATAAGTAACAAGCATAATTTGTTCTAAAAACATCCGTTTCATTTCTTTATTGCAGAAATTTGAACTTTAGGCTAGCAACTGACTGTATGGAGTAAGTGACAGATGCATCATCTGTTTATGCAACTATTCCTACAGATGAGATGCAAGAGCAAGAAAGTGAGTTTGAATGAAAGCACAAGCTCTGAGTCATGGACTCTTTGATTAGTCAGCACAGGTAAAGCGAGGGAGCTGACCGGTCTCTCTCACGTAAGATGGGTCTGCTGGCGCGCTCTCTCTGGAGGAGAGCATCCTCATTATGTGTCTGAAGACCAAACTGAAAAATGAAGGCACATTGCTTACTTATATAGATAATTGCATAGACGCAGCCTGTCGGTTTATTTCGTCATCTGTGAAATCAGCATACCTTTTTATCTGGCCTCTTCACACAGTATGTTTGCTCTAATATGACATAGGAGAAACTCAGAGCCAGACAGTGGAAGAGATCATGCTGTTTTCCATTAAAATATTCCCCTCAGTCCTACTTTGCTGTCGCTGGAATAGTGCAGTATAAAAATTTGATTCCTGTGAATGCCTGAATGAGCTCCACGAATGAGACTTAGCTTTTTAGTTGTGCCTCTCTCTCTCTCCCACTCACTCACTCACTCCCCCCGCCCCCTACAGCCAGTTTAACAGAAGGCTGCTCCACTGCAGTCTTTCTGCCTCCCTGATTTGCTCTTCCCTCCGAGTATTTGCATAGGCCAGCCCATTTCATATCTTTTTTTCGTCTTTCCCCCTCCACACTATCCCGTTCTCTGCTTACTTTGACCTGAGCCGGGTGTTTCTGTCATCCGCTTACCTCCCTCGCTCACCTTGACTGCCAGCGCTTCTTTCTAGGCTTGGGGAGTGCAGTGATCACGGAGTTAACTAGACCTGTCTGTAGGACAGAGAAGGAGGGAAAGGAGGCTCGGCGTGAGCCGATGCTGGCTACTACCCGCACGAGTGCATCCGACAACCCAGCGAGGAGGGCTGTCTGCTTTAGGGGGTCTCCCAGGCTTCCTTTAAGGATCTGACTTGCTGAGACTCATGGGGGCCGATTAGAGTCCTCTTCTGAGTAGGAAGCCAGCTCACCGTACCAGTAGAGGGACAGCGTGGGAAGTCCGGCATCTCTGCTTTTCACCTGACGGACCATCAGTTTGACGACTTGGGCCCCGTGTGGTCCCCGGCAGGGATCACGAGTCCCGCCGTCATGAGCATGCTCACCTCCATGCACCCCGTGCCGTGAGCCCACCTATCCTCTGGGCGTTGACCATGCGCCCCCCGTGCCGCTTCCACTGGACCCCCTGGCTATGGTCTCTGACCTTGGGCTGGATGGTGGGCTTCACTTGGATTTCTTCCGCCAGTGGCCGCAGGGAGCTGTCCCATCTGGAAAAGCACCTCCGGGGCCACCACACCCCATCCGCACCGGTGTCTGTCTACCGCTTTCCCGCATCGCTGCGGGGCAGCCACGGTGAGCCCCTCTCCAGCAGCCCAGCCCACAGAGTTACTCACAGCACCAGCAGCTCAGCCCCGGTCTTTAGAGGGTCTTTTTGCAGTGTTCCAGTGCACAGGGGATCAAGAGGAAATTAGTTTACCAAGGAGAGCTGGTCCGGGTGCTCCACATCTCTGCTGAGATATTGAAATAAAGGTTTTTTTTTTGTGTGAGGGGACCTTCTAAGTGCTGACTCCGTGAAGCATTCTTCTTGGGTGCCAAAGCAGTTGCTTCCCAGTTCCACAGTTCTGCTGCTTTTCTAGTTTATTTAAACTCCTATCAGTGGACTGGCTTTTAAAAGATGCAAGGCATTGCATCTGGTGTCCCAGTGACACATTACAGGTACGTGTTGTTTTGTGGAACATGGCTCCACTGCTTGCAAGTGGGAGTAGGGCTGCAGCAACGTGTCAGCTGTGGAGTGTGGTCTTTCCAGCAAGACTTCCTGAGTCTTTTCTGAGCTGCTCTTAGGCAGGTGGGATGGGTGGAGCAGCATTTGGAATTGTCTGTATGTAAAACACACTAACGACGTCAGGACAGGTAGCAGCTCCAGCTCATTTGTTAATGATTTGACTGTCTGTAGGCACCGTGCTGGTAATGTTATTAGAGGGCAGTGGTTTGGCTCATAGCCATAGGTGGTCATATGTTTGGAGAGGACTCTCTGACTCACAGCCATGAGTGATCATGTTATGGGGAGAACTCTCTGATTCACAGCCATGTATGAATGTGTTCTTGGAGGAGAGTCTTTCACTCATAGCCTTGAGTGACCATTTTCTTGGGGAGGACTCTGACTCACATCCATGTATGACCATGTGCTCATGGAGGGAGGACTCTCTGACTCACATCCATGTTTGACCATGTGCTTTTGGAGGACTCTCTGACTCACAGCCGTGAGTGGCCATGTTCTTGGGGAAAGCTCTCTGACTCACAGCCAAGTGTGATAGTGTGATTGAGGAGGACTCTCTGACTCACAGCTAGGGGTGACTGTGTGCTTGGAGAGGACTCTGTGACTAACAGATGTGAGTGATCGTGTTCTTGAGGAGGACTTGATAGACTCTAGTCTTACAGGTCATTAAAGTCATGCAGCTTTACTGTACATTTAAGGGCTCCATGCTTTGCTTTGTATTAATCTGGCTGTATATTTGCTGGACTTGTATCCTCCATGTCTATAGTGAACAGAGTGTATTTTCACCAGTATCTGGTGTGTAGGGTGTTTTTTTTACTAGTACAAGGTGCTGTGTGCAGGGCAGTATGTTTTGCTCAGGGTACCGTTTGTAGCACCCCATGTATGATTACAACTTCTGTTGTTTTAAGCTAGAGGGTACAGTGTCTGGTATGGACTGCCCAGTAGCCCAGAGACACCCGGGTAATACTCTTCATCAGTCAGGTTATCCTTTCGTATCCAACAGAGGCTTTGGTCTCATTCTGCCAGAATATTCTTGAACCTCACCTTCAGAGAAGATTTTCTCTCCTGCACAGAGTGGATCTGGCTGCTGAATAAGTGACCCGTGTGTGCTTTTTGATCTCTTCTCTGCCTGAGTACCTTCACAGTATCTGCTGTAGTGCTTGGGGTTGGCACTAATAAGTCACTTTAAGGCCTGCCAGCACGGCGATGAAATGACTGGGCACTGTGCTAAACAAAGGTATAAGGGTAATAGGGAGGGGTGGGTTCGCAGAGAAAGGCTATATGATGCTGGGTGATGTCCTGGTTGGGACGCCAGCTGAAATGCTCACTGGGAACTGTGTGAAGCTACGTTCCATCATCATTAAATGTTCGATAGTACAGACGCTTCACCTGCAGTGGCTGGCTTGGTGCTATCCGATCAGCAAACTGTATACAGTCACAGTCACGGTGAATCATTCGAGCCCTGCCTCTGTCACAGTAGCCTTACTGCAGGAGATGCACCTGGATGAGGAGCTTGTTGTGGGGCAGCATACAGGGCACTCTAATAGGAAGAGAGATGACCTGACCTGTATCAGCAAGCAGAAGGCAAGCTGAGCACATTGCTCCGTATTCGCTTTAACGCAACAGCATCCCCCCATTCTCCCTGAAGGGGGGTGCAGCTCCCATCTCGTTGCCTTTTCATTCAGAGGCTTGTTCGATGGCCAAGATTGCAGAGCAATCTGTAGTGTACAAGGGTAAAGTGACAAGCTGCCTCAGAATATCAACATGAGGAGTACAGCGTCTCAGGTGCCCTTTGGAGTGTAGTGCTGGGGCAAGTGCAGGAATCGGCCCAGATCTGACCCCCCCAGGCAAAAAGAGGAGCACAGTCATTTGGCTTGTTAACCCTGTCATGTTGTCTTTGCGAAAAGAGCCAATGCTGACATTAGCATTATGAGTATGACATTGGAGCAGAGGCCCTGTGTTGTGATGGTGATGCTGTGAATGGGCTGGCTGTGTGGGTTTTTCATCACTGAAGCCCTCGCTGAACTGAGGTCCAAAGGGACTTGCATTTTTACCTGAGAAGTTATCAGCCTTTTTTATTCCCCATGTAGAAACCAATATACTGAACACGCAATAAGGAAATGGGCAATTGTCAAATGCATAGAGTGACAGCCCCAAATTTGATCCTGCACTTGAAGCATCTGGTGGCTCCTCCCCACAGGTACAGCTGATAGACTGTGTAATGTGTGCCGTCTTTGGGAATCGTAAGCCACACATCATGATTACGAGGTGCCAGCTTTCCGTTCAGAACCAAACGCGTGCCTATCTGTCTTGATGTTGAAAGTCTATTTGGTGACTTGATATTAAATTGAGCTCTGCTCTTTGGTATGTGCTTCTCTGAGACTCAGGGGATCTAGACTCTGTGCCTTTTGCAGGCAGCAGTTAGTCTGCTTCCGCATTGTTTCAGTTACTGCAGTTCATATGCCGTCCAGCTGGGTTATTCTAACACAGCTACTATATCACAGTTGTCAGGGATTAGCTGATGTGATGCAAGGATCATGTTTAATACATGTGAGCGGTGCCTGCAGCACAGTGACCTGCCTAGATATTTGATGGTGACCTTTTGGTAGAACAGACACCCGGCAGGCGAGATGTCAGGATCATATGTGTGCGGTTTTCTCGCTGCTCCATATCCTTTGGGTGTGGTACACAGCAAAAGGTAGTCACTCGCATGCAGAGAGACCATAGGCAAATGGAGGGGGTTTGCCACGAATGAAAAGTCCCAGTTCGATTTACTGAGACAGACAGACCATGACTGTTTTACATGCTACTGTGCAATGCTTCAAGACTGGCAAATATTGACAAATAAGAAAGCCATGCTGAATGAATTACAGGGTGGTTTCCAGTCTGCATATTGGTTATTGTCCTTTTCTGTAAATCAGGTATGTCTGTTTAAATTACATTTCTCCTCTTTACATATGTTCTTCAGCTGGAGAGATTAATCCGATTGAGCAAAGATAAATAGGCATGCCAGAATTTAGCTCTGTATTTGAAATGTTTTCATCTTAGGAATTTTATTATAGGAATACTTTATTTTTAAAGGCACTCTATTTTCATGCAGGAAATTAGTTTTCCGTAGAGTCAGGTATTTGATCTAAAAGGAGGATAGTACTTGATATGAAGTAATTGGTGTTTTGATGGAGTGTATTCCGTTTGGAAACATTGGGTGGTGTTTTTCCCCCCCTCCCAGGTCTGCCAGGGGAAAATGGGAGCTTTCTGAATAGCACTTCAGCAATCAGAGCCAGCAGTCGTCGTCTTGTTACAATGAATTCTTGAAAAGAAATCCATGTGGGAGTCTGAGGAATCTGATGTTTAATAGATCCCAGTGTGTAGCTGTAGGTACCTGTTTAGCTTTGAAATCCCCTTGTTTCCTTGATTCCTTACTGTCTTTAAAGTGCCATGACAGGGCAGGCAATCCTGTTGGCTCTGACGAGTGGGTAAATGTTTGCCGTAGGCCTTTGATATTGGTGTTAAGGTAATCTCACATCCATAGGGACACCCTGGGAGAGATCAACATCAGTGTCTGTGTTTGGACCACACTGATTTACCACATTCACCAGTTGCTTGTCCTAATAAAATTTCCATACAGAGACCTGTTCTCATTAGCCTGATTTGTACCAAGTGTTGGCTACTCAGTTTGTACATCATGATCATGTTATGGGCACAAGGACCATGGAATGTGGAGCCAGAAGCACGAATGCAGGCTAACCAGGTTGGGGTGATGGAGAATATGGCCGCATGCTGGTGCCCGGTGAAGAGCCTGATGAGGCGCTTTACCTCATTCAGCACATAATGAGCATGGACGGCCTGCTCGTTAAGCCTTAGTCTCCCTCCGTCTCTAAATCCTCCTCGTCTCTGTTGTGCTCAACATGATTTGTAGGAACATCATTAACTGTTCTGTGCTTGCTGAGTTGAGCATTTCTGAGGACAGTGCTCATTGTAGTATGTGAGAACTGCTGGTCCCTGTTCAGGCTCTCCTGACCAACCCCAGGCCTCTTGGAGAAAAGACTCAAACTTGTCTTTATGATGCGCAATGCTGTCTAGTGTCAGTCTGTTCTATTAGAAGGCTACACCTGTAATTTAACGGTAATCATTGAAATTCATTGCAGATATCTTGGCTGCAACGCCCTATTGCCAAGACTGTATCTGAGACAGAAGTATGGCTCACCAGCACTTGCCTATAGAGGAATAGTCCCAGGAGGGAGAATGTGACAGTAAAGTGGCCGCTATCTACCGAACGGCCGACGGTCCCCATGCCCAGAAATGTGAGTCGAGGGCAGAGTAAGGAGGAGGCACATCTTACCGCCTACTATGCAGCAACAAGCCCCAGTGGAATCACACAGGAAGAAAGTCGGCAGATTTTTATATTTGGTTATTTAACACTCTATTTAAATTGGTTTTCTGGTGGAATGTGGATGGAGTGAAAATGTGAGTTTTCTGTGTGTCCCCCCCACACGCACTTTACTTTCAGGTTCACAGCTTTACACCTGAATGCAGCAGGAAAGTACCCTCATTGATTTTTTCAAACCTCAGACATTGCATATTCATGGGCAGCTGTTAGACACATGAGGTATAAAAAACAAAAAAAAAACAGACGAATCACCGGAAAAAGTAACAGTGATACTGTCTGCAATGTCCTCCCTGCATTTGAGTTTGTTTTGCACAAACTAGTCACCGCTTCACATCAGTCTGATTTCAAAGGAGGTCTGGCTGGATGGAAGACAGGGCTTTCACAGATGAACAGAGCAGCACACCGGTGCTCATACCCACACGGCTGGCAGGTTTTTGTTCTTTGGGGGACTGTCGTCTTGGCATTCTCCTGATGATGTTTTTCTAAAAGAGGTACAACAGCACAGCTCTTCTTGGCACTTATACTAGAAACCATAAAGTTACAAGTTAGTACCTTTAACCATCAAATGCAGTCTGCTGCTTATTTAATACAACCCGCTCAACTGTTCTCCTCTGAGAAACCAGAAATAGCCAGTGACAGATTTCCGGAAGGATTTCGAATGGTTCTTGAAAAAGGAAGCTGATGTAATACTCCTGTTATACCCAGTATTTTACTGAGGATTTTGAGAGTTGTCCTCAGAGGAGGATGGTAATTGGCATGTTTTTTTTTTCTTCACTCTGGTTCTTCTGCTCTTGACTCTCTGCATGCGAGTCACTACCTGATAGATCTTCTGTTGCTCAATCTGTCAAGCCATAAAAGCAATGTAATCTTCCAGCATTGAACACCCTCTTCCAGTTGATGTTGATTGTACCTCATCTTGAGTTGAAGTGTGTCACAATTAGTTTGCCATGACCCGACCTCTCTTCCCCTTTTGTCCAAGTGGCAGTGTGACCTCCTTATCTCTGCTCTCCAATCAGGGCCATCGTGGACCTATGTACACTGCCTCCACGGTGTTCCTGATTGCTCTGATCCATCAGCGTTGCAGGTGCCAATACCTGATTCCCAGTACTTTGTGTGTGGGTGATATGTTCTAATAACATAAAACTCTGTAACGTGAGCATAAAAGCAGCTGATGGTCTGTACTGCAGAGTTACTCACATCCATAGTGTTCCTTTTTTGCATCACAGTACCAGTCGGGTTGCGGGGTCTGGTTCCTCCGCTGCCCGTGTCACTTGATTTGCAGCTGACAGGAGCCCAGCAGGCACACAGTCCGAGTTGTGAGCCCGCCTGACAAATTTTTGAACTTGTGATGTAACTGAGTGTGTGCCACAAGGGACACAGGAAGGCACACTCCGTTACTTGGGTCAAACGTGTCAGAATAGAGAAGTAGGCTTCCTGCTGTCACTCACGCTAGTCTCCTGGCAAGTCACATTGCGAAGGAGCAAAATGACAGGTACAAGCAAAAAGCAATGGAAATTTGATGCTTATTATGGAAAATGTCATGCTCCCTGTCTGGCTTATAGCTATAAAAACCAGCATGTCCCTTTTGGGGCCATTTCTGGATACTTCATCGCCTCTGCTAGCTCCTCTTTGCACATTAGATGTGATCCCTGTTAGACAGGCCTGAGATGTGAGTGGATGTAGCTCCTTAGATCAATATTCCATGTCATGTTGGTTTTAAAGACTATTCTAAAGAGGGGATCAGGGATTTGTGTGTAACGGGCATGTTAACTGGAGCAGCCCAGAAGGAGCAATTCTCAACATGATGTTATTATTGGCTTCCATCCAAGGTGTAGTTAGCTCACCTACATTGTATCCTTGTGAGAAGTGTTGGGATTATAGGGGAGTCGTATTTCATGATTCTTTTTTCCCTCTCTGTCTGTTTGATGTTTTGGTGCTGACTCTGCCTGCACATGGCAGAACTGGGCCAGTGGACTGTAGGGTTTTTGCGTGTGCTGTCAAAAATCTGAATCTGACAGATGAGTATAAGAATCACATCACCAATTCATACAGGCACAAAATGAAATTAAGAGCTCTTTGTGCTGACTTGACAATGGCCATAAAGTTCATGGTATCTCCCTCAACAACAAATTATAGTTTTGCAAGCAGCATTTGGCAGGGGGAGTTGTCATGGCAACAACAGCGCCAAGGGTGGTACCATGTCTCCAAAAGGCCAGGAAACCAGAATAATCAGGATTAATGACATATACAGTATATCATATAAGAACAATAAACATTAACAGGGGTAGTATAGAGCGGCACATTACACAGAGCATACATCGGCCTCTGTCTCTGCACCAGAGGACTTCACAGAGAACCGTCCTGAAGCTGACCCTGTTTTTCTATTTGGTACACTGGGTGAATCCAGTCTGGGAAGAACATATCTTGCCCCCACTGTGACCTTGTTCATTATTCACTTTAATTTCATTGTTTTCTTATTGCTACATTTTGTTATTTTCCATTCTTGTCACCCAGTTGTCTTGCTACTTTATATGTTCTCAATATGACATACTTTCAGTGGTCATAGCTAATGCTTAAATTACATCTTTTTCATCATCTGGCATTAGGTTGTGTGTGAATTTCACTGTGATTCTAATTCCCCAAATGGGATTCTTGTCCTCTTCTAGATAATGTGCTTTTAGGCAGTTAAAGTGGTATTCATTGAGACAGAGCCAATGAAGGTTCAGGGTGCCATGACCTCACTGGGGCCCTACATCAGCATTTTGGGATGCGCCCCACCTGTTTATTCAGGCAAACACGCCGTAAGGACCAATCTGACCTGGGCACGGCCTGATCACTCCCCTTCTTTGTGGTGTTTAGACTTTGTATTGACAGTAGAAGCATTTCATACAAGGTGATCCCAGGGGCCTTTGCGGTTTTATGGGGCACTATGGCTGTGTAGAGTGAGGATATAAGCAGGCACAATGTGGGTCAAGGTGTGAGATGCGCTAGATATGTTATTTGTGAAACAGTGTTTATTGATCTACTCTGGCTTGTAAGTGACCCAGTTTCTGTACAGCAGTCTTCAGTCATGGTAAATACTTAGGGATTCCAAAGAGACTGGCTTCTAGGGTCTCTCTGTGTCCCTGTTGATCAGTTCCTCCAAGCCCCTCCCTAAAGGGCCATGTTGAAGCGTTACTTTAATCATTCTCTTACTACTGGAGCTGTTTTGTTATCGTTCAGCTGATACATTTCTCTCTGGCGACTTTCCCCTTAGAGAATAGCACCCCTGGGGCGCCCCCCCCCCCCCCCGGCCCCCCGGGGAGGGAAGGGGGGGGGGGTTGAGTGATAAAGGTGGGGGGTGGGGATTGAGGGGGC
>JAODKC010000028.1:13871383-13899792 GCA_026777985.1 Mormyrops attenuatus
TTTTTTTTCTTGCCGGTGCTACATTTCTCTCGTGGCACTTTCCCCATTGACAATTGCCCCACCCCCCCCCCCCCCCCCAAGGACTCCCAAGCTCTTTAAAGTTGGCTGTTTGAGATATAAATGGAAGGATGGGAAGCTGATAGCAGGAGCTCTGGCAAGCGCTTGATCAAAGTGACCCAAATATACTTTTTTCCTGCATTCAAATGCAGTGTCTGTCTGATGTTTGACGTCCCCTCCTAGTGAATATCCACAGAATGGGTGTGGGCACGACAGTGCAGCTATCACTGCCTGCCTGCCAGTGATGTCTTTATTCTGTGTGTCGGCTTATGTGTTTCGGTTTCCCCTCCACACTGCTCCATAATTCATGCTGTTATACAGGTTCGATCATGAGCTGGTCATGAGTGAGGGCCCCTGATTCATCCACATGCTAAGTTTATCACTGGCACCATGGGTCACCACTGGCATTGGTGCGCAGTGAGGGAGAAGCTCAGAATTAATGTCATCATTAATAAACCAGGGGCTGTAAACATGACATCAGACAGTGTGCCAGTGTGACCATCGCTGTATGTGTGCCAATCCTGCAGAGCCATGGGCAGCAGCCAGTTGGGCAGAAGCCCCACTGGCCGCGGCACTGGGATGTGAGGAGACAGCAGGCAATAAGGCCTCTGCATGCACTCTACAAATGTACAAGATGGTGTTGACACAGCTGGTGGGTCTGTCAGACCCTCTGCTGCTCCGTTGTAGCCTGAAGGACACAACAGTGTGTTTCATCTGTCTGCACCCTTTGGTATTTCTGCAGCAGTCTGCTCCTGCATTAATGAATTCAGCAATTAAACTGCAATTTATCAAGAATTAAATCCAACCTATTTGTTGTGACGGAAAAAGAAGGATCCAGGTGAAAAGATTTAGTTGTTGAAAGTTGGTGCGTTTGATTGTTGTGGTCCAAACTCTTCACACTGTTTTTGGCTGAAGTCAGAGCAGTGTAGCAGCTGATTGGCTCAGACTCAGACTGCTGTTTTCTCCCCTATTCCCTTTTCAGATGACTGGCTCAGAGATACTCACATGGGGCCTGGGTTCCCCAGATTACTGCCTTGTCCCGAAGCCCTGCTTCTTTCTTTCTGTGAATTATCAAGTTTGCTTGACACATGATGCTGTCTGTATGGCTGCTGCTTACCTTCTCTGTGTCATGAGCTTTTTTATCCTCTTCATTTGAAATGGTGACAGAAATCGGCTGTTATGTTTCTCTGACCAATAAATTACAAAGATATGTCAGGTTGTGTTGGTCAGTTTAAACGGGGGATTTGCTCACTGAGTTGTAGTGCATACAACTCCCTCATTCGGCTGTTGTTTTAGCTGAGAGCTAAGGACTGGTCCATCACAAGGTTTTCCCCAAAACCCAAATACTTGCATTGTGTAAGTTCTTGTAACTTTGTGTACAACACTGCCTAGTGCTGTAATATGTGCTTGGGGTTAGCGGGAGTTATTTTGCGCACAAACACTGTCTTGTTTTTGTTTATAGGTATAAATAACAGAGAGCTCAGCATATTCTGCCTGTTGTATTGTCTTTGTTGATTATGAGATGCAGGCAGACGGGCAAAATGACTCAGACGCAGTCACCAATATAGGACTGGGGGATTAAAGAGGAGCGAGGTGACAGGTCTGCAGACACCTTCCAGTCGTGCTGCTTTAATGAAGCACCACCAATAGGGTTTCTGACCTGGGCTCTGTCTGGTGTTTCTCCAGCTGGCACCACATTCATCTTCGGCAAAGGCGGAGGGCTCATCACGTTCACCTGGCCTGCCAATGACCGCCCCAGCACCCGCACGGACCGCTTGACCGTGGGCTTCAGCACCTCACTGAAGGACGGCATCCTGGTGCGCGTGGACAGTGCCCCCGGCCTCGGAGACTACCTCATGCTGCACATTGTGAGTAAGCCATGTGCTCCATGTCTTGTCTGCACCGCTCACATTCTCCGACAAATCACTGCGCCTCTAATAAAGCCGAATATAAATTGCTCAATTAGTCGACCCTGGCGGATACTGTAGAGCGTGGGGAAAATTAAAGGCATGTTAAAGTAGGGCTGTGAACCAAAAATACTCCCCAGGCTGCTTACCGCTGAGCCTTTCAGCCTGCGATTCTTTCTTCGGGGCTGCTCTCCGGGACCTGATGGGTGTTCCCGAAGGGGCACAGTTTGGTGGGATGTGCAGTGTTTTCCTATGAGCAATACTCTCTGAAAAACTGACCTTGTAGAGATGTCTCAACAAAGTACATGTATCCTTTTAGTCAGTGTTTAAACTAAAAGTATAAGAACTTTCTTATATATTTTTGAGTTGATATAGTTAGGAATCAGTCTTTACACATTAAAGGGGGAGTGAGTGTGTAGTGCACACATAGGCATGCGTGTCTAGTAGACTGTAGGAAAACTCAAATAGTCAGTGACCCGTGGCAATAGCCTTATGCATAATTATCTGCTGAAGCTCATGTGCACAGTAGCCTTCAAGACTAACAGAAGAATGCGGAGGATCAGCACTGCATGCCCGTCTGGCCTTGATTTTGGGAAGGTGTCACATCCTTTCTTTCATGTGTGCCAATCTCCTGTTCAGCTGTAAAGTTAGTGTTTGGGTTCTGCAATCACACTGTAGTATATAATCTGCAGATTGGCTGTCCTCAGTCCTCTCTGTTCTGTGGGAGCCATGCTTTTGTGGTTTTTATTTAGACTGAAGGGTTTATTTCCTGGTGGTGACATCCTATTCTTTTGATAGAGTTTTGACTCCATCTGACCCCATCTAACAAGTTTTTCTTAGAAACTCTGAGCTTGCTTTTTTAAAATAAATGCAACTTCAGGCTATGTCTTAACAGGGAACCCTTGGGTCCCGTTTTGTATCCACACCCTGCTACTTTTCTGCTAAAGGATGCTTTAGTCTGTTAACCTATGGAAGAGACTCACATTACTCTGTGATCGACATAACTCTGTGATTGACAATACTCTGTGATTATAGAATTACTCCAGACTTGGTGTACCTGAAGACCTTTAAACCTGGTGTAGGAGAGGTTCTGGTCCTAACTGATTGTGCAGCTCTTTGAGCCCAGGGGTCTAGCCCATTCCCTGGGCTCTAGGCTGCCATTTTGCCGGTGGACATCCATGCTTTAACATTTGTGGGCTAAGCCAGGAAACCCACTGAGGGACACCTTGTTGAAGATCCTGAGCGCTAACTAAATGTCAGGGATCTTAAAATGAGTCACCTCAGGAAAGGCACTTAGCTTTACTCTAAGAGAGTCAGAGAATGAAATATACAGTAAGACCTAAAGAGGCACTGGATTCATATACCGACTGTTCTGAAAATTGGCTAGGCTCTCCTTAATTTTAAATTGGAATATTTGTGAGCAAGTCTGTGGAGTATGTTTAATTCCCTCATCCGCTCTAAGATGGAGGCAGCCCTCTACTTAACAGCCAAGCCACGCATCTGTGGGAAGAAGCCTTCTGGTCGTTAAGAGCAAATGCCTTCTTTTCTCTGGTGGCCAGCTGCAAGCTGGTGCATAATCAGGGTGGAGGTGTAATGCTCTCTGGAGCTCCCCTCAGTGGGAGGCCAAGGGATTTGGGCAGGAACGTGGCGTGCTGCCTAATTGGTATGGCCCGCCGCTATATCTGTTCTCAGTCAGGCCTTGTAGACCTGCCTCTGTGCCATAGTATTCACCTAGAGCACCAAGGCCATTTGCAGAGAGCATAGGGGTACCATCAGTTGTGTGTTGGTGTTCCCATGCAACAACTACTGGCTTACTAGGGTTCTCCATGTGCCCTGGTAATATGGTTGACAAATAGAAACAAAATTTTCCCGGAGGTAATCTCAGTATTAGACATTTTTTTGCCTGACAGTGAAGAGTTAGTGTTACATGGCTGAAATGTAAGGGGGATGTGGCCAAAACTGGCCACCGCATGATACGTAGTGAGACTGTGTTTCTTAAATAGGTCCATGTCCTTTGACACAGCATGTTGCATGGGAAGATGATAACTTGTCAGTTATGCTGGAGGCTGGGTTAGGATAAAGTTATACTTGCATTTTAGGGTCAAATAAGCTTGGTTTGCAAACACACAGTGACAGCTTTGGAGAGGTGATGGTATAATGGCATTTTTGTTTGTTAGACTATTCTGGAATGACTGCATAATAAAGGTGGGAGAGGTGCACACAGAGAAAAGCACTGCAGTGGTCAAAGCACTGCACATGGACCCTCTGAGTCCCCTTGTGGCCACATCCACATCCGCACCTAGTGTGTGTGAGGGTGGGATTGCGAAACCCTGGACTAATCTGGATAAACTGTACGGATTCCTTCACACCTCAGTGAAACTCATTCTTTCCCCAACCCTTGTGACCAGCACATACTTAAAGTACTTAGCTAAAAGCAAGGGAAAGAATAAATGCATTTATAATAAATTGTGTTTGCAATAGGAATGTATTTTCAAAATTAGGTGTTTTATAGGCAGTGATTGTTTCAAATGAATAAAAAGGTAGGGAAATGAGGTCAATTATGTATGTAGTTTTGAAGATGAATCATCCTGCCATTTAAAGGATGTCCATGCAGAGGGAGAACCTCTGAGAGGGGCCTTGTCACACCCCATCTTCCTGCTTGTTCAGTGTTCAGCTGGATAGCTGACTGGATTCTAATTCTAAATCCGATACTCAATGCTGCTACCATTCAACCTTAATCTGTGCTGCCAAATGCATCACCTGATGGGTCAGAAGGAGTCACGGGGTTTGCAGAATGTGGTGCTGAACCTTCAAACACTAAACAATGTTGTTTTGCTTGCAAGAGAAACCTACAGATCAGCAGGCCTTTTAATCACATGAGGATGGATAACCAGCACAGGAAATGGGGCATATCAGTAATTCCTCTGTATGCTAGATAAAGCTGTTCTCCTTGACTAGTCCATGGATCAGCTGTATTCTCCTAAATTCATGATGGAGATGAACAAACTCCACTGGGCGTAAGCCCTATACCCCAGACACCGTATGTGTTCATTGGTATACGTTGAAATTGGTGGGACTGTTCTCCCAGATCAGGAGGGACCTTTCACTTTTTGTACAGTCCCGCTGCTGAGGCAGACTGTGTTTCTGGAAGGGCAGCTTTTTGCCAGAGCAGTTCAGGTGGATAAACGAGTGTCTCAGAGGTGAAGGTGAACCAGGGCTAATACTCCCCCCCACACCCCAAGCAGTTCACCCCTGAGGCCGTGTTTCTATCCCATTATCTCTGATTCATGAATCAATACTCCAGTTTAATATTAAAACTTCTAATTCTTAGAGGCCCTCTTTGCCTAGGCATGGTCTGCCTAGTCATCCAGCTCCAGCCCCAGGGGAGAAACTGCCCCATGCTGCCTTTCTCCCAGTGATTAATTAATTCAATTTAGCCTGAACTGTAATTCCGTGCTCCCTCCTACGGTTGTGGGGGAATTGCTGTGGGCTTGAGCGAGGTGCTAAACGGCAGACAAAGTGGTGCAGGACGAGCATCCGGAGGGCAGCATCCGCTGTAAGCGAGTCAGCTTGGCGCAAAGTCACAATGTTTCAAGTTGAGCATGACGGGTCCTGCTAGGAAATGAAAATACAAGCATCCACAAATAAGGCAGCAGTCACAACTATTTGGCCTGTGCTTTGAAAACACGGAGTTGAAACTGGGAAGAGTAATGGCGTCCATGCTTGTTCATGAGATTTCATTTTTTTGGCCAAGAACAAATAAAAGGCAATCATATTGGTCAGCGTGTGTATAGTACACATTAGGGGTGTCACAATTTGCCAGTAACCGTGATATTTCAAAAACAAAGTATCAATATCATGTTAATAATACAAATATGATAATATTGTAAATAATTTAGTGGCAGTAACTATATGATTTACACTTCATCATAGTAGGTGGCGGTACTGCTCCTTAACGCTGGTTCTCAGCAGGGCTTCATTTGTAAACTCCGAGGTGGCAGAGCTCATAAAGAGCACAGAGACCAACTGCAACCACCATTATATGTGGGCGCGGATGTCACACACACACACACACACACACACACACACACACACACACACACACACACAACAATAATGCACTACTAATTACTTAAACATGCAACGATGTAATATATTCTATCAACCCCTGTTAGTTACATCAAACTAAAAGACAGATTTACCCCATTTGATGAGTATAATGACGCAGAAGTTAACTTAATCTATTTTATTAGCAAAAAAGTGGATTTTCCCTTTTCAAATCAAGTCAGTTAAGCAAAACATGCCATAAAAATATCCTGCCATTTTATAGTAAACAATATTGTTTACATTTACAACAGTGTTTAGCAACAACTGATACTGATGATTCCACTGACTAGAAAAATAATTTTGCCCAGTTTTTCGATCAACTACCTAAATATCCCAGATCTTAAATATTGTTTTACATTTCCATCATTTAAATTGCTGGAATCCAGAGACATGCTATTTTGGTGGACTTATTGCTTTGGTTTACTCTGAACTGAAATATGAAGTTTGACGTATTTTGC
The DNA here is from genome assembly GCA_026777985.1 of Mormyrops attenuatus. Classification (NCBI taxonomy): domain Eukaryota; kingdom Metazoa; phylum Chordata; class Actinopteri; order Osteoglossiformes; family Mormyridae; genus Mormyrops; species Mormyrops attenuatus. Next base: position 13,877,913 of record JAODKC010000028.1, read on the forward strand.
ATTCATTACAGCCACATTTATAACACTCCAAATCAGGTAAAAACTGGAAAAAGTAAATGACATTTCAAATGAACCTGATGATGTTAAAAGAAATATTATTGCTGTCACTACAGGATTTCATAAAAAGACGGGATGTTAGACACCCCAGTCTGCCGGTAGTGCTGATCAACAGTAAGCACAGAAGGGGGCGTTAGCTCTGGTTGTCTTTTCACACTTTAATGTTAATCCTTTGGTGCCTTGCGTGTGCTGTGGTCACGTGCGTGAGTGTGCTACAGAGCCAGGTGTCTTCCCTATCGATCATCTCAGTTTATGTGGTCACCCATAGACCTGCCGGAGTCATGTGGGATTCCAGCAGCGTGACTTTCTTAGTTCTTAGTTGTGAGTCTGTTTTCTTCAGTAACATCAGGTTAGAGAGGTTTGTAAAACAATCCGACTGGGTTTTTCTCTTTTCAGTTCCATCTAAGACACAGCTTTGTTTTTCACAGGGTTCTTGAAAGTTTTAGAAAGGTTGATGCTCTTAAAAACCAGAATGACCCCTTGCTCCTTTCTGGTGAAGTACATTTCTAAACCGCGGTGGTTAAACACAGGTGTTCTTTTGCTGGCCACAGTGAAGTTTGATTTCCAGGGTAAGTGGAAAGGGAGGGTTCTAGGGATAAAAGCCCTGTATGCCAAGTGGTCCACAAGAGCCTATTACAACTGTAAGGATCCAAGGGAAACTATTACTGGAGTTGAATATGCCGCCTCTTTGCCTTCCTCCAGTATCAGCCTATTAAATGATCAGGCATTTTGACAGGGCTGATTACAGGAGAGGCGGCCCAGGGGAGCTGTCTGAGGTACCGTTCAGCCATCTCAACCCTCAAGGGGGTCACATCCTTGTCTGGCGCTGCCAAGGTGTAGCTTTCCTCCATCATTCCCCTGCTGTCACAGACCCTGGACTTCAAGCTTTAGAAAAAAATGCCATAGCCATGGAAGCTATGGTAATCGGCACAACTTTGTTTGCAAGGGATCCAAAGCACCTTGCACTGAGCCATACTCCCCGTCAACAAGAGGAGCTTAAGGAACACTAGAAAATGTGTTGGACTTGCGTTTTGGGGTATCTCCTGTGCTTTTCAAGCTGCCAGTCCTGTGACTGGGATGGCATTCCCTTTGTAATTAGAGATCTTGGTGATCTCTTGTGCTTGGGCCTTTCCTCTAATATGGGAGCCACTTGTAGGAGCATTGAGGCCTGCATTAAGTAATCTTGGCAATCTTTGGCAGGAAACATCTGCCCAGTGTAGGTCAAAGGCTTGCAAGATGATATTTGTGAAGGCCAGTGATATTTGACAGCGGGCTTTTATAATTGGAAAGCCTTAGAGTGATATCACAGTACTGACAGAGTAAATGAATGAATCACCATATTGCTGTGATCTGTAGTCAGCAGGGCCCTGGCACTGAGGCTGTGGCCAGTGGCTCATGCTTGTTTTGTCTCCAGGTCATCATATTGGGAGCATAGTGCTAGCTAGCTTCAGGGCTTCAGTGACTGGTAAAGATTGCCACGTACGGCTGCTTGGGGCCGGTCACTTTTGGGCGAGGAGGAGGGGCTGCCTTTGTTATCCCTGTACAGTCGACGCGTCTACATCCATCACGTCTACAGAGTTTTGGGGGGGGTGGGCCTTTTATCTGTAGGAGGCACCTTGTTAAAAGCACCTTGCAGCTATTCAACCGGTGACTCATTGGGGATCATTTTGATGATAAAACGTGGCCTGAGATTTTTATAGTGGAATGTGGGTAGCCTGTTAATTAAATAAACTAATTGAATTTTATTAATCTATTTCTGTATATGTTATATTAATAGCTCATGGAGGAGCAATTTAGTTTTTATGGTCGCATTCAACATGATTGCAACTTGGGGGATTTCTGAAATTTTCCTTTGGCTGGTTCTCAGTGTTGATCTGCAGACCACATCATAATGAATAAAGGGGACTGTAAGCAGAAAACTTCTCATATGAGAAAGCGAATAGTTTTTGTGAAGACACATAAGTAAATGGAGGGATGTTGAAATGCAAATCTCTAGCGACTGTTTACTGTGAGCAGCGAGGCTTTTTCCCTTGGAGGCAGCAGGAGCCTGCAGACTCCCTGCCTGGGAAATTCACAGTGAGGAAGATGGATCTCAGTTCTGAGCGTGCTGAGATGGTGACGGCTGAGCTCTGCGCTGCTGCCAGCCCATGTTAACTGCTGCCCTCCCACCTGGCCCGAGACGCAAGTGTGTCAGAATCTGCTTCTCTGATTTGTCAATGCAAGGGAGTCTATTAAATTTAAAAACTAAAAAAAGAGGCAGTTTCAGCCATAGATTACCTCTGAGCAAAGAGGACTGGCAGCATGTGTCAAGCTGGCCATTGTCTTCAGCAGGAGCTGGAGTTGTGGCAGTGAGGACCATCAGTGTAGTAATCAGAGACTGCAGTGGAGCAACAGAGAGCGAGGAAGCCTGCCTCTGTAGAGCCATTCATGTGTGAATGTGACTCGTTTAGAACGTTTAGATTGCATCTTGCTGGCTGCCGTCCTGGTTCCACACCATGTATTAAAGTGAGCCGTGGAAGCTGACGTGCTCTCTTGCCACCTTCAATTCATGCCAAAAGGGATTGGGATTCAAAGTCTGCAGGCTTGACTTGAGACATGGAGAAAGGACAGTCTGCTGTGTGACGCCACCACATGTGTAAGTGCAGATGGTGGTGAACGGCACCACTCAGGGGGGTTCATTGTTGTTTCATCCAATTTTTTGCTACGGTCAGCTCAGCTATAGGAAGGATGCCACTTGTGAGGCAGGTCTGCATCCGAATCCAAAGCAGATAAAAATGAGGTAGTTCCACATTACAGCCAAAGGGCTTGAAAACTGGGTCATGTTATGGAGGCAGATATGTGCTATGTACCTGAGAGTTGTTTTGATTTTTACACGTGTTTGTTCCACCTTGCATAAATATGCTATCCATTGCGGTACATGAATGCGTCTGTTTCACTATGGTCATAGGTTAGCGACTTGAATGAAGGCAAAAACCCAATTACCTGTGGGGACCACATCCAGACTTAAGGGTGAGGGTGATTATCTCCTTCTTATGATCTGGATGTCATGTTGCCAGAGATGGATTACAGATCGGCTGCTGTGAGCAGCTGGAGTAGAAAGATACTATTTCCGTAATAAGTTGGTTGCACTAGATGGATTTGGTGTAGACTGAATACAGGATGATTACTAGGGTAGATGATATTTTAATAAAAACAGTAGTCACTGAGGAATTTATATTAAATTCCTACAAAACTACAGAGTTCAGTATAAAAGCTATTGATGGTTTAATCTGCGCTTGTGAAGATATCAGTCATGCTTGCTTCTTGTGTGACCCCATAATCTTCCTTGTCTGCTTTCTTCTTTTAATCTGTGTTGTGTGAGGGTCATTTTTTTTCTTTCATATGATCAATCGTATTTAATTTTTTTGGTAGTTTTTTGTTGTGATTCCATCCCTGGGCCTGTGAGAGAGATGAAACTGCTGGACCCCTCTTGAGGCTGTAGGCTGTTTGCCTCGGGCAGCTGATCAGCCCTGATGGCTCTGAACTAGTTCCATCCCTTTGAAATCCCCATACGCCTCTGCTCAGCAATGGTTGTTTTCCCTTCATCTGAAGCTGCTGGTTGCTGTGCCAGGGACAACCTTGAGATGTTTCACTGGGAGCACTGCCTGCACTGAGGTGACCAACATGAATCCCCCTCTGTGGATCTGTTGAGAGGGAATTGTGCAGTGGCTGTCGGCATTGTCCTCAAGGTCTTCAAAGCAAAGTGCCATTGAGCAGCAGGCTTGGACATGGTGGGTCAGAATGGATCTGGGGCCGTCTGCTCTGGCCACATTAAAGCCCAGTTTGAAGAAGGATGTGTCTCTGCTCCTCTTCCTCTAAAGCATTTCAAACATTGACTCCACACCCTCTTACGGGTATACTGAGTTAGACTGGGTCCAGGAGGGGCATTTAACACGGGCGCCTGATGGGTTGGGAGTGAACGTGAGGGGTGGGGTAAAAGGGAGAGCCAGCTGTTTTGAGGAGAAACAGGTTTCTGAATCTGGCATCAGGTCACGAATTGCAAATGGGCTACAGCTGCGGACGAGTTGGGTATTAGGTTTGGGCGTGTTCACCTTGCCGAGAGTGAGCAGCCTTGTCATCCAGCTTCGGCCTACTCCAGCATAATGCTACGACATGTAACAATGCTGCGTGTGTAGAATTACGGAAGGTACTCAATGTAATTGAGCTCAGTATGAATAACGGTAAGGTAACATGCTGTCTGTCGATTAAAATTAATACTTGTAAGGAAATGAGCTGAATTTACACTGTGAAGAATTTGTTTATGTAGCAGGTCCTCTGCTCCTCAGAGACTCTTGCTGCAGCAGGATGCCGTTCCACTTCAGAAAAGTCCATCCTGACATTTCACTGTTCTAAGTCATATGATATAAAGTGTATGGAGATACAGAATTCAGTAAATACATTGGTGCTTTCATGAACTGAGGGAACAGAGAAGACAGGATGACCTTGGTATGCCTGTCTGAGCAGCACTTTTGGTATGCTGCTCTTGGCACCTCAAGTGTGAGCAGTGTGACACAATGGGAGACTGACGGGAGGGACTTGCCAGGCAGCTGTCCCATGTCTCTCAGTGGTTTGGCGTGAAGTGTCGCTCGCCCACCCTAGAGTCAGATTTCCCAGAGGCTGCAGATGTTTGGTCCTTTCATATCTTACCTGTCTCTAATCACCAGTCACGCCCTCACAGCACAGTAGATCTGCTACTTCTTATGAATGTTGGGGAGGGGTAGTGTGTTTAATATTCAAGCCTCAATCTCGTCCAAATGAATAGCAGAATGGTCGCTATTTTATTCCCTTAATTACTTTGCTTGTATTCACCGGCACATTAAATTAAATATCTGCAGAGAAGATTCCATTTGATGAGCAAATTGTTTCAGTTTAATTTGTGCAGTCCCAGGTGGAGCTCTGTGCCTCTGTCTTCTGAACTCCAGACTGTGTTTAGCCTTTCCTCCAGTGAACCGCAGATAACGGTCTTCCTTTATCACACAGGAGGTTCCATGCATTATCCTTGTGTTGTTTTATCCTCCCTTAAATTGGTGTTAGTTCTGTTTAGATTCTAAGATTCTATTTCAGAATGATGCCATGCTGAAAAAATTGGGGTCACTGATTTGATTGAAAGACTGCTGATCCCTGAAGATGGGCAGCTGTTGTATCCAGTTGATTGACCGTTGAAATGGAACCACTAATAAATAAAAGTATATAAAATTAAAAGCCATCTATTGCCCTGCTGTCTGTCTGCTTGAATAAGAGGACACATCTTCTTAATGTTGCAGTTGGTCATGGTTCATTGGCAATTCTGTATTTTGATTTGGAGTCAAAAGAATTGCTGGCCACAGTTTGTAATAAGCCTAATGACAGTTTAGGAGGTGGGATTCCTCCATCTGGACAAAATCCTGTCAGTGGTGATTTGCTGTTTTTACATGAGTATTTTGGTCTTTTAAAATCTGCTGATGTGCTTTTTTTTTCTCCCCAAGAGCCCTGTAAATGAAAAGATATCACACGCTGCTTCATCGTTTGTGTTGTGGCTAACAGTACTTGTCTAGCTGATATCTAACAGCAAGTGTCATATGATTTTGGAAATATCACATGAGCCTCCATCACATGGTAGTGCTTGACATAAATTCTGTCTCCCTTTTCATCATTTTTTTAAATACGATTGCTTAAACATCTGCAAACATAACCTCAGAGTTTACTCTATGTAAACAATATGACCACATAGCCATTGAAGTTCTTGGCCAGTGTTTTTTATCAGAGATGCTCAAGTCGTTTTTTTCAAGTCCAATTCAAGTCTTTGGTCACAAACCCAAGTCAAGTCCTTGCAGCATGCTACAACAAATAACATCATAAAAATGTAAAACTTAATACCCATTTAAAATCATTTCCCAATCAAAATAACATTATATCATGTTTCATGAAGGCTGTGTACAGTAGTCCCCCATATCTGCGGGTGATGCATTCCAAGACCTATGAAAAAGCTTTTCAATGAAATATACTGTATCATGTACCTGTACATGGCCTGTAATCAGAAAATGTATTTGTTTAAAAATATCTTAACCTATTGTGGGTACTTCCCAGCTTACACGCATTTAGAAACTTATGAAGTGTTTCTTATGAACTTTTTTTTGGACCACAGTAAACTGCAGAAAAATGAAACCCTGGATGCAGGGTTACATAGCAAAGCCCCCACCTCTCAAAATATGCTGGCACCAATGTTTGGACCTTCATAAGGGTCCAGTGATGAAAATCCGTTATTGTCTTTATCCACAAAACAAGCTAAATTGGGCAAATATTGCAAAAACTTCTAATGTTTTTAATTTATTTCAGTTATTTTCTAAGTAATTCTAACTGAGGGAGATCAGTTTCAAGGAAATGCAATACTTAAAAAGTGCATGCCAAAATACTGACTAATGCGTTTGCTAGCTATCCAGTACTTTTTGGAATATAAATGACCCAAAAAATAATAATTTTAAGCTGTTGTTCATGTGTCCCAAATCTCAAGTGTCAAGTCTTTTGAGAATGAGCTTTAATTCAAGTCTCAAGTCATTGTGTGCCTGACTTAAGTGCGACTGGAGTCCAAGTTGCAAACTCGAGTTCCTGTCTCTGGTTTTTATGACTTTTGAAGCCACAACTGATCCCAGTGGGAAAGGACTCGAAGTAGGAAATGACTCATTAAAATCATTGTACTGTAGTTTGGCTGCCAACACTGATCTGGAGTCAGAGCTCCTGAGTTTATTTATGGATCAGAGGTTAACTTTCACTGGCACTTCTGGACTGCCTATTTAAGGCAGCTCAGCTACCTAAAATTAAGCAGAAAGCACCATCTTATTGTCAGTGTAGCAAATGCCACAGTTATTCAGCATGCTTACCAGGGCTGGCTCTCATAAAGGCCTTCAGTTGGTCATTCGCCTCACAGCTCACTCAACATATTCTACAGATATTTTAATGAAAGCTCAATGCTGTGACATCCCCCATGATTTACACTTTAGAAACGTATAAATATTTCCATCACAGTTCTGTTCACCAAAAATCAATTAACAAACTGTTTCTGTTCTTCACATGGAGTGAAATGTCTCAAACTGTGTAAGGTGCAGTTAAAATTGGCTGTGTATCCAGTGTATTAAAAAGTGTATATTTTTGTGATGTATGCTGAAAGGTTTCATTCATCTGTGTCATTGTAAAGGCATCAGATTTATAAAATTTATATAGTGTCTTGTGATTTGTTTAGTTTTTTCTTCACACCTTCCAATTTAGGCCTTTTGGTGACTCTGATGTATCACAGCAGTGTAAAGTAGCATGTTTGAATTTATTGTATGAATGGTTTGCCAAGCATAATGACATAGCCAGCCTGCCTCCTGGCAGTCCTCAGAAAGAGGCCTCAGTCCTCAGAAAGAGGCCTCAGTCCTCAGAAATGGGCCTCAGTCCTCAGAAAGAGGCCTCAGTCCTCAGAAAGAGGCCTCAGTCCTCAGAAAGAGGCCTCAGCCCTCAGAAATGGGCCTCAGCCCTCAGAAATGGGCCTCAGCCCTCAGAAAGGGGCCTCAGTCCTCAGAAAGGGGCCTCAGTCCTCAGAAATGGGCCTCAGTCCTCAGAAAGAGGCCTCATTTACAGGCTGTCAACATCTAACAGGCATAAGCAACGTTGATCTGTTTCTGCGACAAGCCTTCCAAATGCACTTGAGACCAGTGCCTTTCCCACATCAGCGCTGAAAGATTTGCAACATGGTGATGTGTATCTTTTTCATGGGGCACATTTACGACCCACTGCTGCCCGTGGCTGCAGACAAGGACGCGATGTGCAACACAGGGGCCATTAGCCAGGTGGTGTCCGAATGGCTGGATGGCAGGAAGGAAGGTGGGACATAACAAAATCTTCAGGCCAGCCATCATAGACAAGTCCAAGTACACTTGAAAGGAAGCACAGATTTTAAGAGGGCAGTCTGAGTTACCAGCCTTTTATGAAAAAAGAAATCCAAAAAACTCTCTGTGAACACATCCTATCTGGTGCCACTGACTCACTGATTCACATCCCGATGGGATACACTGTTTTATCACTCCACAGTCACCTCCATACCACTTAACATGAGCGAAGAAGAAATGCTTTGTTGGAAACCTTTCTCAAGACCTAGACTGCTGGAAGAATAATGATGAGGTGCTATCATTTCGTGTGCTTCTGTCTTCTACAAACACAACTTTAGTACCCAGTCCAAACTGAATGCAGTGAATGACAATGATGTCTGTCTTTTGTGACTGAGAAAATTTAAAAGTCATACTGCACAGATGTTCTTGATTTTTAACAGGTGTCCAATCCATTTTATTTCAGTGCATGGTTTTTTTTTGTGTGATATTTCTCTTTTGAGACATAATCTTCCATGAAGGGTTGTATAAAGGAGTCTGAAACACAACCGAGAAAGTCAATGGAAAATTTTGAAACATAATGAAGTTTAACCTTGGTTGAGCTACAGTAGCCGTGGGCAACACCTAGTCTGTATCACAGTGTATCATTTTACATAACATCTGGGCCTCTTGCTGCCGTTCAGCGTTAAATCTGACCTCATGATAAATTACCAGTTACCTCCCTGCCTTGTATGGTAAGTGAGGGGTGTTTCTAAGCAATGTACGTTTTGGAAGGTCGAATCCACAGCCAAGTGGTTGATTGTGAAATGAATAAACTAAATGAAAATTTCCTAAATTAATATTTTTGATTGGCTATGTCTTTGGCGTTCTCTGTGAATACGTGGGGGCCGAACATTAATTTTGCTTATCGCTGCTGCTTATTTAGTGCCATTGATCGGGCTTGCATTTTCTGCCTCATTTAGATCAATGAGGCAAGTTATTTGCTACAAAAGGCAAGTGATAAGTGATGAGTAATTTTAATTAAGCAAACGAGTTTGTCACAGATCTCAGGTGAGCACATGAGGGAAACAAAGGCAAGGGTCAGAAGTGTCATAAGGTAACCTGTGTGACCTTGAAATGCAGACACATGCGGCTGAAGCGTTTTGTAGAGTATGGCTGCTGAAAGTTGACCTCTCTGTTTTCTCAGGAGCAAGGCAAAATTGGTGTCACCTTCAATATTGGGATCATCGACATCAGTGTGAAGGAAACTGGTGTCCCGGTGAATGATGGAAAGTACCATGTGGTGCGCTTCACCAGGAATGGGGGCAATGCTACTTTGCAGGTGGACAACTGGGCCATCAATGAGCACTTCCCGACAGGTGAGCCGTCACATGCTAGCCATTCCAGCAAAATGCTGGTCTGGCCAGTCTGGCCTGCTGCACAATATATGCTGCTAATCCACCATCAGAACCAAAACAAATGCCGAAATAATTCTGAAAAGTTTAATCTCACCACTCTGCTTCAATCAAGTAATGACCATAGGCAGCAATTAGCAGAAGAAGCTTTCTTTCTAATTTTCCAATCGCTCATACAGGCTGATGAGGTATCAGATGGCTGTTTCTGGCTGACCAAGGACTCTCCTCATGAATGTGCTGGGTCCTTAAGCCTAGTTCATACTTTATGCCATCATGGACTCTTGCGTGTATTTATCTGTGCATGAGACAATTGCAGTTGGTGCATGAGAACACTGATGACATTCCACCGGACCAGCAGAAGGTAGATGTCTTATTGGGCTGAATGAAACTTTTTGCTCCTTCAATGATGTTATATATACAGTATATGCAGGTACTTCCGTACCATCTCGCACTGTTGATCACTGAAGGTGTCCATAATACAAGAACACCACTTCTACTCTTTCTTCGTTGAACTCTGCCCTGTGAAAGTCAGTACGGCCACCTACTGGAAACACCTCGCCATGCATTTCCTTGGGCTTGCAAAGTCGACACTCACTGACACACGAAAAGCCTGCTAGACCCAAAATCCAGGCCACATGCAATTAATCTGTGTGGACACCCATCATGACGAAATTTACATCACTTGCACTCTGTGCAGATCGTCACGGCACACGTAAAATTGAAATATGAATTGGAATTCAGGGGTCCGACCTCCTCACTTAATGTGCTCATTTATACTGCGTGGAGTTTTTGGTCAATAACCAGCCCTTGTTTCATGTTCTCTGACATGAAGGGAGGTACAGAATGTAGATGTAGACATTGAAAATGGGCCCCTGTGATCAGCGCCTCGTATGAAACTTCCCTGACTGTTCCTGAAAGTCTTGAACGTGACACTGTTTCTAACATAACATTGTAAATTCTCTGTGTACTTTAGTTATAGAAGTATAACTGTAGACACAGTAACCTGACTTTAAACCAGAGCTTGTGGTTGTTCACATATGTCAGGGCTGTTTCACATGCTGCCTATCAGGCTGCTTGTTCATCAGTCACCAGCTGTACTGCAGTCTCACATGTTACTGAAAAGTTACAGAAGGCCTCACAGTGCAAGCCTGTGGGCCATGGCAAAATGCCTGAAACCTCAGGGATGGCATGTGGTGTAACGTAAACAACGTGCTGTTCAGCCGTGCATATGTGTGTTTGATATTTACGTGTTTATCTCTAAAAAGAAGGTGCGTGTCTTTCAGGGTCAATCAGTGGGATCGTACAGCTTGTGAGGTTTCACGGTGAATAGTGCCACTTTGATGCTTCTGAAAGAGTATGAATCAGGAAGTGTGTGAGTCAGGAACTGCTGCTACCTAAGAAGAGCCATAAACAAGCATGGATGGAACACTTCTTCCTAAAGTGTCTCTCCAGACCCACTGGAAGCACCGCCTGGTCCTTTAGATGACACTACCTTGACCCTCTGTTAGAGGCATAGGGAAAGATTCCTGAGTTCTCCTGTCTTTAGTGCTACAGGGGCTGCTAACAGGTACATGACCAGTTATTTATAATCAGTGTAATGAGACATTCACCAGAGTATGTGACTTGATGGAAGCCTTGTTTGACCCCTCAGAGCATCATGCGAACCAATCTACTGACCTTGGAGAGCGGTAAACGAGGCGCAGCGACGTCCCTCGACACACCACATCTATAGCATCGTTTTAGCAGCGTCAAACATCTGTGCCCCGTTTCTGGTTCATTAGCATGTCTATATCAGTGTTCCCCTGCCAGCCTAGCCTACTGGGAAACATTTGACTCTCAACTCTTTAGGTGTCCGTGGATTGCAAGGGTGGCTCAGCGGAGCACTGCGGCTTTCAGCATGCAAGCCTTGTTTCCCTTGCAATAATGCAGCATCAACTGTTTTAATATACAGCCTGTCATACAAGAATAGCAATGAATTTGTATTCTATTTCCATGATCCTTGCAGGTGGATTTTTGGAAATTAGTAGATACGGGAGCTTGTGAAATGTATACATTTAAATTGTGAGAGCTGTATTCACACAGGATGGTGAATTTATCTGGCATGTCAAGAAGATTGTCATTACCATTTAATGCTGTTCCCGTTCCCCCCCAATGCAGTTGAGTTCACTTAACCCAATGGAGTCAGAGTGCATCTTATCATCCTTGTGCCACAGCCAGGATGAAGAAAAATCAACTCTTCCCCTGCAGGAGTACGGTGCTGCTCCTGGCATCCTCTTTAAGCATTTGACATGAGGCATAACAGCTGGAGGGCTAAATGGGGGCCATCCTTGCCAAGATACCTGTTAAATGTGTGGCATAATTGAGTGTCGGTGAAAAATGGCAGTCGGCATAATTGCCAGTTTCCAATTAACAGTAGCTCAGGCTTTCAAATGAAGTGCAAATGAATCCCGGAGTCAGGCAGTGTGCAATCAGCCAGGTTCACTCCAAAATCACATGGGAACTCAGAGCGTACAGATGTTCCCCCTCTTTGTGAAGGCAGTACAGGAAGAAGATTATGGAAATGCCTCTGAAATGGGAGTGCGGGCAAAAACACCAATGTGGACACAAAGGTGGAAAACTGACCGGAGCCCACTGTAGCTTTGTACTGTTTGACTTGGACTTTGTAAAAGATCTCAAACCCTACCAACGCTGGCAGAGATGTGGCCATCCACATGTCATGTTTGATGGATATAAGTGATGTTCCCTGTTTGGTGCACACGTCAGACTATGAGTCTCATCTTGATTTTGTGAAGTCCATAATCTTCAGCCCCATCAGTCCAGTTGAGGGCTTTGATCAGTCAGAGCCCTAAAAGACACTTACGGTCATTTGAAGGAGAGACACGCGTAAATCATGCTGAGCGTTTGCTCTCGTTGGATTTATTAGTCTCTTTGCCCCAGACTCTGTACCTCTCCCTGCCTTTGTTTTTCCCCCACCTTGTATTTTATGAAGAAGCTTGGGGAATTTTGAAATGTCTTTGCACAATCCTGGGAATATCTTGTTTGCATAGAAATTTGGAACCATCCTGTAGACACAACGTCCCTTGAACGCCACACATAAATTAGAGACAATCTCTAGACTGGCACATCATGGAAATGAAAGGAAATCACATACTATGTGGAATCACATACTCAAAATTTCTGAGCTATTTCCCTGTAATTTAAATAGTTTGATAATGCACATACATCTCCCTGCTTGGCAAAGCACAGAGATGCTGTCTACCTGCTCAAGTTTGCGGCAGCCGGCACTTACAAGCACTGAGATGTGCCTGCCGTTATTCCCAGCGGAGTGTCACTAAGGTAACCAGCCTGCTGTGAGTGATGGGGCCCAATATCATGAGCTTCAGAGACGCTGAAGTCTCCCCAGATCTGTTGCCGGGTTCCTCTATCATGGAGGTGCAACATGGCTGTGTATAGTTTGATTTTATTGGTCTCTCCCAAATAAGGCCTCCTCATCCTGTACAAAGCTGAGAATATATACTTGGCTTTGTGGCACAAGTCATGAATAGCAGAGTGTTTTTCACGATCAGGTCTCTGCAAAGGCTCTGGGCAGCCCTGCCTGTCAGATGGTATGATTTGCATGCCAAGCAGATGTCTCTGTTTAGACAGGGACTGCTGATCCAGGCGGATGTGTCCATCTAAATGAGGGATAGTCAGTAAATTGGGAGTGTGTATATGGAAAAGGGTAATAAAACAGAGGTGTCTGTTTATATGGGAAGCGGTAATCAAACCGCATCACTCTCAGATGATTAACAGTAATCGAAGGAATGACGTTCATCACAGAAATAAACGGCTCAGTGCCAACCATCACTATTTCGGAAGTACAAACTATATCAAGTGTGTGGAGCAAAGGCTATATGGCCGGAGGACATCCAGCACATATAGTTGCCACTGATTGAATTTCAGTAGTGAGATGGCTTCCTCGTGAAACCTGAGCAAACAAAAAAAGAGTCGGAAATGTAATGGAAGACCCCGGCCCTGGCCTTCTTGATGTGTGGTAAAGGGTGGTTGGTTTACCCCCACCATTTCATAGCAATCAAACCAAAAATATGTCAGCAAAAGTGCAGCCTTGAATATGCAGACATATGTAAACTGCATGAAAAGCAGCCAGCTTTGTTTATAGACCTGCTATGTGTCTGCACTTCAGAATTTGCCTCCACATGACCACACAAGATCCATCCCGCAGCAGCAAAACATCTGTCATACGTGTTGATTGCATCTCCCTGCATAAGCGACAGCTTGTATGAAGATAACATTTTAATACCAGGTGTGATGAAGACAGCATCCACGTGTTGGTCTGCTTCTTCCTACGGAGAAATGTAGGTGATTGTAGCCTGTAGTCATGGCTTGCTCTTTTCTGCCAACTCTCTAACAGACTATCAGTGGTTTGAATATGGCGTAACCCAACAGCACATAACCCTAGTGCACACGAAATCCCCCAGGAACTTCGAACTCAACAGGAACTTTGTATAGGAGGAGGTCTGGAACTGATTTCATTTTGAGACAAAACGTACCAGAATTATTGCACTGTGACATAGTGGTGGCACATGAAAGGACAGACGCAGACCTGGTGAACCTGACTACACTGAAACAAGCCACACAGAGTTGAACTTCTAAGAATCTTTTAAGAATTCTCTTAAGAATTTCTGGAAATGTGCTGTGGTAATGTTCAGACTTCAATGGTCTTATATATGGTTCTAACCTGAACTAAAACATGGTTAAGCATCTGTTAAACTTTGACATAAAATTTGCTGGAATTAACTTTTTCAAACTGTTTTTAAAGGCAACAGTGATATTGAGCGTCTTCAGATGGCTAATAAGAAAATCCCATTCAAATATACCCGGCCGGTTGAAGAATGGCTACAGGACAAAGGTAACCTTCCATATCAGAGCCGTTTTATTCTTTCTGTTGCTTAAGCAAAAAAATGTTCCTTTACCTATAAATGAATGTGTTCATTTCTGCTCTGACTGGTATTGTGACACAATATTCCTTATCACACTCAGAACCATGGCATGACATATTGATCCTTAAACTCGGTTGAAGGGACTTTAAAGTTACACCATTCTACCTATCCTTTCACACCAACACATGCCACATTTTTGCCTTTGGGATTAATCCATACTCTCTATCTATAAAATTATGCATGAACTTGAAATGGAGTAAGTCCAGGAATCCCGACCAGAAAGTGTAGATATTCCAGGATAATCTGTGGATTACGGAGGCTGGCTGTGGCAGTCCTGCTCAGGACTGGGCATCGTTTAAAATCTTTCGATGCCAATACCAGAATGATACCTTGATTTCATTCCTGAACAAACATTTTTTTTATACCAATATGTTTTTAAATCAGTTTCAGCAACAACAAGAATACATTAAACATTACATCACTAATCTTTTATTTGAACAAGTCATTTTGTTAGTTATTGGTTAGTTACTGGGGGCATCGATTGCGATCGTAATGGGATACAGCCTTTTATTTATATTTTACCAGGGCTCTCAAGTTTCATCAAAAGTTTGGAGTGAGATTACATCTGTTAGGGGCACAGCAGGTTTCTCACGGTCAATGCATGACACTTCACAGCCCTGCCTACCGCATTCCACTTCCACCCTGTCTGCACTCCGTATGTGTGCGCATCCATGTAATAAAGTGCAAGCAGTGGGATCACATGCAACAAATGCTGCTTTCTGATTGGCTAGTAGGTGGCTTTTAACTGTATAACTCGATCAGGACAGCTATGAACTCGGCGGAAAACTCCACTCCATTTTCCTGCACCTCGTCCATTAATTCTATGTAACGGGACACCTTGGTGGGTGTTGTTCTTTACTTCTGTGAGCGTGTGAACTGGTTGAAATGCGCGTGTCTCATAGTCAATGTCTGAGACATGAGAGCCCCGATTTTGCTTATACAACCCGTGATATGTTTGTAATTCATAAATAAATCTGGCCAGCAGATCAATATTTAATTTTCCACAGAATAAAATAACAATGTAACAGTGCTAATAAGCGCTGGCATGTTTCACTGCCGGCACCGGCTGGAGACACAGGAAAAAGGTATTCAATCTTATTGAGGTATGAAAATAATACCGTCTACTTTTTTTTCTGTGCTTCCGCATAACTTCCATGTTGGCACCAGTGCTCGTGGTCAAGCTATCAGCAAATTTATCACTGTAAGCGTCTCCACAACAGTATCTCCGAGGACCTGCAATCGGAGTTCTGATAATCTCGCTCACACACGTAAGCATGTAAGCACACACACTCATTCTCACTCTCCAGGTGTTTCACGTGACATAGGAGGATGTGGTCAGCTACTATATGGGGGGCATATTTGCAAGTCGCATTGGTGCAGCTAGTTATAATATTTAGTCGCACTGTCTCCAAAAATGGTTGTGAAATGCGACTAAATGGTTGCAGCCTGGAACCTGGTGGAGCCACACTTTTGATTTCTGAGACATTTTTTACACTACGCAAGAGATAAAAATGACACATACACACGCAAACCAGTTTGTAAGTTTGTCTCTGAGCATATGGTTTTCCTCCGGTGTATAAGACGTGCTCGTGCAATGTTATATTAGACAGCCAATCACCAGTCATCTTAGATATTTACACAAGTATGCTGCATGCTTATTAGCTCACAAACCGTGAGATTCACTGTTTGGGTATCGAAATTTGGGAAAAAATCGATTATCGATTGGGTTGGAGCATTTTAGTCGGTACCACAAAAGTACTGAAGTTCAGTACCCAGCCCTAGTCCTGCTACTCTCAGCCTGCAAGAGGGGCTACTTCTTGCTAAAAGAGTACATTAATAAGTGCTCAGTGACAAACTATCAAGTTCCTTTAACGATCCATATAACACTGAATGTATGCCAAGTGCCCTTACTGATGCTAAACGCATGAATCTTTGTGCCATTTTCCCGTCATGCCAATAGGAGTTGTTCTCCCAGGGGAAGCTATCCTGACCCATAAAAAGCAGTGTGTGAGAGCATGTGAGATGCTGTATTTAAGCACTGCCGTGTTGGACTGTGCACTGTGGTCTGTACTAAAACCAAAAAACCATGTTTCCTTTCAGACCCGTAGGTACTGTCATCTTTTCTCGCTTTTGATCTGTGCTGCTTCAGAACACACCATAAAGTGATATTCCATTTACTTGCCATCTTTAATGGGGGAGAGGCCACACCACTGTCTGAGTCTCTTCTCTGTCCAAAGCTGTCACTTGCCTCTGCTTTTCCCTGCAGGCCGCCAGTTAACAATCTTCAACACCCAGGCCACCATCAGTGTAGGAGGAAGCGACCGCGGGAGGCCATTTCAAGGTCAACTCTCTGGTCTCTACTACAACGGGTTGAAGGTGCTTGCCATGGCAGCAGAAGGCAACCCCAACATCCGGACCAATGGCAGCGTGCGCCTAGTGGGCGAGGTGCCCTCGGTGCCAGGCTCGGGCACAACCACCTCTATTCCACACGAGATGTCCACTACCTTCATCGAGACCACCACCACCATGTCCACCACCACCACACGCAAGCACAGGTCCTCCCCCACCATCCAGGTACGCAAAGAACAAAGTTCACTGAAGACCCCTGATGTGGCTAGCTGGGGGGGTCAGGTCCAGGCAAAGTTACAGAGCTGCGTTTAAAGTGCTCGGGTGGCACATATTTGCATTCCCATTTGTTTAAGGTCAGACTCTTGCCTCTGGCTTAAAGGGCGCGTCGATCCCATTTAAGATTTAGCTCACCCAACTCGCTCGATTCTTGTGCTTTGTTGAGCTCTCCATGTGACTGACAAAGTCACTAAGGCACATGCTGGATGTCATCTTATTGACTGTTTTGTGCACATTGACTGTTATTTATGCCCCAGTAGTAACAGTACTGAAGTTGTGTCTGTAGTCTAAGGGTCCTAGGGACCTGCTTGACACCAAGAAAACTTGTGTCTTCACGCCTATGCAGAACTCGACAAAGATCAGAAACCTGAGGGCAGGACATTACAGAAGCAGTGGGCTCAATTGTCTCGAAATAACAAGCCCGTCCGTAACCTGAGATTTACCTTAACGGTCACTTAGTCCACTGGGTTTAGTCATCTGTCTCAGAATTGAAAGGGAGAGGAAGCTGGATGGTGACTCTCAGGGGTTTTCCTAGGAGGCCAGGATAAGGAGAATGGCTCCTGGTGAGAAGACATCATTAAACTGAAAGGCAGGACGGCAGCCGGTTGGGGGTGGGGGCTGAGCGTGTGTCTCTGTTTGGTAGGCTATCATGGTGCCATATGAGAGTACTTACATTTGGGAATGAGTTTGTCTGTACATTGTTTGCATGGTTTGTTTATTCTGTGGTTGGACCTCTAGCCTGTAGCTCTTCAATTAAGAAAGGGACATATCACTTGTCTCTCACGTGGCACAGGTCATCCCGGGGGGGTGGTCACAGGGATGTATTCTTTTAGCACAAATTGGAAAACTTCCCTTCAATGATGAAAGATGAGGACTATCATATTAAGACTCGAGTGAGCGCAAACAAGGATGTTGAAGCCAAACTGAGCGTGTCATTGATATGGGGGTAATGTGGGTACGGCATGAGAAACGTCCTCTGGTACATGCCGTTTTCTATGTCCCGTGCGGATTGTCTGCTGTACAAAATCATCTCTATCTTGGGATCTTCAGTTACATCAGAGGTGTCATTGCTAATTTGTTTCTGGTTATTTTTTCATCTTGGTTTTATAGCATTCTGCTGATATCATTCTTTTTTATTGGTTGGCTTTTCTTTGAAGCATTCAAGTAATTTATCTATTGTTCTGACAAAGGAAAGCAGTAGAATGATGTACGTGTGGAAATAAAGGTAAAATAACAAACTTTGATTGTACGAGATATCAGTTTGCTCCTTGATGGTCGATGCTCCTTTGATCGTAACAAAATGCCTGCATTTACATATTAGTCTCAGCATCAACATTTGTTCATAAGAAAAACCATACCATAGTAAAGCTGAGTTTTATTCGCATTCTACGCAGTCAGTCAGTCTTGCTCGACAGTAGTTGATTTTCAAGTGCTCAGCTTCCTTACGTAGCTTTTGTAAACATAGTGGTCGAGGTGGTTATCTCACCATTATTCATGGACAAGCTGATAATTATGTGTCATCCTTTGGGGTCTGTAATGACCATCATATCAATACATGGTATACATCCCGTATATCATAGCAGCCAGACTTTATGACCAATGTTTGTTATGAGTTATCACAATGAGGGTCACAATGATACTAATAGTAAGTGTGATCATCTGTAGCGGCAGCATCATAAACTATACATACATACATATATACACACACACATAAATACATTGTGTGTGTGTGTGTGTGTATGTATATATATATATATAAAAAATATCCACCCATCATCCATATATTTTCTGAAACCGCTTATCCTACTCAGGGTCACGGGGGGTAGGGAGTGTGTGTGTGTGTGTGTGTTTTTATGACATTGTGGGGACCATTTTTCAGGTCCTCACAAAGATCTGTCAATGCAATCAAAAAAGTAAAAATGCCAAGTCTCGTATTTTTTTGGTTACTTATGGTTAAGGTTAGAACTGAGTAGGGATTAAGGTCGTCATGTCGTGTTTAGAGTTTTCCCCATAGAAATGTAGAGAGTCCCCACAAAGATATAATTAGAAACCTGTGTGTGTATGTGTGTGTGCGTGCATGTATGTATATCTGCAGCATCTTTTGGCACAGGGGACACTTGCTGCCAGCAAGGATAAAGTATCCTTGTGGTGAAATGCTTGTGAATGTGTACTCTATGGTCTTCCTTAGCATCCTTTATGTAATGGGTTACAGAATATTTGATATATGACAGTAGGCAATTATTTGATTATCTGATGCATGACAGTCGATGTGATGTGTCTTTATGAGACCTGTCAGGAGGCAATCGTCTTTGGGCCTCCTGACCTCATTTTCCCCAAAAATTATTCATAAAGGGGGGAAATGTTTGGCATCATCTAAGGCTTGGGCGTTGACCCCAATCATCTTACACATTCTCCTTACCAGACAGACCTCTGGGAGTCGAAGTATATCTGTAGTGTCACAAACGTTCTGCAAGAATATGCTCTCTGGGAATCCCCATACAGTCACTGGAGTACAGTGAAAAAGACATTCTCAGTGATGACCTAATAGGTCAGGACTGTCCATTGGTTGAGATGCACATGAACCAAGCATCTTGAGATGATCTACAGTGTAAGGAAGCAGAGTCTCTGGGGTTTTTTTGCACATGTAAGTGGTGGGTTCCTGGGGCTCTGCATGCATATCGCTGACTTGGTAGGGATAGCTAGAGAAGCTTTGTTTTTTAAAGGTTTAATGTCACGTGGCTCATGTCTGGGATGAGCAAAAACCAGGCAGAGATCAATGTGCTGGCCTAAATCTCCAAACTGCCATTATTGATGCCATAAGTCCTAAAGTGAGTAGCTCTGAGAGATCACAACAAACATACTTTATTAGATACCAAGGCTTGTACTGGCAACAAGAGCAGTAACAATGTCCCAATAATCACTGCAGCCCTTGCCTGAATTCAGTATGATAGAGGGAAATGTAACCATGTCTGAATGTTGTCTGAGAGTACATCCACAGAAGTGACCTCCACTGTCCTTGGAGTTTAGGCTGGCTTACATCCTGGAGGCAAAATGAAGGCTCATAACTCCTCAGGTGCCGACAAGGAGCCAAGTAGTCATCACCACTGGATCACAACTGAAGTCATGTAAACGATGGTGCGACGTGCTGTGCACCATCTCTGAATAAGCCATTGACGTATTCATCTCTATACAGCCCTACAGCCCCATTCGTTCTATTTTCGGCATTGGCCAGAATTCCACGTCTATCAGAATCACCATGTGTCACAACAAATGACACACTATCATGTGTGGTTTCCCTTTGAATGTTGTTCTTGTTTGTTCTTTTTCCTACAGTTTGGATGGCACCTTTTGAGCAAGCTCTGTTTTGAGTATGACTGATAAATCTACTTAGTCCATGTCATACTGCTGTGGCGTCCAGGAAAGCTGTCTTACTCTTTACTCCATCTTTACTTACCACCCCACGATAGTCAGCAGCACTGTTCTCTCTGTAATCCCTCACATTGGAATGTAATATTTGGGTGGCTCTGGCTTTTCTCTCTAAAATATTTTGCATTGCCCAACAAGTCTATCTTTATCTGTGCTACTCTTGTTATGACAGTTTTTTTATTTCTTCAAAGTACATTCCAGCTGCCAATGAGGCAGCTGTAAGCCTCACCTATTGGTCGCTACTTTTCATGTAACTTCTGCCAAAACTGTTTAATTGCCAGAATGAGTTTCATTTCTGGTGCAAAATTTTTATAGGTATGTGATACAACTTTTTTAAACATGTTATTTGGTGGTGTTTTATGTTGGTTGGTTGTGTTTTAGTCATTGGATGAGTTAGACAAACTGGGTCTTGGTGATCTCTTGGGAAAGAGAATGTGCAGTCAGCGGGGTTCTGTGGTAGCTGCTTCAGGCTAATGCATACACATTCATTTTTTGTTATCTCAGGATGTCAGAAAAAGCCTGAGCCTCACAGTATTTTATGAACTTTTATTTGTGAACAGTAGGAAGTTTTGATTTTGACAAGACATTTCTGTCTCGGCACCCACATTTAGGGCTGACTCTGCAAAAGTTGAGCCAACACAAGTAGCAAGAGCTGACAGGGAGACGTCATAGGTGATGGTACCTGAGGGTAGTTGTACTCTTGTGTGAGTGTTGAGTGCTTTTTTTTTAGCAGTGGTCGTGGGATCTGATTTTAGATTAATCATCAGCATATAAATAAAAAGAGATGATCACCCGGCAATATAAAATTGCAGATTTTCAGTCTAAATTATTTGATTGGTGGCCTTTATTTTGACCAAATACCAGTTTTGAGGATGACGTATAATTAGGGATGCTCTGATCCATCAGCCACCGATTTATTATTTGTCGATATTCATTCTAAATAGTTTGATTGGAGCTCTCCATAAAAGTCGATCAGAAGAGCCAATCAAATAACAAAATATGAGACACATCTCTGTGGACGTCCAAATGGCTTCACCAGTCTCACAGCTGTACAAAGTATCCAGGTGCAATACTTGAAACAGCTAGAGTAACCAAGTCCAATGTCTTTAGAAATGAATTTGAGGACATCTTCCAAAAATGCCAGAAAGTGCCAAAAATGGGTTGATGTCACTTAATATAAATTGTAATTCCTTTGGACCATTCAGGGTCTTTTTGGTGGGGTCAATCATCTAGCTGTCACTGCTACTAGCTAATACTAATGTGGTGATCATCTTTTTGTGAGGAATCAAATCATGTCGTCTGGTATTGCTTTTATCAAAGTTGAGATTGTGGATTTTGGCTCATGATCTCCTGGCTTATAGAGATGTGCATGGAAAACGGGTTATATACACAACACACATATAAAAGTATTGAATTGAAACTGTTTGTTTGCCGTAGTCTGATAGGCAGGGGCACTGTGTGTGTGGGGGGGGGGGGGGGATTTAGTGACAGAGGTCCT
>JAODKC010000028.1:13899892-13913873 GCA_026777985.1 Mormyrops attenuatus
AATATGATATGCTTTCATAGGGCCCAAAATCTTTAGCAACGCCCCTGCTTATAATTGACATTTCCAGTGATTGTTTGTCTGAATGAAGGTTGTTTTCAAATTGATGTCAACTTAGGTTTTGTTATTGAGGATTATTGGCCCAGCCTTTACAGGTATGACAGCTTCAGCTCTTCTGGGAAGGCTGACCACAAGGTTTAGGAGTGTGTTTGTGGGAATTTTTGACCATTCTTCTAGGAGAGCATTTGTGAGGTCAGACACTGATATTGGACGAGAAGCTTGGTTTGCAGTCTCCACACTAATTTATCCCAAAGGTGTTCTATCGAGTTGAGGTCAGGGCTCTGTGCAAGTAAGTCATGTTCCTCCACATCTGATGCACTCATCCATGTCCTTATAATATGACCTTGCTTTGTGTACTGTTGCACAGTCATGTTGGAATAGGAAGGGGCCATCCCCAAACTGTTCCCACAAAGTTAGGATCATGAAATTGTCCAAAATGGCTTTGAATGCTGCATCATTAAGAGGTTGTTTCATGGAAACTAAGGGGCCAGGCCCAACCTCTGAAAAACAACCCCATACCATAATCCCCCCTCCACCAAATTTTACACTTGGCACAATGCAGTCAGGCAAGTAACATTCTCCTGGCGACCACCAAACCCAGACTTGTCCATCGGATTGCCAGACAGAGAAGCGTGATTCATCACTCCAGAGAACACGTCTCCACTGCTCTAGAGTCCACTAGTGGTAAGTAAGTAAGTAAGTAAGTAGAGCTTTATTGTCATCCCAAACAATACACAAAGTATACAGTGAGACGAAATATCCTTCTCCATGATCATTAGTGCAACATAAAACACAACAACATACAAGACAGACCACATGAGGGTGAGAGGGGTAATAATTTTTACACTATATACATATATATATCTGAATGTGAATGAATGTGCATATATACGGGGTAAGTAAAGTGAGTAAGTTATATTGTGCAAATTAGGCAAGTTGTGCAAGAGTGCAATACGTGTGTAAAGGTCCAGGTATGCATAGATGTAGACATATTCACATTAGCAGCCATAACGGGATTGAAATTAATAAATATGAAGTATTACGAAGTGCGGTGCAGGGTGTGCAGTAAAGAGTCAAGTGCAGGGGGTGGCAGCGTGCTGTTCAGGAGCCGGACTGCTTGGGGGAAGAAGCTATTGCACAGGGGTGCAGACCTGCTCCTGATGCTACAGAATCTTCTTCCGGATGGAAGAAGGCTAAACAGTTTGTAGGTGGGATGGTACCGGTCAGTCACAATGCTGGTGGCCTTACGGATCCAGCAGGAAGTGTAAGTGTCCTGCAGTCTGGGGAGATAGCTGCCGATGATGCGCTCAGTGGTCTGCACAATCCTTTGAAGGGCTCTGCGGTTGGAGGCATGGCAGTTTCCGTACCAGACTGTAATAGAAATGGACAGAATGCTCTCGATGGTGCCCCTGTAGAAGGTAGTGAGGATGGGTTTGGGGAGGTGCACCTTTTTCAGTCTCCTCAGAAAGTGCAGGCGCTGCTGGGCTCTTTTGGTGAGGGAACTGCTGTTGCTGGTCCAGGAGAGGTCGCCTGTGATGTGAACACCAAGGAATTTGGTGCTCTTCATACTCTCCACTGCGGCGCCATTGATATTCAGCGGGGGATGATCATCAGTCTTGGTCTTTCTGAAGTCGGTAATCAGCTCTTTTGTTTTGTCGACGTTCAGAGACAGATTATTGTCCTTGCACCAGACTGCCAGTTGTCGTACTTCTTCCCTGTATGTTGTCTCATCATTGTTCTTGATGAGTCCTACAACAGTGGTGTCGTCCGCAAATTTAATGATGTGATTCGTGTTGGAGTTGTGTGTCAGGAGCGTGAAGAGAAGCGGGCTCAGCACACATCCCTGGGGGGCGCCTGTGTTCAGCGTGATTGTGTTGGAGCTAATATTGCCGATCTGGACTGTCTGGTGCCTTCCAGTGAGGAAGTCCAGAATCCAGTTGCGGGTGGAGGTGTTCAGTCCGAGCAGGTCCAGCTTGGCGATCAGCTGCTGAGGGATGATAGTGTTGAATGCTGAGCTGAAGTCGATGAACAGCATCCTCATGTGGGTGTTTCGGTGTTCCAGCTGTGACAGGGACAGGTAAAGTGCAAGTGAGATTGCATCGTCTGTTGATCTCTCCGTGCAGTATGCGAACTGCAGTGGGTCTAGCGTGGGAGGGAGCAGGTTCTTCATGTGGCTCAGGACTAGTCGCTCAAAGCACTTCATGGCGATTGGAGTAAGTGCTACTGGGCGGTAGTCGTTGAGCTCGGAGACGGTGGCCTTCTTTGGAACAGGTCTGATGGTGGTGGCCTTGAAGCACTGCGGGACGACCGCTTGCCTCAGGGAGGTGTTGAAAATGTCCACAAGGATGTCAGCTAGCTGGTCAGCGCAGGCTCTGAGCACACGTCCACACATGTGCTTTACACCACTGCATCTGACACTTTGATGTATGGCTTGGATGCAGCTGCTTGGCCATGGAAACCCATTCCATAAATTTGGCACATGAAGTGACCAACCCTAAAGTCCAGCAAAAATCACCCAAACAGGTACACCACAGACAACAGTTACTGCACTTACTCTGCCTACACACATATACCTAAACAAAGACCAAACAAGGTCAAACAAAATCCACATCAATACACCTTCAATCACAAAAGACCTTCCACCTCTCACACCATCATACTCTTCCTTACACACAGCCATACCTCTCACATACTGATATTCTTACACACAGGCATACCCCGTATTAAACTTTCCATCATACACTGCCAAACTGTATTACATGCACCATCAAACTCTCCTTCTCGCAATGTCACGCTTGTCACAGTTATCACACACAGACATACTCTTAGACAGCCACATTACAGCATGCCTGACAAGTATGACTGTGTCACGGACATTGTAACAGACTGTCTGACAAGTATGACAGGTTTTAGCCTACGTGGCCCTCGTGTTTTCTCTATCAAACTATACTTTCTGCTGTCATCTTCTGGGAGCTGGAACTGGAATATCTTTTACACTGCTTCATTTACCAGACAGTTTCTTAGGAAAACTCATACAAGCATGCCATAATACAGACAGAGATTCACAAAAGCCCACCCTAAATCAAGCACCAACCCTTAACCTGGCTGCATCTCTCTTCCTCTTCCCTTGCCTGATCTCAACATTGGAGGCATCTAGAGGGCTTAGCCTGTAGCAAGAATGCCCACATGTACACTTACCAACTTATCTACATGACATTCCCATCGCTTCCTCTATTACAATTGTGGATCAAGAGATAATCACCACTGTCATCACTATCAAAGTATAGTGCTTTTTGCTCTGTGACATGTAGATGACTGGAATGTTTCTTTTATTCATTAAGGGCAAATGCATTTTCTAAGCTGGAAAGCCTTGGGAGTTTGTTATAGCCATACTTGCCAAGTCATCACTGTGGGCTGTTTGCCACAAGGGCGATGGTCTAACCAGCACAGCCGTCCATCTTCCCGGAGGCACGCTGAAACGGGATCATTTATCTCGACGGTCACAACAGGAAAGCGGGCCAGCTAATACGGGACGGGCGATACATGGCAGGTTTCAATTATAGATTCCCATCTCCAGGCTCAGCACACTGGAGAGGAAACCACGGTAACGGATAAGGGGCTGGTGAGCAAACTGAAAAGCAAAGCAAATTCCGACTCACGGGATGGGGCAGATGACTTCCAGCAGGCAGACAGCACCTTCCTTTGAAGCATGGTCACAGTAACTATACACTTAAACCTATCCTACCTTTTGACGTTGGCTTGGGGGTGACCAGAGTCTGATATCCTAACCACCTTCTCATACCCGTGCCCAAGGCAAAGGTAGGCCACTGTGTGACAAGCCCTCGGGAAGGAGAATGCAAAAGCAGAAAGCGCTTCCTCTCATTGTGCTGTCTGTACCTCATCATGATGGTTGACCTAGATGCAAGTCCTTTGGCTCTCTCCCTTCTCCATGTTCCACAGCACCAGGCCTGGCTCCACACTTATTTCACCCTCCTCCCTCTATGGGATCAAACAATATTGACCGAAAGAGGTGTTGCCCCAGGGCTTGTCTCTTAGATCAAACATTTCCTCTCTTTCTGTCAGACATCAGACGACATTGTATCATCGGCCGAGTGCTCCAGCGATGACGAAGACCTGGAGGAGTGCGACTCGGGACAGGCAGGTGGGCTAGGTCAGTTTCCCGTCGTTTCACGTACTACAGAGGAACCGCGCCGACGGCATCGGCCCTCATGGAAAGAGTGTAACAGACTCACTCACTGACTGAATCTCAAAACTAAAATACAAAATTAATGAACAGACATGACATTGGGTTTCGAGGCAGTCTAAACAATGAGCTACACTCAACCATGGGGTTTTGAAGCGGTCAACACGGTCGCGGACCGATACCGATTTTGTCCTCTCTGCACCTTTTAGCCACAAGAGCTAAATCGGCGTCGCCGCATGCCGTGTTCTCCGCACGGATGCTACAAAATGTATCGCGCTGCTCGGACTATGACGCGATACATTTTGACACGACAGATATCGTATTTTCCCTTCCCCTTTTTACAAAGCGCTTCCGGCACAATGATACACAGGGTAACGGCACTTCTCAAACTCCATTCTCCTTCCCCTATGTTTAGCTTCAGCTTGTAAACAAACATCTTAATAGAGCACAGATGTCATCGAATTTCTGTGTAAGGTGTCTCCCCTTTGATTTCCTTACCTTTTTTCCCTTTCGAGAGAAACTTTCCTCTCGCTGTCAGTCCAGTGTTTCCAGGCAAAATATGAAAAACATCACCTGCGGAAGAAGAAAATCAAAGTTTAGTGTAACTGCTTTTGAGAGGACTTGGGTACAGCTAACACCAACTACAGGGATGGGGGGCAGGGGGCTTCAATTTCAATAGCAGAGATGAACAAGAGAACCCAGCCAAAAACCATAAAGGGGCCTCATCTTGCCTGGGTCTCGCTTGTATATGCTGTGGCCTTGCAAATGCAAATGGCTCAGAAAGTCAATCCAGTCTCACCAGTAGCCCCAGGCTCAGCCCAAGTACTCTCAAAAAAAAAAAAAAAAAAAAAAAAGACCCAACCCTTATGTAGCCCCCAAGTTTCTGTGTGTGTATATATATATTATATATATATACACACAGACATATGGGATCGATCGATCATCCGAGTGGTCGCATTTACACAGAAATTCACGCCGCCACATTCTAACCCCACACCATTTGACGGTGAAGGCTGCATGATATTGTTTCTATGTCTGTTTGCTCAAAACACGCATGCCTGTCTCAATCATTTCCCTTCGGTTTATTTTAATCCTCCTTTTAACACTCTTCACGTTTCGCCTCATTTTGCACCGCATGAATTTCTGGTGGCTGAAAACATTCTGCGCCTCTGCCTTTTTTTATAGTCTCTGTGCTGTGAATGTTTCCAATTTGATAAGCAAAGGCAACAAAATCTTTTCTTGCCATCAAACCCTTTCTGACCACTTCTATTCCAACATAAGACAGTTATGTGTTAAAGAATGATTTTGAACCTTGCCCATCCACCTCAAAACCTTTAAGCATACGTATATATTCTGTCCCTAATGCAGATGGCATAAAAAGAATTTTCGTGCCACACAGTGTTCTGCTTTCCTCACCGTTCGTTTGTCATTGCACAATCCAACAGAAGCCAATTAACCCCTCTGGCGCATGCGCTAAGCCTGGCACCACAGAAATGTCTGTCCATCACAGAGTCTTAGTCTGTTTGTTACTTGTTGGATCTCCTGCCCCCCTCCCTTCACCAGCCACGATGGAATTCCAGGGGGTGGCTAGTGCTAGCATCAGAGTGTATGTGGTATCCTCACCCTTTTATCAGTTAAAATAGTCTTCTGGAACAAGAGCCACAAGTGCAGAGCAGGGGGTCACATAACAACCAGAGACCTCACAGGCTTCCATCTGGGTGACACCTCATCTGAAGAGTAGAGGAACCAAGAGAGAACAGAAGAAAATACAAAGTCAGAGGCTGTACCATTTACTGAGTTCTAAGTTTTACCCAGTCTAGCATAGGTCCAACCTGAGAACGGACGAAGGAAGGACTAGCCCAGCATCCAATTCTGTGGCACTCTCCTAGGATTCCTCTGGCTTCTCCCCACGGCATTCGAGCAAAGGCCACGGGAACAGAGACGACAGCCTGGGCAACCGAAACAATTAGCCTGAGCTAACGTCACCCACGGCCTCTGGTCAGGCCACCACTGACCTCTGTGACCCCTGCATGCTGTACCTTCTGCTTTCCCTAAACGCAACTTACTCGAAGCGTCAACGCGTCGCGCCACTAAACGATCCGCTTCCAGCCAGTTTCCCTGACTCACGTCCAGGCTGCACGCCCTACATGTGTTTCAAAGCTACTAACCAGACAGACAGACGCATGACCGAGGTGACGATCAGCCAGACCGTCCCTCTCGACTGCGCCTGTTTCAGTCTGTGCATCCGGTCGTTCGTCTATGACAGTGTGTGAACCTTTATAGCGCTTTACTCTTTCTTCATTTGGCACATTCTAAATTGATGTCTAAATGACATATTTACTATTTATTATCATCATTGTCATTCTAATGAGTTTCTGTTTTCTGGAACTACTTTGGGCATGGTCACGTGGGCTCATTATCAGCTACTTTCAACATAAGGAATATAAAGAGACTAAAAAGAAGTGGTGGGGGTGGGGGTGGGGGTGGGGTGGGTGACTGACGAGATAAAACTTCAAAAAGAGCCCACAAATGACCAGCGTAGAAAGTGGTTCCAGACATGGGTTAAGCTTTAGACTTTTTAGATTTTATTCTGAGAGATAGACAGGGCTGATTGAGCGACGACGGCCTGAGAAGTTGCAGTTTAGGGTTGGTGAGCCGTCAGTGTTAGATTTGTGTTTTCTCTCCTCGATGGGCATGTATATGCTCATTGTCTGTATATCCCCATCCCTTCCTTACAGCCAAAAGCTCTAATGCCGCCCGAGCGCCTCGTACCGCCTTTACATGGACATGGCAACTGACTTACACATTCAGCCCCCTCATCCTCATCTCCTATGTAGTCTGTTCATAGGTCCGACTCTCCTCACAGCTGTTGGGAAAATGTACAGCCATGCATTCATTCGAGACAAACACGAGCGAGTCAGTCCACTAAGCAAAAACTTTACTATTATCGCAATCGATAAAAAAAAAAACAAAAAACTATGTAGATATCTATCAAACAAGCAGAATGTTCTAGATGATGTACAGTTTTTTGTAAAAGATATTTATCAGAGAAAGAAGGCACAAGATGACAGAACATGGGTCACATTATTTTTCACGTCACGTGGTACGGATGTATGTGTCGTCGCCTCCCCGTACCACGTATCCAATGACGATGACGACGACGACTCGGTTTCGCGGCGCTCTGTCTAAACTGAACTGCACTTGTTCACGAGCATTCTCACACAACTTTCTTTTGTAAATTTTCTTTCTTCATGCCAAAATCATGCGGGCAATTTGTTGATGTAAGTTGACCGAAAACTACCTGGTATGCTCCCTTGCCTCCGCCACCTTTTTTGTTAGCCTTTTCCAGGTTTGCTTTTTCAGTTTTTTTTTGCTTGTTTTGCTTTAATTTTGAACCTTCTTAAAAACCTTATTATTTTATTTTATACTCTTGCCTTCTTTACTTTGTGAATGGCCATTTTCTATAATGTGTGTGCCTGCTTCATCTGTGTTTATCGTTCTTTTCTTTTATCGAGTGTATTTTTATTTATTGCCATTTACTACCCTCTGTGATGATTCAAATTACTGATGTACGCCCATGGGGCGAACCCTCCTTCACATGTCTCAGAGGGCAGTAAGCAAAGATGGCAGCAAGCCCTTGAATGCCATTTATTTATTTCCCTATCTGTTCGTCTGCTTATCTGCCATTTGAGTTGCCGTATGTATGCAATGTGTGAAGACTCTGGTTTCTCTTCACCTCACACCCTAACGACACCTTCTCGTCTCTTTCATTCCCAGGAGGAGAGTTGTTAGTAATCCCCATAATCGAGCCCTTAGACGCCGGTCCCCTAGCTAGCCGTGCACCTTCCATCCCCCTCCCCCTCACCGTTACCGAGAGCTCCAAAGCGTCCACCGAGGCGGGCTTACCTCGCGTGCCGGACCAAGGCGCCGACGATTACCGCGATGGCTCGGTGATATCTGGGTATGGCTCAGGGCGAGCGCTCGACTCTAACCTGCCCCCTACCGATGATGATGATGATGGTGACGATGAAGATTTTTACACCGCCTTCTCCTTGGTAACAGATAAGACCTTGTCCACGTCGGCCTTCGAAGGGGGCTACAAAGCTCATGCGCCTAAGCGGGAATCCAAGGACTTTAGACCTAACAAAGCCGCTGGGTCCGGTAGGACTACCACTACCACGGCCCCCAAAGCCCCTGCGGGCAAAATGAATAACCCAGAGCTAAAAGCCCAGCCAGACCTAGTGTTACCGGCACCTCCCCTGCCCACTTCCCGCCAGCTAGACAGCACAAAGCCGAAGAAGCGCCTAATAACCTCCCCCGTGTTCCGTGATGTACCCACAGCAAACCCCACGGAGCCGGGCACCAAGCGCGTTCCGGGGGCTTCCGAGGTGGTCCGCCAATCTAGCAGCACCACGGGAATGGTCGTCGGAATAGTTGCCGCAGCTGCTCTGTGCATCCTCATTCTCCTGTATGCCATGTATAAGTACAGGAACAGGGACGAGGGATCGTACCAAGTGGATGAAAGCAGGAACTACATCACCAACTCAGCACAGAGCAATGGTGCTGCTCTCAAGGAAAAGCAGCAAAGTGGAAAACTCAGTAGCAAGAAACAAAAGAACAAAGACAAAGAATATTACGTCTGAGAAAAAAAAAACACACACGCCAAGCAATTTACACGAAGGAGCTAAAGGAGTCGGCAAACTCGCCCTGTAACATAAAGCACCCTTCCTTACCCACTTACTTAAACTACCGCCAGCGTACTGAGAAAGCCGATAGCTACCTTAGGCATCGTCAATATCTTCTATTGGGCCCGAGATGTAACCCGCCAATTGGCTTAGATTACTTTATGGTTCCATGATTCAAGTGACTATTAGAGGTACGTCATCCTTGGTGTAAACCTCATTTGTTGTAACCCTGTACAAAGAAACAAACGATGCAAAAAAAATTAACTTTGGCTGTTTCGAGCATGTATGAGACATGTAGCGCCGGTAATTACAAAGTGTGGGTCAGGAAAACAAAAAAAACTTAAACAATCATTGTAGAAGAAGAAGAAAAAATGACTTTTGCCATAACAAAAGATGACTAATTTGTATAGTTTCTACATTACTATAAAGTGTGGTGTCTCATCATTTTTGCCACGAGCAAAAATATATCTATCTATCTATATATACACACACACAGACATACTTAAAGAGAGCAAAGGATATATAGAGATATATAGACAGATCGTCTAGGCTCAGACAGTACGTAACTGGACACAACGTACGACCGGTACAGTGCCCGATCGCTCAAGCGTGCCACATGCCATCCGCGTCGCTACACGAAACCACCGGGCCAAATAGACACGACGGAGAAAACAAAAGGTAGATTCCTTTTTTCGGGCAGGGCTATTCACGCCTCTGCCCCCCCCCCCTCCCCCTCTGTCTCACTGCGACGGGAACGACGTCCGTGCCTACCGGAGGACCGTGACGACTGGCAGACGGGATGTTTCGGCGAATCAATCTCATGTGAAAAGTGTGAATTTTATCTGGTGTCACAGTCGACTGTGTCAAACAACAAATTTGTTTACATATTTTATTACATACTAGCTGTTGTACTTTGTAGGTAGATATTGTACATAACATTTGAGTTGTAATTTTTTTAGTAATTTTATTGTACAGACGACTGATCGTTCCGTTTATCGGTGTATTTCATGAAGAAAAGACAATATCTATCTACGACTTATCTGATACAAAGAGACTTTGAAGCCAAGAAGAAAAAATAATATTACAGATAATAAAGACACATATTTTATAATGAAAGGAGAAAATAAATCATTATTGTTAGGGATAGAAAATTATTCTTTCTTTCTCGCTGATGTTTCTAAGTCGCATGAATATTTGACTACTGAAAGCTGTCGGACAAATACAAAATGCCCTTAATTGTATCAAAGCTTCCTTGTTACTTTTAACAATGTATTTATTTTTCTTTTCAAAAAATAAAAAAACCACACTACTTTAAAGAGCGGGTATTACGGATGCCACGGTGCACTCTGGGCATGCCGCTCCTATCGGCCTTTCTCCGTCATTCCGTCTACCGCTCGGCCGTCATTCTTCTCCCTATAGCGTTTTTTCCCATCTGTTTCCCTACCAAATGATGCGTGCACACTGCAAATGCTC
The DNA here is from genome assembly GCA_026777985.1 of Mormyrops attenuatus. Taxonomy (NCBI): domain Eukaryota; kingdom Metazoa; phylum Chordata; class Actinopteri; order Osteoglossiformes; family Mormyridae; genus Mormyrops; species Mormyrops attenuatus. The sequence goes on from JAODKC010000028.1 coordinate 13,910,312, forward strand.
TCTTTTGTTTTGAAACTGAATTCAAATCCATGTATATTTATTTTTGATTATTTTACTTCTTCTGAGCCCAGCATCTATTCAAAAATAAAAAGTTTTAACATCAGTGTACAAAATCCCCTAGTCTCTGTGCGTGTGCGCACACACACACACGCACCCACACACGCAGAAGATGATACAAAGCCTGCCATAACACTCCACCAGTAACCATTGGTTTTTGGACTCATTACACAAAAATTAATTGATGTGTGTGATGTGGCTACCTTTTGTGTTTACCATGTTGCAGACCAACCTCCACAGTCTGACTGCTATTGGTTTATATTCTCTGATAATTAATTTACAACAATATTCCCAGAAAAAACATGTTTAACACAAAAGGCCCATCTCAGCTCCAGCCACACAATCGACACGCCCCCGCAGTCACAAAGTACAGTACAGTTTACTGCAGTCAGTTAGTTTCCTCTTGTTTCACAATAATTTTAGCTGGCTGTTATCTTGGCTTGCTTTTCTCATCTATTTTAATAAACAATACCGGAGGAAATCAAATGACTCACATGCAAAAAAAATGGTCTAAATGCTCACTGTTTACAATAAAGGGCAGAATGTGACTATGAATGAGGTCAATTATGCACCTGGAGCTTTCAAAATGTAAACATTTACTAAAAGATTACAACCGAGAAAGAAATACATTTAATGTGTTTGTAGATCGACTACAGAAAGGGACTATTTTCTTTTTTATGATAATTTTAAAAAAGGCAATAAAGGGATAAAAATGTAACTGACCATCTGCAATAGGAGACTGGCTGTATGATATTGACCAATAAGCATTATTCTGTTTTACATTACAACACAGGATAGGCCATCATTGATGTTTCCTCACTGCCAACAGTCATCGATGTTCATACCCGTTCATTAACCTTAAGGCTGGCTACCTTGCCTGACTACCAAACAGATTTATCTATAACTAGGATAAATGATGCTGCTAATGCTGCTGACTAAACTGCTCAAAAAATCTCAACTTGCTTTCAACTGGGCCATACGTGAGTCAATATTTACTTGCATGTCATATTAACATCCAAGAGAGCAGACACTGGGTTATTAGAAGAACTATCCCCCCTATATGTGCTGTGCTACACACACTGAATACTCAAAACCTGATATTAAGGATACGGTCTATACAAGCAAGCATGTACTGTGCAAAAAATGAAGCCAGCTCTGCACGATGCATTGGGGGACAATGAGGCTCCAAGCTTAATAGAGGCTTGACAACTACTCTTTGCTATGGATACACCTCTTCTGAATAAATATACACAAGGTCCTTTGGTCGAAGAAAGTTTACCGCAGCGAATGACTACCGCTCACATTAATACCCATCAGTGGCACTGGCTTCTACAACAGACTTTGCCTACCCATCTCACTGTCACTGGATGCCTAAGTTTCCATTCAAACTCATCTTTCTATGGTCACTCTTGATTTTCACTTTAACATCATTCTTCGTTCACTTTCATTTTGCATGTCGGATATAAATATACACATAATTGCACATGACAAAAAAAAACAACAACACAGACTCTAAACATAAATAGGACATTTTGAAACTTTGTCATACAAGCGATATCTGATAGAGATAAAGGTATCCATCAGATGTTACCTGAAACAGGATATATTTCACATGCTACCATGGTGTACCGCAGCATGAAAATAAAGTGGGGGCAACCACACCACATTCATACATATATCGATTGGAATGACAGGATCCCTTGAAATGCTGCAGTCCATGTGTCTTATTCTGGTAAAAATCTAACAGCAGCCCTGATATGCAGCACTTTTTAAGACCAACAATTACATTTTATGTAGTGTCTCATATCCCACTTTATAATTTGTTACTATTGTGTGCATTCAAATAAGCAGCCAAGACAATCATCTTCAAATTGTAGCGATCGCCATAACTCTGCATCTTTAACTCTGTGGATGACTTCATATCCTCCCTATGCTGTGATGGAAAGGGGTCTTTGCAGCGGCAGAGCCATCACCGCGCAGAGCATACCAGAGCCAGGTACGAAAGCTCTCACAGGCTGCTGCAGGTGAGAAACCGGCTGTGCTGATCCCACTGATCTCTCAGGTCCTCGGATCGCTGTAAACTACCAGACACACATGGCCCCATGAGTCACCAAAGCTTCTGAAGAGCACGCCAATGCTTATCAAACTAACATAGCCACACAACTTGCAAGAAAAGTAACACTGTTTGCATGCTGTGTCAGACATATGTGCAATAATTTCCCAATCGATCAAATGCTAACAGAGCCTCTTTATACAGTATACCAATACAGAAGAATCCTGCTAAAAGTTTTGTGACAGACACTATTTGATGACTGTGAGTGATACTCCTACAAACAGTCTCCAGCTGGTCTAAAAAGCCCTAAACAGAGGAGACTTATATGCATAAGCTGAGACAGCCCCCTCCGATGTGAAAAGCCTGTGCACCAAATAATATTGCCCAATCCAGAGATTAGGTTATACTCTGTCACAAAGCAAAGATGGGATTAATCCTGATTTTGGGTACGACATGAGATGAGAAGCCATCTGTGGGGATGAAGGCAAGCGATGGATCTGGTAAAAGCAGAGCACAATAGCTTATTACAGGGGTGGCTGGGTTATTGACCCAAAGTGACAAGGAGCAGCCAAAAGAGGCTCAGATGAGCTCATTAAAATTCTACCAATGGCAGAAAAGTCAATAATCCCTCCACAAACGACAGATGAGTTTAGCTACTTGGGAACATTCATCACAGCTGCATTTACTTTCTTTGTATATTTGTTGGGCCCTCTTGGTGGGGAACTGCTCACATGGTCATGCTCCATGCCTGTTATTTACTCCACATTTCAGATGATTTGAGAGGAAACTATGTTTAACATACTGAACATCTAAAGACATATGGCTCACTTTAGGTTTCAGACACTGTTGTTCTAGGAACTACCGTACAATTTCTTACTAAAATTAGTTTTGACTACAAAATCCTGTTGAATGTAATTTCACTACCAATGTGGCAACAACAGAGGGTTACTGAACATATAAATTCAGCATCACCTATATCTATATGCCCTACAGCACTCAAATGGAGTTACAGGTAACACTGACGCAGTACAGACCCTCACTCAAACAGAGAGAGAGGAGTGAAGAGGGGCTGCTGGTGGTAAAATTTACTGGCTGGGGCTAGAGGGTGGCAGTAAAATTTCCTGACTAGGTGGGGTGAGGTTGTGGTGGTAACTTCCTTGCCAGCTAATTGTAATGCCGCCAAATAGCAGAACAATAGATTTCTGGAATTGCACACTAATTAAGGGCATCAGGGAACCGCTGTCAATTTGACGAAGACTTCTGGAATTTCCGGGAGAGGTGAGATGTCTGAGTAATTCACATTTAAATGCATCTGTTGACCTGTAGATACTACCCATCTGCATGCTTCTGTTTAACTGTTTGATTTAAAATACACCTAAATTTCAATATTAGTTTAAATACTAGAACTCGTGGTCATAAGTGGAAATTAGTGGGAGAACATTTTAAAATGAA
>JAODKC010000028.1:13913973-13933711 GCA_026777985.1 Mormyrops attenuatus
AGATTTTAACAACTCTGAGCTATTAGTTAGGTTCTCCCCAAACGAGCTTGATGGGCCGAATGGCCTCCTCTCGTTTTTAAATTTCTTATGTTCTTATATACCATTATGCATGGAAAGCGTCCCTTGTTTTATGGATTTTGCATTGTGTCTCTCAGCTTTGTGATCTGGGCAATTTTTATGTGTGACACTGTGAGAAATATGAGATTAGCAGTGTTAGCAGACTGATTATTCCAGCCACAGATCCGTTAATTGTATACCCAAAAGACATCTAGATCATTGTATGAACACAAGTTTTGTTACGCGAGTTTGGGTCCATCTGGGAGTTACTAAGCTTTTGACAGAGTTTAAAACCACACGTTTAAGATCTTAAAGAAGAATGTCGATCAAAGTACAGCACCGTAATGGTGGGCAAGTGGCCCACTAGGGGGCAGCCACTGCTGCGAAGGGCAGGCCTGATCTGAACAAACTCATATAATGCCAAAGGGTTGTTACTGTGGAACCAATGGGCTCACTGACTCCTGAAGTGTATATGTAATGGACAACCATGTCTTTTCCCCCTCGTTTTCTGAAAGCCGGGATAAGCTGCTTAAATAATCTGATTGCATAAGACTAAAAGTATTAACATTTTCGACTGATGCCATGTGTGGTGTTTACAAACATCATGTATGTAGAAAAAGTTTTATTTACGTCTAACTCAAAGATGTACTAGGGGAAGGAGATGGGTCAGAGAGCCACACTGCAGTGTGCATGGGGGGTGGCCCACAGACATGTGATCCTTCACCCTCACCTACCAGCTGGTAAAAAAATGTGCATGAGGCTGCTTAATTAAACAGTGCGTTTGAGGTGCGGTGGTGACCCTTTATCTGAGTTTGTTTTGGCTGGAATATAGATGGAGCGCCTAGGTATACATAAAGGTGCTTGAATTTCCCAGCCTTTGAATTCATAGTAGTGATGGGTAACCTGTAAAAAATAGTCAGCATATGTTTGCTGACAATGTTCTCTCTCCATCAACTCACTGTGGAAAGTTGGATTGTCAGGGAGTTTAGGGTTTGGCAAAGTATTTGTAGCAACCTGTCTTTCTGTTAAGGGATCTGCAGTTCATGCTCAGCAAACGCATTGCCCTCCTGTTGCCTCCCACGTGATGGCAGCTCATCACTGTCAATGAAGAATGTTCTTATTAACTGGCACGGTCATTACTGGAACTGCTGTGTAGTTTGGGGTGGGTGATATGGCCAAAATGTCACATCACATCATTTTTGATTATGATCACGTTTAGGGCTGTTACTGTCGATTAAAGCAATAATCGAGTAATCTACTAATTAATCTGACGTTTGATCGAGTAATCGTTTATAATATATTAAAATTAATATAATATACTATAAATGATCTGTACATTGAAACTGGCATGAGGCAGGAACCAACAAAATATTGCAGGATGCACACTTAGTCATACGGTCAATTTTAGCACACCAGTTCATTCAGAGCTTCACCCCATCCCAGACCTGTTCTGCCTGTCTGGAGCCTGCTACCTGGTAATTGCCTAGTCAACTTCTGCCTGGGCTTTCCACTTACAGCCAGTGCGGACCTGGATATTTGCACCCCCAAGTGCCTGGATAGTGGACTCCCTCAGCTCCAACACTAGCTGGGTCTTCTGCTACTTGTAGCCTGCACTGGTGGATTGAAGCTGCAGCTGTAGGATGTTCTTTCCGAAGAAGCTGGTCTCAGACAGGGACCGTGGCAAGCCCAACCACTTTCTGATGAAAGAGTTAGCTTTCCCATCCATCTTTCTCACTGTGGATATGGGAATCTCGCAGTGTTTTAATGGCCACATTACCCTGCGGTATAGTGTAGTTTGGTAGCAACACACCTTAAACTTTCTTGGAAGCTGGCTTTGGTTGATCCTTTCCAGACCGCCGAAGAGCTGTTCCATGAGGCACTGTCCCATAAGCTTGTCTGAGAGCTCAGCCATGTACTTTCTCCCTAGGCTTCTGATGGGCTGTTCAGCCAGCAGTGGGATTTTCTCACCACCCACAAGAAGGATGTGCTATCATCTCTGACCCCTTTCCTAAATGAGAGACCTTGGGACTTGACCTTCATTCATGCCCAAGACATCAGCTCGTCCATCCTTTTCAGCAGCCTAGATGCACATGACACTGTCAGCAGCAGGCAGTTTCTATCCTGATGGCAATCTTATTGCTCCTACCATATGTCTTGCTCCAAGGAGTAGTACCTTAAAGACAGCCACAAACAGAACGGGGGAGATTGAGCATTCCATGGTGATTCCTACCTCCAAACGCTGCCATCCGGTTGTGAAGTCCTGGAGGGCAAAGCCCATCTGCAGGTCCTGGAAGTAATTTGAGATCAGGAAGAACTCTGCAGCATAATCAATAAGCTGGTGTGGCACTGAGCCATAAGCATCAAGCCACACGACATGTGGGTCTTTCTTTTCCCGTCTAACCTGTTGGAAGTGCTCCACACACCCTCGGAAGACTGGGACCCCCGCCTTCTGGCAGTTGATGTCGACATAGCCATTCTCCGTGCCAAAATGGAGAAGATGAGCTTTCCTTCAATGTTGAGCTAGGCAATACTCCTGAATTGGCCGATTTCCCTTGAGTCCCTTTCCTTGGGGATGAGAACCGCCAATGCTCTTCGCTACTCCAACAGAATACATTGCTTTTTCCATGCAACTTGCATGAGGGTCCACCGCAGCTTCAAAACTGTGGGGCAGTTCTTATTTATATATATATAGTTTGTAAAGTATTCCATTATGGCCTGGGGCTGCTGATGATCTGGCCTTTCTCACTACCTCTCTGACTTTGCTGAGCTTGGGGGGGGGGATGCTGAATTGGGATATAGCTGGGACTGGGTGAGGCACGTACCCTGGCAAACCTAATGGAACATTCCTTGCTGGGTCACCATACTGCCACCTGGTGTCTTCTTCCATCTTCCCACTCTTTGCTTCCTCTATCAGCTGCCTAGTGTGCCTGAAGGGATTCTTCTAAAAATTAGTTTGTTCCTTTTCCTTCCTCTTCCCGTGCTTTCGGACGCGCTCAGCTTTCTGCAGGCTAGCTAGCCTCCGCTTAACATCCTCTCACAGTGCTTCCAGACCTTCCTTCTCTCTCAATGTTGCCTTCCTCCAGTTCTTTCTGAGGTGTCATCGCTGTTGCACCAGCTGTTCTCTCTCTCTCACCTCCCTTTCTGTATTGGCACTGAAGTTTTCTTGGTGGTAATTACACCAATCATAGCTTTGCCCTCTTGATAGAGAATATGTCTGAATAGGTTAAGGCTAGAATCTGTGCCTTCCCGCAATGATTTCTCCAGAATCTCACTAAGGTCTGCATCCAATTTTTCCCATACTATTGCCTCATTGGCCACCTAATCTTATCCCTCTTAGCTGGTACTTGCTTCTCTGATATTCTTGGCTCTGGTCTTTCAGAATAGGCAGGTGCATCTCCAAATTGATTACATGGCAGATGACTCACTACTGAAAGGCCTTCCCCCTCATCTGACTGCCTTTCCTCAGCAGTGATGGGTCCTTCATGTTCTACCTGGCTTCTGGTCACTCTTGTTTGCTGATGATCTTCCCCTCCACGTCTCACTTTTCCATGGTGGATTTGTAGTCCTCTGAATGTAGTCACCTTTTCCCACCGCATCCACATGTCCACAACCTCTTCACATTGTGTATGTTCATTCCTGGTGTTTCTATGTAATCCATCCGTTTAGGCCCATCTTTCACCCCGCCTCTCGGAGGATCTGCAAGTCGTCTTCTCTTTCTAGGCTTCATGGTGAGAACTGGGTCTCTCTCAAGAGAAACTAGTGGGTTTGAAAATTACTAGAGGTGCACCGATCCGATATTCAGATCTGTATCAGCACTGATCCACACCTATTTGACGGATCGGGTATTGGCCATATATGTACGATACTTACTTATTCAGTTTTCGGCTGTCTGTAAAAAGATAGCTCCTATTTCTTGTTAAATCGATTTGTACAATCAATCGCACAAGAGCTCTTTCCCATTTTAGATGTGTTTGTGTAACTTAACACTAACGCTGCCACGCAAAGTTTTTGCCACAGCAGGGGTGACGATCTGGAAGTATTTTACGCCTAGTAGCACGGTGATTTGCAATCTTCGTAAAAATAAAAAGTTTTAAAAGGTGGAAGTAGCATTTAGTGAAAAATCCCACTAAAAGCCAACGCAATTGTGCAAGACAATGCAAGTAATGTGAAAAAAACAATGGATGATTTGGGAGTCGCTAGCTTGGGCTGTTTTCTGCTTTCGCTACAGCTTGTTATACAGGGGCATTTTAAGCATTTGCCACTTGCATATACTCTGTGGGAAGGTATTGAAATTGAACTGCAAATGCCTCAAAAACTCTTAAAACAAGATGTACAAACAAGGTGTAAATACTTTATGTATGTTTCTAGTAGCCTAATTAAAGATTTTTTGGGATAAATTTTTTCAATCGTTTTTACTTAGTTTAAAATATTAATATATAAACTATAAATACTTCTATCATATATTTATTATATTAAAATATGAAAGCAAAAAGAGCTTTTATCAGAACCTGTTTCGGTATTGGCAGTTGTGTATTAGATTCAGAACGGAACTGAAAAAATGTGGATTGGCCAATCCGTACAACATACAGTAGATTGGTCCACGTCACATTTCACTAATATGAAACATTTTCACACAATCAAAGTAAAACCTTCTTTTGGAATCAATCCTTCCTCATTAGCCATGCCGCACACTGTTTATTCGACAGTGTAGGTGACCCATCTACAGACTGTTTGTTGTTTACCATGTTACATGAAAAATAAATATTCATAGCAGTCTGATGGTATATAAAATATATTTGTTCTTACCAAGATAGCTAACTGATTAAAAAAAGATCAATTTAGCTTTTGGTTCAAGATATAGTCACTAAGTTGAGATCCACTGAGACAGATAGGCCTAACTGAAAAAAGAAATGAGAGATACATGCAGCGTTTAGATGTTATGCAGGCTGAAATTCCTTTGTTTCACATTGGTCTGTTTTTGTTGTACTGTTGCAGTCTCCAAATAAGCAGGTATCATGTGATAACACTATTGTTGTAACAACAGAAATGTCTAAGTACTGCACTTGTAATTGGCCATTCACTAGCAGCTTAGTTTAGTTGTACTTACGCCTAGTCCACTCCTTAACATCGCACATGTTTGTAATGTACTATTTACCTTACTTGTACTTTGCTTTGGACAAAAGCGTCTGCTAAATAGAAGTAAACGTAAATTTAGTGCTGTTGTGATTCTTGCATTATCTCTGAAATGTGTTTCATGGATGAAACTGTAACCGACTGTGATAAAATTCCGTTATATTGCTTACTACTAAACACTCCTGTGGAGAAACACTTGCAGTGCCTGGAGAAGATCGGTTCAGTTGAATGCTTTAAGGCTTCCGGCTGAGTCTCTGTTACATTGGGCAGACAGAGATGCGGCATGTGCTGAACCGGCCCATGTTCAGGCTGCTTATGAGGCTTAATGAAATATGAACGTGAACCCATAACTGTGTGACAGGGTGTGTCCGCGCTGCAGCACCTGCCCAGTCAAGCCTAAGTCATTCTCAAAAGGAACAGAAAGCAGTAAGAGGCAGGAACCGGGAGTGGCTCTGCCTGTCCTGAGTGGTCCTGCACAACCCGCTATGCTCACTGGTACTGTACCGTGGAATAGTACAGTGAGTTTTAAAACGTGTCTTTGTTCATCAGAAGAGGAACGTGCTGACACAGCAGAGGCGGACACTCCAGGAGAGCTGAAGCTGGCTGATTAAGGGTCGAGCACTGATGAAGTGCTACAGTACCGTTTCTCAGCAATGACTAAGCTGTGCTGGAGGCAGGCCTCGGAGGTGATTTACAGGACTAGGGAGAGAACGGCTTTTGAAAAGCATAACGAGATGAAGGGGCCTCTTAGTTGTTCTTTCTACTAGTCCCGTTGTTGCAGGGCTCCAGCCAAAAAAAACTACTTTATGGCTGCTAGGCACCACTATGTGGTGCCTAATCTCCATTACATGCTAAATGTGAAATAAAAAAAAAATACTTTCATGACATATTTAGTCCCCGGTCACACTGCCTTTTCATTCTCCTATCTGAGCTATCGGATCTGCCTACTGTTGCCTTCTGCATTGTTATACATAATAACAGAAGAATAAATTACATGGAAATATGCAATATGTAATATGCAATATGCATGATATGCATGATAGCTCAGCTACTGAACGTGAAGTGCACACAGAAGCATTAAACAGGGTTGCCAGCTCTCATGCATCTGGCGTGACACTCACACTTTCAGACTCTCACGCTCACACAAGAAATCTTATGGCAAATCTATATTATTCCATTATAAACCTAGAATAAGCCAAATCAAAATTGTTGGGGTAGTCTGCAAACCCTAAAAACTATTTAGAAGGTAATAAAACTGTTACATATAAATGCGTGTACACATTTCTGTTGAACCGAAGCTGGCAACCTTGATTTAAATATTAATAAAAATTTGCCCAGAAAGAAATCTGGAAAAATCAAGAGGTATTGCTTGCCTTTGTTGAAATTTACTACAACCGTAAAACTGAATATAAAACTAACTTTATCGTGGTGTCATAGTTAGGGTTTAAACCCGAAACCACTTTCGGGTATACCTCCCTCTCACTTGATGATGTATGTTGGGGGCATGAGGATCAATACTGAAATATTCCAGAAAGCGGGTTCGAGTTTAAACCTTAATACCACCACCACAGCTTTATATGCAGTTTTCTGGCTGTAATATCTTTCACCATTTGTAATGTTTTTCAATGTTTGTGTGCGCACTTCACGTTCAGTAATCCGGCTGACTTGCTTAGTCACTAGCATAGCAAATATGCATAAAAACACATAATACTATAGACACATGGTGTGCAATGTCCCCCCTAGCTTAATGCTTAAAGCACACCTAGGTTTGTGTTTAGGTTTGTACTTATTAGTCCATAAATAAATTCCATCTTTTGTATTTTAAATGGGGACAGTGCAGTTATTAACAGTAACGGAAACGTGATCTCCCAAAAGTCCATCCCGCCTTTGCGAGAGTCCATTTTTTTTCCCAACCATCGATTTTTTTCCCGCTCCATCCCCCTTCTGAGGCTCCATACTCTCTGCAACAGTTGGCAAGATAGCGTGAAGAGTTTCCAACGCAACGATTTGACAAAACCCGCCAAATCTGTCACCACTGTTCTGGATCGAGCCATGCTTTAATCACGTGATAATATAGCAAGAAAGGCAGAGGCGGGTTAAGAGTGCACAGTTAAAAGCTGCCACTTTTCTTGGCTTTTTATTTTTTACTTTTTCTTGGAGTGCGAGAGGCAGTTGCCACTGGCGACTGGAACGAAAAAACTAGTTGCACTGGCGACCACTTTAGTCGCTATCCAGAGCCCTGTGTTGTTAATTTATTCCCTGGTGGGTGACAGTGGTACCATCAGTGAAGGGTTCCACTAGGATCAGACCTCTCGAAGTAAAAAACTGTCATTGTGTGTTTGAGCAGGTCAGGCCAGAAGACCACTAGAAAGAGGTTAAGTCACCTTTATATCTGTATGGTCTCATTCCTCCCTCTGTCTGTTTCAATAGGGGTCTGTACTGTCTCATTCCCACCCTGTCTGGTTGAATCAGGCTGTGCACAGTCTCACGCCTACTTTGTCTGTGTTTGAATGAAGCTATGTACTGTCTCACTCCTACTCTTTTACTCTTTTTTTGAATGCATGTTTGTACTCTCTTACTGCTCTTGGCGTCTGTGTTTAAACGGCAGTCTGTAATGTCTTACTCCTCCATGTCTGTTTGAATGCAGGCCTGTACTGTGTAATTCCTACCTGTAACTGCTTTTGTGTGGAGTATGGTTCACCAACCATTTGTTCAGATTAATTTTAAAAAATATCAAATATTACTGCCAGTACTGCCTTAACATCCACCTGACCCTGCCAGCAGTAGACATAGGTAGTATCTAATTTTTAATACCACCATACACACATTATACTGCCGTATATGTCATTTTGTCTGTATTTTAAAAAGCAATGTTACTCCAGTACAGTGCCAAAACAAATACCGTGGCCACCCAATCCTATCCAGCACCCCCACATCCCCCCATCCCTGTTGTCCCTCATCTGCCTCCCTGAAATCAATACACATAAGGTGGAATGTCTGATTACTGTATGGAGTAATGTTCTGAGAGCACCCAGTAAACGTGTTATTAGACCGTATTTAAAAGCACATTCGGAATTAAAAAACAATTACAACGGTTTAAACATTACAGAGGGAAGCTTTGGACTTTGCATTTTTACATGTCGGTAGCATTTTGTCTATCATTTACGGCACTCAGCGCATCACATAAAAACCTCCCAACACCACTGTATTACCTCGCGCTGGGTTGAAAATGCGAGGGCAAAGATTAATAGGGCTGTTGATTTAACTTTTTTTTTTTTTTATATCGCACACTTTTTAATGGAATACAGCATCAAAAAAAGACAATATCAAAAAAGATGTTATCGCCTATATATTCTCATACTATTCTCCTATTGGAGTATCAGAATTAACGCAAATTGCAAATTTGTTTTGGCATCAGCGGTCGAGAGTGGGTTCACCTAGAGCACCACATGGCCTTCGACCAGCCCTGCTGTTATCCATCCACACTTTCTGAATAAAATCCACAATCAATATTTCATTCCTTCGCATTGAGAAGCGAAGAAATGATGTCACTCCAAGCCTCCGGTGCTCTCCACTGTGAGACCCGTCTAATTTGAGATTGACCGCTGTGAAGAAATTTGCCATTTTATTGATATCAAACATATGATTTTAAAAACAACTTATACGAGTGAGGTAACCAATTACATTGATTTCTTTCACACATCTTCAGATAATTAGTAAAAATTGTACGCATAATGGCAATAACAACCTTACACAGTGTAACTAAAACCCCACAGAGTCTAGAAACCACTGAAACAATTACATAATTACTTTTTCCAGTTATGAACCGACTGGCAATACATTATATAATCTTCACATTACCGCAGTTTTGACACGGTACCGTGAGTGATGGGATTAAGTGTAAGCCCATGTGCATAAACAGCTCCTGCACAGGAAACTTGAACCTGTGGCAGCCAAGCAGGTCTGAGGATCCTGTCAACTTGTCACACAGTGGGAAAAGAAGGGGATCTACCTTTACACATTAACACATGACACAATCATCTGTTTCTCTTGCTTTTATTATGAAGGTTGCGACCTCCACAAGTTAGTTATTCTAGTGCCGTTATCCTTCAGCTTAACCGAATGCAAGCCGGTAGCTGAAACGTAAGCAGCAGGACCAAGTGAGGTTTCTCGCACCGTTTAAAGAAGGTGTTGTCTCCTCCCATCCAAATAAAATAATCACCAGTCATACCGATCTTTCCCAAATGCCATTCCAGCTTTCTGAAATATGGGAGAAATAATTTGAGGGAATTCAGTTAAAACAAAAACACCACTGTGTCAGGACTGACACTGAATTGTGCGCAGTCAAGTCATTTTTAAGACTTTTACATAGAAGAATTTTGGAAGAAAAAAAAAAGCTGTTACTGATTGCACTTCAAAATTAAAGTATGGGACTCTGCAAGGGTGTAGCTAGAAATTCTGAGACCTGACAAAACGTCACCTCGGTAGCTACATTGTGCCGATCGCCAGGAAAGGTCTCTCAGTAGATTTCCCAGAGCAGAGGACTCCCAATGGTAGATTTTGTGACCTCTATGCAGTGCTGCCCCCCCTGAATCTGCCAGGGTGTCCTCTGACACCCCTGGGACTCTCCTCTGTGGGATCAGTGCGATTCCTTCAAAGTTCTGCACGATCAATGAGCAAAGAAATTATATTTGTAATCATATTTTTCTTAAAGAAAAAGCATTTCTAAATATGGTTTCGTCATGTCAGATTATCCTGTTCGGCACATGGCGCCCTCTAGGGTCTGTTTGAGAGAATGACAAAAAGCCATCTTTTGGAGAACGGCTCCTAGCAACAGCAGCTGAAGCCTTCCTGGAATGAAACCAAATTCCCGCAGTAGGACTAGAAAGGGATTCTGCCCAAATTCCGGCTTTGCGGTGTGGTACCACAGCTCTCCTAAACATGCTGAAATAAGCGGGCAGTGAAGAGCAACTTATTTACCAGGCTGCCACTTTTATGATATCCTCTCTCAGCGGGAATTTGCAAGGGTGTCCATATATTCTTAACATTGCACCCATTTATGGCACTGGGCTCAAAACAAACAGGCATTTAAATATTTGTATTATATTTCTATTAGCCAAAAATGAAAGCAATGGTGTTCTAGGGGCAGTCCTGCCGTTTCCAAGAGGAAATAAGGACGGCGAGCTGTTTATTTCCCCGGGCAAACACTATGGTAAAGAGCTGCATAGCACCAGGGAGATTGAAATCTCCTGCTAATTACTGCAATGCAGCGTCACCTATTGACAACACGCCCCACCAGGTCCAAGCCTGCTCAGGGAACACTGACGCTCAGCTGTGGGTTCAGTCATGGATCACGGCCTCCTCCTCAGGCACAGCACAGACCCCGTTGCTAAGCACACTACAAACGCGGCAAATCTTAACATTTGTCATGTTCAGGCTCTCATCTTCAAAAAAAAAACCTTACATTTCTGTCTTTCCAGCCACACCATTGATAATCCGTAGGGTATTTTTATGACCTCACCACAGAGGTATAACTTGTTATAAAGTATTGCTAATCAGTAAATGTAAATATTTGAGATATCATTGCACCATTTCCTTCTTAAGATCAAGTCAAAGTATTTGACAACACAGTGCCTAAGAATCTGTCCAAAGCATCCTGTGAGGGCTTTACTGTAATACTCAGAAATAAAGTCACCACATTGCTTCCCTCAGGATAATGAATCACCCCTTTCCTTCTGTGCCCCGTATTGTCTCCACTCCCATAATCTATTTGAGCATCAGAATATTTATAAAAGCAAATAAGTCATAAACACTCCACACATGAGTAAACCGGTAATGGCACACGGCCTCACGCTAGGAGCCGTTACACACAGACAAAACACATTTTTACAAGGCGTCCATGCGCATAGCCTGTAAAACTGAAGGATTAACACATTCACAGTTTTCACTGTGGCTTTTCACTTTAAGAGTCTGGGGGCCTGACAACTTCCAGTAAAAGCCTGGTCAGGACACAAGGGACAATCACAGTAACACGTGCTTGCTCTTCTCCTATTCCTCTCCTCCAGAAACTCTGCAGCTTCCCCTTATAAATACACCACCAAGTTATATCCTTATCCTACTAAAATTTCCCATCAGCGAAACTTGTGCCCAAAGGTCTGTGGCCTGTGCTGTGTGTTGGAGAAGCTTGGCACAGATGCCACCACTATACGGTACGACAAACAGCATATTCAGCTTGAGGTGATGTGTGATGACATTATTATTGTGGCAAGTAGTGTTCAGACCAGCAACTGAACAAAATGCATTTTGGACACATTCGGGCATCAGGGCTGTGGGCTGCAAAAACATTACTGAAAAGGCAGACATATCTGAGTACCACCCATCTTTGCGGGGACGTGGGACAGCAGCACAGGCACCGACTTTTATGAAGCTCTCAGCTTGTACGCCCTCTCTCTCGGGGCCTGGAAGACACAGTGCCATTCCAAAGTGTAAACAAAGCCAGCATTGAGCCCAAAGGCTTGCATTTGACTCTGCTCATTTCAGCAAAGAGAACCTTTTGTACACCTAAATCTCTGGTGTCAGATCCCACTGCCTTAAATACGCCTCCTTGCCCTACATGTGGTATTTTGCATTGTTGCAATACAGAGAGCAACTCAAACTTAGGTGCAGGTGGACATACTAGTTAGGCAGAGGAAATACGCTCCCATTTCATTGTTTTAATTGACCAGATATACTTCCTTGTTCCAAGAACTGTTGCATTAGCCCAGCAGGACAAAATGTAATTTGGATAATGTTTACATGCGTGCTATGGGTAACTTAATATGAAGCACAATAGCAGGAGCTTTCAAGGGTATCAGCCAAAGGGAGGCACTGAGGTCAGAATACAGAAGCAAGGGTTAAAGCACTCCAAACAGTGCACTACAAGTTTTTAAACGCACGGCTGTGGAAGCAAAGAAACGGCAGCAAATACACGGCTTGAAGTGCATTAACCCTTAAGACGTCGAACTAGGAAATATGACGATTACCAAATGCAGGAAGAAAAATTCTTCGTGCATGAATGAAGTGTTTCCTGCACCCCTCGCCCTCAGCTTAAGTAATATGTAACCGAAATTTCTTACACTGTTGTGTCTTTTTTAGCTTCGTCTCAGTTCTGAAAATAACAGATGCATCCCAGCTTTGTAGGGGAGCAGCTGTGGGTAGCGCATGCTGGGAATCAGCTCCCATGACAATAATCAAATGAGCCGAACGCGTCGAGAGAGAAAGAGGCTGACAGACGGATGACACCAGTAAAAAATCTCCAGCGCTATGTCAGTTTACAGCGATAGTTATCAGAAGGGAACTAAAATATGACACATCTAACCAGCATTATTTGAGAAGCAACTGACACTTAAATGCGCAATAACTACTTTATTTTATATTAAAAAAAAAAAAAAAAAAAAAGTAGCTCAGCCAAGCAAGTAACGCAGGCAAGCACTTTTTCCGGGAAATTTAATTGCTCGTGATCCCAGCTGAAAATAAAAAAATAAAATTAAAAAACCATCTTTGAGCATGCAAC
Source organism: Mormyrops attenuatus (assembly GCA_026777985.1). Classification (NCBI taxonomy): domain Eukaryota; kingdom Metazoa; phylum Chordata; class Actinopteri; order Osteoglossiformes; family Mormyridae; genus Mormyrops; species Mormyrops attenuatus. The sequence goes on from JAODKC010000028.1 coordinate 13,926,716, forward strand.
AGATAAATAGGTATATTGTATAGCCATGTATTACAACGATTCAATATATGGCATTAAAGTTTTATCATTCAATAAGCAAAAAGCAATACCTTGCATTCTTTTCTATAAAATATCCACGCCGTTTACCCTTGGGATCTGCTAGCAACATGATTTAACAAAGATAAGCATGGACGGTGACCGCTCGCTGCGGTACTCCTTCTCCGTTATTGCCGCTTATAAGGCGAGGCGGACTACAGCAGGCAGGTGTCCATCTCCGTGGCGGTAACCATGAAGGGCCACTACCAGCAGCCACGTGAGTAAATGGACACTGGGAATGTTTGGTCCGATCACACAGATTGTTACCACAGCTTCACACAGAAACGCACCAGCAAACCATCTACTGAACCAGGAGGAGGGCCGCCACACCCCACCTCGTAGTGCTTTATACCAGAAGTTCTTCACCCAGCAGCGGGTTTTTTTTCCACTAGTCAAACCGCCAACTAAGCCGCTTAACAGAACCTCATCTGACATTTTAATGATAGTTCATCTGAAAACTGTTTGCCAGCCAGTGCCGGGACCAGAACAAAATTGTTAAGGGTGCACCTGAAATTATTGAGGAGGCACGTTCCGTGCAACCATGACGCACTCAAACTGATTGACTTCCACTAGAGGGTGTATATTATTAATTTGAGCGCGCAACTTTGCAACCCTGGATCTGTCGCCAGCTCCTCCACCACCGCCCCCGCCTCGGCTCCGCATGGTTAACAGCAGCACCACACGATTTACGTGTTCCGAAATTCGGAGCCACTGCAAACTTTTGATGTATGCAACATTGGTTCAACAAATGTAACAGCAAGAAAACTAAACCAAGTCAATTAACAGACCCGTTATTTAAAGCAAAGAAAGAAAGCAATCACGGTGATCCAGCGTTGCTAACTCTCACGCATCTGACGTGACACTCGCGCTTACACAAGAAATCTTACGGCAAATTTATACTATTCCACTATAAAAATCTCAAATTAGCTACATCAAAAGCATTGGGGTAGTTTACAGACCCTACAGACTATTTACACGGTAATAAAACTCTTTCATACATGTAAATTCGTGAGCAGACTTTTCTCGAATTGAAAACCTCACTCCAGCTAGCTGACCAAAGTTGGCAACCCTGCGGAAGCAGCGCATCGTACAGATTATTCACAAGTCTGTCACCACAAATCAGCCAAACCACGAGTAATGTGGGCGCACGGTGATGAGTAATGCAGCCGTGTGAAGTGGCCGCTTAAATGAAATTAGAGACTCACCACTCTCTGCCTTCTCGCGCCATTTAGGCTTCCCGCCACACGCCTCTAACGGCCAACTACATCCGGGCGATTTGCCACGCACTTTACGTCAGGTGTTTCAGGATCACTACTGCATACTTTTTTTCATCTTGCACTTTAATATTTCATCCTAAATGTATGCCTTCGATGCGACCCCCAGACACTTTAAGAAATGGATCAAAGTAATTTTGCCCCCAATTCTCCTAAAGTTTTGCCTCAGCAATGTCCCTGTTAGTGACCAGTAGCCTTCTCGGTGCTCCATGGCAAGGGCACAGGGTTGAGCTGCTTGTGATTCTGCACAGTACATGCCTACCGCGCTGTGAAAGACTCTCCTGGCCTGTGCCGGTCTGAACCTCCTTTTCAAAGCCAAGGCGAACATGTCCCCGTTGGCAGCATCCCGCCTGGCCGTGCTCCGGTCTTTCCAAAGACGGAGACGAATCTGTGAATGAGGCCTTCGCAGCGTGCATTCACCAGTTCCGCTTGGCTGAGCCACACTCAGCCACAACGAGGGCTCTGTTCCCCACGCCGCCTCCGGGCTGCGCTGCCGCGCACTCACGGCTCTCTGGCAAACGCCAGGAGTCTCACGTCCGCATGCAATGGCCTGTCTCGGCACGTATGTTTCCTTTCATTTTAAAGGGAAGAAAAACATTTTTGTATAGTGCCGTCAGGCTTGCGTGTGTTTTTCATCTTTTTTCAGTCACGCACTTAATCGTCTGATTCCAGATGCACACCATAAAATAAATAAATAACATTCTTCTGGATGACTCCAGCAGTTGACTGCCAGCTAACACACAGGAAGCACAAACTACAAGTCAGCATTAAAGTTTTGTTTTTAATTTCTTTTTCTCAATTAAAAAAAATGCAACTATTTGCCCAATACAATACAAAGATGGTAGGAAACAGGCATTTCTGGATCTCAGAGAGGGACTTTTAAATACGCTTTTGAAATGCAAAATCGCATATGGGTTCAGGTCTGGACAGGGGTGGTGTGGTATCGCATCCGACCACTGACAGAGCTTGGTGCCCTTTCATCAGTGGTTTTCATTCTCACACCGGCCCCATCCAAACCTGAATCGCCATCTCCAGACAAGTCTTCCTCACAGCAGGATTCTGACCCAGTTTTGGATACAGGCCAGCATGACCAGCTCGCAGCTTGACCGAGATGCTTCCCGGAAACATCCGGTGGCATAGGGCCAGTCCTGTAAGGTGTCTCTAAAGCTGCTTACTCTCTATATTAGCATTTGTGCCCAATTCCATATATTCCCCAATTGTTTACTAACAACAGTTCATTTTGTAAGCATTTGGCATTAATGTTTTTCGGCACAAAAGAACAGTGTACGGTTACGTAGAAATCCTCTTACATTCAGATTCATGTCACACAATGTTCCAGAACGACGAGAGCCAGCAGTTTCCCAGGAAGAAAGGGGCTGACTTTCCACCATGTGCTCTGTAATCCACTTTGATTTTGTGCTGTTTTTAAAACACAGACTGCCCTACAATTCTGAACATAAACTAGGTCTCCTTCAAGTTGTCCGAAAGGGGCTTCTTAAACAGTGTATCGATGTCCATTAGTGTGCGAGTGCAACGATGCACAGAGATGAGCACCTTAAACATCCACAACTTTACAGGACAATACAGAGGATCGTCATCTTAAATAACAGTTCTTATTTGTACAAAAACAGGCATCAAGGTGTAAAAATGACACATTAAAAATATCCATCTCCAGAAATAAATTAATACCATTATTATAAAAGGTGGTTACCTGCAGGGGCAGATTAATGCATTGGCTATCCTAGGCTGTAGCCTAAGGCCCCAGCAAACATCAGGGCCCCATTTTGGGAAAAATGGAACGGTTAGTCAAATCGGCAACACCTGAGTGTCCATGCTGACCTCAGCCTAAGGGCCCCAGATACGTAATCCGCTCCTGGTTACCTGTGCTTTCTTTTTAATTTGGTTTTCTTTTGTAGGGGATGATCATTTACTAATGTGTTGAAAGGTGGACGACCAAGGTGCAGACCACATAACGGCAGGCATCCGCTGGACACTGGCATCGGCAGTTCAAGGCCATTTCATTCATCATCTGAAAGTTATTAGGAATGTCGGCCACTGCCTAAGTGTTCCAACTGGAAGCTTGGCCTCCAGGACGTTCACCTGGCAAGAAGGTGCATTACTTTTTCTATGTGCGTCGGTTTCAGAGTCTACCGCTTGCCGTAGCTCTGCTCCAGCCACCGCCTCACATCTTTCAGGTGATAGAAAAATGGTCCCTTTCCACCCAGATAAGCAATTTTCTTCTGCTGCACGATGCAGACCCTTTCAAAGGATACTCCATAGGCCACGTTTGCATTATTGTCCATACAGTCTGTCACTAGGTGGCACTGTGGTGGCAGGGCAAAGTGCTCCAGCAGCGCGCGGGCAGCCAGCATACGCTCCTCCAGGCTGCGGTGTTTCCTCACCTGGAAGGCATTTGACTCCATGGGGGACACCGCCCAGCCATCTGAGGGGTGGGCCTCGTCGATGTATACAACGAGGAAGTCTGCCACATCCGAAAACTCCTCCACCAGCCGCCGAAAGGCCGGCAGGTGGGTCACGAAGGGGGGTCAGGAGGCAGAGCCGAAGTTGACAATCAGAGGGCGGTCAGAAGACTCAAAGTCAAGCAGGTGGCATTCATCATCCATCCTGTTGCCAAGGCTCCGCCTCTGGTCTGACGAGCCGGGGACCTTCACTACCTTGGAGTTTGGGGCCTCACCTCCCAGCTTCACCTATACAAAGAGATAAGTGACATGCTCCTGTCAGTATGACAACTTTCAGCTGCCTTTGTTCATCTGGAGTCTTTGAAACACCAGGAAAATTCTTCATTCTCTCATTCAGTTTCACATGCATTTTCAGCATCAAGTGCATGTAACTTAAGGCTTAACAGCACTTCCTGCAACCACAGCAACTGTCATACAATAATACATTCTCAAAGTCCGAATGGTTTCACGCGAGGTTTAGGTATCAGACAGAAAATGAGACTTTAAGCTCGAACAGTGTTCAAGGTTATTTCTGCAATGTCGATAACTGGCCACAACCCATGAATGAAATGAGGCAAGACATCAGATCGAACGTCACTTTTATATATGCAGCTGATAAGAGATAAGGAGCTTGAGCATTTGTCGACAGTTAGTTATACTATTGGAAATATTGTTTGGCATATTACAGATGTGGGGACAGGCCAGTGGGCATCAGTCCAAGCTAGAATTTTCTCAGTGTCTTAGTCCATTAGTTAACTGTGTGTTAAAGACTGTGATTTTGGACTCACAGATAAACATAGACTGGTAACATAACCATGATGATGATCTTGTTGGAAGTACAGCCTCCTTGACATCTGCATGCTTTTGATATATTATCTGCCTCACTTCTACGTTGCTCTGAACAAAGACATTTGCTAAATTAACAGAAATGTAAATGTGATGTAGAAAAAGAAATGAATTATATCTACTGCCCATTTCAGTAGAGTCAGCAATACAATGTGAATTTATGCTACCGGTGGTAGTGTAGAACTCTAAAATCCATCTACTCAATGCTTCCATTAAATTGGCCATTTTCCACTGGAGTGTGAAGTGATGTCCTACCAAATGAGAGCTGTATTTCACAGAAATCTTGAAAATGCTGCTTTTTAAAATTTCGGAGGCAGGATGTATAGTGTAGTCTGTCTGATGACATCCACACACACACACACACACACAAATGTTTGTGGTGACCCTTGTTCTGCAGTAATGGAGACTTCTAGTGATGGCTGTCCACACTGCCATATCTACACGTCTAATACTCTTGCCCTTCCTCATCTTGGTGCCAAAAAGATCATGGTGAGCCTAGATTGACAGTATATTTCTGTTATGGCCTCATGTGGCAGACTACCTTAGAACAACAGTACCAAACCAAGGTTCTAAGGACCAGAACCTTCATTGTGAAGAATCACAAAAAAAGTCAGAAAAAACAGATCCATGAAGAGATCCACAATCACGGTACAGGATCATAAATACTCCATTTGCATACTTTTGACATTGAAACCCCCAAATCCATAGTTAAGGGACATTTAACACAACATGTATTTATTTCCCAGTAACATAAAGTTATTTAAGGTCAGAGAGACTGGCTTTACAGTGTGGCTGAACAATACATTAAACATGTCATGGAAATGTCAAATTCTGCTGAAATCAATAATTAGGTGACGGGACACAGTTAAGAATCTCCACCACTGTGCCATTACTAATTCACATAAAGGGACATCTAAACTTCCTTAAACTGCTCCTGGTGCCATCAAGCTAATTCCATGTGCACACCTCGGTGAAAGGTGAATGCTAAAATGCTCCTTTGACAGATTTCTGGCTAAAAATAACAGCGAAAAGAGCATCAGTATTTGAGTTCCTAACACACGGGGCAATGGCCAGCTGGTCCTCACACTAAGTAGTATCAAAGTTCAAGTCAGTGCGACAGGTGTGGATTATGCTTAAGAAAGGCATCCATCTAAATTCATACGCCGATTGCCTTCGCAGATAATTAGCCAACAAAACAAGAAAGTATCGCATAAAGTGTATTCTACCGTTATGTTAACAATTAAATAAATTAAAATAGATATTTTCACTATTTTATATTTATTGTGGCCAGCCCGGTGAAGTCTGTACATACTCAGCGAACTTTAAACGTATATGGGAGTTGCCCGGGTAGATTTGAAGCCGTTTCTCAACGCATGGTTACCTGCTTATAGGCATCGAGAAGGAAACTGTTCCACACAGACCGCAAGCCGGCAGGAGTCAGCATGCGATGCCACTGTCCACCGGCGGCGGAGCCGGAGCAGCTGAGGAGAGACACTGCACGCTTCAGCAGTACCACCGAGTCATACAGCGCCAAGAAGAGGCAGTTCGAAAAGAAGCCCGGTAAGATCTGCAAGGTTACCAGCAAGTCCACACTTAACATCCCCATTTTCACCCGGCCCTCGGCTCACACACGTCCGTCCTTCTGAAACTTATCTCTCCGAACCCATCCTGCTCATATCCGTATCTTCTCTGCTGTACTGTAATCTACTCAATGTTCCCGTTCAACGACCCTCTCAATAATCAGATAGACGCAGTTGCCGCCCCCCGGCTATCCGTTCCACATTCCTCCGGCAATTATCAGGCTGCCCGATGAGAGCCCGCAGTCTGTCGCTGCGGTTTATATAGCCCGCATCATCGGGCTGTGTAATAAAAGTGGGGCTTATCTGCCCTAAGATCATGACGTCAGGGCGAAGGCTTCACTCGGGACGGGACGGGCCAGCGGGGAGGAACCTCGCGCTCTGCCAAAGGATCCCTGTCACACGCCACGTGCAGCTGTTCGCGCGGATGAGGGCGCCGGGCATGGCTGGCCGAAGAGTGACACATCCCGACTCACTCTTTTCACCCAGTCATCCGCTTACCCGAAAAGCGTAACGCATGGATGATAAATAACGGCGGGGTATAATCGCGTCGACGCAAAACAGACGGTAGGTTCAATGTAAACTTTAGTGAAACAACTCTGAGACAAAAGTAAACTTTTAGACCTTCAAGTCGGTTGTGCCGCTTTTTATTTATAATATTACCGCCTTTAATTTTTAGTAACGGGCGAATGTTTAAATAATAAAAAAAATAACGATTAGCAATCTATCCGTCTTAAATATGAGAGTTTAGTTATAGTGAATGGG
>JAODKC010000028.1:13933811-13962283 GCA_026777985.1 Mormyrops attenuatus
GGCTAAGACTTTGCGTTCATCAAAGCCAAAAAACCTGCGGCCGCTCCCAGGTTAGTAATATCAGTACTCGTCCGGATGATATTCCAGAGCCTGAGATCACTTAGCGTTGGGTGCGCGCTGCTGCCGCTTATACCAGCCGCAGAAGCGGACTGGGCATGCCTTGCTGCTGACGCGTTTCCACTGCGGAGTGCGGACCAGAACCCGGGGACACCCCTACATAAATTTTAGCATGGGCGTTGCTAGGATCTTAAGACATCAGCGCTTTAGCTCAGAAACCTAATCTGTCCCAGGGTCGTCGTCATCATCATCACCATATCTCTCTCTCTCTCTGTCTGTCTCTCTCTCTCTCTCTCAAGTTACTATGATTGTAGCTCTACACAGGTGTTCAGAAACGCAGCCTGTGGCAACGCAGGGCCGTTGTGATGTATGGAATTCTCAGACTGAGAATACTTGATATAAACGCCTGAGCTAAACAAACCATTCGGGGCTCATTCGGATTCAATCGGAGTTTCAGCCCCATATACCTTATAGGCTCGTGTCATTTCTGAATTTTATTATGTAGCAAGTGCTCCATACTTTCACAAATCAAGACAGAGTCTATTAAAACATTACAAAAATATCAAGACAATATCTTAATATCAAGGGCAATAGTAATAGCAATCTTAAGTGATAGATAGTATCACATGCAATCAGAACTGTTACCTATAAGATGGAGAACGCTTTCTTGAGAAAACTTGAATACCGGTTGCATTGTCTGCGGTTTTATCACTCAAAGGGTGTTATCTCTGAGTAAGCAAACTGCTGTGGCAGGGTTAGGGTACAGACAACAGGGCTAAATAAAGCAGGAGGGCAATCCAGATTAAATCATGTCACAGGTGTGATGCTCCAGGCTGAAATCTTACCCAGTCTGGATTTAAAAGCTGTGCATGGCAATATCGAGAGTTTAGCCGCCTTTGGGCACAGTGACAGGGAAATTGATCAACATGTGCTTTAAACAAACTACATTTAAATAAATTAATATAATGAACAAACTTGGCTAAACATTTTCAGACACAGGGGGAAGGTCCTATGTAGGAGAACCAGGCTGTGCCACCCACCAAGAGATGTGATCACCCCAGGCCTTGTGAATCATCGCCTCCAGATTGCCGGCACTCCCTTGGTTTACCGTTGCCAGTTCACCAACCCTTCTTCAGACTGGTAACCATTTCTGTTAATGCATTCTTTACATACTCAACATGGCTATGCAGGTTTCCCCGCAAAACTGGTATAAACGCATGTTTCCTGTCTGCTGTCAGGTGGGCGTACGCTTGGCATTAGCTAACGGCAGGCACATTTTCCAGAACACCCGTCTTGTATGCCATCTATTATTATGTGCCATGAAGTCTCATCTGGTACACTTCAGACATGACATGCCATGGAGAAGGAATGCCTTGCCTCTGCCTAACAAGCAAACCTCAGCTCAGTCATTCTGCATTAATTTCTAGGGGCATTTTCTACTTGTAGGTTTGTCTTTTTCTCATCCTGACACATGTTATCACACGGTTGGACTTACCTAAGTGTGCTGCTGGGCCAGGATGGGTTGGAGCGCCGGTTGACCCTCTCCCCATCGACCCCCAGGACTTGCTGACATCACTGCCCAGGTGAACATGCCTCAATTAGTGTGTCAAATACCTTATATGATACCAATAATGCTGTGGATCCTCACTGTAAAGCATACTCTGCTATTAGTATTGTTGTCTTTTTCCTCTAACTGCAGTGTTTTGGGGTGTGAGCCGTCCGCCCACATGACCATCCTCCTAAGAAAGATGGACTTGATGCAAGTAGCTTTACTGGTTCTCTGGTTCCCTTGATGTTATCAGCTCAACTCCCACAAAAAAAAGTATGGCCTCACATGCCTATTGGCAGCAATAATCTAATTTCTGCTGTATTCAAATCCTCTGCTCAATGAGTAAAACTCCCGAGATGGTCATGTTTCATTAGGAAGTGCTTTGTGGACGACCCCACCACATGGCGAATCAGAAACGGCCAGTCTCATCAGAGCCGCGGAACTCGACTTGCAAAGCATGTGCCGGATCAGCGGTGCTCATGCAGCACCAGTGTAAGGTTAGGGAGCGGGACTCAACATGTGATATTTAGAAAGAGATCATTTCCTTTATGTCAACACTATCAAATGTCCATCAAAATAGAATAAAGTGAAATTTCCGTGAAACGACATTCCAATGGACATTTATGCAGGGGTATGAAATTTTAGGGAAAGTCCAGTAAATCCAGGTGCTAAATAAAACATTACACCTAAGCAACTTGCCTTTTCGTGACTGGCGCTTTACAAAGTATAGGATTAATCTACTTAAATTACAAGGCTTCGATATCAAATTTCTTCATGAAATAATTTAAAGGTTCCTTCATCACAAATTAATTCTTTACAAAATCATTGCGATATTTAAATAACAGATTCGCATAATGAGCACTGAAATATTCCTTCGCATTAACTGTTCAACAAGAGCAGTCTGCGGTATGAAAAAGCCCATTTCTTGCACTGGCCCATGCAGGTGAGACTGGGAGTTTCAGGTAGTAAACTGAGGAGCAGCACAGACATCCCTGCGGGGCCCACATCATTCAGCCTCGGTTTCCTCAGTGCAAGTCCAAACACCGTGCTGTTTTGTTGTAAATACTTTACCTGTTTTTACTGTGTTTGAGGGAATATCAGCAGAAACTGCCATCTAAAAACCCATTAACACCACATAATGTTCAGCTAAGGAAACACTGGATTGATCATCCCCTTAAAAAGCTTGAACCAGTATTGGGGGCATTGTGGGCCTATTTTTCCATTGAACTTAATTTCACCCTTTGCTCAGTATTCATCTCTGAAGCCAATCAGGTTGCCTGGCAGCAAGGAGCGCTAATGTGTAGGGGCACTTAGCGGTCCTGCCTTCCACAATAGGTGTGAGGTCAAATAACGTCAATGATCAGATTGAGCCTGAATAATTGACGCCTACTGCTCATTCCTCTGTGCACAAATCGTCCATCATAAAGAGAAAGGTAAATTCAGTAAATGGGGATCGATGGTTACATTACATTCACAAAGTATAGGCTATCGGTTATAGGCCCACTCTCAACAGGGTTCCTGTAAGACGCAGAGACATCATGTAATATGGAGCCTGAGAAGATTGCGTGTTTCCGGCAGGGTGTGTGAGATGGGACCTCACTGACGCAGGACCAGTCAAAAGGCCTTGTCTGGCTTCCATCCACACCTATCCCACCCTTCCCCAGGAAGTCAGCCGGGCCTTTCCGCGTAACGCTGGCAAACAGCACCCAAACCCACTACCCGTCTGTTTTCAGTCTGCCTCCTTATCAGTTAGACAGTTCAAGCAAACACGCTCGTCTGCACGGAGGGCCAGAATTCCAGGGGGATCAAGTGCCACTCCGGAACCGTCGGTTCAGTCCTGTACAGAGGACGAGTCACTGGACAATGGGAGTCTGGGACACGTGTCACCACCGTCTGAGGTGTGGAGAGTAGGGGAGGATGAAGGTGCTGGAAGTTCCATGTTCCGGTTGGGATTTCTGTTGCTGACAGAGAAAATGCAGAATTCAATTTAGACTTTACAGTCCTTTCAGCAACAGAAACCAGGAAGTGGTACACAAGTGAACTCAAATGTGAAAAAACAGCAGAAGAATTAGTAGGTATCATGAATTTTGCAGAAGTGGTGTAACACAGCTAAATTGGCAGGTTATTTTAATTATATATTACTAAGATGGAGTTCAGCTGCAATGACTTAATTTTACCCCCTCAAGTACCACCTCATCTCACGAATGGACTACAGTGACTCAGCGCTAACATCTGAGATGACATGGATCACCAGGAGGAACGGCACACAGAGAGCAGTCCAGATACTTCACACAGCTGCTCAGAGAAGGAACAACCACTGTCCCCCCCCCCACCATTAACAACATGTCAGTAAATTATTTTTAAAGAATAAACTGTATTAACCAAACCAAAATGCTCCCTGGAAAAATAAATAAATAATTTCTTCAACAATATTCCTTAAGAGTTCTTTTTTTCTCTATGGGCAAGAAACAACATCTGTGATGAACAATGACATCAGAATTTGAAAATGTGTCTCTCATCACTTTTTAGAGTTCTTTACCTATTTTCTTTCTGAGGACAAGATCAGACTGTAGCTCAAACTTAGCCATGTACCACAGACCCTGCAGGTGGTCATTGAGTCAAACATCATGTCTGCATTTAATATTCCTGGCTAAAGTTGGTCCACCTGGCGCACAGGCACCAAGGGCACCGTGGAAGGCCTGCCACTAGACCAGTAAGGATGCTGTAAACTCCCTGACCTCCAGCCGGCTACTCGCAGCCATAGATATCAGAGCTGTGGCCTCCACACAGCTGGTTCCATGACTCAGACGCAAGCTGCCATCTTGAGGGAATGATTAATTACACAAACGAGCCGGCAGGTGCCACAGCTGTTCTCGCGCAGCCCCCAAGGATAGGAGCAGAGAGTAGTCAGCGCTACGCGTAGATGCTACCATCAAACTGTCAGGCAGCAGCGGGCAGACTGCGAAGGTGCCGTGTGACGGACGGAGCGCTAATAGACAAAGAGGACGTGAGGCCACGGGTGGATCCATGCTTACTGACCCCTCAGCCCCAGGCCATAAAGACATTTTCAGGAAGAGCAAACATGATGTGTTTGAAAGCCATCCAGGTGTTTCACACAGTTTGTACATCAACCCCTGTGAGGCTTGAGGTGGATCGAGACCAGCCTGTGGGCATTAGCTTACGGGGATAAAGTTGAAGGAGAAGTCTGGCGGACACTCTGTTGTAATCTAAACATAGATCTTTGCTCTCCAGTCAATGTACAAACAAGGAACACGCTCTCCGAGTTCCTGAAAAGATCAAGTGTCGGCAAGGATCAGCATCAGTTTGAAAGCCCAGAGAATGAGCTCTGTTAGGGTGCTCTTTCCAGTGAGCTTCTGAACTGACGAGCTCCCCACCCTGAGAAGTACCTAGGAGCAGATAACGGCCCTCAACTACCCACAGCACTGGATTACTGGCCTGTGTTATAAGGCTGCGCTTGGAGCACATTGAAGGTTCCTCCAGGCTAGAGACAAATGGTACCATCCACCTTGTCTATACAAGCAGTCATTAAAGGCTAATTACTGGAAATGCAATGAAGGCAAAGTGTCTCGGTTTTACCAAAGCTAATTATGGCTAATTACAGTACTGGCTCATTAAAATGGATGCCCTTTGAATTAATGCATTCAGACAGTGCTATTTGCAGATTCACACGGCAGCTTGTAGGACAGCTTATCAGCATTTCAACATTAAACTGACACAAATTGGAGGCCATAGTGCATAATTAAAACTGATAAGAATCAGTGCACCTGCTCCTAGTTCCCCGCGTAGGTATAACTTCATGTTGTTTTCATTTGTTTCCCTCCGGGGAACAGCTGCTGCAGTTTGTGTTGTGTCTGTCACATTTCTGCATTAGCCCCTGAATAGGGAATCATCTCAGAAACTTAACATTTGCTCCTCAGCTCAACCTTTGTCACATGGTCCTGCCCACTGTCCTGCATAGAATTCTGGCAAGAGTAACACCAGTGACAAGCCGCTGGAATATTTGATTAGAGATGCCGTGAAATTAGCCCCGCTAGACTGTGGGGATCATGCTAACATGCCACTCCATCACAAAGCATAAATCAAAAGGATTAAACAAAAGCATCAGTCCACTGTTTTAGCAACAAAACTTCCAGACATTCTCCATAGGATTCAAGTCAGGCTAATGACCAGTGCAAGGGTCTACAACCTTTTTCACAGTCAGGTCAGGGTGGGAAGTATGCGTTGGTACAGCGCATTGCCGCACCTACCACATGATGAAACATCTCAGGATCCCAGGTGCCAACCCCCCAAGCCGACACAGAGTTGAGTCCCACCCTCCGGAAATGGCCATCTATCTGCTACAGCCAGGTATTATATGGGTGTCCCCTTGGTCTGGTCCAGCCACTCAAGTCCACAGCAATGAGGATCCTGCAAGCCAGATCACCCTCTGCGAATCGCACCACATGGCTGTAACTGACACTTCCTCATAATGTAGGTAATGTGCCTCATTTGGGACTCCCTGAGCAACCACTTGTTCAACAAGTCAAACTAGAGGTACCCAAGTACTCTCTGAAAAGACACCAAAGGACTAAAGGAGTCCAGTCACTGTCTCGGGATAGTGCCCATGTCTCGCAGCCTTACAGCAAAATAGGGAGCACCAGGATTCTAAAGATTTGGGCCTTTCATCCACTTACAAAGATATTGGGAGTGCCACACACTCCTTTTCAACAATCTCATGACCCCCCATGCTCTCCCAATCCATCTACTGACTTCATAGGAAGAGTCACCAGATATAGGAATGTTGCTGCCGAGGTAAGTGAACCTCTTTACACTACCGACATTCTCTTCACTGACAGACACCCTGCTGTTGGCTGTTTTATCCTGGACACTTGCAGGCCCAGATACTCATACTCCCCGCTCAGTCTCTCAAGAGCCCCAATCAGAGCCCCACGACCCTGCCAAAATCAGGGTAGGAGAAAGTACACACCCCTGACGAACCCCAGAATCAACTAGGAAGAACACAGAGGTTCTGCCTCCACTCTGAGCAGCACTCATAGTACCAGTATACAGGCCGGCCATGACAGCAACTTCGGGGTATCCCGCAAAGTCTCAGGATATCACACAGGGCAGCTCGATCAGCAGAGTTGAATGCTTTATGAAAATCGACAAAGGCTGCAAAGAAACTCAACCGATATTCACGTTTCTAAACACAGATCTTTGCTCTACAATCAATGTGCAAACAAGGAACACCCTCTACAAGTTCCTGAAAGGATCAAGTATCAGCAAGGACCTGCATCAGTGTGAAAGCTCAGTGCTAGGATGCAGTTGATGGTAGAATTCATAGGCGTAAAACCAGAATGCTCTGGTCACTGGTAGGCAAGCAAGTGATCACGGATCCTATTGATGATGATCCTAGCAAGGACTGTACCCGGCACTGAGAGCAATGTTATACCCTTTTAGTTGCTGCAGTCCATTCCTATTTCCAGATAGTGATAACAAGTCCCATTTTCCCATCAGTTGGGATGATGCCCATCCACAAATGGAACAAAGATTGCTTGCAATCTCAGGAGGACTTACCACCCACCTGAAGAAGTTCACTCCAGATACCACAGATCCCTTCCTTACCATCAGCTGGTTCACCAATTGTGCAGCCTCAGTGAGATTGGGTCTACAGCTAATTGGAGGGTCAGCCTCAGGAGCTGTGAACCCAGTGATGTCCAACATCCTAGTCAGAGGATGAGCTTTAAAAAGTTGCTCAAATTAGCTGTCCCAGTGGGTCACAACTGCAATGTCATCTGTGAGGACCGCTTCTTCACCCTCCCTGAGTTCAACTCTCTGAGGAACATATTTGGAAGTGGGTAATGCTTCAGTTCTTCTGCAAGTAGGACGTGGGTTGCTAGACCATAAATGGTGTGTTACTTCTAGTTCCCAGTACAGACTGGAGTTGCCATCAAGCTGTGTGCTGCACCTCCTCTCTATAATACCCAGGGTACCCTGTGAGATGAAACACCTCCTTCTAGGAACACCATCAACACCAACACAACCCTCAGCAGCCTTCAGGGTCTCGTCACAGGACGTCTCTCATATCACATTAGAATCGGCAGTCGCACCCAAGTCTGCAAGTTCCATACACAAACTGCATGAAAACTCATTAGAAACAGCTTGATCATATTCACAGTAGCAACAACAAGTCTTTGGTCAGAATTCACAAATTGGGCACTTCTATAGACCATACAGTTCTGTCGGAGGCTCCAGCATCTGCCAACGAGGATGTGACCGATCTCCTTTGCCACACCACCAGTACTGGAGTACCACGTCCAGTGATGCAGCTCAGGGCACTGGAACCAGGATCCAAGAATCTGCAGCCCCTGACCTTTTGCAAAGTCAAGGATCATGGACCCACTTTCACCACGGTCACCAGTCAGTCCCATGGGGACTGATACAATCATCATAGCCAGCCCTGTTAGTGCCAGTGGTTGCACTGAAGTCTCCCGCAACCAATGAAATGTCACCTCGTGGGCACCCATCAACCACTGAGCAAAGTTGTGAATAAAATGTGTCCCTCACTGGTGTTGGAGTATACACGGAGACAACAGACAAGACACACAGAGAGTGCCTTAATTTAAGTCTCATAATATGCTCATTGAAAGGACTTACATCAGACACCCTTGGGAGGAGCCAATCCGCAACAGCAACAGCTACTCCCTGAGTATAGCAGCCATCAGAGTGACTGGACCAATAATAGGTGTACCCACCTGCAGAGATCTGGCCACTCCCCAGTCTGTGTACCTCAGAGAGTGCCGCCACTGAGATGCACAGTTTACGAAGTTCCTCTGATAGCAGAGGAAGATGGTCATCATGCTGGAAAAACAAGATGTTCAACAAGCGTACTCAGATGGGCCACCTCAGGTTAGGACCCGAGTGCTGCCATGCAGCAGGCGATGCCTCAGCACCACACCAGTCCCGGTCCCCAACAGGCCTGACTCCATTGGCTCTCCAGCAGTTTTGATCCTTCCAGGAATGAGGCTCCTAAGGGCTTTTCTCCATCCCGTTCATGGTGTGTGCAGCCTTCCTGTGGGTGGCTGCAGCAGAGCTACTCCCGCGGAGAGTAGAAAAGAATCTTATCTGCTTCATTGGAGCTCTGTGAAGTTTTTGCAGTTGCTGGAGTGCCAGTCCAGCCACCAACCCCCAAATTTTTCCCTGCAAGTTGGATGACCACTTGCACTGCCGGATGTCATACTCAAGACACACAGTGAGACCTATTTTTACCAAAAGAAAAAATTATAATCAGAGTAGTTACCAGGGGGGTGTCGATGGTAAGAGCCACCAACTGGAGGGATAGATGTAATATTATTTATTCTTTTGTGTCCACTCTTTAGTGAGCCATGACTTTGCAGCACTCACAGTCCAAGACAAAGTCAAATACAAAAAGATGTCTAATTTCTAGTGGTATGCGGGCCACTCACTGGCTCTGTGTGGGTTACTAATAGCCATTGCTAAAGATGTGGCCAGATAAAACATGGGTGTAGGGTTTATTTTTAACGTCAAAACAGCATTAAATTAAAATAATTTTACTTAATAATTAGTAGCATTAACAAAAAAGATTCACAAAACCTACCTGAAAATTATGTCCAGATGAACAAATGAAAACCCACTTAAGGAATATAGCAATCAAAAGAAAAATGATTTACCTGATGGAAAGTATTCTCTGACACGAAACAGCTCCCAGATAACTGTAGAACTATGAGATGCTTTTGACCCTACAACCTAATTCAGATCAGATATGGGAGGAGCAATTGTAAAACAATCATCCTTCTATTAACAAAATGAAAAGAAAGTAATTAATTATCAACACACCACAGAGGACACAACAGCAAAATGTGTCCTCTGCATTTAACTCATATGTGACATAGCAGAGGGAAGCTATTATTTAGCACCTGAGGAGCAATTCCTTGTGACCTGAATAGGACCTTGCTGGTCAGGGATTAAAACCAATAGCCTTTTGATAACAAGCATACTTCCCTAACAATTAGGCCACCACTGCCCCGAAGGCATCAGACATCAGGAAACAGCACGGCTGGGAGCACGGTAACAGGAAGGGAGCATGCTCACAACCCACTGGGGCCGAATGACACCCAACAAGACGGCGGTGAGCTTGTTGCTCCATACGTGGCCCATTTAAATGGCGGTCAAACACTGGTGTGAATGTTGTTATCCATGTGAGATTCAGTGTCTGATAAAAACACAAATAGTGAGTATATAGTACTGTGATCCCCTTCTACCAGTCTGCTTTCCCTCCGGTTGTCGAGGTCATCAAGCCACTCCCATGGCAGAGTTTAACACGTCCAGGACAGCAGGTTTTCCAAACCTCCGAATTATATCCACACGGCTGACCTGCTAACCAAACTCTTCCAGGTAGAGCCATGATTCTTAGAACGCTCCGGTTCGGTGAACTGCTTTATCTTTAACAGAAATGTTCTCACAGGCGAGACAGACAACTGCAGTGTCTGTGTACTCAGTAAACTGTTTGCTTTACTTTAAAGGACAACTGGATTTCTGGTTAAATCCCCTCTGGGACAAGCGACTACCTATGAGTCTCACTTACAAAGAGCCCCCCACCCCTCCACCTGTTAACTACAGAGCAATGGGCTTGTAAAATCAACCAGCATGGAAGATCAGGGTGGTTATCCTTGACCTGTACAAGAACACGACCCTCGCCTATACGGAACCGCCCCATGCAGAGCATATGCAAACTTGTCCTGTCATAATGAACCAATTCAGAACATCCAACCTTTGGAAGTTTATACCATAGCATAAGCATTTCAGTTACCCTGAAAGTAATAAGACAAAAGTGACCAGAGGATTCTGGGATTTGAGCAGGCCAAATGAGACATGTTCATGGTGCTTCACAGTACATCACAGTCACAACATGAGCATCCTAAGTGAAACCTCCCCCCCCCCCCAGACAACCAGCAGCAGTTATGTAACATCCAGAACGCCACGTGCTGCATGATGCATGAACATCGAGGCTGCATGCATACCGTAACATTATATAACCGAGAGACACTCGATGCCAACACTCAAATACACAGGGCAGACAAACATAACACTAATGGCTCCTGGCTACAAAACTCTATAGGTACTCAAAACGTGTGTGAACCCAAGAATGTCTGCTAGTGTGCTTTTCTTTTGTATCATCAAGTAATTGGACAAGAACAATCTGTACTGAATACAGAATGTCTCACTTATACGCTGTCAGAAAAAGAGAGTACCAATTTGTACCTTTGCTTGTCATTGGGGCTGTACCCTCAAGGGTCTGTCAGTTGTGCCCCAGCTGTAGGTAAATGTACCTTTTAAGGTACAGAAATGCACTGTGAGGAACATCCCCAAGGTACCAACAACATTAATGTAACCCCAATGGTACAAAAATGTTCCTCAAAAAAATATCTGTTTCTTAATGGGTACAATTACCTCCATCTATAGGGTACAATTGGCAGACCCTTGAGGGTACAGCCCCAGTGACAAGCAAAGGTACAAATTGATACTCTTTTTTCTGATAGTGGAGAGACATGGCCTGAACACAGTAGATCTCACAGGAAGAGATGTGGTCTGAACAGCGTAGCATTCTGCTATGACACTACAATAATCTGTACCAAAGATGGTCAGTCTCCGCTCTCTTTAGCCTTTCTTTACCTCTTGTGCACTTTCCTTTATCATCTCTTGGTATATTTAAACTATATCTGTTTGTGCTACAGGTACTGACTTTAAGAGGCATTTACAAGGTATCTTATCTCCCTGACAAATCTTTGTTTCTATACTGGTGACAAAGATGCCTATCGAATGTGGCAGAAAATATTCCCTTCCTTGTGGATCCTTAGCAGTCACTTGGCTAATCTTCAGATCAAACACATAGGAAATTCCTCCACAGCAGTACAATCCATGACCTAAAACTCTACTTGGACAATACTAACCACTCTGGGGACTTAATTCCATTTTAATAGAATTACCGAAAACAACTAATTGAAGCAAATCCTTTTAATCCAAAATTATTCCACTAAAATAGTAGGAAACATTATGACCAAACTCTAAGTGTGACTGTTGGACTTCAAGGAATGTACCCAGAAGCTTTAGCAATTTCATGTTCTGAGAAGAACCAATCGATGCACGACCGCGTGGTTGAGATGGACTGTGGGACGGGTCTCCGTTGCCAGCCTCAGTGAGAAGTCCACGCTGAAACTCAACCAATCACAGGAGCCGCAGTTGGCACCTGACGGCCAGTCAGCATTCGACCAAGAGTCCCCCCCTGGACCTGTGGGCTCGCCTGTTCTCCTGCAGCACAGCCTGTTCCCTGTCTGCCCTGAAAAGTAACCGGCCCATCAATACGCACAGCAGGACTCCAGAGCAGCGTAGCTTCCGCCATTTCCGGTGGCCGCATGGAGCAGGAATGCCGGCATTTTCTCGTGCACTGAGCGCGCTTTTCAGTCCGTTACTTAAAAGCGCTAAAGAGCTGAATGCACGAATGCGAGCACACAAACAGTATGACAGGACACGGAGTGCCACGTAACACAACGGGCTAGGGGGGCTTGGCAGGTGCCCGCACCCCCTCGCTCTTTTCTCTCTTTGTCCCAGGCTGCCCGACACGCCAGTCGTCCCTGGGGGTAGTCTGCTTGGAAGAGGCTTTGCTTGAGCCTAGAAGACACCGTGTCCTTGTCCCCTCACAGCCAGTTCCACCCCTGGCCCGCTGGAACACTTCCGCCGTGCGCCACGTCCAGCGCCAGCCCAACACAAACATCCTGCCCGACCGCGGTGCGTTTTCTGCCCGAGATCACCACACAAAAGGACGATAATAACCACCACCACCCCCCCCCCTCGGATACTGGGATCATGTTATTCAGCATCAATAAAATATGTATTTATCTGCTTTCAGAAGAAGAAAGCCCACAAGCCCTTTAATAGCTGCTGATGGTTCTTGGAGCTGCCCGAGCCCCATTGTCACAATGGCCTTCTGTTTTCGCCATGGGAATTAGATGATGTCTGCCGTTGCCAAAGCGCTTCTCTGGCAATGAATCGCCTTCTTGTTCCTGTTTTGTGTGAATGTTGTAATGAGGGGGGGGCTGTCTTCCCTCCATGTTTTCAGCCATCGTGGTCGCAGCTTCCCTGTGCGGACGCAGCCCTTCATTACTAGCAGCATTGGGGAAGTTACTCACAAAAGTAATCCATCCAGGTGGAAAGTTCAGGTCCAGAAAGTACAAATCCAGACCAAGCACTCAACTGGTTGTTTGAAACAAAACCTTGGTTTGAATTTGTACTTTCTGGACCTGAGCCTTGCACCTCTATCTGTAATGGATTATTTTTGTGAGCATCCACGGGTGTATCCCACACATTGGTAATGGTACAGCTGCTTAATCAACAATCACAGGCAGCCAGGTCTACAAGCAAGCATGAGGTGCACAAGACACACTCAGCGGACCTGGTGATCCCCATAGATTCCACTAGTTATTTTAAAATTTTTGTCATCATGTGCCCTTTCACTGCTTTGACTCAGCTATCAGACGGATGACCATTTCCTTCCTGTCAGTTTAACTATATTCCACCAGGACATGCCAATTCAACCAAATTATTCTGCCTGACTCTTCAAAATCTGAAAAATGAGGCAGTGAAATGCAATCACCCTCCACTCACTGCCGTCTCACAATGTATGTATGTGTGCTTGCATGTGGATATTAACTTAATTGCGTCCGAAATAGGTCAGGGTCGTCTGTTGCTGTACACATTACTATCTTGGTAACCTTTGTCTAGACAGTTTGGGAAAGGATCCAGGCCTCTCTGTGGCTGTAAGCATTCTCCACACATTATGCAATGTTACACAGTATAGCAAATAACAGAGCGACTTCCACTGGGTGCACTTTCCGAGGGTGTTTGGCATGGGCAGGCAGACACGTCCCTCGCAGACGTCCTGCTAATCCAGCAGACGGCGCTGGGAGGACCCAGAGTCCTTAAAGGGGAATTCCACCCAAAACCATCTTTCATCACAAGCAGGTTTGCAGTGTATCCAAATGCAATCAGGACCTGTCTCTACTTTCGCCAAGAAGCCCGTCTGATGCATTATGGGTCAATCACTTCAATGGTCGAAAGAGTAAATTATACGGTGATTTTTTTTTTTAAAAAAGTCTGCAAACATGCAATAGTTTCATAAACTATTTGGTCAAATGTATATGGACACCAGCTTGTCCTACATCTCCTTCCATAACCAAGAGTAATAAGTTGCTATGGTAGCCTCGACTATTCTGGGAAGGCTTTCCATTACATGCTGAAACTTAACTGATGGGATTTGCTGCCATTCAAGTTGGGTATTGATGCGCAGAAATGTGGCGAACGGACTTGTTGGTAAGTGCACAGCCTGTGATGGTACCAAGTGCAAAGTCACAAACCTCACCTATAAAAGCACCCATTCTGCTGTCAGTGTTTGTTGCTGGAGATTGTAGGGCCATGTGCTATTATATACCTTTATATAAAGGTACATGTGCTATTATATACCTGTGGCAGCAATGGGTTTTGCATAATTAGGTAATTCCTTTAATTAATAGGGGTATCCACACACTTTTGGACACATAGTGCATGAAGTAGATGTCATTTTTAAACCATTTAAGCTTGCTCCCCTTAACCCTGTCACTAAATGTCTGGATCTCATGTCAGCTTTGAAGAAACATCGGTCACATGACAATATCAGATGGACAGAGACCACCTGGAGACTACCATGGGGACAAGGACGATGGCCACCTCGCGTCACTCAGCTCTGCCATACCGTAATTACAGCTAATATATTACACTCATCATCTCTGGACAATTACCTTAATACTGCTGCTATGTACACTAGTTAACCTAATTACATATTAAATAATGGAATCACCTGCATTCAAATGTAAATGTCATTAAAATAAGTGTATCTATGATGTATTCATAAAATACAGATAAGGATTGCTGGAGTACTGTTTGTCAGTGGAAACTGAATCCAGGTGGATTTTTACACTGTTAAATATACATTCAGTCCAATCTTATAATTGCTACATAAATTAGCAAAGAAAAAAGGTGATGTTTCAAAATGCTTACGATCCACTTCCACTCAGGATGCAGAGCACACTGCTGTACACACAGATCGTTATACTATTTTACCGCCATCTGGGGGATCCCTTCGGTAACTTGATATATTTTGCCAATTGCAATCAACCATTCGCCTATATAATATGTGGCCCTCGCAAGACCAACCCGCTGGGAAAATCCCCGATGACCGGTCTGAGCATGCTGTTGCTGTGTGGATGCAAGCAGGACGTAGCAAGTTGATTCAGCTAGTAAAAAGCTATTTTCTTGCCATGGCCCATTAAAACCCTGTGAGACATGGAGGCCAAAGAGGACATAAGGCTGAGGTGTGTGATCTGGCAGGACAAAGGGCCACACTTCACAGGGACTCATAAAGGAACCGCCTCTTTGAGGGGTGACCCTGTCTTTAGTATATGACGGGGCGGAAGATGATTTAAAATCGGCCCTGGACATTGGGGTCCCCCCACAGTAAATTTTGCCAGCCGGGGACGGGATTCCCCATGATAAATTTTACTGGCCCACGTACCCATTGGTCCACTGGGGAAATGCTCGGTATGCCATATGGCCAGTCCAGCCCTAGAGGTGGAGTCAACGGTGCCGAACAGAGCAGACAGCTCAGACAAAGCTGGCAGAGCTGCTGTGGACCTGACTGCGGACTTGCTCTGGGGAGCAATAAAGTCACTTTCCCACACGCCACAGGGGCTACGGCATTCCCAAGTAAACCATGGGAAAGATAATGACTCATCGCCTTCTGGCTGTAGGGGGAGACTGCCGGCACTGGCCCCAGGAGACAGAAAGGACAGAAAGCCAGTGGACAGACAGAGCATCAGCACTGGCAGCCAGAATGAGACATCAGAAAGGTTAATATTGGAGCTGGGCAGTCAGTGGGGCTGCTTTATCAGCTGAACTTTTATTTATTGAAACCTCGAGAGTGTTTTGCGGAATTCTACATTCACGGAATCCGATTTTACAGCCTGGCACCTTACCTTCAGAAGCGTAACTGCTCACGGCCTTCCTCCCAGCGACCATCATCAGCAGCAGCCCTGCAGTGCACCTAGCACAAATGCAGCTCTGCTCGCTGCCAATGATAGGACACACACACACACACACACACACACACACACACAGGTGCATTTCAACCTTCATGCCTTCAAATGACAACTAAAAACCTACCTCATTTAGAAGTACTTGGATTAGTACTTTCAGGATTATATTTATTATTATTATAAAAAAAATGTATTACTTGCCAACAGAGTTTTTAAAATGATAGTATTTTTAGCCAGGTTCTACTGAATCCGTATTAGAATGTATTCACTGATGAGACTTCTAAGCACTTATGTAAGTCACTCTGGCTAAGGGCGTCTGCCAAATACAGTAAATGTAAATGTCCACGTATTTGTTTATGGAGTCTCTCCATTCAATTCTGTGTTTCTATGGGTATAACCCTAATCCTACCTATAACTCTAACCCCTGCCGAGCCCTAACCAACAAAATACATGACTTTTGGCATTTTTAGCTTTTTTGATTGCATTCAGATTTTTATAAAATTGAGTTTTATATTGTGGGGATTTGAAAGATGTCCCCAAAACCTTAAAGGTGACAGGTATTACCACACTGCAGGGAAATTTCATTCATTCCTATGGGAAAAAATGTTAATGCTGTCCCTTAAAAACCTTAAATTAACCTGGTCAGACTGTTAGAGTGAAGATATCAGGCCGCCAGCTTCACACACACGTGGCATATGCCAAGTCTTCAGCAAGAAGGTGCAACATGTGGAACTCACAACAAGCATAGGCAAAGAGTGTGACGGTGCAACATGGCAGTGCAATAGATACTGCAACCTGGATGACCACTGCAGAGATTCACCTGCTAGGGTGTTCTCTTCACAGGAGCACACGGCTGCTCACCCAGCTAGCAGAGACGCAGACAGACAGGTGGCCAGGCAACTGGAAGCTGATCTTCCTGCCTATTTGGACCAGCTCTCGTCAAGGGTGCTATTCTCCAGCCCCTGCCGAACTGGGAACCAGTGAGACCAGTGAACCTGTAGACTCCAGCTGTCAGCTCAGCATCTGGCCAGCAAACAGACCTCCTGCAGTCCTGCAGCACTACTGGGAAATGTCCAATTTGGGACTGGCCGAACTGAGGAAGGACAATGTCAAAGGCCTTTATAAACCCTGACCTCAACCATTGAAGAGGATTTGGCAGTGTGATGATGAACAATGGCACTGTTCTAACAATCTTCTTGGCATTACAGAGTGAGCTTTTTACAAACCCTTTTATAATTTCCTCTGGGTGAAATACATGCCGTATTATGTAATATTATAACGTCAGAGTGCTTTGCTGTATCCTTTTTTCTTTCAAGTTTGTTACTCTTGGCTTTATTCCCATTTAATGGTTCATTCCTCCTCTGATCAGGCAGCGATTCGAAACTGGGGTACAGACACATTCCGGCACAATAAGCACGGGTCTGTGTTAGTGGCTTATGTAACCCTGAGGCAGAGAAGACACACAAGCAGGGGGAGCAGGGACAGCCATCTTCATTTGTCTGGAGCTCGCCACCTCATTACAGCTCCCCACTGCACTGACTGTAAGCATGTTTCAACACCCCAGGCTATTTCTGTTACCGTTAGTACCATTGGCAGTGTCAGATGGCCAGGGACACTTCTGCCACCTAGTGGTCATAACTCAGCAGTTACGTCACCTTTGAAAGTATGACTGGATTAGTTGAGTATAGAGTCACAGTCACAGAGTACTCAACTGGTTGGTTGAAATAAAACCATGGTCCGGATTTGTGCTTTCTGGACCTGAACTTCCCACCTCTGTTTAAAGAAATGACAAGTATACATGCAAAATACAGAACTGACCTTCACAAATGGTGTTTCCTTGGCCGAGCAGAAAGGTCTGTCACGTTCTCTAGAGAGCAGGCGTTCCATCTCCCTGATCCTGGGCACATGCACATGGGAATTAGACTGATGATCTTGCTTCCATCCAGGTCTGACCATATAGAAGAGCAGCAGAAGAGAGATCAGCTGGGACACATCGGTCTGTTTCCATTAGGTATCCTGTCACACCAAGTGCATGGAAGCAGCACTATATGATCAAATCAAACAGCCCATAATCTCAGCTCCCTCTGGAGCCCCACTGCACCATGTCTCAGCAGCAGAGGATCTGCACGGAGGGATTACGCGGATCTCTGGCCAACTTGGCGACTCTGCTTCGATAATCTTGTGCGAAAATAGCAGAAGGTGTCAGGTAAAGGACAAGGGGTGTTGATTTTTAACTTTAAAGATTGTAAATGAAAATGGCCGGGCTAAGTTGGCAGAGTGAAGGAGTTTGGGTTATTAAAACCAAACAAAGGCCAGGCTCTCCTCTGATAGGTGTAGTGCTGAACCTGACCCAGTAAGAGAGAGAGATCTGAAAAAGAAACCGCAGGGGTTCCCAGGCTGTATGACTGCCTCATAGCAGCCCAGCACCGACCCCAGCAGGGGGCCAACCCCGAGGGCCAAGCGACCCAAATTCCCTGGTGGCAGAATCTGAGCAGAATACCAGGCTGAGGAAAACATGGCAAGGTCATGCCGTAAACAGCAGGCATAAATACAAAGTCAAAGAAGGACTAGGCTGAGAAGAGCAGCCCCGGAGTAGGCAGTCACCAGGAAGAGGTCCGTAACGGAGCCAAGGTGACAGCAGTAGGGCAGGGCCATCAGGGCGGACACTGTCACCTTTCTGCAGCGTGGGAGTGAGCTGTAGGGAGATCACATGAGCACCCTGGGGCTCCCATGAGCTCTGTAATTAGAGTGCGCTCATCTCAGAGCTCCATCTGCCCCGGGATGGCTGAGAGTCAGAGTCACCAGTCAGAAATGAGCAAACTGGCAGCATGGTGTCCTCAGCCTGAATAAGCACTTTAACCAGCACAGACTCCCACAGCTTTGTGCAGATGCTCATGACCTGAAAAAAAAAAACACATAACAAAAATCAAAACCTGCTAACAAAAACGTAAGCAAAACCCTCACACCTCAGGGGTCCAGCTCGAACCCTTTTACAAAATGATACAACAGACGTTCTCAAACTTTTTTGGACCAAGTACCACTTTGTATCAAACCAAAGCAGTCAGGTACTTCATAAGTACCACATAACAGAGAATATGACATATATCTTTATAAACCTGAAAACGATTAATTATTTTAATCAATTCAATTGAAAAGGTATCATTGTTGACACAACAATGAATTATGTCCTCTGCATTTAACCCATATGTGACATTGTGCCATAGCAGGGGGCAGCTAATTCAGCACCGAGGGAGCAGTACCATGTTCAGAGTACCTCAGTTGTACTTTGCTGGATGAGGATTTAAACCAGCACTCTTTCAATTACAAGCAAGCTGCCCTAAACATTAGGCCACCACTGCACACCAAAATGCTCACACCTCCCCGTCGGGACAGCAAACCAATACAATTAAAGGGGATGTACAAAAAGACTGTAACAGAACTGTTTCCATCCATCGCCCTCTGGGTTATGGGCCCAGTACACTTCTACTGTAGTACTCTCCTGCAAAGATTGACCACGAAGGGACTCGAACCCTCAATCTTCTGATCTGAAGTCAGACTTAGGTTTGATACTTTGGGGGATCGCTATCCATTAGGCCACGCAGTCAACACATTGTACAGGGATTTCAATTTTCCATTTCTACGTTTTTGCAATGCACACAGAGAAGTACCATGGTCTTCTTCCATACCACCTGGGGGCACCACTGGTGATACGCATATTGCAAGTTGAGAACCACTGCAACACATTATGTAAATAGTTTTTGCGAGAAGGTACAGAATGGGTCAGAGTGGATTAGGCGTCCTGGTTCAAAGACGATGGACCAGTCTCTAAAGGTGTCCATGGATAGCCACAGATCCCACTGCATGTGCTCTGAAAAGATGTTCTGCTTGTTTGGCCAAGTGCTGACTGCCTACTCTACTATGTGAGACAGGACATGAAACAACTTCACCTTTAATCCCATCAAGACAACGGTATTTTTCAGGAAACGTAGCGACTGATTGACAGAGCCCAGGACACGGCTGGGGTCACATGCCACTTGCTCCACCACAACCAGATCCACCCCCACGCTCAACTTGGCACTGTGCTTAAAAGGACCACTCCCAAAATTTAACGGACACACTCAGTCTGGTCTCAGGCCGTCCGTCTGTTAGGGCTTATATATGAACAGGGATGACAAGGCAAAGCTAATCGCCATTCATAGTCTCAGTGACTTCTCAAAGCACCAGGTCAGACCGTAATTCATGCTGTGTCCCTTACAGCCCTTGGTCACCAGGGTTGC
The DNA here is from genome assembly GCA_026777985.1 of Mormyrops attenuatus. Classification (NCBI taxonomy): domain Eukaryota; kingdom Metazoa; phylum Chordata; class Actinopteri; order Osteoglossiformes; family Mormyridae; genus Mormyrops; species Mormyrops attenuatus. The sequence goes on from JAODKC010000028.1 coordinate 13,953,839, forward strand.
CATAGTCCGTAGGGTTTGCAAAGTACCCCATCGCTTTTGATGTAGTTAATTTTAGGTTTAAAGTGGAATAATATAGATTTGCCGTAAAATTTCTTGCGTGATCGTTTCAGTCTGAAAGCGCGAGTGTCACGCCAGATGCGTGAGCGCTGGCAACCCTGGGTCACCGTGAACTGAACGCTGCAGATGCCTTTAATCTCACTTACCGTTTTTGTGGAGAGCAAAGTAAAATAATGAGATCTGAAACTAATAACACAGTGCAGTACACTGGAGCGGAAAAGCAGTATTTGGAAACGTCTTTAAAATGATTTACGTGGCATCCTAGGGACAAAACCACACGATGAATTATTCATTATGCTTAAAATCTTTGAAAAGCATGCACCGTCGCCAATGAAAGCTCCCATTTTGAATTTAAAGTGAATTTAACGAGGTGAAATGCGTTTGATTGGAAAATGAAAACCACATGCAAAATAAAAAAACGCCAGAAGATCAACCTCAATGGAATTCACGTATTTTATGAGTACAGATCAACCAAGGCGATTTTATAGATACTGAACACATCGATTATGCTGGCTACAGGATTCAAAATTAAATGCTGCCCCCTTGTGGATTTATATTGAACTAAATTGCGAGAGAAAGCATGGATCATTTAAAAAACGATGCGTTATTTTAGTAACTGCTATCCCATATTGTTAACCAGACTAATTTCTCTAACTGCACGTTCTGCCTTTACTAAAAAGACTAGGTATCGAACCTAAAATAGAGAGAGAGCAGGGGTCTGAATGATGAGGCCGTTCTCAGCTTAACGAGCGGTCAGGTACACGGGACAAATATGCTGGTTTTAAAAACACAATTAAATTCAGAAGGCAGATCCAGGCATCTTAGGTGGAAATTATGCCAATGCACACCCACGATTCTTAAACAGGTTTAATTAAACTCTATTAAAGAGCATATAGAATATTGCAAACTCCAACAGCAATCAAGAACCGGCCTTCAGGCAGATCGACACAGCAAGTCCAGACCGCATACAAACAGATCTCTGCACACTAAACAATCCAGGCCCGTGGCACTATCAAGGCAGCTGGCCGACAACATTCCATGCCCCTTTCAAAACTGTACTTTTTTTCACTGCGCAAAACGGTAGAAGAAGCAGTTGCCATCTGTCAAAGCCTGACGAGGTGCTCAGGGGGACCGGGGTCGACTCCAACTGGAGCTGCTGCAGCTGGATAACATTCAGCGCAACACAGAGCCCTCACCCGCAGCAGGACCTGGCCTGCAAACCAAACCACCACCCATTTGTCCCACGCTTCTACATGACAAGAGGCAGGTTTAGCCTGAATGAGGAAGTATGGTTTTTAATATAACACCTACGGCACCACAGCTAAGCAGAAGGACTCGGGGTGTTGGGGGAGCAGAGAGAGTGGTGATTCATCAGAGAACATCTGGAGAAGGTACACTCTGTCTTAAAATGTTTCTCTTGTTCTAGTTATAACCTTAGTCTCCAAAAAGAGGACAAAGTGTTCCTCTATGACGTAAACAGCATGTACTGTTGTAACCTGTATAACTGTTCATTAAGGAGAGTTAATGATTTCCTACTGATCCCATAGATTGAGGCAGCACGCCCATACATAAAAGTAATATTAATTAAGCCTGACCTCTCTGAGCTGCTTGAAGGAGAACCTATTGGTTCGAGTCCTGCTGCTGGATTTGCAGGTTGTTCTGGTGCCTCCACAACACTGGACTGCAACACTCAGTCAGGATGCTGAAGATCCTCCACTGCGGACCTGTACAGTGTGGGCTTAGTACAGATATCCGATCCTGGACAGGAGAAGCGCCCTGGCTTCAGTTTGGGGTCACTGAGAGGATTTTAGGTGATTCGACGAGGGTGCTGGGCAAGTAGGAGACATTTGGCCAGGGTCAACACAGGGACACACACCAGCCAGACATTCGTGAGAAAAGAATGTGCTCTCATTTATTTACGTGTACAAAAGAATGGCTTTTTCAGCAGATCCATAATCGCAAATGTGGGTGTCATCCAGTGCAAACTATTTTAGCTCCACTGTGTCACCCCACCCATACAGCACATATGCAGTGAACACCCCGGGGACTCACAGAAGGAGTTACACACACGATTCTCGTCTGCAGAAAAGAAGCACAGCATTACAGTATCTCAGAAAGCCATAGAAAAGTAGAAGGCCCCTCAGGATTAACAGACAGTATCGTCTATTTCAAAAGCTGGCTCGAAAACCACAGTAAGGCTACAATCAAATCCTCTTTTCAGTCCAATTGCATTTCAGTGATTTCAATCTGAAATCTAAATGACAGCATTTTGCACGAAAAATGAGCCCTAGCCAACAACAGCTGAAGCAGTCAAGACGAAGGTCTTTTTCTTTTCGATTTTCGACTTTTACATCGTCAGTATGAAGGAAGTAGAGCGTTAAGCTATGAGATGTGAAAGCGCTAAGACTTCAAAGTGAGACATCACCTTTCCTCAGTCATCCTTCCATCCCACGTTCCGAGCTTCAAACCCCATCTGTCTACCGCCATCCGTATCACCTCATCCATGACGGAAGTGACAGGCATGATCTATTAATTTTCTTTTCGATTGTGTTTAGAGTTAAAACTCACTATTAGTGTTCACCATGTCAATCACTTCCATTTTTATTTACAAATGCTCATTGCAGAATATTTTTAAATAATATTTATTAGCTTGCATTTGATATCAGTAGTTTTAATGCACGCGGTATATCTGAAATTAACAGAAATACAGTGATGAGCAGAAAATTAATCCAATAGATATTTTCCTCCAAAAGTCCAAAGATGTCACAATTCATCTAGCTAAAGAAGTGATTATGTAATAAAGACCTGACATCAAAATCTTTAGCAAAACAACTCGGTATCAAATTTTTTGTAACATCTGTCAAACTTATCCAAAGTGAATAATTTTGGGTACCATGCTAGACCCCTTTATTTCCTGCTCAGAAGACAGGAATACATTCATTCCATCAGGGCAGGCAATACATCTTAAAAAAGTTTGCATTGCATGGTAACATTTTAAAGACCTGCCGGTGACCCGGCCCCGTAACGTGCATCATTTAATCCAACTTCACACCTGGTTTAAAGCTCTAGTGGAGTTTAGACCCGGCCCTTTGCATCAGTAAACAGATTTGAATTACATGGGATTTGAGGCACACTTTTTTCAGCACACCGCCATTAAGGTGCAATACATCATAAATACACGGGCTAGGTCCCAGGTTGAAGGGTGCCTGACACAGGCAGACACAGGAGAAAACTTTCAGCTTGAAAAATTTCTAAGACACATGACCAGACAGACTCCCACATTGGCTTACTGCACTTTACTTAACTTGTCAGTTTAGCTCAACTAAAGGTTCCCATATCTGTAGGTTGTGACACAATCTGTGGCAGTCTTGACACAGCCAGATGGGGGCGCCATTTTCCTGTGAATTTATAGGAACAGCAAGAATATTCTTGAAATATTGTTCTCTGCTGCCAATTGTTAGGTAACCAGTGAAAGTTAAGCTCCTCTTAGGACCAATCAGTCTAAAAAACACAAAGTTAAGGAGAGATTAAGCCCAATCTCTGTCTTGTACTCCACAGTAGAATAGATTCAATTGTCCAGAGTGCAAACTGGCTTTTGATCTTCCAGGATAAGAGTCCTCATTGCAGAGAGCATTCCCCAGAGCTCTCCGTGTGCAAACCATCCAACTTGGGGGTGTTTTTCTGCTCCATTTCCACCTGGAAGAGGAGAAGGTGCAACAAACATCAAGCACTTGCAGCCTCTAGGCTTTCCAGGATACATCTTCATGTGTGATTAATAAATATGCATCTATTTTTATTTAGCACACACTTTTGAAGCAACATACAAGAGAGGTAAATAGCACATTACAAACATACGTGCTGTCATGGAGTTGACATACGCTTAAATGTGGCTTGGCTGAGCTTACAGTGAATGCCCAGCTACAAGTTAATAGCAATACTGGATATCTTTAACAGTACTGCATAGCACTGGAAGCCACCGTGATGTAGGACACAGTGTATTTTGTGTGCCTGTGCTAACACAGCCTTTGTACTGCACCGTCATGTCTTTGCAGTCTCCTCCCATGCATGCTGTCAACTATTTGCTACCACCCGATTGCTGATCACGTGGCAATTTCAAGTTTGCCACATACGCAGTGAGTGCCTCTGACCACAAGATGTCACTACAACACAGTTTTCCACTACATTTCAAGTTTCTTAAATAAAAGTACCTGGAAAATCCTGAGGCTCCTCCTCTGAACAAACTAAGAGAGATACTGATCTGACCCAAAAACTAATCACGCAAGTGTGCGTGTGTGTGTGTATTTTTATACACACACACACACACACACACACACACACACACACACACACACACACAAACATACATCTATCAGTTCCTGTTGTATGTGCTGTAGGATCATAGATTTAATTCTAGAAGAGGAAGTGAATTGAAGTTTAAACTTTTGGTTCAAGACAATGTTGTAGCAGTTTAGAACGGCAGCACCTGGAGGGGGTGCTGTTATTAGGAGGTAACACACACACTACCTGGTACAAGAAGTGTGCCTTATAATTGATCCACTTCTTGACATCAGTTCTATCTCCCACCGACAGAGATCGCACAGTGGTCCTGGATGCTGAGGCAGCTGGCATGTCAAACTCCACTTCCAGGTGGCGGTGGAACTTGGTTGGGACCTCCCAGTCAGACCCCAGCTCCAAGCGACAGAAGAAGGTGTGGGGGTGACCCAGAGCTGGAGAACATTGGAGAGAAGGGTTACCAGGATCAAGGGCAGGGAAGCTGGATGGTAGTGATGCACAAAATGATGTTTCATGAACCATTTGCTGTATTTTCTGACCCCACTAGATGGTGCTCTCTGTTCAAAAAAAGGGCTCAAAGCAAACCAAGAGCACCATCTAGTGGGGTCAGAAAATACAGCGAATGCTTCATGAAGTGTCATTTTGTCCATCACTACGGGATGGATGCCCTGCATGCATCCCAGTAAAGAATCAAAGTCTCATTTCAAGGGAATGCGTTGGAGAGATACAGATCTACCAGACTGTGCTGGGTCAGATGCACCCAAGAAAAATACCAAGCATTCCCGGGGGCGTTACCTGGAAGACAGGAACCTACTGGTCCAAAGTTAGAGTGAAGAACAAAATATACATTGGGATATTCTAACAGAACAGAACGGGTCAGTTATTCTGAAGAGGAGAACATACTACTTGGGGTATCCTAACTGGACAGAACATATGGAGTCCAAATGCACTCAACATGACATCTTGTTCCTTTATATTCCTCCATCTCCTGTGGCTGTGAGGCAGCCTTTAATGTGGCTGCTGGTTTATATTTCAGGTCATGAGATGCAAGGGCATACAGTTAGAATACAAGGGTGCTATTATATTACAGCACAGACCCTCAAAACTCACCAGCAAAGTAGTCAAAAGTGACTTGTGTAACCTTCCAGGATGGCCTCATCCTAGGCGAATCTGACGACCGACACGTCATCAAACGAGATTGTGGGCAGTAAGTTAAGTGCTAGACAACACTTGGACTCTCAGCAGATGAGCCAGAGATATGCAATTATGTGTGATCAAAGTACCTCACAGATGGTGATGAACATTTTCTACTTTTTTTTAAGTGGTACTAGAAAGTGAAACGTAGGCCTCCCAGGATGTGTTCTGCCAGGAAATGGACAAAAAAAACTCAAAAACACAGCTACTCATTGCACTCAGGAGTGAACCACCAATCAGCAAAAATTTAATGAAGGGTAACAGTTGCCTTTTGTCCAATCACACACTAGAGACTAGTCCAGGGGTGGGCAATCTTATCCAGAAAGGACAATTTTGTACATGGGTTTTCACTGCAAGTCCTTAATTAGATTACTAATTAGAGGACTGATTGGCTGAAGAGTCCTCACACCTGGGTTTGAACAGCCGACCTAAAGGTTATCCCAAAAACCTGCATACACACCGGCCCTTTGTGGATAAGATTGGCCACCCCTGGACTAGACCCTGGCGCTTTGCCTGTCTAATCACACAGCAGAGGCCTTGGCTCATTGACCTGGAAGTAAAAACTCACAAGGCAGTGATTTATGTGAAACTGGAGATCAGAACCGGTTCAGGGTAGACTGCTCTTCTCCTTCTTGCTACATCAGTAACACAATACATCCTTGTCACTACTTCATTCATAAAAAAAAAAAATCACAACAAACCATCCATTTTCTGTACCCACTTATCCTAACCAGGGTCGCAGGGGTCTGGTGACCGTCTTGCATTTTCACACGTATCCTCCGATTTTAAGCACACAGCATTGTAACCTTGAACACTACTGGAGACTTCATGAAGACAGACCACTGTAGTAAGTAAACGGGGTGATCAGCATGATCTTAGCAGAACCGGTTCTTCTGCCCTACCTGAGTTCTTATCCGGGAGAGAGTTTATCCTCCACACCACAGCCCTGAAGGCGTGCTCATATTTGGCCGTCCCCAGGGTGACCCGCATGGCTGGCTCCTGCCCTGATGTGATGGTAGACCCAAAGCTGGCCCCCTTGTTGAAGCGAGCCTTCAGAGACTTCTCGCCCCCCAGGCTTTCCCGCCTGAAGTTCTTGGCCCAGAGCTGGGGGATGGGATAGCGGATCATCACATTCTCACAGGGGATCAAAGTGAGGGGATCCCGGTTGGAGGAGAATCCAGTTGACATTGCCAGCCAGGACTGCAGCTCTACTTCCGCGCCCCGGATGCTGGCCACCGTCCTCAGAGTGAAGGGCAGGCTCTTCTCCGCAAAGAGCGAACAGAAACGGAGCAGCTCGAATCTGCGACCTGCCGGGGGTGTGAAGGAGATCGTTCTGGTGCGGGTGAACTCTTGCTTGTCTGCGCTACTGTGCAGCCGGCAGTCTCGGAGTCGGATCCAGCGTGTGGTGGTGTTGGGGATGATGTCATGCAGGGATACCACCTCGTTCCCTTTCACCTGGACGTCGTTGAGGCCAATCTTGCAGGCTGGTGACCCCGACACAAACGCCAGCACATAAATGTGGGTCATCACCAGTTGCTGCATGATCCTGCCATCGCCCTTGGACACAACACCATGGAACTCATCTCGTACATCCACCAAGACCTCCTCCTCCTGGTAGGATGGGGAACTGCTTGGAGACTCTTGTTCCACAGGCAGCAGCATCAGCACATCCCTCAGGGCATGGGTGAAGCTCAGGAAGTCTGAGTAGTTGACGGTGCCCAGTTTCACCAGCTGATCCTTGGCAGGGGCATGCACCACGGCTACCTTGGACTGAATCTTGCGTTTCTCCTTGTAGGTGACATGATCGATGCTGACAGTATGCACCCGGTCACTCTCGTTGTAGCTCTGAAGCTTGTGCTCGGAGAGCTCATGTCGGCCTTCTAGCTGAAACTCCTTGAAGGGCTTCTCCAGGCCCTTCTCATAGAAGAGCTGCAGCCGCCCGCCGTCAGACACCTTCACAAAGATGGGCCCCCAGTGCCGAGATGACATGATGTTCTTTTTCTCTGGGATTCGCAGCATCATGGGCCAGCCATCCCGTGGGGTCATGTGGGCCGGCTGATACGGCACATCTTCCAGCTCCCTGGGCTCCACAGGGTCGTCTAGCACCAGGGCACTCACCTGCTGATCTGATTCTGCCATCCACAAGCTTTGCCCACCTTTCTCAGAGGGGGGCCAGGGCAGGACAGCTCCTCTAGCTGGGGTGTCCAGCTCAGTTGACAGGGGCAACAGGGAATCCCTTTTAATATCTGCGGTGCCAGTAGGGACCGGAGGAGAGGTGCAGGACTGCTGGGTGTTCTCCGGATAGCAGCTGTTGCTCGGTGTCACCTTGGCTTCTACTTGCTCCTGCAAAAAGTCAATGAAAGGGTTGATAGGAGATGGCTGCACATGTGATAGACCCTCATCTAGGAAGGGGTTCTTCATGCTGGGCATGCCAATGCTCAAGGAGGGACCGTCCAAGGCAAAGAGAGGATGGACTCCTTCCGGTGTCAGGTCCAGGAGGTGCTGTTCTGCATCTCGGGTCTGGCCAGAAGGGGGAGAGGCTACGGGGTTCTCATCGACATCCGGCGTGGAGCTGTCATCATGGTTGGACTGCGGCAGGCCGCCAGAACGGCAGAAAATTGGTCCGTCATCATCATCGAAGGTCACCCAGCTGGCGAGGCGGGCCACGTGGCTCTCCGATTGGCCGTTCACGTGCTTGGGGGCCGGTGGCCAGTTCTGTGATTCCATGTCTATGCCCTCATCTTGGAAGATGGAAGAGTCTACAAATCAAAGATATGGGCATATTAGTAAAACTGTTAGAAACTGTTTGCAGGTTGTTGGGGGGCCGCCCGCGGGCGGGGGGGGGGGGGGGGGGGGGGGGGGGGGGGGGGGGGGGGGGGGGGGGGGCGCCGGGGGGCGGGG
>JAODKC010000028.1:13967085-13997020 GCA_026777985.1 Mormyrops attenuatus
CCAGACCAGGATTTTGTTTCAACCAACCAGCTTAGCGGAAAGAGTCACAATCAAATAGTGCTCAAGTGGTTGGTTGAAACAAAATCCTGGTCAGGATTTTTACTTTCTGGACCTGAAACTGCCACCTCTGCCGACCCGCCTCATTAAGCAGGCCCATCAGCATGCTGTGCCTGGGTATGGTAGGAGCACTAATCAAATGTGCTCGGTCACGGTACGGATCGGAAAGTGTGAGTACACCCTTAATCAACATGTTGGTTCCTCCGCTTTGGCCCTTCACCTCCCTGCCCACGCAGCTCCCCTAGGTTTTTCAGCACCTCCTGCGGGCAAGGCCACCTCCACTGAGCGACTGGGAGCCGGCATGCTGGGATTGTCATGTGCTAAGTTTACCGCTCACAGAGCCAGATGAACTCCTTCATCAGGTGCACAGTGACAGTCTTTGTGTAGCAGAGAGAGACTTTTACCAAAGGAAGGAGGGAAAGTGTGTGTGTGAATGGGGGGGGGTACTCACTGGGCGAGTATGTGAGGGAGGATGTCTGGCTGGGCAGGGGGGGTAGGTCTCCCAGCGAACTGTGCTCTTCTGACTGGCTCGTCCCACTGCTCTCTGAGGGGGGGTCGCTGCTCCAGAAGCTGGGTGAGGAGCACACGCTGTGCCGGGTGCCTGGGAGAGGGAGTATAGTGAGACAGAGCTGCCTCCCACAAGGCTGGCGGAGGACATTCTTCTCCCGCTTGGACACAAGAATCCAGTAAATAGGCTGAAGGAAAAGCAGGGCATGTGAAGTGAGGTGGAGTCAAGCTCATCGAGATGCCATCAGATCAATCAGCTCTCTGATACACAGTTCCGGCTGCTGAGACATCTGTCAGCCATCGTCCCCTAACAGCAACAGACACTGAAGAGGTATGAGAAACCTGCCCAAATTGCTGTTTATCATAGAGTCCGATTCATGTTCAGCCCTGCTGTATCATTCCGTCAGCAGCAAACCGACGCTTGTGTTACACGGAAGAGCTTCACATAAAGGACCATCAACTAAAAGTCAACACCAAGATTACTCAGGGTGTGGCCTGCGGAAAGAGAACTATAATCCATGACCAAGCTCCAAGCCAGTCAGGCAGGACAGCATGAACATCCATGAACATCCACACTGAGTTCCTGCAGCATGTTCTTCACTCTCCCATCTCCCAAACTCCTTCTTAACAGCCTAACAGCCTCTTAACCATGACAGCACGCACCCACCTCAGCTGACTGACTAGCGATTCAGTTTATTGAGATCGCCATGGCAACAAGGTACTCTCTGCCTCTCTGTGAGTAGAGATGTGAGGTGTTGTTATCACCCTGCAGCGTAGTTGCTTGGGTCCTGGACAAAAGATGACCACAGCTTGCTCACAGTCACATCTCCCAGAACATCCCATACAACCCCGAATCTCTAGTATTTCTGGCTTTGCACAATTTCTGCACTAAATGTCTGCTGCTATGCATGTATATTGTACACATCTATATCATATTTATTCTTCCAGATGCATCTATATCACCATATCCATACTTATACTGACATATTCATATTTACACATACTTATTTAGCCTTATTGTCCTATGTCCTGTTATTGCCCTATGTCCTGTTATTGCCCTATGTCCTACATGTTTGTCCTATGTCCTGTTATTGCCCTATGTCCTACATGTTTGTCCCATGTCCTGTTATTGTCCTTTGTCTTAAGTGTTTGTCCTATGTCCTGTTATTGCCCTAAGTGTTTGTCCTATGTCCTTTTATTGTCCTATATCCTAAGTGTTTGTCCTTTGTCCTGTTATTGTCCTAAGTGTTTGTCCTATGTCCTTTTATTGTCCTATGTCCTAAGTGTTTGTCCTTTGTCCTGTTATTGCCCGATGTTCTAAGTGTTTGTCCTATGTCCTTTTATTGTCCTATTTCCTAAGTGTTTGTCCTTTGTCCTTTTATTGTCCTATGTCCTAAGTGTTTGACCCATGTCCTGTTATTGTCCTTTGTCTTAACTGTTTGTCCTATGTCCTGTTATTGTCCTTTATCCTAAGTGTTAGTCCTATGTCTTATTACCCTGTGTTGAATTACCCAGTCTGTAGTAGGAACCATGCAAGTAAACTTCTCATTGTACTCAATGATTGTACCAGTACACATGACAATAAACCTTTTGAATCCTTGAATCCTTTGAATCCCAAGGTACCAGTGTGGTTGCTCAGGAGGTTACTGAGACCATATGAAGGACAGCACCATCCGTGCTGACAACGATGACCATCTGTTATGTTTATCACAAGATGAAAACACCTGGTTTTAAGACACTACTGGGGTATAAGCTGGGCCCATTGGAGGCTGCAGACGGAATCATTTTGTATTCCCATGGTATTCTGATAATGTCTTACCTTTCACTTGTGGTTGTGAAGGAACAGTTTTGGTCGTAGGCCTATCCTCAAATTGGGCCCAGACAGTCTGCCGTGCGGACACTCCCACTGAAGTCCTGCCCCCCTGTATGAGGTATGGGGCTTCAGCAGAGTGGGGGTTCACCACACTGCCACCGCCTTCTGAAAAGGTCAACGGGCACAAACAGGACACCTTCAATAACACAGTCATTCATCTTGCCAGCTTCAGCGCTGCAAAGACGCAGTGTCTAAAAATAATCTCTTGGACTTTCTGTTGGCAATATATTTGCTGTATTATTTCCACAGTCCCTACTGCCAAGTTATTTTGATGGGCACCATCATGTCCCCAGCCATGTCACAGAGACACGGGCAGACCGATTGTATGGAAAAGAGCACGGGTCTGTCCTGGAAAGCTGCGTGTCATTTCAGGAGTGTCACTGTCACAGGTCCCAGCCTTGAATACACAAAGGGATTGAAAGGAAATCCAGCCTAGCCTTTTTCTCCCACTTGCGTTCACTGCATTCATTTCCTGAGGCAGGAAACGTGTCGTAATAGGGGAAGAGAGCAAAGTCTAAACGTCTAGAGCGATACCATGCGTGACAGGCCGATACTGGCTGCAGGTGTGTCAGGTAACTGAGCCCCGGGGCCATACCTGGGTGGGGCAACAGGCCAGGAGGGCTGGGGTCGTCATCTGTAAACACCACCCAGCCAGGTCGGGGCGTGGAGAGACTGCTGGGGGCCGCCATGGCAACAGCAAGGGAGAGGTAGCGTGTAAACTCAGGGATGACAGCTTAGGCACAGTGTGTAGCTGGAGAACCTGAGCACATGGAGAAAAACATGGCAGCTAAAGGAGGCCCACTACCGTGAGCCATTCCTCCAGCACCAAGAATGGGGGGGGGGGCTCACAACCTATCGACTCCTTACTTAAGTCGAACAGCTGGGTCAGTCTGTGATCCAATACACTCAGGATAGAACCACTTTCAGGGAGGATATGCTGTCCTGGAAAGAAGACGAAGCCTGAACCAGCCTCAGCTGGACGCAATCCACTCCTAGTTAAGGAGACCAAGAATCCACAAAGCCCATGAGAGCCTATGCACCATGTGACAGGCCACGTGACAGGCCCCACTCCCACCACGCCGATGACTTCATCTTCAGCCACGGAGCAGGATGTTCAGTGGGAGGATCTGGCTCGCCGTGGCAACGGGAAGCTGCCACCACACTGCAGTACACTGAGCCTTGCACCACCAGGCAGGACGATGATGAATGCAAACAGCACGTCAACTGTACCGCCAGCAGCACTCGGGTGGCACGGAGCCGTCAAACGCAATCCACACACTGCATGCTTATGCCAAACCGGGCACTTTTTCTCTGTGCATCACTGTACACCTACAAGAATGCATGAAGAGCCATCTCATTTTCCATGTCTAAATAAAGAACAATGGAAGTGCCCCTCCGCCATGGCGAGCTGGCAGGAAGAACAGAATCCTAAGAGGAAGCAGCCCCTGTCTTTCAGTATCCCGCTATGACAAACTGTCTCTCTTTTCCACACAAGCTCTCATCACCAAGTCACAGACCCGGATCACACTAATCATACCTTCACCCAGGATCAAGAGAGCTTTCCTCATGACACAACACGCCCAACAACCGCATTTACCGAATGTAAAGCTAGGTCTGGATTAGCACTACGACACCAGGCATGAGATTCTTCAGCAGGCTCTTTGTATAATTTGAAGTATATTCAAGATGGACACAGGTCGTGTTTTCTATAAACAAGAGGACGTGCCACATCTGCAGTTTGCTTTAATGAAAGCGAGTGTATATTTAGCGGGTTTCCAGAAGCACACGCGGTGGACTTTATCTCCGCGGGCATACGGGCAGAACACGCCAGAGAACTGGAAACCGACAGTGGCCAGAGTGCCTGCATTTTTATAGATTTCACTCTTTCCTGTTTTCTAATCCTCCCCGACTCCTTCTCAAGGCAGTAATGCTGTCACCCCCATTACCACAATGACCATGTGCATGTTTGTAAAACACTGTTAACACATAGGGCCTTAGGCTCTGCGTTTAACTGTCATTCTCAAAAACAGCATAAAAGCTATATACTTACTTTCCACCAGGCAACTGCATGCTAATTAAACAGAGAGATTAACAGCAGCTAAAATTATGTTAATGACCAGGGAATACCTTCTGAAATTTTTTGGACATTTTTGGACCAGGTTCACATAGACAGGATCATTCTCAGCTGCAGTCTGACTGTCCCAACCCCCCCACCCTCCCCCAGACAGGCCCCGCAGGCGGTTCAGACTGAGGCTGCAGCCCACAGCCCTGATCTGGTGGATACACTGCCAGAACCCTCTACCGGTCCATTCCCACTGGTGGCCAAAGGGGGGCGCCATCTGGACTCTGCAGGTAACCTGACCGTCTGACAGTTGATCATCTGTGCTGTGCTCCTCCTCTCCTGCGGAGCAGCACACTCCTCCTGTGCTCCTTTTCCCATAGGAGTGCAATGAGCTCTCACATCTTGTTGAGCCCAACACTGATTGGGTATCAGCTTCCTTAATATTAAGCAGCAGTAACACTAGGTTAGGGTGACTTAGTCATTCAGGTGACTTAGATCAGTGCAATGGGGGGATGGGTAGGGGCACACGAGCACCCACCTGGGTAAACACTAAGCACAGAGCTACACAAGTCACCCTGAACACACATTAGGTAAAGAACTCACTCAAATTACAAAAACAAGGCTGAGAGCACATAATGAAAGCTCACATCTCCACATCCGCCCCCCCACGCCCCTGAGGGCCAAATCAGCAGTCTTACTAGGATACAGCTCGTATTTTGTCAAACTTCTCACATACAGCTCAAGATCCCGCTACAAAGAGCCAGATGGTAAACTGTCAGATGAAGAGACAGACCTCTAACGCTGAGGGGTGTGTCGACGAGTATCCACATGGGCGTGTGGCTGGCTCGAACCCGGAGAACAGAGGAGGAACTGACCAGCATGTGAACGCGGTCGAAGAGAATACAGGAGGATTGTGTCCTGCTGGGACCAGTCCAAGCTGCGACTGAAGCAGAGCAAACCATGGACGGTGTGAGACCATTGCTAAACACAAATAGAATCCCAGTCTCAGCCAGAGAACCCCCCTCCCCTCCCAAGAGTGGCCCCCACATCCCTACCATGTGGAGGGCAACAGCTGAACAGTCCACTCAAGGAGCACAAACAGACCCTCTCCTCTCACCTTCAACCAATACAAGTTAACACCTCAACATGTGGTCACACCACGTAGCAGCAGTAATGTCAGATGGGGGACACTTCTGAGATCACCCTAACCCTAACTGATCACCAGGAAACAGCTGTAGGAGTAACACCCCACACACCTATCCATTAATCTTAAGGGCTACCCCTATGCTTAGGAGGGCTGTGCAGAAACGTCGGCATTTTATTTAACCTAGGCGAAGTACAGATTCACCCGAATTCACACAAAGGCGTTGCCTACAGACATGCTTCCATGTGTCAATATTTAGACACCTACTGTTTAGAGTTTAGCGCACTAGTCTTCTAGCATATTAAAACAAATTCAACCAAGTTCTTGAGAGTAATCACACTTTGACTATTAGTGACGCGATCCTACCCAGAGAATCATAATGAAACTGTGATACCCTTACCGTAAGTCTCCCCTCCCGATCACCCACCTCCCACCATCGCAGGAGCCCGACGTCCACAGGTAATACGGATGCATAGAAACATCCATCCATTTTCGATACCGGCTTGTCCTATGCACGAATACAGCCTGTACTCGTGCATGTACCTCGCCGCCGGGCCAAGTTAAAGTTATGACCGTACGCACATTTTCCTCGAGTTTCCTGGTTCGTATTTCGTCACCGATTCAAAACCAGGCAAGTATGTTAAGCGGTTCAATGTTCCTGGAAGCCGGATAAACGTGCGGATTTATGCCTAACTGTAGCGATGAAAATCCGCGACACGTTTTGCAGCGATCGTAAATACCTCTGGCAATATAATGCGCTTTCGGCTCCACCGCTCCCGAGAAGTGCAGCACCCCCCACATGTGAGCTCCGGGAGAGCGTCAGAGCCCGCACTGTACCGCCGCACTAAGAGCACCGAGGGCGGCTAGGCATCGGCACGCCCGGCAGGCAGGCAGTTCCCCTGCCCGACCGATCCTGGCTCAGATTGTTGGTCCACCGAAGCCCAGTTTGGTGTTACGGCTGCATGGCCGGTATTCGGAGAAGGCTGGATGTACGGCGGACCCCGCAGCGCTATAAGCGAACAGCTTCACAGTCCAACGTGACACAAATGTGCCCGGGCAGGTTGTTCTGACAAAGTCTTCACATCAGCGTGCTTACAAAACACTCTAACCAGCCCGATACTGTATTTATAAAACAAATCCAGAAAAAAAATGAACGTTAACTTCAATTCGGATTAATACCATAAACGACACTTGTCATCCACATCCAGTCCGCCCGTAATTTCTTCAGTTATTCCCGTAACTTTTATATCAAGTAGCTGGAGGTGGGGCTGAACTTGTCAACAAAACTGGGATTTGAGAGTGCAGTGCGCTGGTTAAGCCCCAGGCGGGCATGGTCTCTATCGCCACCAGCTGGAAGTGTAACAAATTGCGGGGAGAGTGTAATACGGCGATCCAATTAAACAGTGTGATCACCAACTATGTAATTATAAAACCTATAATCCGAGTCTTTATTAACATTTCACGGTGACTAAACCCCCATTGATTAAAAACAGGACAGTCGGTTGGCACGACAAAATTAGATAACAAGGAAAAATACATACATGAGTAACTCATTACCGTTTTGCTAATATCTGAATGAGCATGCTTGTTTATATTATATATTATATAAACAATACGAGAGTGCAGCATTTAAAATACCGTTCAAATCCCAGTATTGAATGGGCAGACGGGTAATTACGCGTTTCCTACCAGTAGATGGCAGGAGAGCTCATGAAATGGGAAAAACCGGCTATTCCACGGCATGAGAGACGCCTGGCGTGTTCACACCTTTAACGCACGCAGACACAGTCCCGAAATTGTGTGTCAGACATAGTACGGACGGTAACCGTGCAAGGATATTTTCAGTGTCACTGTGCTGTTATTTAGAAGTGCATCCAAACGAATGTCTAATCTTTCTTCAGCTCCACATGACCTTACTGGCTACTGGTGAGATATGACTTGGTGCTTTGTTCTGCATGTGTGTGATGATGATTCGTGCAAGTTGCAGTCCCTATGCAGATCATCACTGTACACAGTGCACAGAGCAATCTTGTGCGAAATCAAACCTGCCCAAGGTCCAAAAGTCTTCAACTTCAACCCACAGCTGTATCTCTCATTTTGAGATGGAAAAATGAGGTATGAAGCTTCTGGTTCGGCACAAAATCGAGGTGTCTGGGAAGCCTGAGACTCATCTCGTCAGCAGGGCCCAGAGCAGAATGGTGTCCTTTGTCCTGCCAGGGACAGTGGCATCCCTCCTATTGGACTGGCTTCCTCAGGTGCTGCAGGAAAATGCTTAATGAGAGATCAAGGGTGTTACCATGGTAAACGCGATGTGTGGCAACTGCAGTTGGAGGCTTCGTCACAGAACATTAATTTTACTGCAGGCTGATTCACTGAGGTGAAGACCGAGGTGACTTGCGGAGGGAGTCACTCAGCAGATCGGGTGACGGGGGGCCCAGAGGTGGGATTGGGAGTGCACAAAGTGGGATTACCCACATGCCTCCACGCCCATCCTTATCAAACACAAATCCAGGTCTGCGGACCAGCCAGGCCAAACTGTCTCTTAAGCACTGCCTTGTGGGTATAAGATTTGGCACTCTCCATGACTTCGAACCGCTGGACAGTACACTGGCGGATTTAGGTATGGGCAACATGGGCAGCCGTCCGGGGCGGCTTACTGGGTGGGGCACAGAGTGCCCACACAAAAAAAAAGAAAAATCAGAATGGTGACGTTTGCGCGATTGGTTTTCACATCACGTCAGTGATATCACCCCACTGTGTGGGTCAGCTTTGTCAGAATGGGTGCCCGGATTCTAACTTGTGATCTAGGCAGGTGACCAGTCAGAAGGGCGAGATGGGGAGGGGGCAGGGCTGGGGTGAGCTCTGGTCACATCACTGGAAGCCCCAAGCCGGGGGAGCAAGGGAATCTATCAAATAATGCATCTCTAACTTCACACAGTACTCATGCAATTACTCAAAACTATCCAAATATCTTAATTAAAATGCAAAAGTGACATTTTTTTTTGCCAGGGGGTAGGAGATGCACAATTTTTGTTGCTAGCTGGGGGTTGAAGGTGGGTTTGCACAGGCTGCCGTACAAGCTAGAACCACCAATGGGACAGTAAATGCTGGGCTCTCCGCACAGCCACACAGTATTTCTTAACTCCCTCCCAGTGAATTATCCTCACAAAAGAGATGAACTGACTTGTGCTGCAAAGTCTGAAGAATAAGGCCAGCTATCTGCGGCAGGCTCATATCTGGTTTGACAGAAATGGGACAAATTAACACCAGTCTGCTGTGTATTTGGAGGGTCATCATCTCACAGAGCTCTGCTATCGATCTGCGCAGGTGAGCAACACCCCTGATCCCACGCTGCCATGGAAACCTGGCTTAGCAGCGCACCGGATGCTGCCGAACAGCGGTCCCTTGGCCAGGTCGGCCTCCTCCCCCTGCCACTTCGCTCCAACTCACCAGAGGCTAAGGGACTTCATGCTCTCTGAAAACATGCTTTTAGAAGGTCCTTCACAAGGCTAAAGACCAGGACAAACAAGAATGAGATGAGAAGACAAGTTAGTTTTCCAAGCTGAAAAAAAGTGCACCTTATGAGTTTGGCCAGTGCTCCAATCAACAGTCTTCTGCAGTCTGCAGGCTATGCAGGCATACAGTGGCACCTGGATGAAGACATAACTCACTCCCACACAGGAACCTGCACTTCAGAGCTGGTTTAGGACAAAGAGCACAGGGGAACACAGGAAATGCAACGAAACTGTGCACATCATGTGCCTAGTTAAACAAGCCTGGAGTCAGTGCAGAGGGTCCAGACATTTCCCAGATGCTGCTGAGCAGGAAGGCAGGTAATATTTTCTTCAACATCATCATTCATGCCTGGTTAGACACCCTCACCTGATCATATGTGACAGTGAAGGTTACTGAAATACAAGTACACACAGAATCATGCACACAAGCCACATCCTACGTGTGGGTCACGTGTCCTCCCTGTTTCTGTTGCATAGCAACAGGATTAAGCAAGGGTGTGGTACTGCGTTGTCTGGAGTTGTTATTAAGATGATGCGCATTATGGTTATAAAAGGAGTGGTGTGTCAAGAATCCAAGGGATATGAATGCTGTAAGCGGACAGTGAATTTCAGAATGTGTTGCATCTCTGGCTCGGAACCTCACGCCCCAGCCATGCTGTCAGGATCAGGTCCGGTTTGTGATATCCATGACCACCGGAAAACTCTAAAGAGCTGGACTGAATGAACACAGGGTCAATGAAGAATGTGCACCATGATGGACTTCTGCAACTTGGTCTTTTTATTGCAACTGGAAGACAATACATCACAGAAACTTCATGGTAGGTTTCAGAAAAATAAAAACAAGAACTCTTTTTTTGTCATAGTAATGGACAAAGTTATATTTACATTAACTGATGAAAGGGTTTGTCTTTGGCAATATGGTCACACATCAAGGAATTATAGAATGCAGGTGACAGACACGTAGGCCGCCCACATGCGTCCAGACCGTGTTTGATTAACGAACACCGAGCGAAACCAACCACTGCCTTCTCCTTTCTGAAACCCCTTAAACGAGTTACCTCTTAAAAAGGAACACAAGAGTGAGTAAAGAAACTGGCCTCTTTAAAAAAAACAAGTATATACAGTTAGTCTCTCAAACTCAAACCCGTTTCCTACCACGTGAATGAAGAAACGAGTTTGTAGCGAGTAGGAACATGATACAAGGCAGTGAACAGGATTAACATGTGACAGCTGCTACATACAGTCAGGCATGTGTATGTGAAGAGCGTCCTGACAGCAAACGCCGCGTCAGAACCCGACATTTACCTCCAGCACACCCAGTGTGACCCAGTTTGCCCCACATGCTCTCCCGGGACCGGAGTTCGGCTCTTAGAGCGCGAAAAGGTCGAGATAACACCAGCGGCATCTTCTGACAGTCAAGCGGTTTTTAGCAGAAGAAGCAAGAAGCTGGTGAGGGACACCCAACCACTTTCTGTACCTTCCCCAAAAGAAGGTCAACACCATCAACAGGTGGGATGGATACTAGTTTGGAAAATCTGACGCTTTTATGAGAAAAGCAGGAAGTGTCCTCACAGGGATGACACCGATGCTACAACGTGACAAGGATTACAGGCTTTGGCACTGCACCTTAAACACGGAAATGGACTGCGCGTTTCAGCGGGATCCGGCCCACGGGTGGCCCAGATGCCACTCGGTGGAATCGCGTCACACGCTGCTACCTGACAGGAAGTAATACTGGGACCTGAAGTGCTACAGCGCACGTGGTCTGAAGTGGCACGGATGAGAGGAACAGGAAGACCACGAGACACGGATGTCGCCTCGACATGGAGACACGAGCAGAGTGCAGGCAGGCCGTGGGGACTCACACTCCACACACGCAGGCCGAAAACAGCGCCCTCCCCGGACGGCAAAGGAGGGCCAAAAGCGAGCAAGACGGGGCAGTTTCATGAATCTCCCCAGCCCTAGTCGAAATTTAAAGTCTTCATATTGCAGAGACGGTTCCCAACAGTCAACGAATGTCCCTGAAGGTGTACCTTTAAAAGCCTGCTTCAAAACAACAACGAGAGGAAAAAAAATAACGATAAAAAACACAAAACAACAAAACCATCTAGGCCTATGGGCATAAAAATTAGAGGCAGCGCCTTTTTTTTCTAGGATCTATATTTATATGAAAATAATTCATGCTTCATGCTAAATACATTATTTACCTTACATGAATAAAAAACAGTTTCTTTTAGTTTACAGAACCCATGCAACACGATTTGGAAAATCCCGCTGGCTACATTGCTTAAATTAGGAAGGGAGAAAGTCTAGTGTAACTTTTATACAGCACTGTCCTGACTGCGTGAAATTGCTTATTACGTCATGAGGGTTGGAAACGCAAAACAAGACCAAACCGAAAAGAAAAAAAGTTACCCCACAGTTACTTCGACATTTTTGTTGCTAAAACTTGGCAGGTTTTACTGCACATTTTTAATACTTTCATCAAAGTCTGGCTGCAGTTTAACTGCAGATAAACAGGGAAATGTCCCTGTTTTGTATCACTTGATTATAATTCACCAATTCAGTCGGTAAAATCAGGCAGTTTTGAAGACGTTTTCATGAGTTTCATTTTGGTTGGTTTTCCCCACATAATGATCTGGAACTACAGCTAATGACTTTAACAGTAACCCCCCCGTCCAGCCTTTGTAGTGGACGAAATTATGGAGTAGAACTGGACCCAGGTCACTAGTCACAGAGTGGGGCTGTAAAAGGCTCCCATCCCCACAGCAGTAACCGCTTGGGATTGTGGGAGCGTGACCACAGCTGTTGGGTCAGATCTTAGGGATTAAGGCCTGGAGGGTGGCGCTCTCCTACGTGAGCATGCTGGTGTCTCAGTCACAGCAGCCATTCAAGAGGCCACCCACAGCTGCAAAGCATCCTGGGAGCGGTTTCTGTGGTGACAGCTGGTGACAGGACTGCCTGTCCCGCCTGTACCCGTGCCAATCAAATCTGGGAGGGTGGCTGCTTTTCTCTCCGGTGCCTTTGTTTCAGCCAACAAAAACGTGGTCCTACATCAGCTGAACGTCAGTGAAGGTTTTCATATGGCTTTAATCTCCTTTAAAAAGTAACAAAACGAAATAAAAAACCCTCAGAAACAGTATCTAAAGGATAGGAAAACAAAGTGATTCTTGATATTGCCACAAATCATTAGGATTGACCTGATGTCCTGAAAAACAAGCTAGCGGTAAGGTCAGTTCTTCAGGGTCTCCTTCTGGCCCTTGGCGGCTCGGTTGGTGATGTTGTTGAGACAGGCGCGCACGCCAGCCAGGTGCAGCAGCGAGCCGGCCGCCTCCTTCATCTCCTCGTCATCACTCTCCGGCGGCTTCTCCGTGTGCCTCTTCTTCAGGGGCAGTGACTCGCTGGGGCAGCGCGCTCTCATTCGGGTCCACTGCTGCCGCTTCTTGTGCTGGGCCAAGCCGGCTCCTTCCGCCGGTCGATCCGCGGGCTCCTTCTTGAGACGCCCCCTGTCCTCGTCATCCGCGTCGCTGCCGGCGTCGCCTCGCAGCGCCCCCGTCTGGCCGTGCGGACAGGGGCTCTCCCCCTGTGGGGGGTTGGAAGATTTGGCGCTGCTGTAGGTGTGGTCCTCCTTGGGGTCACTGCTGACCAGTGGAGAGTCACAGGAAGGCTCGCTGTCGCTGCATTTGCGACAATCATCCAGGACCGACCTACGTGAGCACACATACACGGTCACACACACACACACACACACACACAGACACACGCACACACGCACGCACGCACGCACACGCGGTCACACTCCCCTCTTACCCTCACAGTGCCATGACCCACCCCATCCGTGATGCTGTCTGCCTCTTTCAGCCTGTCTACATCCTGCATTTATGACTCAAACCCCTGTTGCTACACAGCTTAGTCAGGGAACTCTGTTTAATAATTAATGTGTAAATGGACAAGGGGTCCCAACAAGGGGAAATTCAATTTTATGAAAATGTGTGACTGTAATCAAAAAACTGAAAACGCCAAACATCTTGTGTTTTGTTTGGTTACTTATGCTTAAGGTTAGGGCTGGGTAGGGGTTAAGGTTGTCATAGTTGGGATTAGAGTTTTGCCCACAGAAATGAATGGAGAGTCCCCACAAAGCACAAAGATATGAGTACAGGCCTCTGTGTGTGTGTGTGTGTCTCATTCCCTGCATGGTGTCAGAGAGCAGACATGGAGGTGTGGAAGAGGCGCTGCTACTAACCTCACAATGGCCGTCCTGGTCCCGATGGGGTTGATGGGAATGGATCGGATTCCGGGAAACAGACCCTGGCTCACTATCCGGGCTCCGTTCTGGATCACTCCCTGAGGAACTGGAGGGGGAGAGAGAGAGAGAGTGAGAGAAAGAGAGAGAGAGGCAGACCCGAATCACCCTGGAAGGCCTACAAGGCTACCAGCTGTACGACTGTGTGAACCTGCGGGGGGGGGCCAAGCAGCACCATCACACACTTTGCATCTCCCAAGTCCCCGTGGCCGTTTATCACTGATGAAACTTCAGGAAGATGCCACAAGTGCGATGAGAAGATTTCATAATTTATCCCCTCGTTTGGCAGTAAAATCACTTTGTCAGGGTGATAATGGACAGATCGCACCCATAAAATGCCAAAATAAGATTTCTCTGGGACCAGGAGAACCGGAAACGCTCCATCAATCTTTGAGCAGAGAAGATCAACAGTGGTGCACCTGTGACCCCGCGGGGCTGAGCTGGGTTTTTCTGGCATATGTGACTGACGGAGCCAGTGGCTGGAGCTCAGGGGCGCTGTGGCGCCTGAGTTTGAAATGGATCCCACCGACTGGACCCAACGAACAGGAAGCCGGGTCATCCCGGACGGCTCCGTTACCATTGCCGAAATGCCACGGCTCCCTTCACCTGCTAAGTGAGAGATATCGACGGGGCTCCGAAGGTGAAATTGACCATTAAAGCGTCAGAGATTGGCTGGATCGATGGCTCCTCCGCAGCACAGGGCAGCCGTCATACGGGCGGCTTCAGTCTGCTCCCGCTAACCTGCTGCTAGCAACACGGAGTAGGGCAGGGGCCAGAGGCTGGGCGGCAAGGTGCTCCATACCGCGCCCAGAGTGTGAGGAGCTGCCCATCGCCATTCAGTGCTGCTTCAGGAAGACGACCCTAAACTGAGACAGATGGCCAGGCTAAAATACCACACGCACACACACCCTAGATACTCCCTTTGGAGTTTGGCACACTTTTTTACGCTCATCAAGCAGCAGCACTGTTTCCATGGAAACCGTTCTCCTGCCGCCTTGGAGACGATATACAACTCATGACAGCTGCTGAAATGAGCCGAGAGAAACATCTGCCCTGGTGGGGTGAACAGCCCCATCGCTCTACCTTCCACACCCCCCCCGCGTAGGTACAGGCTGTGTGTTATGTAGACCACCTAACTGCACAGTGAGCCCATCGTAGACAGACCTCATGGGTAATGAGCTCTGTCCACTATGAGGCGTCCAGTGAAGCCTGCAATCCGAGCACCGTGAATAAAGGGTGGACGCCGCCTGCTTGTAGGGGCCAAGCAAGGGGACCCTGAGTGGTGGAACAGGTGCTGAACTCTCTACAGAGGCCTCAAATGGTCTACAGGGTCAGGCCCTTGCAGTTGGGGGGGTGGAAGCTTAGGCTCAGCCCATTGACTGCCGATCCCTCTTCAAAGGAGGGAAGGAAGCTGCACTGTGCCCCGAGCCCCAGCAGCCCCCCCTGCTGTCAGGGTGGCACTGCTGGCCTGCAGAGCCTGACAGCCAACCGAGCAGCACCATGCAGATTGGGTTCCTAAGGGGGGGGGCATCTTTGAGCTCCTGGATGTGGCTCGACAGAAATTCCATCCTTTTGCAATTATGAATAATTTATGGGCTGCTTCAGTTCCAAATCTACAGGTGATGTTTTATTCTAACCGAACATCAGTTTAGGACTGGGAGCGGACCGAAGCCACGGACCAAAGGGGTGTAGGTCTCACAAGCCAAAGGGGTGTAGAGGTTCCCCCATGGAGGGGGAGGGGCCAGGAGGTTGGGTCCTTCTGCACGCTTCCATCGTATTTTTCCACATGTGCTGGGTAATGGTGGCATGCATGGGAAACTGTACTTTGGATAATGTACTTTATCATCTCCCCACCCCTGGTGGTGTGTGGTGCCTGCGAAGCCCTTCTTCCTGTGACGTCTCTCCTGCCTGGACCGCACCACTGCTCATCCTACTGCTGGAAGCAGCACCATCACCTCCCTAACCGACACCAGGATCCATAGCTCCACCAGACCTTCTGCATTTACATTCCATTTAATTTGGAGCATATAAATCAGGACTTAATCTGACTTCCTCTGCCGGCCCAGAAGGATGGGTTCTCCTTCTGAGTCTGGTTCCTCCCAAGGTTTCTTCCTATTAGGAGGTTTTTCTAGCCACTGGGCACTCTCACACCGAAGTTCCAGAACCTAGGTCTGGGCCATCTCGACCTGGAACTTTTGTAGCTCCTGGCCAGTTTTGTGTGTCGCTTTTACACGCACAACAGGAACTGGGACCTTTATGCTCCAAACGAGCTTGATGGGCCGAATGGCCTCATCTTGTCTGTAAATTTCTTATGTTCTTATTTCTTTACACAGCGTGTAGTTAGAGTATGGAATAGTCTTCCTGTTAGTGTATGCAAACTAAAACCTTGGGTTCCTTTAAATCAGAGCTGCATAAGATTTTATTAACTCTGAGCTATTAGCTGAGTTCTCCCCAAATGAGCTTGACGTGCCGAATGGCCTCATCTTGTTTGTAAGTGTCTTATGTTCTTATGCTAAATCAGCATGGGAGATGCAAAAGGTTTAACCTACAAACTTCACACATAATTTCATATGAAACTACTCCGCCATGCCAAAACAATGGAGGATAAATACAAATAACTAAATTTTGATAGTTATGTGTTACTGGGGGGGATCGACGGCGATCAAATTGACACAACCTTTTATTTCTATTTTACTTATATGACCCGCAACATGTTCATGATTTTTATTAAATCTGGCCAGCAGATCGATCTTTCGTTTTCCACAGAATAAAAAACGGTGTAGCATTATCCTGCTAACAAGTGCTGGCAAGTTTCACCGCCGGCACCAGCGACATTAGACAAAAGTATATTGGTCAGCGATCGAATTTTCCCATGCAGGAATATAGAGACTCAACCGTAAAGTGTATTAATTGATGCATTAAATGTAAATGGGGTACAAAAATAGTTCCATCTGCTCAGTTTTTGCTCTGCTACATCTCTTTTCCCCGCAATTTCACGCAACTTCCAAGTCAGCACCAATGCTTGTGGTCAACCAATCAGCAAGCTATAGCTGTAAACACCTCTCTAATAGTTTGTTTTTGAACAAAAAGTACCCAGTCTAGAGTTGGTATGAAAAAAGGGCTCTGGAACTGCCTCTGAGGAACTACAATCAGGCCAAGTTGCTGCAGTGTGAACACAGCAAAAGTCCCTGGTTCCAGAAAAAAGTTCCGGTGGTGTGAAAGTGCCTATCATCACATCTGACTTCTTTTTTGGGGGCTTTGGGCAGGGATAATGTAAAATGCTTGTGAAAATGTAATGTTGTGAAGATGTGCTACACAAATCAAACTAAATTGAAAAATTGTATTGTTCCGGAGGCCCCCGGGCCAGATCGGGCACCCGGGGTCCAGAGGCAGCACATGTGTCACACGGTTGAGTCACTCTGGAGCCACGTGGCCCTCACGGCAGAGCAGAGGTCAGATAGGAGCCCCCCGAGCACAGCAGTTACACTTGAGCAGTTACAGGGCACCACACTAAAGGGGGGGGTACAGTCCACACTAGGGTGACAACCCCAAAACCACGCCCTCTGCTCCTCCACCTCCTCTATCAGGGACATGTGACCTTCAACAAATACAGTTGAGCACAGTGACTTTGTGTTTCACTGATATTAATTACCCAATTACATTGGGAAGCCTCCATCACCAGAAGTATGTGATAATGAATAAACATTAATCATACAGAGCAGTCTAAATATAACTCCATCAGACACACACTGTGCAAAAGAGAGAGTACGTTTGGCCCCCAGTTATTATACACCGAACGACCTGATGCCATCACACACACACAGTATGGCCTGAAGTTGTCGGGCATGCACACACAATGACCAAACGTTATCATACACACATACACAGAATGACCTTTCATCACTCACATACAGTATGCCCTCATACATGGTTATTGTGCGTGCATGCATGCACAGAATGACCTAGTTATACATCCACACAGAATGACCTTTCATCCCACAAAGACACACAATGATCTGTCATCACACACACACAACAAATGACCTGTCATCACACACACATAGAATGACCCACTGTTATCACATGTACACAAAGAATCACGCACAAAATTAAGGTCATCATAAAAAACCCACTGTGATTTTAAGCTCTCTCTCTCTCTCACACACACACATACACACACACATACACACACACACACATACACACACACATACACATACACACACACACACACAGTCAGAGGATAAATGTGATGGTGTGTGAATGTTATTAGAAAACCAGCACTCTGGGGCTGTAACTCTGAACACAAATGGAACCAAGAGATTCCTCATCTCCTCCAGGCTATGGTGTCTCCGAGGATCAGAGAGAGCTAGATCACATCACATTACTGGTGAGGGGGCTGTGGAGGGTGGGGGGGCAGGCTGACCCCCTTGCTTAGCCCGAAGGGAGGTGTCGTGTGTCCACGAGGGATCGATATGGCTGTCGTGGAATTAGTGATAGTACACTCAGGATACCAGCGTGGGTCAATGCTCACAGACCAGGCAGGGGGAGATCTACAGCAACACGTGCATGGACCAGCGTGCGCTGCTGCCTGTGCTTATGAGAGAGGGTACAGTCCCAGGCAGGCCAGAAAGACAGCAGAGCCTCCCAACAGAGTCCTGGAAACAGCACAGGCTCTGTGACTCCATGCTGAATGTCCTCATCGGCGACCATCCATGGGTATAGCGAAATCAAGCAGCGCTTGTTAGCCTGTTAGCCCATGCCCCCTGCCTGGCCTGGGCCCTAGCGCTGGCCCCCTCTGCAACCAGGGCCAAAGAAATCAGTCTAATGAGAGGTAATGGAATCAGCATAAACACGTGTACAGGGTTCCAGAGCAATAGACCGGTGGATTCACAGAGTTCTCCCATAGTTACAGAAAAAGCAGTGAGGAGAGCAGGGCTGGGGTGCTGAATCTGCCAGAAATGTCCCGTTTCTTAGCAACCAGACGCCCCAATAACACACACATTACTGTCATTTCCATATGATTTCACATCCCCAGATTTTGCACAGGACTATCACTCTGCTCCAGTAGACAGATCTCACAAAAATCATAGAGAGACTGTGACACTGTATATTGCATCAGACAGCGACAGCGAAGAAATGTTAGCAAAATGTTAAGGAAATGTTCCTTTAATAGAGATGGGAAGCTTCCAATGACTGGGTAAACCATTTATATGAACTGAGCTTGAACAGGACAGGTCACATTACCCGGTTAACAACCTTTAAGAAGGTCTAAAGTAAACTCACATTACACATAATCATTGTTTCAGAAGCTGAAATCATCCCAGAGACCCTTGTGAGCTCATGTACAACCAGCTGCCTAGTTAACGGTAAAGACCCTACATCAGTCCGCCAGGGATGGTGTATGGGATGCCACATGCCAGCAGGGGGCGTACACACACTGGTCTGGAGAACTGTCTGTCTGTTCTGCATTTCAGGCCATAAGATCACAAGACAATCAGGAAAAAAGGTCTGTCACTCCAGAGTCTACATGGAGTTTAAAGATGGTATTTTCCCACCACGCAGATAGACAGGCAGGCAGGCAGGTAAATCAGCAGACACAGGCGACAGGACGATTCACCTCAAAATACAAGAGGAGTAGGCTAAGGGATGGCAGACAGGGCTAATCAGATTAACGAGGACTCCTGAATGGCTGAATGGTAAACGTACAACCACACTCTGTTTAGCGACTACCTTAGCGACCATTCGCAAAAACTACAGTAATAAAAAAACAATTTATTATTATTATTTTTTATTGTTATTTATGCACACATATACTGCAAAATGTTGTAAGCCAGACTGAAATCGGCTATGGAAGGCTGAAGTAAAGTCGTAATCACAGTCGCGGTCACGCCTAGGCTACCGCGATTCTCGCTTAACGACTTGGGTGTGAGTTTCTCGAAGACTTCTTAACGCTACGTCGTTCGTTAGTCCTATCTTTTAACACAGAATTTACGAACGACGTAGCGTTAAGAAGGCTTCGGGAAAGTCACCCTTGGTCGTTGGAACAGAACTCGGGTGCTAAAGAAGGGGTGGTTGTATATATCAGACCTCGCTGTCAGGATGTGCTGCTGTTATTTTTAGCAATCACCCTACAAGCCCACTGTCATTAAGCGCAAACCCGGCCATGCTGACCAGCCCAGGTTCCTCGTTTTCTGAGCCCACACATTCCTGAAGCAGGTCGCTTGTTCTTCCCCACCTTCTCCCACTTATTTTCCTGTGTGTCGTTCTTTTGTTTCCACAACAGAGAAGGGAGTTCCTCCGCCAGCTCTAATTCCACTGTTTAAAACAGATGCTTTGTCCCTGAGCCACTACCCAGAATGCCCCTGTTCCCTCCTGCCATACACAATAGCCATATTAAGTTCTGCTTGCTAAATTACTCACCCAGAGCCCAAGCCTGGAATACTGATGAACTGATCAAGTGACAATTAAACAAGTGTGATCTGTACTGTATACAGAGCTCTGCGCGCTGGCCGCTGGAGGCTCTCAGTACGGCAGACAGAAAGGCATTTCACAGGATTACACACAACCACAGCCAGAACATTATCCGCACGTGGCTGCCAGAAGCAGGAAAATGTGCATCTGTTAAACCAGGAACCTATAATACAACCACTGCTCTAATCCCCTCACCATCTCACCAGGTGCTGCAGTTCAGCGCCTCTGCTGTGGGAACGAGGAGCCCTCAGGGGAATCTGGCAGCCCAGCACCCAGCAGCTGTATGCACAGTGGGACATACTAGCCTGTTCTAGGGCTGGCTGCCATGGGACAGTGCCACTCAGCCATGGCAGTCTACCTGTACCAAATTTATTTCAGTCAACCTGCACCACACCTGTACCAAACTTGGGGCAATCAACCTGTACCAGTCTACCTACACCTCCCCTGTACCTAGCCATTGCTACCATATCAGTGCTAGACTATTTGTACCCCTCCCGTACCACACCTTTACCAAATCAGTGTCAGTCTACCTGTTCCACACACCATCACACCGGTTTCACTTTACCTGGCAGGAGGACTTCTCCATTTTTTCTGAAGAAGGGACTCCCTGGCCAAAGAGGAGGGCTGGACATGCTGGAGAGAAAAAGAGGGACAAGGTAAATCATCTGGTATCAACACTGGAATCTCTTAAAATGCCAGGCAGTTCGAGGGCGACCTGCAGGACAGCTTTGGCACAAACGCACTCACAACTGGAAGATATTTCCATGCTGTAAGAGGCCCAAAGCCATGAAGCAACTCTCTACCATGTCACCTGTAGCCGCCGACTCCGTTGTGGTTCCATCTTAAATCTTCTTATGGTATATTAACTCTGTTTCTCAACCCAGTCCTTGGGAACCCCCAGACAGTCCTAATTTTTGCTCCCTCCCAGCTTCCAGCACACCTGAACCAGGTATGTGGAGTTCTTGATTATTTGGTTCAGGTATGCATGGAGCTGGGATGGAGTAACAATTTGGACTGTCTATGGGTCCCCAAGGGCTGGGCTGAGAAACACTGGGACTAGGAGAGTAATCAGCAGTCTGGCTCATCAGAAACCAGGCTTTTACCTTCAGGGAACGTGCCTCTCTCTGTCACATCTGCAAGCCAAAACAGGGCATCGCGGTCTAGTTAAGAGCACCGTGCGTAACAGCTGAGACATGCAGCCCACAACAGCGACGGGGATCGGATTCCAACCGACCGATTTGTCAGGTCAGACAGGAAAGCCTGATCACAGGGCTGTCACTCCCCGGCCCACTGATACTGTAATTACACAGTTCTGAGGGTCTTGTCTGATTTTTGCTGTGAGCGATTAATCACGCCTGAGCCCATCTCACCAGGTGCCTGGGAGGACTGATATCTTCATTAGCATATTAGTTGCTTAGAAACCAAAACGTTTAACTTTTTCCCCCTTGCCGTTTTGGGTGCTATGAGCACACCTGATCCTCGTTCAGAGCACGGCACGCTGCTGTGTGTTAGCTTAGTAAGAAGAGAGCAGTGAGCCAGCTGCTATCGCAAACTCAGAAGCGTGCCACTGGCTTACAAACAGGGGTGTTTAACCCTACACCGCTGGGCGACTCCAGGCCCGCCTGCCAGCCCAAACATCTTTTATTATTCCACACGCACATATGCCTGGTGTCGGGTTACGACTATGGTATGTGTTGCCATGGACACCACATGCTTATAATACAGTGCCCAGTTTTTTTTTTTTCCCAACCAGCTGTAAGGGCCGAGAAGTACAGCCATAATTTTTTTAATTCCCCTCCCCCACATTTCAGCATGAAACGGTACACACTGGAACAGAGTCAGATTATAGGGCTGAGCTGCCCAACTGAATGACACAAACTCCACAGGGCTTTTGGAAAAACACCAAAACAGCATCTGACAAAATCTGCGCCCTGAAACGCAGCGTCGGCATGAAGCTTGCGACTTGCGGAGCGGCCCGCCCCTTAAAGGGCCGGCGACGCACGGAGGCAGGCTCTGCCAGGAGCGAGCATGTCGGCGTATGTGAAATCCAGCTGACAGGAGGCTGCCAAGAGCCAGCCCGACAGACGCACTTTTCTGGGCCAGGATGTACCACCTATCTACAACTGGATTGGCGGAATATCTCAAGTGTGACTGTAGAATTATTGTCCCAATCACGTGAGACCCTTCTTTGACCTACTGGCTTCCAAAGTGCGCCACCCCCAAATCACAGCCCTCCAGCTCAACGCAACCTTGCTTCAGCTCCCCGGTGCACTTTTCACTATCCTCATACTGGGTCTCTTACCAGGAGCACATGGCTCACAATGACACCTTTCTCAAGGTCACATGGTCAACGGGAGCGGCCTGTGTTCCAGAAGTGACACAGGATATTCCATAAGCAGGAAGGTTACTCCACCTGCAGCTGACCTCTGCTTACCATTAAACCGCAAAGATTAACTGGCTTAGCCTTCGCAACCAGTGAACACACATCTAAGGCAGCATTTGCTGTCAGGAACACGGGGAAGATCAGCGCCCCAGCCAATGTGGGACTGGCTGTGATATGTGAGTATCATGGCACACAGAGGAATGGCATTCTGATGTAGGAGGAGATCACCAACACAGTGACGGCTTAGAACACTGAGGACAGAAAGGCCTTGTCTGTCTACTGACCCATGCAATCTACAACTCAGGAGGTCAGAGGTTCAGGATTCAGAGGAACATCAGCAAAAAAGGAAAATTGCAAGAACTCCTATGAGCACATATAGAGTAGGGAACAAGGAGGAGCATCAAGGAGGAGTGGGGGGGTACAGAGTAGGGAGGAGCATCAAAGAGGAGCAGGACAGGTATAAGGAAAAAGAGACAGGAACACCAAGGAGGAGCAAGCCAAAGGGTACAGAGGAGGGAGGGGCAACAAGGAAGCGCATGGACGAGGTAAAGAGGAAGGAGAAGCCCCAAACAGGAGCAGGGCAGAAGTATGGAGAAAGGAGGAACATCAAGGCAGGGCAGGGTAGAAAGGAACAAACAGGAGCACAGTTTTGTACTGTGGAATGAGAAATGTTCTCATGTATTATGAAATGAATGCGTTGTAGTGTAGTGTACAAGTGAGGTACAGCCAACAAATGTTGGGGAGTATCCAATGCTTGGATTCAAAAGGAAATATTTTCCATTGGACAAGGCAGTGTCTACAGATAGTCAGACATACTTTAGGCAGCAGGAAACTAGCAAAAACACTCAGCACTGATGCCCACAGGGGCAAAAGGAGAGACTTATCCAAAATGCACATCAAACCTTTCTTCGGGATACCCTTCTCCCAATAATGGTCAAGCCAGCACACTAAAAAACAATGCAGTCCAATCTGGTCCGAGGACAGAGAACAGAACAATGAGCTCTTCTGGGACCCTAAATCTGAGCTTTAAAGGTTTTTTAAGTGACTGTAAAGTTATCTTTGGCTGGGGGCCATGCTTAGAGTCTGCCCTGAGTGCAGCCCCCTTTCAGGCAGATGATCCAGACAGACGCATGGGAGCACGGCGCTCTGAGCAAGCCCTCAGCTCCTGTTTCCAGGGGGATGGAGCCGGCGTCACGGGACCTCGTGGGCTGGGAGAGAGGAATGCAGTGCGGAATGGATACGGGTAGCAAAGCATGCCACTGTACTGCCCTTCAGAGAGCTACTGTAGCCACGGCAACAAACAAACCAATCAGAAGCACAGAAATAAACAGGCATATACCTTTATTTGCAGATTAGATTTAGTAGTTTTTTTTTGTTTCTTAGACAGCAGCGCCTGTGTGAGATTAGTCAGGGTTACTCTTCCACATTGAACGCTTGCTTGCTCTTTCCTTTCAGAAGCAGGTTTAAAAGGACTCTCTCAGAGCCAGAGGACCACCAGTTGTCATCTCCAATAATTCACAGACCCACTGATTTTTATAAAGATGGACAAAAGCAGGTACAAAAACCCTAAAATAAGCTCCAAGCCATCTGGTGTTGCCATGGAGAGCTGTGTTGCCAGGGTGATAGCGTATCTCTCTGCGCTAATGGCCTGTCCTTTTGCCAGGCAACAAATAGCCCTGTGATGCAACTGCACCTGTCTCAGCTATGTGTTACCATGGAGGCATTCCCGTTGCCGTGGCAACCATCACGCTAATCACCTCACAAGGGCAAACATGCAGCAGTGAACTCCTGAGCACAGCTGCTGTTGCTGATCACCCCTAAAACAGGCTGGCCGAGGCGCATGGGGGCTGTAAGTGGCCCAGAGGGGAACTTAAAGCAGGGCGCCACCTGTCAGGCCAGCATCAAACATCAGCACAGAGCCAGTCCCTGTCCCTATCAGAGCACTTGCAAATACACATATACACAAACTTTAACATAGCCATATGTGTGCTTTAAAATAGAGGATGCAAAGAGTACATTAATCTCATCATATGAGCAGAAAGAGATAGACAGATAGACAGATCAGAACTAATGATGAAGGTGATGGTCTAGAGTTGGTCACCGTTAAGATCAAACACGACAGTGTGTGATGAAGATGATAAAAAAAAAGGGTAATGAACAAGTCAGTCTGACGAGATGATTAGGATGATGATGATACAGGTAATGAGGAACAGGCCAGTGTGAGGAGCTGATGAAGACGAGGGTAATCATGGTACAACCCGACTGGCCTCCAGGAACTTGGTGTCTCACAGATCTGCTGCAGATGAACTCTTCATTAGACTCTGGCACTCAATTCATGCCATCTGGCCTGGTGGGGGCAGAGAGCCAAGTTGCCCCCCCACCACCAATCACTGCTGCTCTCTCACTGGAAGCCCACAGCCAGCCAGGGCACCGCAGCAGGCAGAAGCACGTCTAGTCCTTCTGGAAATGGACCTAGCAGAACTCATCCTTCTTCTAAGGCTAGCAGAACGAGTCACCTTTAAGAAACTGTCAGGAGCCTCAGCTTGAAAGAATGCAAGGCGAGCTTAGAGCTGTAACCTTGAGGAACTCCCAAACAGCTCTTCCGCTGCTGCTCATGACTGCTTGAGAGACCCAAAGTGACGTAATGACTCAGAGCTACAAGCCGGAGGAGCAGAAAGCAGCACACATCAACTAATTCAAGCATACAGTCAGCGCAAGTTTCTGCACAGGTTCTGGTGGGAAACCATGTAGAAGAATATTTGGGACCGAACCCAGCACAGACCTGTTGGGCAGTAAAGCTTGTGATGGTGTGTGAATGGAGCCATGTGGCATGTCAGGGTCAAACAATCCCATTCTTCAGTTCTCCTGCCCTCTCAGTTAAGGCAGAGAGATGATTATACCATCTGTCCAACCGTCCTGCTTTGCTACCAGGAGCCTTCTGCCTACCTTTGACGTGCCTGAGGCGAAGCGGGGGGCGTGGCCAGCACTGGGGAGTACGGGTGGCATGGTGTCTTCTTCAGGGCCTGGATCAGGTTCTGCCTGTACTCCGGATCTATGCACCACAATGAGCCTTTCCCGATATTCTGTGGAGAGGGAGAGAGAGAGAGAGAGCGCAACAGGGAATCAGGCACCTCAAGAACAGCACGACGATACCATACAGTCGAACTGAGGAAGTCTCACTTGGGCCACCTCGCTCACCTGCTCAGATGGGGGAATCCCACTGTTGAGCCCGAGCAGCAAAAAGTCCCATCAGCAAACAGGCTTCACATCCACCGGCCGGCTGTGTGGACAGCGTATTCTCGCACCTAAGTGTCCACCTGATGCGTCCTCACACCTACTGACATTACGAGAGCCTCTCGAAGCCAGCTCTTCCCACAGGAGCTTCCCACACCCACGTGGGGCGAACCTGCATCATCAGAATTCCGTGTCATTGACAGCAGAGCCACGCTGGCCGGGATTCCCCGCACTCCTCCCCCGCCCCCAACAACGAGCACGGCATGGCAAGTTAATGATTTGCATGCCAGTGAGATAAAGTCCGATTATATTTGGAGTTCAATCAACAGCATTTCAGCCTGCCTTTGATTGTGAGAGATGACAGCGGTGACCCTAAAAACAACATCACAGTGTGCGCGGAACGGTGACCTCACACACAGGCCCCGAGCCTGTGCAAGCTCATGAGTCGAAACAGAGTCACTGTATCCCGCAGCAAGACAATCAGATTCATCCAGAATCAGAGGCAACTCATCCTCCTTCAGGGAGGATGAATATTGTTTTCAAATCGATAATGATGACCTTCGGAGCTCCTGCCCTTTCTCCGATTTCCTACAGTCTGGAATTCCTTTGCTGATGTACACATTCTCTACCTCTCTGCACCATCACTCCCTGTCCAGGATTTTCCTTCCTCTTGGAAGAGAGGTTCTGCCAAAGGACCTGCAGGATGGCGGGATTCAGCGGACAAAGCTACAGAAAACACCACCGTCCCCCCCACTGCTGCCACAGAACACATGTCCAGAACAGTACGACCTTGGAAAAGACCTCAGGTGTACTCATCTACTCCGTGTTACACTGTCAGCATGACGTGCTCCTTATTCTGCTTCAGCACAAACATTTTTGGTTCTGCTCTGTGCTTCCTGTGCAGAATTGCACATGGACCTCCTCCCATTTAAGGCTTGTGTCTTCCAAGACTTCAGCAACCTCCAAGGAGTCATCAAAGGTGAATATATTCTTAGGCTAGAAGTTTAGAAGCACCTCTCATTTTAGTAACCGTCACATCGTGTCATTATTTATATTTCCATCCATGTTTCCAATGTGAGCAGGATGGGCTGAGGTTCTAAAAACATCCTGTAATCAGGACACACTGGTGAGCTCCTGAGCGCTCTCCCCGTTACCCATCTCACCATCCTAGCAGCAGGGGCATCCGAGTGATGATGGCCTCAAGATGGGAGCCCCCGTCGGAGGCAGAGGAGGGCGAGCAAAAGGAAAAATACTTGGATTACACTGGTCGCCAAGGCAACAGGCAGCAGCAGAGCACATGGGAGCTGTTTGATAGTCTTGGCAGAGGGATGCTTCCGTCACATTGGAAGCGTGGGTCTCAGAAGATGCCCCACTTCATCACCATCAAGACGGTTAATCCTATCAGCTCCCATGCAAAAATAAAAGCCTTCCATTACACAGACTCTCCCTCCCCCCAGTCCCGCAGTCTGCCTGAAAGGACTGTGAAATATGGAACTGGTGAGAAGCATTTGGTCTAAAGCTGCCTTTCAGGAGGCTTTGACATGGGCAAAGGACCGGTGTGTGAGTTTAATTACAGTATTTGTCCAGCAAAAAGAGGAACAAAGAGGATTTAGAGCCATGAGACCCATCCTTCTGCTTTGCATTCAAAGCAGATTCTCTCTGCAAGACACCCGATTTAGGGCCTCTGTTAACCGAATGTACACTCTGAGGACAGACCCTTTATGGATCACCGTTAAACTGGATACCCGCTCTGCTAGTGGATCCCTTCAGGGCCTCTTAACAGCACGTAAACTCAGAGGATGGCCCACTCTGGGATCACCGTTAACTACACGTACGCTCTGCTGATGGATCCCTTCAGGACCTCTGTTAAATGCATGTACACTCTGAGGATGGACCCTTTCGTGACCAACCCCAGCGGAATCACCATTAACAGCATAGACCCACCATAGCCTTGTAACCATAAACAGTATCTAGGCTTGGGCACCATCTAATCTAGGGCTGTCACATTACATTAGTAACCAAAGTAAATCTACCAATTAATAAGAAGATTTATCAAGTAGTCTTCTATATATAACATTATACACACAGGAACCAACCCTGAAGCAGGCTCCAGCCCATGGCAGGGTGCACTCACTCACAAACAAAATTTAGGCACTTCCAATTAATTGAAGTTGCATGTTTTTGGACTCTGGGAGGAAACCGGACGATCCTAAGTAAATCCACGCACACACAAGGAGAACATGCAAACTCCATACACACAAAGCAACAGCGTGCAGTGACAGTGGTATCAAATGCACCACCGTGCCACCTTCAATACCAGACCTGCACAATGTGCGATTTTAATATCAACATTGCATGTTATGCGCATGCAACTGTCACATCGCAAGGAGTGCAATAGTCGGCTGAGTTAAGACAAGCTACACCAAAACATTTTTACTCTGTCAGAGGAAACTTAGCGAGCTTTGCAATTTTAATGATGATTCCTTTTGCACAAGATCTGCATGCATTCTCCGCATCAATCATAATCACTCTCATCCTTGCTATCGAACTCACCCACAGAAAGTGCGGCACGTTTCTAAGTAACTTAACTAAAGGAGCGAGGAGGAGAACCGCAAAAAAAGAACTAGTCACCAGAAGACATTCACCTTCCGCTGTATGGAAATATTTTGGATTCCATAGACTTAATACTGAGCATAAGCAAGTGATTTGTCAGGCCAGATGAGCGCAACTCATGGCAACACCACTGACTTGTTTAACATACTCTATTGGTAGATACGTTATTTGACTATACATTTTGGGTAAATTTTCATCTTATCACAATATTTAAAAAAAAAAAATATATATATATATATATTGCTATGTGGAACACATTTTGCAGTGAACATCACTCAGCCCTATGCAATACACACAATACATTCAACAAATAAAGTTATACACAGCTGTCAGATATATATAATGGTTATTAATTAATATTATACATATAGTATAATGCATTATGTTAGATGATGCGGCTAAATGACAAGGCTACCCTCATTTTAACCACGATTATCTTGAGATAAAGGAATCGCAAAACATAATTTAAGCTAAATGACTTCAGTCAGTGATGACAAAGATAGGACAGGATACTCCAAGACGCTAAAGGGCACATGTCTTATAGTTATCTAACCCTAACCTTGCATTATTGGGTGATTCCATGGATGCCTTCTTTTAAGCAGTTACATTACCGTGATGCTGTTGTGCTATTTAAGTTCTGCTTTGCAATACTGACAGACGCCTTCATTTTTATTCACTTTTCATGTGAAGACTTTCACTCTTTATTTGGACCCTAACCCACTATTCTCCATCTTCCTTCCACCATATTGCTGAGTTATGGAGAAGGCACACAAAAATTATAATAATAATAATCGTGACAGCTCTAATCTAATTCTTCATACTGTCATACCATTCAGACATTATACCATGGTAAATAGTATTTTGACGGTATTTTCCAAAAGCAACATAATTCCGGTATTCTGGAATCTTGGCCACGAAATACATGATACAACATGCCAGTTGGGGGCTGGGGGGGAGGGGCATTTTTTCATGATGACCACCCACCAACCCACCCAGCTAATTTTGTCATAAAGAGTTCAAAATACTGCGGTATTCCGCTTTACCGTAGCACCATCCCAAGTCTAGTGGTACTAGAGTTAGGCAGGTACCAAGACAGGAGTCCAACTGGGACTCAAACTGATTACCTTCAGGCCACTAAGCTGTGTCCTTAACTACCAACAACCTGCCTGTCTGCATTTTTAAAGGTAGCAACCCAGCTAAAATTAGATGATGACACTTCAAAGACAAGAATAGTCATGAACAAGCAGACAACGGTGGGTACAGTGGGGCCGAGGCAGGGAGAGGAGGCAGAAGCTCTCTTGGAGCACAGCGCTCTCCGTTTACGGCCAGGCAGATGCAGCATGGGGAGATTTTCACAGGCAATATGGCGTCCCCCGCAAAGCCGGCATACGGCAGGGAGCACTAGGCCGACCACACTGTCGTGGGGGGGTGGTCTCCTCACGCCATCACATGCTTCACACAGCTACTCATGCACAGCTTAGATTCTGTGGCCTGTGGTTCAAATACAGCACACACTTATCACCACTGGAGGTGGCTCCCATTCCACCAACTACTGAGCATCCAGCAGAGCGACCCCTGCAGGGCGGCGGGCTGTTTGCACTGGCCGTGATCACGGTATATCAGCAAAGCTGCTCCCCCAAGTAACGTCACGGCGCACGCACCACTCACCTCACCCCGGCCCCCCCCCACCCCCCCCCCCCCCCCCGGGGGGGGGCCCCCCGGCGGCGCGCGCCCCAAAAAAAAAAAAATATAAATATCAAGTGAGGGGGC
>JAODKC010000028.1:13997030-14013766 GCA_026777985.1 Mormyrops attenuatus
CTCTCTGCTGTCAGGGAAAACTGTAAAAGGCAGAGAAATATACAGAGACATATACAGCAGCATCAGAGATAAGCCAGAGGGCACAGCAAGGAGACAGCAGGTGGCAGCACCACAAACAGGGGTCAGTGCTCATTCAGTCAGAACCAACCACAAGCCAGCTGCACTGTTACATGAACAATAGGGCGGCGCTCTAATCACCCTGTGAAGCAAGTCCAGCAAGTCCAGTCTCTATCCAGTGGGCCCTAGCTTAAAAGCACTAGGCCACTCTTGCCATCTCAAGGACCACTTTTAACTGAATGGATGTCTGATCCAAATAACAGCACTAGGTGACACACACTCAGATGTGAAGTGGTCAGACTGCCCCACCCAGGCTCAATGTGGGGGATTCACGACCCACACTAGGGGCTCCACCTGGACACCGATAAAGAGGGCACCCTCAGCAGGATGATCACTCCACCTGGTCACTCTCCTGGCGCCTTTCCGTCCCCGACGTGTCAGGCAGCGCTCTATCTCCATGGCGACCACACAAACAATCAGCAGCATCCCACGTGCCGCACGGCACCATATTCAGTCCTGGCAGAAATGATGATGATGATGTGACTACCACGTCACGGTCCTAAATTATCGAGAAGCACGGATTGCGACGAACCGCCCTACTTGCCGACATGCGGCATCATGCACGGGGCCCGTGCGGCAGAGCGAGACGGCGCTCGCCGATCCGCCTCAGCGACGCCGAGCCAATGATCCCGAAATGGCAGCGGGGTGTTTGTAAACAACGCCATGGAAACAACAGGCCTGCCAATGAGCAGGCGGCAGAGTGGAGCAGCAGCAGTGACCCGTCTCATTAAAGCTTTTCAAACTCACCTTCCGACGTCTGGGCTCCGTCCTGCAGGCGAAAAGCTACCCTGTCCCTTTTCCAGGTAACGCTTCACCATCTCCCTACAGCAAACCAATGCAAACTGGGCACCTGTGTCGTGTGGGTTTCCCCTCCATCTGTCCAGTGATGTTTAGCATCCTGCTCAGGGAGCACCCCAGGCCCCCCACCCAACCCTGTCCAGGAGAAGCAGCAGGAAGATGGATGGATATCAAGTATGACTCACACAAGTGATCTCAATGCCAGTTATAGTTAGACCACGCATTTAAGATTATGGATCCATTAACTGAGTAGTGATTTACACAGCCTGCAAAGGATGTGACTCTAAGCCGGGTAAGGAGTTTTCTGTCACTGGAAGAGCCTTTCCTTTTCAACAGGCATGTGGTGGAGAATGCCATGTGCCGAGCCTTAACACTGACATGCTCTTGTGCTGAGAAACTGTGCAAAAGCTGGAGGGCTTGGCCCTGAGAGGACAACGCCAAACGGGCTGAGCAATGGGGAGGGGAGACACCTCCAGTGGCTTCACATCAGCCTTATCCTGAAACACATACACACTCAGGCATTGGTGTCTCTGTTGCCACGGCAACTGCTTTCTTTCCATGTCAACTGCAACCCAGTTTCTATGGAGACGCATATACAAAAAAAAAAATCCTTCGCGCTGCAGCCGAGGACCAGATGGCAGTGAACTGTAAGAATCACATGATCAGCTGTACCGGCGCGTGCGTGCATGCATTTGGACACAC
This sequence comes from Mormyrops attenuatus, assembly GCA_026777985.1. NCBI lineage: Eukaryota > Metazoa > Chordata > Actinopteri > Osteoglossiformes > Mormyridae > Mormyrops > Mormyrops attenuatus. The sequence continues at coordinate 13,998,648 of JAODKC010000028.1, forward strand.
ATACAGTGACGCGCGCACGCACGCACACACACACACACACACACACACACACAAATGCACGTAGTACCAGTGGAAATGTGCTGAGATTCCTAGTGCTACAGCCCTGACTGCTATTAGGTTAACCCCTAACACACTCCACTCCCCACCCTCCACTGAGGTAACCCTCACACCTCTTCTCTCTGATTGTGATTCACTGCTGCTGCATGCCTCACACTGGCTGCATTCCTATGGTCTCTCCATATCTTCATCTCACATAAACCTTCATATGGTCCAAAACTCAGCCACATAAGACAAGCTCACCAAGAATAGTCCCATTTACTTGAGGCTACCCAAAACCAATCCTGACCTACGCAAAAAACAGGCCCACTTATTTCATTAAAGCTTTGAAAAGTAGGTCACAGCTTTGCACATGTACTAAAATGGCGTTACATTCAACAACATCCTTTCATACAGAGAGAATAGAAAGCTTGAATTTGCTGAAAAAACGCACTTATCCCTGCCAGGCCAGAGGGCGGATCACTCCGGAGCCTCCATGAAAGTGATTTTACTCAGCGCACCTTTCAAAAGTCCCGACCTGTCAACACACTGTGGGTTTACACCCAGACACTCTCCTGTGGCCGTTTATACATCCAAGCTTTGAACAGGAGCGGCTGAGGTTAAGGACATCTCTCCAAGGTACAGGAGCAGCCCTCCATGAAGGCATGACCTTTTTCTTGACTGAGCTCTGAGAACCAGCGCACAAAGACGCACCTTTTCAACACAAACACAACAAAGTGAGCCTGATAAACTACATGTGAAAGGGCCAAATTCAACAGGAGCTCAACTGAGCAGACCCCCCTCCCGCCCCAGACCACACACATGGCCTCACCTGACTTCGGTCCTTGTCCACCTTCTTGAAACACTTATTGAGGGACAAGTTGTGGCGGACAGAGTTCTTCCACCCTGTGGGGGCGCTGGCAAAGTACGGGAAGTGCTCCAGGATCCAGCTGTAGATGTCCTTGACAGGGAGCCGCTTGGAGGGCGCGTCCTCGATGGCCATGAAGATGAGGCAGCTGAAGGAGTAGGGCGGTTTGCAGTTGGGGCTGTGCCTGGAACCGTGGGGTGGGTTGCAGGGCACGGGGGAGGGTGGCCCGTCGTCCTCCAGCTCCTGCAGTGGGCTCACACTACGCAGCACCGGGTCGCCAAAGCTGTTCAGGAGGTTCTTGCTCTCGTGCAGCCAGTTTAAGTTGGTCAGCTCCTCATCGTCCATGTGGGGGCGCTCGGGGCGCGAAGCCGCCAACCCGGGTTCCATCTCCTCGGCCTCCCGCGGGGTCCTGGTGAGCGACCGTGCCCCACGCAGGGGGCTCAGCCCGCTGGCCACGCCCATGCCGGAACATTCCGGCTTCTTGCTGGGAGGCATGACGGGACCCATGCAGAGCTAAACACCTGTGGAGAGGTAGATCGTACGATCAGCGCAGCCAGGTCAGCCAAGGTTAACAGAGTTCAACCAAGGTCAACCAGAGGTACCTGGGGTCAACCAGGCTTCAAGCTCAGCACTTTGAAAGGTGCACACTAGCTAGGTCGTGATGGTTTCATAGATAAGGCCTAACTATCTGCTAGTGCCCCTCCGACACCCTGGCTCCGACCCCACTGGGTATGGCACAATCAGGGGATTGCTTCAGCACCCACGTTAAATCATTAACATCATTTTCAATATAATGATCCTGAATAAACGGAAGGGGTTCCTCAGGGACAGCAGTTAAAAACAATTCTGTGGGTTTCACCCTGCAATGGAGCTGAAATCTTTGACTGTTACCTTGTGATTCCACTGGCATTCTGATGGATTAGCAGCTGTCATGGGTACTCTGGAAGCTGACCTCACTGTCTATCTAATTAAACCAGCCGACGTATGCCTTAATCCCTCCATTTCCCCGGATTTGTTAATCACCGCAGTTACTGAAAAATATCCGCCTGCGATAAAACTGCTCAGTGCAGCATCGTTTCCGGACAGAGGACAGCACAGGGTTTTATATAGCGTGAGGATGCGACGTCCGCTAAATGAAAGAGCAGCGAGGGGTGGAAGCGCACGGTGCATGAAGCACAGCTTTCCCCGTTCGTTCGGGATCGACGACAGCACAGACGCAACCCTGACACGGATGTGAGCCCGCCTCCATCACACAGGCCCGCCTCCACGAGGTCCCTGTGTAATGGGACGCTGACCGTACACCTCCATAGGATGACGTGCACTTCACAAATGACAAAGGTCTCATGATTTATTTAGGAAAACAAGCTTTCCAATACACTGCCAGCAGTTAAGGCTTCAGGAAGGCTACAAAGAAAAATAACCCATTAGATAATGGACATGGAATTAAGCATTTTTAACATAATACAAAATGTAATGAAAATGGCTTTATGTTAAATGAGACCCTGTTTAAAACATCCTTAAGCAAAGTGATATCGTTAACCCAGGCACAGATCTTTGCAGAAAGCTGCCGATCCAACATTGTCTCCAAATGGGAGCTGTGGTCCCGTGAGTCCTTGAAATTATATTATAGCTGACAGTAAAGTCATTTAATTGCACAGTTGCTATGACAACACTTCACTCTGTTTGGGCCTAATTTGCTTAACTGCCAATTGCATCCCCTAGGGAGCCCATACATCATTCTTCTCCAGTCCTTTGTGCTAAACAAACTTACAAACACCACCGCAGGAGCACCCTTCGCCTCTGGAGCCCCAGACCGTGGTGTAGGCCCGTTACTGATCTGCACTTCTTGTCCAACTATCGCTATTAAACCCCTACGTGGCATTTCGATCCCATGCATATTAACTTAAATTAATGCCGTTTATTGACACAGGCAGTTTGGCAATGCGGCCGCGAAGCGTCACTCTGCATTCTCCTCGAAGAAAAAGTGCAAGCTCAGAGAAATTAGAGAGGGAAGGGAGCAAAGCACAACCCCGAAAACTTTGTTTCGCAACATCTGACGTTTCCTGCATCCTGCGGAAGAAATGGCATGGCGCTGGCAAGCAGAGCCCGGGGCTGGAGTAAGGGCTGGGGAGCGGGGCGGACGGACCTTCCTGCCACGCGTCACGGACTGCGAGCCCCTTCCTGCACGCCAGTCAGGCTCGGCCGGCTGGGTCCGAACCACGGTGCTGCCCAGTGTGTTAAAACCATGCGAGGCTGGGGACTGTGGCATTTCCAAATGTCTGAATGTCACGACCAACAATGTCACATGGCGCAATGAAAACGGTGTACGATAAGTGATCGTTACGGAAAGGGTAAAGAAATATTACTTTTATAGACGCGCACGCACGCACCCCTGCTTTATCTCAGAGCCAGGCATCTCTCGGTATCCTATAGCACGCCGCTTCCAAAAGGACGAATAGACCGTTTCTTTACCTTACCTGAGTATAAACCGAACCAGCTGCACAAACTGTCGCTGCGATCAACGTTTCTGCAAAAAAATCCTTCAAAATCTTCCATTGCATTCTTCAGCCCGAGTGAAACTCCGACCTCCAGAGTAAAAACCCGGGAAGGGGGACGAAATCTCGGCAGGCATCTGCACGCACCTTCGGCACACAGAAAACCCTCCAACCGCCCCTGCTGTCCCGGCCGCCAGTCTGCTTCTGTGTGTGTGTATGTATGTGCGTGTGTGTTTTGGGCTCTTCTAGCTGTGAGAGGAAAAAATAAACTGGTGGACCGCGAATGAAAAGTGCACACATGAGCAGAGGGGAAGGCTGCGGGTGGGGCGTCATCGCCGCGGCTGGGCTTGCGGAGCCCGGCGGCGGCTGTCCGCGCCTAAGCGCGCTCTGCCTAGCAGCTGTCCGGTAAAGACCGATTAATTACTCCCTCTCTAAGGAAGGGGTGGGGGTCACGCTACGGTAAACACTCTTCGGATACTAACCTTACATCTTTCCGCGTTCATTTGATTTTTCGCGTTGGAGTTCCATCTAACGACCATATCTTTCTCATTAAAAATCCCAAAAAGGCGAAGCAACTTAATTATTACTGTCAGCGTAGCGTTAAGAATTTACTCCAGCAAAAATTCCTCGAACGAAGCCATTTGTCCTACGTTAAAACTTTATGTATGGCACAGGCCGGCAAAACTAGCAGTCGAAATAAGACATTACACGGTGAGACCACTCTCCTATTCCAGGCAAGAGTAGTGGGTTAGAAAAAATGCGGCAGGTCAATAAGTGCCAAGCAAGAACTAGAATAGCTACATTCGTATGAGCCACTCTTAAATTAGCACTAAGTGTGTGAATTGTCTTCTACTGTACAGACCATCCATTTGTAAAATAAATTGAAACGATAACGCTGCCCATATCACATGAATAAGTTATCCGACATATAAAGCGTCCTACTTACGATCGTTCACATCCTGGCTTTGTCCCACAAGCAGTTCTAAGGGAGGTTATTGGTAAGCTGGCACAATTTTTTAAATTTTACTCTCTCACTTTAAAAATATGATCCTAATTATGAATATTAAAACATAAAAGTATTATTGAAAGCCCAAGAACTGCAGTTCATAGACCACAGACATGTAAAGATGCAAAGTATCAAGCATGTGTGTCCCACTTTACCCTTTGTTCTACCTAACCAATATTGACCCTACTCCTTCATATTTACTTTTGGTATATCTTGTGGTACATACGTGTTTATAGATGTTCAGTTAGGGGTTCTCCTTATAAATGGTTAGTGAACACCAAACAAGGCTGACAGCAGGTGTCCATCACGTAAAAAGGGCCACTTCAAATTAAGACTGAAGATCTTTCTCCATCAGACAGACAAACAAGCGGTTCACCAGCTGGGACCAGCCCAAGGACCAGTTTGAGAAACACTGCTGTAGTCCAGGCATTGGCACATAGCAACCTTCCTACCTGGAATTCTGCTCCCTCTCGGACTCTCATTGAGGTGGACTCCTGCTTTGGCCTCCTCGCCGTTTCTTCGTGACAGGTTGTTTATAGACCTTGTGCGTCTACACGTCTCAATTCATGTGACAAAGGGGCAAAAAAAACAACAAAAAAACCACAGAAAGCCTCCCAGATCTACGTCAAAGCCCCAACAAGCCCTGACTCATACGTCTACTGTTTACTTGAGGAGCTGACAGCAAACTCCTCCCTACACAGGAGTCACATATTTATTTACCTGAAGAGCTGTCAGCAAACTCCTCCCAAAAAAGGAGTCACATGTCTTTCCCGAGGTCTACCTGTCCGGTGAGTCTAAACTCTCTTGCATCTCATTGGAGGAAAACTGTGGACTAATTTCAGATCAGAGGAGCCTCACTGTGCCAGAGCACACTTTAGGACAATTGGCGCACCTTCAGTAGTAGGATTCAGAAATATACGTCCTAATAAAATCCATAGTACAGTTAAAATGGGGGATGGCAGCTGTACCCTCCTCAGAAAAAAAATTGGGGGGGTGGGGATGTAGGTCAAAAGTCATATTCTTTTTTAGCTTAGGTAGTAAATAGCTCATGTATAGCAGTCTGTCAAGTGGGTTTCTTATCTACAAAGGTAGAAGACAAAGGATAAGAGCCAGCTTCACACCACCCGAGCAACCTTCTGCAGCCATCTTCAGCTTCAGCTCCAAATGCAATCTTGTCATTGTCACCCAGAAACATCCCGCCTCAGGCCAAACTGCATCATGATTTATCAAAAATACTGTTTTAATCATGGCTGAAATGTTTAGTCTCTGTTTTCCTTTTATTTTCCAGGCGTATAATAAATTCACACATGCAGCCAAGTATTGAGTCATGGTTTCCAAGACGTAAAAAAGAGGTTAATGTCAGTTAGTAGCTGCTGAGATTATTTATTACTATTTTATGACAGACCTTCGAGAGTAGTGATTTATACACAAACAGCCCATGGTGTCTCACAGGGTAAACTGCCCTGGCAGAGTCTTGTAGCTATTAAACCCAGCAGAGCTATTTAACAATGGTAGGACATTTTCAGCAAGCTTTCCATCTAGTCCTTTAGTAGAAGGGGAGTGCCTCTTCATGCAGTTCAGTCTCAGGGGAAAACCCTGCGAGGTGAGAGAAGACACGTCCCCTTGCTCTGCACAGCAGGCCTGTGGATACGCTACCTCTGAGGGCGTGACTCATGCCCATTACCTCTGGGGAGTCTGATCACAGAGCTCTGCGCTAACTGCTGCGGAGGAAAGGGGGGGGGGACAGGCATGAAGGGGCACCCACTCCACCATGGAGATCAGTAGCTCACTTGACTGATGGTCATCCATGTGCAGTGATAGGTGAAGTTGGGGATCGTCCTGTTTGAATGGACTCACGACTGCCACAGCACCACAGTGTAACCTGACATCCCAGAGACTTCTGGGTAAAGTGCTTGCTAAGGCAGAGGTGGTCACTTTTCTGCCACCCTTTAAAGGAGAGGGGGTGCTCCCTCTCTACCAATCAGAGACTGAACAGATGGATTAAATCACTTTTTGATACCAGTGGACTGAGTGGAGGGAATCTAGTCATTGTTGATGTATTCTGACTGTCTGCTAGATCCAGAAGAAGACAGACAAATTCCTCAGCCCTGGAAGATAAAGAAATCCCCAGGATTACAGCTGCATTACACTAATGTACTCAGTGTTTTCCCTCCAGTCCAGTGGGCACCTAGCATGGACCACAGCTCATTAAAACTTAAGCATTCACTTTTTATACATTTCTTTTGACCTAAAAGTAGATTGTTATTATTAGTGCTACAATTTGCAGAAATAAGAGAACTTTGAATTAATTACACTTAGAAAAGGTACGTCGTACTAAGCTGACTTCCAATTAGCAGTATAAAAGAGGTCTGACAATCAGCACTTTTTAAGGCAACTCGCAGAGTTCCGAAGGTGGAGCTGATGCTCCAATCGCTGGTACGTCACTCACAGGAACGCTTTATATGTCAAATAACTTATTCATGTGATATTATTTAACATGTCAAGGGGAAAAATGATGACACACATCAAACACACAAATGACACTGGCACTAGCAAATCAAAGCTCACCAACATGCATAGATGGACGCTTAATAGGACAATCACTAAATACTAAACATAAAGGCATGGTTTCAAAAATAACTACAGAGATAGCATCTCTGTGCCCCAGTCTCAATAATAAGCAGACACTGGCTTCAAAACGCTCAAATGTACATCTGAGCCATCACTTGGAATCTGCTCATATCCATGTCCACTGCAGAACCCAGTGTAAGAGGCACAAAACTGTGACATCTAAGGAAAGAAATATACCAACACAGTCAAAGAGTCATCTCTCATCCTTTTTCCTCCATCCAAAAAGGTTACATTTAGAGAAAAGCACACCAACAATGTCCATTGGTATGGGGAGCCATCTCATTGGGGGCATTAATCCAACGGCAGCTAATGCTTAGCTACTTACAAGACAACAAGAATTGACTTGACATGAAAAACCCATCATTCCAGAGGCTAACTATCCAGACTCTCATGCAGTCGTCAGAAGGGAAAGCAGACCTGTGTCACAGCATCTTAGGCTGTACAAGGCTGCCCCTGCAAGTGTGTCACCACTGTTAGTGAGGACAGAGAGCGCTCTGGTTTCCCTGGCAACTGGAAGAGCCAGGGTGGAGTGACAAGCTGTGTTAATTCTCTCACCCATGAACTGCAGGGATCACCACCATTCATCTTCATTTCCATCGGTCTGTGTCACTGAATTAGGGGTATTAGTCTACTGGCATGGCTGAGCTCAGTATTCCAGGGCTGTTCTCTCTCCTGACTTCATGTAGAACATACTCATCCCCAACTAGGAGTCCACGGCTGTTCCCTCTCCCGACTAGGCAGAATGTACTCACCCTCAATCAATGAAATTAGTGTCGACACCAAAAATCGGTGCGACAGCCCAAAAATCATAGCTGAATGAATGCATCTTATAAGGGTTTGGATACTAGTGAAAGTTTAGGCTTGGATAAAGATGCTTATGCCCCCGTGGCAGAGAGGAAAAGGCCAGCTGGGAGGCATGCTCCTGGGACTGTGGCTTCTGCAAGGACATTGCAGACAGGAGGTCAAACTTGGGTTATAGGTTAGGGAGGCCCACAGGGACCTCCAATGGAAAAGGTTGTGGCCCCAGGCTCCCCCAAGCCAAGTGCTAATGCCTCTCCCACAGGAGACATGCAGCTCTTCCTACAGGACATTTCAGTAGCCTTGAAAGCTCCCAGTGAGACTGCTGGGCTTACACACCCATCTGTTGAGAAGAAATCAATGGTGAAAATGCATTGTTTGTGACTTCAGGTTCTCCCTCTTTCCAAGGTCCTACACTACTCAGAGCCTAAGAGTGGAGATCAGCCAATAATACCAAACCTCCACACAGCAGCTTACCCCTTTGCGGAAAGGTACACAGTGATGAAGGAGAACAGACAGCACTGGATGTGCAGTTAGTGCCGAGTACAATAATATTAAGCATGGAGTAATAGTAACACAGCTGAATACAGTAAGAGTTGCACAACAGAAATAGACAGTGCTGAGTAAGTGTAAGCCATTTCACAGTCACTTTGGCAGAGCAGTGCCTTGTGGTTGTGACTAAGGTAAGATTACTGGTAACATAAGGACCACCATAGACCTGATGGCAGATCTTCAAGGTTAGAAACATTCTTTAGGAAGACCTGGTGAATCTCCACTGCAGGCCGGGATACAAGGATGAACATTAACCTCATATGACTACACGCTGAGCCTGGGGGCGAGCAGTCAGTAGTTTATGTGCATGGATGCCATCTCTAACAGGGTGGCTAATTCGTGGAGCACCCAGGGCAAGGCCAGGGCACATCAGGCTCCATGCTGACTTCCTGGCTACCTCTTAAGGTGCAGCCATGGCCCTAATCCTTAATCAGTGAGCCTGAAAGGAAGGCCTTGGGTGGTCACAACTCCCTTCTGCACCACTGCATCGTCGCTGTCACATAGCCAACTCTTCATAAAAGTGACATCTTTAGTAACGGTGCAGTCTTTGTTTGATGGAAGTTCAGCATAAACTGTCCATGTGTTTTTAAATTTCCATCATTATAAATGATGGCTTAGCATTCCACATCAAATGCAATTCAGAGACAGAAGTTCTCCTTTGGTATTAGCATTCCGTTGGCTTTGTCCGAGCGTGTTCCCTCTACCAACTCCTGCTATGTCAACATGCCAGTACAGACACAAGTTCTGCCGAAACATCATTACATTGTCATTTCCTGCTTTCGATTTGCTGTTAACGTTAAACATTCACACATGGGTTATGCCTCAGATAAAGTGTGCAAAGGTTAATGCTATTATCTGGTAAATACTTACATTAACAGTAACCTCAGCAATTATGGAGGAAATGCCCTCCACCTCAGCCTAGGAAACCACAGGGCCACATGTGAACACATGTATGCTCCAGGTCAACCACCCCTAACCTATGTATGTCCACGACTGACCTCAGTCTTAACATGCACCATAAGGAATACATGCTGATGATTTGGCATTTGACACATAGGTTGAGCACACAAGTCCAGGCCTTAGGGCCAGAGGTTCTGTGGGCAGAACTGAGTGGTCCAGTCAAGAGGCATATCTGTTTGATCAGTGACTGGAGGGGGACTCTCAGGCCAGGATAATCACACTGCCCAGCTTTCAAAATCAGCAACATCACAGATTCTCTGCTGACAGAGTTGCCTGGCATCACTCAATTTGGGGCCAGAGCTGAAGGAGACTGGACTGATGAGTACTGAGGAAATCACACTGAGACCCCCCAGGGGTGTAGCAGGAACTCTGTGTTCAACTATCGAACTGAGAAAGCAGCACCTGCAGTGAGTGGGCCATCGACAATGGAGATCACTGACGTGATGCACAACACATTTCAGGTTCTGATGTTTGAGGAGCACGAGATTTCCCTGCTCCTCAGGTGAAGTTCAGCTTGGAAGACTGATGAGCAAGAAAGATCTTACAGTCTGAAGAAATAGGAAACTTGTTCCACCATAGCTATAAGATATTGTTCCCTCTCAACAGGGGACAGACTGATGTCCTTGTGGTCTGGAACCATGTGTGAGGTACACAGTGTCTGCAGGTTGGCGGTGGGAGGAACAGGGGAACAGGAGCTGCAGTAATGGAATCCTGCAGGAGCAGACAACTGTTCCATGTCACCTTTTGCAGTCCTTCCTCATGCTCTGTGAGAGTCACAGCAAGAGTCCACGAGTACAAACAGGGACACTGCTCGAGTCAGCTGCAATGTGTAATGTGTAGCTGATGGAGATAATTAGGAATAAGGTTAACACCACAAAGGACCCCACTACAGCACTGCCTAAGCCTGCAATATCGGTGCTGGGCTTGCAAATGCCGGGTCCCCGAGACTCCACCCTCAGACAGCTCTTAAAGCTTTAAAGTGGAACTATGCTCCACAGGCCCTTGATTGTACATTCAAAGCCCATGGAACTCAAAATAGAACTAAATGTAGAAGGAAAGGAAGACATCACAGTGTGGGACAAGGTAGTGCAACACAATTAAGGTATTATTAATGATCTCCACCTTTCTGGGTTAGGCCCCAGAGTCAGTCGAGGCAGTATACAGTGAGTGCAGAAGCAGCCTTTGGAGGCTTAGTTCTGACACAACAAGTAAAATCAGAAAACCCAGAAAGTCATCCTCAGAAAGACCTGGAGGGATGCGTCCCACTGCAGAAAACATGGTTGAATCTAGCCCATGTTTTTAGATGGTGGCCATCTGAAAACACCAGCTTGGGTTGTTGATGGTGCCATAGCAACAAAGGCTGGCAATAGGTCCAGAGGTGATCCCAATGGCGCACGTCACTCAGATGACAGTGACAGCATGGTTACAAAGAAAAAATAGGCCACAGGCCTCATAGCAGAACATCATTTCGGAGAAATGTTCTAGCACATCCAGTTACATGATACCCAGAATGGTGTACCACAGAGGACTGATACCATGAGACTGTTTGGCAAGGATCTTGGCCATCGTATATGCGATCTGTTTTCTGAGACACACTATTCCAATTTGTGAGATACGTACTAATTTAAACAGTAATCAATTCAACATTCCTTCCATTAACCCCAGTACAAGTGGTAAACAACCATTGAAAAGCATGTTTGTCACAACGCAAATGATTTGTGACACGTTATGACGTATTCCTGGTCCCCAGCGAGTCAGTTACGTCTCAGCCAGCCCAGTATTATGTGAGCAATGCTGCAGGGCAACTGGCCACACTGACTGAATAAGGCAAGGCACCTCATTCATTAGCTAACTAGCAACATAACCTCTTCACTTATTGGACTAGACCATCTAGACCAGGGGTGTCAAACTCCAGTCCTGGAGGGCCAGAGCCCTACACAGTCTTTGGTTTACCCTCATTTAACAGACCTGATTCAACTCCTTGTGCTAATTACAACACAGTTCCTGAGCTGAATCATTTGTGGTAGAAAAGGAAAGAACTAAGCTACACAGGGCTCTGGCCCCCCAGGAGTAGAGTTTGACACCCCTGATCTAGACAAACTGATAGGGAGCAGGCAAATGACATGATAGACAGCTTTGTTTTCTCTGGTGAGTTGACAAGCACAAAAGACTGAAGTTCTCAGTCAAGGAGTAACGAAGTTAACAGCTTTCCTTTCAGGATGTACTCACAGTCTCTAAAGGCTTTTACGTCAACGGACAAAAGGGCAAGTGGTTTCTAGGTCATTAGTCCTTTTGCACCATCTCCATACCGTACCAACCAGCACCAATCTGGGGTGGTATTTCAGTATGGAGAGTCTCTACATCAGACCAACCCAGTCTCTTATCCCAGTATGTTTTCAGGCCATTAGCAGCACATAGTTCCCTCATACTGGCCTGGCAACTACAGTGTCAAATCCAGCAAAGGATGAGTGGAATCCATGTCATTTGTTTTCTATACATGCTGATGGGTTAAGGGCTAATTGACAAGACCAAGTAATCTGGGTTAGCTTAGATAAGATGCATTCAAGCCCTCAGCTTATAGCTGTCAGAAGGGATCTCCTTCATCCGAAAACCTAGGCAGAGACACAGTGAGGTCGCTCAGCGGCGGGAATGTGCCCCCCGGTGCTCTGATGCATTTTATTTAGACCTTTTGCCCTTAATAGGAGAAGGGCCTCTAGTAATGTGATGGTGGTCAGGGACCACCTCCCCCCTTTGCCTGGTGAGTAACCACACGTGGCCCACTTTGACTCCTCTGATTAGCAAATTCATGGATCTGAATGCTGGGCTGTGAACAGCTATTGAGAGGAGGCTGGTCAAGTGGACCCCGGGCAATTCACTAAGTGGGACTGAAGAAAAACCCATTATCTGCGGCCAGTAGAAGAGGTGACTGAACTGAAGGGCACTTACCGAACTGAGGAGCAGTACGACGGGGCGGCCGTGTGCACTGATGGCTGTCCCCATATTGCTACCTCCATGCCCCTGCAGTGACAGGTATTCCAGCTGCACCTGGTCCCCAAAAAGCGCCAAATATATAGCTGGGCAGCTGTGTATTTTAGGTGTGAGACACATTCAATCGGCAAAGTGTTGCACTTCAACGGTGGACAGGTCTGCAGCACAGCTCTGAGAATATAAATTTCAGCCCGTAAACACAGCGATGAAGCACAGTTATGACGAGCAGCCAATCCACGAGGGTTGCCTGGGGGACAACCAGGAACTCACGGTTCTGGGGAACGTTTGTATGGGCAGAGTAAATCAACCTGGCAGGCTGGTAAGAATCGCTAGGGCCAGAGTTAGCCTGTCTTCTCAGCGACAGTGCAGAATGAAATCCACATCAATGGAGTATGACAATGATAACAGGCTGGCTGAACAGACACTAAGATGACGGAACTCTCCTGAGGTCTCCAAGACGAGACAGGCAGCCATCAGTACGTTTCCCAGGAAGCCACCCTGCCTTCAGCCTGTCACTTTAGGCTGCTGGGGATTTCTCGACATTAACACGGATTTGAACATGTCAAATCTGAGGCCACCGCTGTGACGGTACAAAACCACTGCCACAACAAGGGGTCTTTATTTGAGAGCATGTAGCAATCATCTCCCACATTCCATTTTCAGAAGTATTTTTAAAAATAACAGAAAAAGACAGGGAACATTCAGGACGTAGCGTGTCTGTGGTATGTCTGTCACCTTCTGATGACATCACAGCTGCCGGGAGAACCCTTCCTAGGGAGCGATGGGCTGGTTTACCCAGGGTTTTCATACATCCTCCTACAGATGTACAGGATTACCTGATCTTGGAGCAGGTCACAGAACACTGCGATTGCACATGGAGGAGGATGCTTTCAAGGACACCACCCCGCACCTCACAGCTGTCCGTTTCTGGCACATCCGCAGCTCATAGTTCGATCGCCTTGGCCGAGTGGCCACGTTCAGAGGGAGGGCAGATACCTCAGAGTTTCCATCTCACGTGAGGTCATCATTCCCCACACAGGGTAGCTTCAGAAGCATTTTAGATCCTCCCGGCTTATAGTCTTTCAGGATTGCGGATGATCGGAATTATGTGCCTCCCTCAAAGTGCTCAGCGACACAATGCTGTGTATGTGTGATCTCCTGGGTGAAGATCAGGTCACAGATGACAGAAGGGGACCTGCCATTGCTGAAGCTGCCCAAATGGCAGCAATGTCTGTCATCCGTCTTCTATGTGTGATCAATATCTTTAAGTGTACCCTGTTTTCACCATTGGGTCCACATGTAATGGAATGGAGATGCAGTAAAGCCACAGAGATCTTGGGTGGATCGCATTCCTCCAGACAGATAAATGTTCAATGGCCCCTGGTCAGGTGTTCCTTTTATTGTTATTCCCTCACGTCTTGCCATTTTCCTTTGCCTCACTGCTCCCCTCTTTGGTCTACGGTTTAATATTCATAAGGGGTGGAGCCACACGGGGACCAGCCGCTGGTCACCGTCTCGAGTTGTCAGGGGAGATGTAGAACAGAGGCAACGCTGGCAGGACTCCCACACGCCAATGGTTAAAAATACCTCCCATTCATAGCCGTCTGCTGCAAGACAACTCCTCCCACTTACACACACAGCCTGGAGAGCTTGGACTAAATAAACACAGAGCCAGTGCTAAAAGCAGGGAGAGCTATGGCTGCCTCAATCAAGCAAGCAATCTACCAGCCATCTGAAGGCAAACACTTGCATTCAAGCCCTGCTGCAGAGGTGGCCTGGAGCCTTCAGGACTACAGAGTGGGTTAAACAGACCAGCCCTTCTCTACAGCGACACCTACTGTTGACTATGGGACTGCGCCTCCAAGCATGTTGACGTACACGCACCACTTCTCATATGTGTGAAAGTTGCAGCCCCTTCTGATTTTGCCCGTCCATGATATGTCCAGTCTACAGGCATGGCTGAGAAGCTCAAAACGGAATGGGCTATAACCTGATGGACAGGACAAACTGAGGAGGTGCCCTGAGACCACGCCCAGCAAGCTTCAGCTCCCCTCTCTGCCGACCCCACCCACAGCCTGCCTTCTCACAAGGCAGACACACTTCCTGCTAGCAGGCTTTCCTCAGATAAGAGTGTTCCAGTCAACAGGAAATCCTTTCATGGTGAGCGATGCAGCGCCAAATGCTGTCCTATCAAAGAAAACTCCTGGCTGGAGAAGGGCAGCCTGAGGACCTGGGACCGTGGAGAAGAGAGGCATGGACAGTGGACTGGAGAGAGGGACAACAGCTTCGAATGCCCTGCACTGAATACCCTCCTGAAGTAAATTAGCAATGGTAACGTAATGTTTCCCTACCACACAGAAATGACATTTTACCAAGAATCCAAGGGGAAGGACAGCCTCTCTGGACAGGTACACATGGGATAACTAATGGGGGAGTGACGATCGAATCATGATAAAAAAAAATAAAAAAAATACAGTAAGAAAACACACTCACAGGGCCCACCTGAGAAAGTGTGTGTGGAGACCAGGCTGGAGAAAACAGTCTGCAGACTGCTGCAATGACATGCAAACAGGGCTTTCAAAGTGGGGGGGGGGGGCTGTCTTTGTCACTATGGCAACGGTGTCTCAGGGTGGCCGTTAGAAACCCTGAACTTCCTGTGTCTGCTCCCCAGCAGCCAATCGGCGGCAACGTTTTCATTGGCATAAAGAACTCATGCTGTAAACATGCTGCTGCAGGGGCCACATGAACAGATCACAGAGAAGTCACGGAAAAGAGGCTGCAAGTT
>JAODKC010000028.1:14013780-14034210 GCA_026777985.1 Mormyrops attenuatus
GGCATTCAACACTGTGGGAATTCAGCTGGGCCTCTGTGTTAGTAAACATCCCGCTCTAGCCGAAATATCACTGAGCATGTTACATACCTACTAGCAACTCAGAGGGGCCTTTTACTGGGCATCAGCTGAGCGGCAGGCGGGGATTTAATCCTCTCACTGTCGGCACGTTCTTCCAGCTGACTCACTTTTTCTAGGACTGGCGACGACGTAACCACAGCTCGGCATAACTGCAGCACGATCACCGGGCAGACTGTCACGGGAAAGGCAGCCTGACATGGCTCACCGCTGTAGCCTTGGTGATGGACCCAGGTCAACAGGACCGAGCCAACCGGGTGTCACCGGGCCCGGCTGTAGAGCTGATGCGGGTCTCATGAGTGTAATAATCTGATTAAGACAGACAGACAGGCACAGAGAAGCTCACCAGCTCTCTCTCTCTCTCACACACACACACACACACACACACACACACACACACACACACACACACACACACACATACATACATACATACAATCACTGCTGCTGTGTAATGAACAGGTCAGTTTGTAGCGCAGTTTCACTGACGCTCAGAGCAGCCTCCAGTTTACCGCCTGACTGAGTGACTCATCTGCCACCAGGTGCATGACATGTATTGCATACTATTGCTGCTGGGTTTTCCTGAGCCCAGCGACCAGCTGTGCCATATTGGGGTGTGAAGAAAGTCTCACGAATATGAGTTGGGAGCTCGGCACACATGCCCTTGCACGCTCTCAAACACACGGGGGCATGCACGCCTGGATCGCACACTTCCCGAACTCTTACACTCTGACAGGAGACCCCCACACCTGAAACCCAACTCGACGTGACCCCACTGCCCCCCACCCCCCCCCCCACCCCACCCCACCCCACCCCACCCCGGTCAATTGTCCTCAGCCAACTGGGGTATACCCGGGACTCCCACAGAAGAACAAGCCAAGATTAGAGGAGGAATTAACAATCATACAGTAACCTTTTAATCCCGATCTTCTCTGGACAGGTTCCTCACCATGAGAGCGCTCTGAGCCTCCGCACGTTAAATCCCACTGGTTAATCCCTCCATTCTGCTCCGAAGCAGTGTTTCTGCAGTGACCACTAATCTCCACTCTCCTCTCTCCTTTCAGGCTCCTTCACTGTGCTGTGGAACGGAGGCTGCTGACGGCGAGGGCTGCGGGCTGTGGGCTGCCAGGTCCTAGTGCCTCCTGGGTTGCTGACATGATTCAACCATTGCTCATTCTGTCTGTGGCTCAAAGCTGAGAATGAATGAAAGACACAGGAAAACCCTGACGAAAGACTTCAGCTAGCTTCAGGGTTAAATATTATAGTGCTCATTAAGCACTCGTTTCTATAGAGCACACACTGTACTGTAATCTACCCATGAGGGAGGGCAGTGCTGGGGTGGCCACTGTTGAGGGGGGTATCCTTGTGAATCACTGACCCACGGAGGAGCTTCTGTGATTTCATGCTGCTTTTTCAGGTCGACGCAGGAAGCGTCCCTCGATGGTGACAACCCGGGGGCTGCGATGGCTCAGAGGTGGCATGCCATCTCTCTGGAGGGAGAAGGAACCCTGCCGCATGTCCCCTCCTGTAACGTCCCCTTTTAAACCACAGTAACACATGAGCACGATGGTGGGGGGGACAGAGACAGCCACCTTCACACTGAAATGGAAAAGCACAGGCAAGAAGCGGGTGTCACACGGCTGTGATAAAGAGGTCTCCCTCAGGTGGGCTTCACACTCCGTGGTGAAACGTCCTTCTCTCTGCGGACGTCTGCAGGTGTGCCTGATTTGCAGACTCAGTGAGCCAGAGCCTAGTGATGTGGCCTTAATTTAGCATACAGTACAGGGACAGTGTCATTCAATACAATCTGAGCACTTGGCACTGTACACTGTCAGAAAAAGAAAAAAAGAGTACAGCCCTGATACAGGTTTGTTTCCCAAGGTACGAACAATATAAATGTACCCCCCAACAGTACAAAAAAAAATTTCCTCAGAATCAAGGGCATAAGTTAGGGTTGAGGTCCATTTAAGGGGATCCAGGTGGTTATATTGGCTGGTTTTGATCATAATATAATAATTTGCACCCATGCTCAGAGACCATTTCTGTAATTCAAATAAATCTGAAAAGGTACGTTTACCTACAGTACAGCTAGGGTACAATTGGCAGACTCCAGTGACAAGATTTTTGTGCCCTCAAAGGTACAAATTCATACTTTTTTTTCTCACAGTGTACAGACCAAGAAGGATACTTACGTTGGTACAAAAGGTCTTCTGCAAGGAAATGTACAGCAGCTGAAAAATGCACATCATCTGGAGTAAACCAGAATCAGGAGCAGTGGATGACAAGCCATCCGAAAAAGCACTGTCAAGCTCAGTGAGATGCAGTGAATCCCATCGCAATCCATGGTTCACTGATCAGTCATCCTGGTCATTTAACATTCATCAATGATCAGACTGAACTGCCAAGGTCGAAGGCACCCTTCTCACTGGAATACGCTACTTTGTACAGTGCAGCAAATCCAGGGAACCAGGAGTCTGGACATGGAATGAGACCACAGGTGCAGCAAAATCCACACCACTGATTCATTCTGCACTGCAAGGCTGATAAATACAGGAAATCTGTATTTTTAGCACTCTGGCTGGTAGTGCTTTAATACTTTGGCTCCTAACACAGCATACATCATTTCCAGGTACAGCCATTCTGCGCCATGCCTTGACTCAGGGTAAGAAGAGGGCCGGCAGGGTGTCAGTGCTGAAGGTCAGTGCTGCAGCAGAGCGGGCATTCACCAGGAAGCCGTCCACCAAGACAGACTTTAAGGTGGAATCTGCACCCTGGGGTCCAGCGACCTTCCCTAATGACCCTGTACCTTGCGTTCAGAAGAAACTAGCCACATATCTGTATGTCCTCTTTTCATCCCCTGTGTGTCAATGCGACTGTATCTGCCTCAAAGATCTATCACTGTAATCAAAGCCCTGCTTTCCCCCGGCAAAGTAGTGAGCAGCATTCATGCGATATGCAAACCAAAGCAGATGCAATTTTTTTTGTCTCGCCCGTCAGTCTTTGTTCTGATTGGTACGTGTGAACTGTTGAACTCTACACCCATGCCCTCAGCAGGTAACCCTGCCTGCAGTGGAGTGACAAACTGCGCATTCATGCCACCCTGTGTCAGGGTCAGACAAGGAGAAGAGGCTTACGTTTTGCAAGGTAGCAGCAGAGAATGAAGTACTGGAGAAGCAGAACTTCCCCGATGACTGTAATATGAAGATGTCCACCCGTTTTATAAAGACAATTTTAAACTCAAGGAGAACCAGTTGTTCTACCATCCAAAGTAGCATGGGCTACAAGATCACAACTCATGCATTAGAGTAGTTCAGTCCCACCTAATGTTACTTAATAGAGTGCGAAACAGTGGCTGCTGTGCTATGATTGCCCAGATGTGACTTGCATTCATTTATGACCCAGTGGATAAACTGTCTACAAACAGCTTAGGGCTTCAGATAGAAGGTTGTGTCACCTGAGATGTTTCGGAGTAAAACTCAGACTGAAGGACAAAAATAGCTTCCCCAAGTTAATTTCATTACAGAATGCACATTAAATAATGCCTTTAAACATTCACAAAGTCACAGGCATCGGCTTCAGATGTTATAATGAGACTATGTTAAATTTGTAGTGCAGATCTGGTCTTTTATCCCGAGTTGGGCAGTGTGAAAACAAGCAGCACTGTGATATAATTAGAGTGAAATCTTCCAAAAGTTACAGGGACCCGAGACCCTCCCGGGACCTCGCGTGCGAGAAGCGGCTCAGCGGCGCCAAGCATCTCCATCTCTATAGTAACCGCCGCAAGGCGCATTTCACAAAACATCCAAACATGAAAACAATGTTTTGGCAGGACAGGCAAATCCGAATAAGGTGGGGACAGTCCTGCTGGGAACACTGCTCAGTCAGAGGGGCTGTAGGTGCTGGGCTGAGGTGCTCTACGAATACCAGGAGGACGATCAACAATGCAGAAGCGATGAGACAGGATCTCATCAAGCTGGTGGACGTTCGGTAAGCATTTTCCATCCTCTCTGCCAGATCTGGGGGGGTCCAAGCCCTTTACCACTGTCAGGTAACCAGAAACTGCTCACCAGGCCTGTTGGAGCGTCACTTTCCCAGCAGATTTACCCTCAGGAGATACACAGTCCACAGCAGGTCAGCTTGTCAGGTCTACGGCTCTCCAGAATGGAAGCAGAGCCAAAGAGGACCACATTCTGACCAGTAGGACCAGATATCTAGCAGACGTCTTCAGTCCCCCATTAGCCCCTTTATGCACTCCCAGGCAGTGTGTGTTCCGACAAGGGCCAAACTCTCTCCAACATGAGAGCTTTTATCTGGCCCAAGTGACTGGCACCTGTTTCAGTCACGGCCACTTCATAATTTTTACGAGACCTGATTTTATTTACCAGTGCTGTCAAGCTGCATGTTTGATTATGGGCTGTCTGAAAACAGCAGGTACATGCTCAGTTCTGCTGAAATCAATAGGTCCTTTAATCCATGAGAAATAGCGTTCAGCCAAGTCTAGGTAAATCCTGGGGGGGGGATGGTGGTGACGATATCACAGGGCCAAATCAAACATCAGGGTAAATTTATGGTGATCCAGCACAGCAAAGTTCTCCAGCTACCCACACCAGAACAGACTTCTGCACCTGAGTGCCTCAAGGCTCCAGATTCTCTACAAAAGTGGGGGGGCAAGGCCTCCACCTACACCTCGGACATGCCACAGCAGGAGGACGAGGTCCACATCCATCATCCTGAGTCCCGGCCCCCATGTGGACAGGCATATTCCTGCACTTATCTTGCCCCCCGCCCCATCCGCAGAGGTCACAGCAGACTAAGGCAGAGTCAAGCATATGCCAGAATTTTTCTTGTGAAGTGACAATGGTGCAAGCAGAACACTGGCGTCCCAGGATGCTCAGCCAGCTGCCTGCCCAAGAAACATGTCACCATTTCCAAAGCTGTGTCTCTATGACAAAATGACTAGAGAATCATTCTTCTCAGCATGAAGCAACCTGTAAGCTGACCTCCAGTTTCTATTGAGGGCTACGTCGCTCACAATAATCTTATACAGCAGAAGCCGCAGCAAATGCTAGAGACTATGTGCACACGTCGGCAGCATGCACCAGGCAGCACGCGCCGGGCAGCACCGCATAATCGTACCCTCTTAATGCTGTGCCAACACGACAGGCTGATAAGGGCTCTCAAACAGCGGCTGCACTGTTTACTCTCGCTAATTGAGCCCCACTCCAGTAATACAGCTCCAGCAGGTCACAGTTTGTCTGAGCTTCTGAGCAGCGCTCACTGAGGGAGCCAAACAAGGTTGGGGGCCCAGGACAGCCGGACCCCACACATCCAGGGTGGAATCCCAAAAGAAGGGGGGTGAAACAGAACAGAAAGCAGCTTCCCCCCACACACACACACACACACACACACACACACACACACACACACACACACACACACACACACACACACACGGACAGACAGACTAACACTTTCAGAAATTCAAATATCAAAATATTTCAAGTGTGAAACAATTTAACCCTTAAAAGTTGAAAAATACGGCCCTCCCGCAAAAGGGACACAACCAGGCCCTGGCCACAGCACACAGAATATCCACATGCCACTCTACTGTAAGTCATCGTGAACCTGACAAAGAGTGCAGTGCTGAGGTCAGCAGAGCCACGCAGAGGGGTGATCTCCACACCAGGACTGTCAACCGGCAGCGCGGGCAGCTGACAGCCGAATGTGCGATACGGTGACGGCATACACTGGCAGGCCGCGTACAGGCTTTCCCACTTCCATATGAATCACACAAAATCCCTGCACAGTGCCATCCATTACACAGGGCTCTGGAGCAGCTGTGCCAGGCTTATAGGTAAGAGCAACAGACAAGAATCCATATATCATGTTTAAGAGTCTGCCCATCGGAAAATCAATGTGCTCGTATGAGCTGAGAAATCACACTCGGAGACAGAGTTTATCAGAGATACATGGCCCCCCATATCAGCCTGACCAGAAGCATATTTTCAAAAATAGTTTTAAGACAGGAAGTGACAACACAACTCTATCCTGCCTGCTAACAGTGTGATAACCAGCTCATCACAATGCTGCCACGGCACCTCCACTTAGGTTGTAGGTTGACAGAACAGACATGGCAGAAAAAGGCAGCTCACACCATGGTTCAGACACTGCAGCAACTTGGCTTCCCTACTCACCACCCCAGGACTGAGGACATGGAGCAGGAGACCCTGGGGGGCTGTTTTCATCACAAACCTGCAGGTCTATCCACCCAAGAAGCCTGGAGCCTATCCCAGGAAGCACAGGGCATGAGATACCTGGCATGAGATGGCAGTTAATCCCACCGTTGGTTTTTATACAGTTTTTCAGAAACATTTACAGATCAACAGACACAGGTGGAGGAAATGCAATCTACCATAGGGAGGGGCTTAGAAAGTGACATTTTAAGCTCTGGGTGGTAGCCCACCTCAGGCACGCATCTGCAAAGGGCAAACTCACACTCCTCAATGCGGGCTGGCCTGCGGATTAAAGAGCTCCCCACCGCTCGCCGTCTGCAGCCAGCACAGCACTGGGACAGATTTAGAGAGCACGAGCATGCAATCATCGTGCAGACAAAGACCCCAGGCAGAATATAGAAACAAACATCTTTATTTAGATGGGTGGTGAAGCTCACAAACACTATTTAGTACACAACCACAAAGAAACTCTGGACATGCTGCAGAAATACGCTGGGGCTGCGGTTAGTGGTTTCTATACAAATTATTAAAATGAGTCTGATTACAACAGCCATTGTTTAATTTGCCCCCAACAGGTCTATCTTTCAGATGTGGACGGATGTAGCGCAGGGAAGAAGGCCCGACTCGTGACCGCTCACAGCTATCACACCGTACTAGGCAACACAGACGCTGAGCCAGCAGTGGCTGATAAAAGAGCGTAAATGCAGATGGCATTACTCTGCTTGGGCAACACCTACATCTTTATCATTTGCTGGGTTCAGTGACTGGTCATGATGAGTACTACGATTTGTTCAAAGACGTCAACAAGGGCTGGTCTTCAGCCCGGCCGACCACACGTTCAAAGTCCTGGAAACTGACGTGTCCATCAGAGTCTTGGTCCACTTCCCTGGAAGGGGAACAAAAACACAGCACCGGCCTTAGCGGGAGCCCAGTTTATCCTCCGCAGTCGTGTTTCCCACCAAACAGCCAGTCCTTAAAGCTTGTCCCCCTGCCCCTGCCATGTGGCCCACGAGCCTCTGCATGGCACCCAGCCACGGCACGCTTCCACCTGCCCTGGTCTCCCTGGGAAACCAAACAGGGGGCGAGGTCCCTCCGCTGCACTGATGCGCCCCCTGCAGGGCCGCAAACACAAACGCAGATTGTGGGTGCAACAAATGGGGGAGATTCGGCAGCAAGTGGGGATTAAACAAGATAAAGCAAAGGAGCATGCAGAACATAAGCCTTTCACGCTCCATATAGACGCCTTCCATATGAGTATAAGGCTGGCGGCGGCCTGTTCCACATTTCAACTTGATCTGCTGAGACCATCTTGTCCTCCAACCTCCATCTCTCTACGAATGCATCTCCTCTGCTATCCCCATCTGTGAGAGGGGACCTGGAGACAAGTAGCTGACCCACCTCCAAACGGTCATGCGATTGACCCTGAACACCTGGAAAGGCTGGATCAGAGTAACAATGTCAGCCTTGGGGACGTTCAGCTGATCTTCTGAGGACCTGCCCTCTCATCCATCCTATATTGTCCACCATTACCAGCTTCTTCATCCACCTTCTAGGGTCCTCGAGGCTGCCAAGGACAGGGGGAGGGGCGCTGACAGTGTTTCATCACTGTCAGGTGACAGGTGGTCTGGGTTCCCACACTGGCTAAGCAAGGTGAACATTTCTCTTGGGGGAGATGCTCTGCCAACAGTCTAATCTTTCTGATATAGTTTCTGTCCCCTCCGGATACTGGTGTGATACACGCCCAAACACAGAGCAGGGTGTGCTTCTTTAATGGGGGCGGCACGGCTGGTGGGGGTCTTTTTACAGTAAGCATAAATCACCAAGCCCCACTGCCATGGCAGCCAGACAACGTCGTAATAACATCAGAAAGAGAACAGCACTTTTTCCTGCCTTGAGACTCATCACCCACTTCATAAACACACTCCCACATATCCATCCTTCGTAGTTGACCACTAGAGGAATTTCTCAGGACCTGCCGTAAGGAACCGCGTTCACAGTCTGCCAGCTGGAGGATATGGCCATTTGTTCCGAAGGACCCCAGGCAATAAACATTATGTAATGGGGAAACAACGGGGGCATTCCCTGAGAATACATCCCGCCACTGGTTCTGGTCACTTTAACTTTAGATATCATTTATCTATTTATTCAATCCACTATTCTTATTCCACACCTCTATATTTCTGTATTTGTTGACATAAACGCTGGATTAGATATATATACCCTTGTGTCCAGCCCCCCTGTTGCACACTGTCCTGATTTTTGCACTGTACTGCGAGTACTGTGGAAACCCTCCCCTAGTCATTTGCTGTTTGTATGTTGTACTGTGCTCCAGGGGAAACGTTCTTTCATGCCAGTGTATACCTGTACATGGATGTTATGACAATAAAACCCACTTGACGTAGGCTGACAGGCAAACCTCTAAGAGCAGCTTCCAGGGATCAAAGGTATACCCCTCACTCCATCGGGAAAACTCTCTGCTCCGGTTTGCATTTTTGATCAGAATGACTACTATCCTTACAGCCAGAGCCACCTTCCATCTCAAGTGGCTGTCATTTTTCCCTCTCATGCTCCTGCTGAAAAATCAATGTCCTACACAAAAAATAATGCAATGTTCAACCATCATGCACCACAGGACATGGTCAGCCTCAGTTCGGTTGGAGAATTCGCTAAGGCCACTGCCAGAAGACAGCACATGGCCTGGAGTTTGGTCAAGAGTGATCATTGTCCTGTGTCTGACGTTTCAACCCTCAACTGCTCTTAGGGGACTCATTGCAGATACATCTGAAGGAACACCTAGAGCAGTGTTTCCCAACTCAGTGCTCGGGGAACCCCGGACAGTCCAGGTTTTTGCTTCATCTCAGCTCCCAGTGCACCTGTACCAGGAATTCGGTGTTCCTGATTGCCTGGGAGCTGGGAGGGAGCAAAAACATGGACTGTCCAGGGTTCTCCGAGTACTGGGTTGGGAAACACTAACCTAGAGAGCTCACTATCTCACATATCTCAGGCCATTAAGAGGCTGCAATGCATTCAGAGCAGAAGCGAGGACAAGATTGTTAAAGCCTTGCCCTTCTTGCGGGAGATTTCTGGGCACAGCTATGGAAAGTGATAGCCATGGCCACGCAGTGACAGTGATGGAAACAAAGAAACCGATCTGGGGAGCGGAGAGTTGACCGCAGTGAAGCTACAAGGATGGGAGGCTTAGAATTTCCCAATCCTGCTGAAGATATGAGAATAACGACTTTGCTACCAAGGCACCTTCAGAGGACTGGGCCCAACACTGTTCTAACCAATGTTGGGGGACCGACTTTCACATAAAAGTGGGAGTTTGGCTACTTTCAACCTTGAAACCCAATGAGGGAAACAACCTTTAACCACATGTAGCAGTACACAAAAATCGCTCCAGCACACAGCACCCTGGGTACCAACAATGCATGGATTCCGGTTACAATTACAGCTCAAAAGCAAAGTCACTCCTTCTGCTCCTCTACTGGGCAGGTTTTTTTTTCTGCAACTTCAAACAGGAACATCTGTCTTCTCCCAGTACATCCCAACAGATTAAAATGTCTTCATCTCTGAGGGAAGCCCTCAGAGATCCACATGCACTAGTACCACAGACTGTGGAAATGCAAAGTCAGTTTGAGAATGTACGTCTTTAATGCCATTTTCCTGTGCACTGCAGACGCTGTCTTAGAGAAGGGCGGTTATGGGACACTCAGCGATTCCACTGACACACTGATGCTTCCAGGTGTGTAGAAGTAGTTCTGCCTGACAGCTTCCCTGAGACACCGTACACCCTGAAGGACCAGGTGCTGACCTTCCTGGCTCGGATTCATGAGGGAACAGGACATCACCCCCTGTGGGCCACTTTACGGACGGCATCACCCAGCATAAATTGTGTCCTTCCCAACACATGTGTTTAAACTTGACTAAGGAGTAAAGATGGCGGTCAAGTAATTAAGAGACAGTGTGCCAGAGTTGAGAAGAAGTGCTGGAAGGCTGGAAAAAAGCCAGGAACAAGGCAGAGTCTGACTGAATGGCACATCATGTTGTTCCTACAGGAATGCTGCACCTCAGCCAGCAAAGCAGGCATCAGCTGAGACGTTTCTTACCAGCATGGAGAATACCTAACTGCCATGTTTCCAAAGACTTACTGAGAGTTACTTCAACAGAGTGAACACAGCATAGAGCATGAAAAAACCCCAGAAAACACTCAAAAAGAAACACCAAGGCTTTACTAAACAACTAAGATGCACACAAAGCAGATCGAGGACCCAAAAGGGCATGCGAGTCCCAAATATAGACATCCAACATCAGGAGTGACCGTATCCTGCGGCTGAACTCTGGAATGCCTGACTCAGCGCTAAGCGTCGCACGGACAGACACAGGTGCTGTGGCCAGGTGGGAGCAACCGCACCGTGAGAGAGCCCCCCCTCCCAAGCCCTGCGGGAGGATGAGTGGGAGGTGCAGCTTTGGCCAAGACCACAGGAGGGCAACAGAAAGCAGCAGTAGGAGAGGCGTGTGGTAAGAACAAAGCCAGCGTTGGACGGTGCGTCTGGGAGCGCAGGCAGGGGGAATGAGAGTCATCCCTGGGATGCTTCCTCAACTGCAGCGTTTTGCTTTAAAGCATTTATGTTTTCCACAGATTCACAACAGGGGCCTAAGAGGCCCGGTGGCGTGGATGCATCGGCCGGCTGGCTTCTGTCAGGTCCGATTACTATCTGCGGCGAGCCGTACTGGCGCACTACGCCCCACAATGCAAGCACGCAGCTCCAGGATCCGTTCATCAGCACCCCAATGGGCCAGTACCCTCCACAATGCCTTGCAGGCAAAGGGGTTCCATTGATAAAGCTTTTCTTCATTCGCTCAAATTGAGTTATCACTGAAAGTGAAGGTTTGCCTTCTCCTCCCGGGGATCACTGTCCTCCCCCCAGGGCTATCATCAGATGGACAAAGAGCACACAGGTGTGATACACAGTATCCAGCCAGAGCCCATTATCAGGACTCCCATTCACATAACTCGGATCCAGATCTCCAGCATGGCTACTGGAACCTCAGAGCTTTTTACAGTGTGAAACAGCAGCAGCTGGTTACTCTCACTGCTGGAGTCTCCATAATTTACTGGTATGAAAATGCATGGCAAACACATATCAGTCCTCAGATCATGAAAAACAGGTAAGGTCCATCATCCCTCCCGGCCAATCATTCCCCTTTAAGCAGGGCGTTTCATGCCAGCTGAAAGGGGCATAGGCCGTTGTTTGTCAAGAGAGGGGACAGTAGACAATACAGCAGGAGCAGAATGCAGAGGCTGAGAGAAAGGCTTTGCACTGGACTCTGCTCTGGAACAGTGCTGTATATGTGCCAGTGTCAGCGATCTGACGGGAAACCACATAACACCCAACATCAAACCCCCAGGACACGCAGCAACTTCGGCCCGCCCACGGGGACCAGGAGGGGAAGCAGGTGCCATCATTGCCATGTGTCGACCTTAGACCTCTGGTCCTGACCTAAATTCCATTACCGAGGGCAAATCCTCGGGGGCATGGCTCCCACACGGCCTGACCTCTGACTATTTGTGAGAAAGGAAAGGGACAGTAAGAACAAAGGCGCCCTGAAACCTGGATAATTCAGCACATCCGCAGCGAGCCCGTAATCACTTCACAATAGGTATCTAGTGCCATTTTGAACTTGATTATAAGATCGGTAGACGATGAGATGGTAATCATTTAATCCTCTCAGAACCGAGAGTGACTCCTCATTCGTCAAGCACTTCAGCATTTTCCTAGGATAGAACGGACAGGGGTACAAGGGGGGAACAAGCCAGCAAAAATCCGAGCAGGAAGCCGCCTTGCCTGCTGCATCAAACACGGCTGCGTTAACAATGATGATGTGTGTCTCCGTGTCCTTCCTCCAGCAGATCCAGCGCGACTTTCGCAGTAGCAGATTGCCGCACTCTCCGTGGATAAACACGCCATGCTAAGGGCTGCGGGTCACCCTGTGCTTCGGAGCGACAGATTGGGTTTTTTTAAGAGGGAGGGCAGATCCCTCCACGCGGGCCTACCTCATCTTTTCGCGGTGACCCGACGGAAAGTGGAAACCCTTTACACTGAGAATCCATCTGTTAGCGTATGAAGAGGCACAGGAGGGGAGCGAGGTGCTGTGAAAAACAGCAACGTTGAAGCAGGCCTGTGTCAGGGGGACAGATGGAGCACTGAGAGTCTCATCTCCGGCTCCGGTCCTGGCCATCCCCAGCCAGAGTGTCTATTTTAGCATCTCCAGAATACTGCCGGTCATCACCACACCATTGCCCCCGCATGTTCATGGGCCGAGCAATCGATCACGAGCTTAACAGGGAGGCTCTGTGCATTTAGCCTTTGGGGGACTCAAAAGCAGCGCAAGAAAAAAAGGCACGAGAGAAGTGGCCCCCTCGGAAAAAGCTGGCTTTAAACGGGCCAGCACAGCACAGCAAGGCACGTTTCTACTGAACGCGCTGTTCTCTGTTCTGCCGGAAACGCCAGGGCTGTGATTCACCAAAATCTCCTTGTGTGTTTATTCATGGCCTCCCTGCAGGAGCGTGCTGCCGTTAGTGTTCCGTGAGCAAAGCGCCGAAGCATCATTCACAAGCCAATGAAGGAGAGAAAATGCCGGTCGGTGTGACACCCAGTTTGGCCAGTAGGGGGCTCCTTTACCAGAGTTGCACAGCAGAATTTCCTCACTGCGGTTCATCCCGATAGCTGCTCCCAGAACTCAGCAGGGTGCTGGGAAACCTGCAGGGTGCCTTCCCATGGCGTGCCTCAGATAAATAAAAGAAGGAAATGCCCAGGAGTGGGTGGCTGACCATTGGAGCAGACACTATGCTTCTGGGACCATGGTACCACATTCAACAGACTAAACCTGCTGAACCCTCAAAAGAGGGACCTGCAAAACCTCTGTTGGTGATGTCATCTCCCTCTGCAGTCCACAATAACACTGATAGAGAGAGGAGGCTGCTTGGTCCATCTTGCTTATGTTGACATTTCGGAGCTGCTCCTGAACTATGTCCAATACAGAGTTGAATGAATGTGCCATTGAAATTTTACCAGGGAGAAACAGAAGAATGAGCTGGACAACAGCTTCCCGTGAGAGCAGCCGGTCAACCACCAGACAGTGCCACATCACATGGCCCGCAGTGCCAGGAGGAGGCTCGGGGAAGTGGTCAAAGCCGGCGACGAGTCTCCCTGTGGACGCAACCCGGGAGTAAAAGGCATTGATGACATTGTGGATACAGCAGCACCATAAGGGAATTGAAGCCACTTTGATCGGTACATAGACAGAACAGGAGAATAAAGAGCCACTGCGATGTAAAGCAGGTCATCCGGTTGGCCGGCCCGCATGCTTTCTCCACACGCAATCCCAGTGCTCCGCTGGGATCCCTGCTTTATTATCACCAGCCGGCAGCCTGCTCCTTCCCTCACTTCGCCAGATGGATTAATTACGCCATTTATCGTGTTTATTTGTCCGTCTGAGAGGCGGGAAAGTTGTGCGGAGGGAGAAGTGGGCCGAGGTTGCTTTGTTCACTTTTTAATTAGCTTGAGACTGCACCCCCCACCAGTTAAACCAGCCCGACAGGCAGCTGCCGTCTCTCCTGCAGCCTGGGGCAAGTGTGTCAGGTTTAACGCCTGCTGTCCTCATGTAGCATATCCAGAGCAGCTAGCGGGAGGCCACCAGCGTCCCCATGCAGGAGGTGGACATGTTGGCCGCAGAGGCCCCTCTAGTCCTCTTCAGCTTCTCATCAAAGGAGGGGAGAGAGAGAGACATGGCAGGTCTGTGCGTCCGCTCTGGAAGCCAGGGAACCATGACTGATCTGTGGAGCAGGGCTCTTTGGCGGACACGGCGGAAGGGGATCGCTCAGATGCCGGTCCAAACTATTTTTATTTTCTACAGGAAAAAACAGCCCGTGACAAGAGAAACGGTCTTCCGCTTCAAAGCTCAAGCAGGCCTCCTCCCAGCAGTCCGGCAGCCCACATTTACAGTGAATTTCTGCCTGCCAGTCAAACACTGGACCCAACACCCTTCGAGGTTCCGGATGGAAGTTCTCCAGAATTTTTTGCTTTGACTGTGTGCCACATCTAATTAAACTTTTAAACCTCTATGAATGCCAAGACAACAAGAGAAGTTTAAAGGCTGATGCTTCTACCATTTTATATTCACTAACTCAGGTACAGCAACACCCCCATAATCGGTAACTTGGATCATGAGTACTCTCATCCGCAGTGTTAATGGCTGGTGTTTATGTCCTGTTACACCGCACACCACAGCAGGTCCAGCCATCAAAGAGACCCCTTTCCTTTCTGCTGAACGTGGCCATACACCTATAGTTCTCTGTCTATGACACGCCCACCTCTAGGTCAGTGTTGGGAGGCCTGTCATCTGTCTGAAGGACCAGAGCTCCCGCCCCACAGAGACAAGCTTTCTCCAGCTGTAGAAGCATACCTCAGCCAATCATGGCACAGAATTTGGCAGCTGAGTATCTAGGGATGCTGAGAAAAATTCTGCACCCCCCCCCACCCACCCACACACACTAATGAGCTCCTTAAGATGCTCCAGGAAGTGCGAGCTTGATTGCTCATTTTGTCCAATCAAAACTGAAGTCTGGAGTTATTTTTGGAGGGAAAAAAAACATAAATAAAATAAAACAATCCACAGAGGCAGCTCTTTGCCGGCTTGTTCCTGCTCTCCACTCCAAGTCTGAGGACGAGGTCCCCTGGTAGCACACAGGGAAAATTCAGGCCAGCAGCTTCAAGGCCAGACTAACTGGCTTGGAGAGATGAAAGGTAAGCCATCATTCAAAAACAAAATTAAATAAATAAGTAGACAAAGAGACTCGTTCTAGCACTCGAGATGCCTGGGCTATATCCAGTTAGCTAGGATTAACACGCAGAGCTGTGGAGCCTCGGAGAGAGCTCACCCCAGCCAGCTGCCTGCTTCCCTTCCCCTGACAGGTGCATGAATCTGAAATGCAGCTTGGAGAGAGAGGAGATGCAACCCTGTGGATGAGCAACTTGCCATAATGGCCTGTCGCCAACAATACTGTTTTTCTTTCTTGACAAAAAGAAAAAACCTGTTTAGTTTGATGCTTGAGCACCGACCACAATGGGCAATCTTTAAGAGCAGTGTGTTTGGGTGAGAGATTACCCCCATCAGCCCCTGCTGGAGGATTCCCAATACTGTCTTTAAACTGCATTCTGCCATATGGAAGACGTCCACTGTAAGACAACTCAAGGGACTTGCTGTCTGCTGGTTTTAAAGATTAGTCCCCTTTTGACTGCCTGCTCTCCCCACTTCAACCATAGGAGGGCTATGCACCAAACCATCAAACATGTAAACTCAATTCTACAAAAACAGAAGGACGTGTTCCGCTCCTTGGAACCTAATGGCCTCAACCAGTGAATACCACAGCGATCCTGAGCTGCTACAACGCTGTAAGCCATCCTTCGGTCAAAAGTGTGCAATTAAAAGCCCACTGTCTCTAAATGGTCATCCTGTTAGAAACAAGTAACTGTTATATTAAAGTTAGCCAGGTACATAGTCAGGATTCATTTAAAAACATAGACTGAGGCTGACTCAAGTGTACTTGCATAGCCTTCAGGTGACCACTGTGTGGACAGCAAACCAAAAACAGCACTCATTGTACCACTTATGGGATCAAGGGATAGATAAGGAGCATTGATTGATCATTTTAACAATTCTGTGTCCATTACGGTGTGACAGGCTGGCTCCAGCTGCCCGCCTCTCTGGAGGATAACTTCATACAGTCAGCACAAGGTGTCTCTGACTCAAAGTCTTAAAACGAAGAGTGGAATCTGGGAGGCCTGGAAGCCCATGCAGGAAGCTGCATTTTCCCTGTTCCAGAAGACAAGGGAGATGACATGCATGTTCACATTGAGAAAGCAGAGGAGCAGACAGAGGTGAGTAACTACTGAGCCCACTACTGTACACTAACCCACTGTAAACCAGCCCTCTGCACCAAATCTATCGAACACCACCGCTCTGCACCAAGTCGACCGCACACCATCCCTCTGCACTAACTCTACCATGCACCAATCCACTACACAAAGTCTGCTGTACACCAACCCACAAGACCAAGTCTACTGTAGACCATCTCTCTACCATACACCAAACCTTTACACCAAAACAATCTACTCTACACAAGCCCACTACTATGCATAACCCTCTAAAACCAGTTTCATGTAAAAATGCAAATCAGCATACATATTTCTCTAAATTGTTTTAGCAGGACTTCAACTGACATAATTGCAGCAATAATACAATTTAGAAAGAGCCTGTGTAGACTGCCTGTACTCTTTACAGTAAAACACTCTGCAATACTTAATTGCATTTTGCTTTGATAAGAGCTTTATTGTGATGTTTTAATTCAATTTACATAGTTCACCCACTTTCCCACACGAAGAAAGATCACAGCTGCTTAATTAATCACTTTCACAAGAATACCAAGACTTATCTAATGAATATTAAGCAGCTTGGTCAAGCCCGTAAGACTAGAGAGCAGGAAGATCTTCCTGAAAACACACATGGGCCAGCTCTGCACCCAGCACTCGTGATGCCCCGCATTCAGATACATGACTACGACTGCAGGGCGGCTCCATGATCGTGAGACAGTCAGTGAGGAGTGTACAGTTGAGCAGATGGCTACCAAGGGAGCGATCTCAGTGCCAGTGTTTATGGGAAGCTGACAACAGAAATTTGTCATGGAGACTGAAACAACAAAAAGAGTAACACTGCCTGCAGCAACGCTTCAGGTGTGACATCCGATGGCCCTAAGTCACTCTGCCGCGATGGTGACAGAGAAGCTGCACCCCGGAGGGGGCGGCCATGCCCTTGGAGACCTAGCAAGGTACAAGCTCCATGCCTTCATGTACTCGATTAGTAATTTAATCTTGTAATTAGATCACTAATTAGAGGACTGATTGGCTGAAGAGTCCTCACACCTGGGTTTGAACAGCTGACCTAAAGGTTATCCTAAAAACCTGCATACGCACCGGCCCTTTGCGGATAAGATTGCCCACCCCTGGTTTAAACTCTTATCCAGACACTTGGGGTTAAACAGAGCCTTGGGCATGCAGATAAACCAAGTATTGTTACAGGAGCTGGCTGTTTACTTGTTGTAGGAAGCATGGCTGGTACAATATACTCCCACAGCCGAGGTCAACGGCAGGCCACCGAACGGCACCCTGTCTGCACAGGAACATGAAAAGGCAAGGCCTCATTGTCGTGTTTCTCACACTCACGGCTCAGCACTTGTGGTTTGGCAGCTTTGCCAACAAGCGACTTTCATGTCAAATGTGGTTGTTGCCGTTAGCAACGGAAAAGCTCAGCCGTGGCGTACACAGCCTGCCCCTAAATGCACAGCAGCCCAGGTGCCCAACACCCATCCATTTTAGGGCACCCCCTTCACCTGCAGGGTAAAGCAAGTACAGCGGGGCTGTAAGCTGTGAACATTACACCCTTTGCTGAGGTCACCTGGACCTCCTGACCCAGGAAGTATTTATGCCAAGAATGACATGGCAAAGGCCACAAACACAGCAGGCATACAGGCTGTGCTTCTGTAAACAGAGGGCAACTTACCGGAAGGCCTCTTGTATGGTCCGGTCTGGCAGGTGGGGGGCCAGGTGAGAGAAGACTCTTCTGAAGTCCTCCAGGGTCAGAAAACCACGACCTGCAGAAACAAGGTTCTGAAAATGAGGGATCTATCTAAATTACACCAAATCATAGACAGTGCACCTCAGGAAAATCAAAACACCCTCCTCAAATGTCAGCTGATGCCACGAGCTACTATGGCCAAAGGAAAGCTGCTCACAGTCCAAGATCATGCCTCTGGTTCTGTCAGACCAGCCTAGGTTGGATTCCTGCTTATGAAGGTTCAGCTACAGACAGCCCCTCCTTCAGACCCTAGGGGACACTCCTGTTCTGGGGCAGTTACTCTGTTCACTGTCTGATGCCAAAGTGAACTGAGATATCCAGCCAACCCATTACTCCTACATACAGCTGTGCAATGAAGTGATCATGCAGAGCGCGCCATAAGTAAAGTACGATTTTAAGAGAAAATTACAAACAAAGGTGACCTGAACAGCAGGGCGGGAATGGCCAGGCCCAGAGCATAAGGTGTACTATGACTGGCCAAGTGCTCTGAGGCTGCACAGATGCTATCTGGAGCTACTCTGCTATGCTTCTGCGGCAACCACTTGAATGTTAGCGCCCTCCAGTGTTAATGCCACACATCACTTTTCAGAGTCACTATAGACATGTACCAGAGCCCGGACAGCAACACAGCACAAACACCTGTATGAAGATCAAAAGGGCACACTGGACCAGAACCATGGTCCACGCATGTCGGGTTGGGGTGCTCCTTGAGAGCGTCTTCATCATAAGGTCTGGCTTACTGTGTGACCACATCTGGGTGACACTGGCAGGGGGTGACACCCAGGTGACACTGGCAGGGGGCAGGCTCATGGAGCTGGGGCTGCCGTTTGTTGACAGACCAGAGGCTTCAAGAGGAACGAGGCCTGGTGCACTTAAAGCCCAAAGAGCCAAGGATATTCTGGGAGAGAACAACTAACACATCAATGAACTCACCTGCAAACAGCCTGGCTACAAGCAGACATATAGGAGACACTTTGTGTTTGGGCTGTTTCGGTCACACTTTTGGTACACCCCAGCGTGTGGGGGTCATTAAGCAGACCTACCCACACTGGCACTTTGGCACACCATGATAAGGCGAACTTGCATGCTGGGGAAAGGCACAGATCTGACTGGAATGACATTATTCTGCAGGTTACCTGACAGCTTCCAAGCCAAAGATGACTTGAGCCCCACATGAAACTGTTGAGCCTAAGCCATCCAGTAGGGAGCGTGACAGACAAAATGCCCACAGGAAGACACTTTTGCTTGGTTAGATAAGCTTTCCTGCTGCTGTGCTGAGGTTTTTAGTATCCCTCTTAAGACAGCCGCATGCAATGATAGTTTCTGTCTTACACGTAGAAGCCAAATCACAATAATCATGACAGTGCCCCCTACAGACAGAAATGTGCCCATAAAGAAGAACTCACAGTGTGCATCGAAGACACTGAAGATCTGCCTCGTTCTCTCATAGGGATCTTGAACTTCCTTAAAGAGCTTCCTTCCTATCAGCGACACAAAGTGGTCCATGGGGACACCTTTCCAGAACAGAGAAATCAAGAGAGACAGAGTCCCAGCCCTGAGGTCACCATCACCATCATCTGTACTGCCATCTTTATGGAGAGCACCATGCGCGCAACACAGAGCGCAATTCGGGGAAGACAGCGACCCGCACAGTCCGTAGATGCTGAGGGAACATGCCGAGTGACGGTGAAACGGGGGGACCAGCATGTCGAAGAAACCGAATGCGCTGACCAAGAGCCTCCGAGGGCACCAAGGTTATGACAAAGGGAACAGAAAAGAGCTGATACACTGAAAAGTATGTGAATTATGATTCATTTTCTGAAAATTTAACTAAAATAACCTCAGACACTTCACACACATTTTTAATTAAAAGGCTGCCACTGAAGGTAGATCTCACCAGGAGGGAATAATTCATTATAAAAGTGCTGATTATTCTTTCATTAACTCCGATAATTCATCATTAGACTGGCACTACACCGTCCACGGGGCCGACCTGCGGCTGATGCCACTGGACACAAAGGGACCAGCAGTGTAGCAAACGCCAGCCGCGTGGTGGCCTTTCGTCTAAGATCGCACAGCTTCCCTCGCTATTGCAGGCCAGCCATCTGAAGCTCGACCTGCAATGAGGAATCAAAATCTGTAGGAAGAAATGCGATATGGCCGCAGTGACTGGCTGCGAGTCATGGCCAGGCATGTTGGAGGCACACGCAGCCAGCACTTACTCCCACCGAATTGTTGCACCCGGGTCATTCCATGTCGAATCATCACACTTTCGGACCTCATCGTCATGGATTTTAACGAAACTCGGCATGCTGATTTGGTCACATGAGTAACTCGTGAAACTGAAATTGGACGTGTCTTGGATCAATATTGAGGGAGATTTAAGCGAACAAAGTTTTAACTTTTTTTTTGGGGGGGGGGGGGG
>JAODKC010000028.1:14042020-14060080 GCA_026777985.1 Mormyrops attenuatus
CCCCCCCCCCCCCCCCCCCCCCCCCCCCCCCCCCCCCCCCCCGGCGGGGGGGCGGCGCCGCGTCTGGAGGGGCCCTGGGTGGGAAGGGACCCTAAATTAATGTATGGATCTACTGAGGCCCCCTGCCTGAAGTGGCAAAATCTGCCAAGGGACCCCCCAACCCCTAGGTCAAAAGAATGAACCACGGGGGCCCAAGGTGACATTTTCTCTGCACACAGCATTTTTGGGGAACCCCCATATTCCAGGTGTGGAAAGGCTTGTAAACACTCAGCAGCCCATAGATCAGATCAGATTCAGCTTCGTCGTCATGCTGAGTACAGTGGCAATAAAATTTTATTTATCCTTTATGTTACCAGGAAGGTTCCATTGAGATACAATATCTATTCTTCCAGGAAGTCCTGGGCAAGATGGCAGCAAATAAGAATATCCATACATGCAGAGACGATTAATATGAACACAGACTAAAACACATACAAATACTCAAACTATACATAGAATAAAATTAATTTATATGAAACAATGACACTTTTGTTTAAGCTCAGAGTTTAATATATTCATATATTGAATTTAGACTCCTTGCCTTCCCTGAATGTGCTTAAAAATCTCTTAAACTCTGAGCTTAAAGAACAGTACTTAAAGAAATGCAGGTAGCACCAGAGCAGAACTGCAAGCATAGCGTTATTTACAGAAGGTACCATAATTAACAGTAAAGTGCAGAATTGTAATGCATGTACAGAAACCAGAATGGGTATACAGGGTCTGCCGCATGTGGAAATATTATTGTTTGTACACATATGTACAAATCTGTGTTTATTTATTTATTTATATATATATACACACACACACACACTGGATGAACATCAGGCCTCATTTGGGAGTTCACTCTGTACGTCACACAGCGATATGTGATGCACTGGTGCTTCTAGTGCAGAGGTCACTAACAGGCGGACTGCAGTCCGTGTCCGGACCCTGAAGCTGTCCCTTCCGTACCTGGACCGGAAGCCAAAACAGAAAGTTATGATTTAAAACCTGACGTGGCGCTTCTGTTTTAAACTGCGCAGCTTTTGTAGTCTTTTCGGTAGTGGTTTAGCACTAGAACCGCCGTTTCCCACGCCAATGAACATCAAATGCCTTTAACCGCCAAGCAAGACGTTCTTCGGCGTATGTAGCCTTTTGTTTGCGCTAATGTGCCATTAGTGTTAATAACAGCAGTGAAGCTAAGACCCGCAACCAAAAAGCCGTAATGTTCCTAACAGAGTGGCTGCTTAATAACAGCAGTGAAGCTAAGACCCGCAACCAAAAAGCCGTAATGTTCCTAACAGAGTGGCTGCTTAATAACAGCAGTGAAGCTAAGACCCGCAACCAAAAAGCCGTAATGTTCCTAACAGAGTGGCTGCTCTGTCCTGAAAAGCTGAAAAGTTTTCAAACACAGTATGTATTATATAACATGTTGGATAAAGAGACGTAGTTTATCGGTGATTTCATGTTCAAGTTTCCGCCTTTTAACAACTGTATAAAGTAATGTTATTTGTTTATTTGAATAAACTCAGGCAAAACAAAAAATGTACATTTTCAGGGTTGCCAAATCTCAAGCATCTGAGATGACACACTTTCAGACTCACGCAGGAAATCTTATGGCAAATCTATATTATTCCATTATAAACCTAATTAGCTACATCAAAAGTATATTTACACGGTTAAATACAAAATACAAAAGCAGACTATTTAAGAACTGTTACGTATGTGTGCAGACATCTCGAACTGAAAATCTCACTTCAGCCAGCTGGCCTGTGTAAGTTTTTGAATTGTACTGAATTAATTTAATTTGACAGGTATTCATTACGTGCAATGCTGATACAACTAATAGGCTACTTAAATATATATCACACTAAATAGTTCGACATTATGATCTTCGGGACCTTTGCATCAATTTTTCTCTAACTGGACCTGTTTAAATTTTACTTGAATACCCCTTTTCTAGTGGGTTTACTGTTAGGTGGTGGGTGAGCCTCTGTCACTCCTCATCTCCTGTATCACTGTGTCACCACTCCGACCCCCAGGCTG
The DNA here is from genome assembly GCA_026777985.1 of Mormyrops attenuatus. NCBI lineage: Eukaryota > Metazoa > Chordata > Actinopteri > Osteoglossiformes > Mormyridae > Mormyrops > Mormyrops attenuatus. Next base: position 14,044,085 of record JAODKC010000028.1, read on the forward strand.
TGGCTGAGCCCCCTCTACCCCCGGCTCCCTGAAGGCAGCCCCTCGTCGGCAGGAGAGTCCCCCACCGGCTTTAAGCGTGACCTGCTCGACTACCTGCGTTCCTACCGCGCCCCTGAGCTGGAGGAGTGGACCCGGCGCATCCAGGAGCACGACTTGTCTGCCACCAGGTGGGCCGAGCTTGACATACTGGGAATAGGGGCCACTGGGGCGGAGACTGACCCAGGGCCATTTGTGTCTGTGCAGGATTTACCTGGTGGGTTCCACACCCGGCCGCTACCTGGGGGCTGACATGGACAGGTGGGGCCACCTGAGGCTGAGGAAGGTGAGTGTCTGTAGCGTCAGGACGCTAACCCCGTCCAGGAGGCCGCGCGATCCCTGCTGACGGCCATCTCCTTCCTCCAAGCTGTTGAGCGAACACACACAGCCGGTCCAGAGTGAGGAGCCCTGGTCAGTGGTGGCCCAGTTCTCCAGCATCGGCTCGCTGGGCGCGGATGAGACCAAGTGGCTGGCTGCAGAGTTCCAGCAAACGCTTACTACCCTGGGCAAGGGCGGGAAAGCCCTGGGCAGCCGAAACACACCCATGCACCTGGTGAGGGCCTCATCGAAGTAGGCTTCTGGGGCGTTCTTTGTATGTGGATTAACAACTTATCCAGATTTAATTGCTGACGATTTGACTGCATCCCAGATTTTTTGGTTCTTCAAAACTCTTGTTGGATTGGTAATCCCAGCAATCAGTCTGTAAACTCAAACCTGCTTGGACCTTAATATTATTATTGCATAATAATATTACATATTAGATATATATTACATATTAGAAAGTTTGTATAGTTACTACGTCACAGTAAAATGCAGAAAAAAGGTTTCACACAATTGAAGTTACATTTATGTGTACAGTATTTGGCAAATAAGAGCAGCGTTCCAAATCAAGTGTGTTTTGAGCGATCGTCAAGGTCCTTTAGCGTATCAGGATGAATCACTTCGGTCAGGAGGGAATAATACTCAGTGGCAGTTTACTAACTCAAAGTCATCTTCTCCATAAGAATGGTCCGATACTGTGTCCTCATCCAGGAAATATTTATTATATTAATATAATAAATATATAGTATCATATGTTTCATGAAATATACAAGATATATAACTACATATTATGGCTGCACGATTCAGAAAACAATGTGAATCGCGGTTCTTTTGCTTAGAATTGAGATCATGATTCTCTGTAATGATTTTTTTGTTTCTTAAATTTAAACATTTATTGCACTGTTTAAACTGCAAAAGGAAACAACAAAACATGACTGTGCCAAACATATGATTGATCCAGAACCGGCATATCAACTTCTGATAACAGAAAAGAAACGCTCAATTGACCATTCAATTAGGGTAACCAAAGCAGCCATACCAAAAGTTCCAGTACCAAAAGTGCCAGTGGAGTACTTCTTTGGTACTTCAGTACTTTGTGGTGGGACTTGAAACACTTTCTTTGTTGAAGTATCAAAAGTAAGGTACCTGGTGTGGTGGAAAAGCACCCGTTAAAGAGAATGCAGAATTATGGAGCCCTTGAGCCTCAGTACAATGCAGAAGAACTGCTGTAATTTAGAAAAGAGATTGAATAGGGGTGTGAATTAAGATCGCTTTTTTTTTCTTTCTTTTTTTTTCTTTTTACAATTAATTGTGCAGCCGTACTAGATATCGAATAATGTTGAAAGCGAGAGTGCAATTCTTACAGAGCCCGCAAAGTCCCCAAAAAAGAGGCGAGACCTGCACCCTCACTTTTATTGTTCATGGAAGTGTGCATTTATCTCTGATCATTTAATCCATCTTGGCTAATCCATTTCTCCAGCGGCTTTGAAGAATCGAAATAGCCGGATAACCATATCCACAGTTAGACGATCCAGGATAGTCCTTTTATCTTGGATGTTTCAATCCATGAACGAACACCCCCCAGGTCCTAGAATGGCAATCTGGACAGTTAGGGATACTGGACTGTTTGTTTTAAGGAGACAATTCAGGGAGCCAGGAAAATGTAATTTTTCGCAATAAAGCTGTGGAAATAGCCTGTGAATCCCCCCCCACCCAGGTGTATCCATCCGTGGACAACGTGAGGACCAGTCTGGAAGGCTACCCAGGTACACTCACCTGCTGCCAGCCAGATGATGCTAGGTGTTGCGCTCACAAGGGCTGTACCCCCACCCCCTGATGATCTCCCTTCCCTGCAGCCGGCGGGTCCCTGCCCTACAGCATCCAGACGGCCCAGCGGCAGCTCTGGCTCCGCTCCTACTTGCAGTGAGTATAGCGCTGTCCGACGGTGGCTTTCGGGACACGACAAGCATCCAGTAAAGATTCACTGTAAAGGAAAAAGAATAGCCTAAGGCTGGTGAGCATGGAGTAGGCCTGAGGGACAGCTGAGCCTGGGCCACAAAGTATGACAGGAGCTGGTAACGATCATGGCTTCCCTGGCATGTGCGCCATAGCTGCTGGGTCGCCAAGGGAACGGGCCGAAGCCACGCCATGCCCCATATCAAGACCTTCATGAGGGCCTCGCCCGACTTCACCGAGCTGGCCTGGTTCCTGATCACCAGGTGAGGCCCTGACACTGGTCCACATGATGCACTCAGAGCTGCTGCCATTTGGAAGAGGCCAAAAGTGCTGGACTCTCTGGGTACCGCACCATCAAGGAGTCAGTGGAATGGGGGGAGGTTACTGAATCGGACCTCCAGTACACAGTCCAGCATTCACCAGCTGCGTTTGGTTTCCTGGGGGGCTGAACCGAAAGGTCTGCCAGGGCTACAGCCTGACGTAAAGTTGGCAGCCTGGGAGATAATGCCAGTGAGAACAGAAATCCTCTTTTTCTAGTGGATCCCTACCTGTCCGGCGCAAACAACAGCACAGAGTATGTTGCTGCTGTAGGTGATAAGGGCAGGAGCACAGCTGAATTCGTCACTAGTGTGTATACACTTCATCTTCAATGCTTTATATTGGTGATAATATACTAAGAAGGAACTACAGATTCCTAGGATTCTGAATATGGGACCAATTGGGAAGCCTGTCCAGTGAGTCAGTCCCCACCTCCATCGTACGATTGGCTCCCAGAGCTGTCAGGATATCATGACTTGACCGTACTTGTGTTCTCGTGTACCCTTTTTTTTTACCCATTTTTATCTTCCATTGCCGAAGACCAGTTCCAATACTAAGAACACAAGTACAGAGGACAGTAAGAATCCCAGGATGTCGTTCTTACCACACCCCAAATATCAAGGATGCATCGGTTGCATCCTTAACAGACAAGACCAATCCCATGGTTCATTGTGCCCCAAGTTCGTTCTTGGGAGGCAAGTTAACAAGACTAGTCTTGCCAAGACCACAAGTACAGTCTGCGTTCTTAGTATTGAGAAATATGCTCGGACTCAGGAAGCACAACTTTAGTCTTTGTTTTCCCACACCAGAAAACCCTTAAAGGTCCTGCAAGAAAACATACAGGCATGTATCCTCCAAGCATGTGCGCGTGGCCCTGTCGCTCAGCAACCGTTGCCAGGCAGCCAGTGTCATAACTAGGTTCCTTTTATGACAGCCTCCCATGAGCACCGTAACACTTCTGTTCAGCACGTGTAGAAAGAGCTTTGAGTGAGAGGGAGTCAAAGACCTCTTCCTGTACCAGCTGCTGTTGGGTTCAGTCAACAGCACAAAGCATTGGAGATGATGCACGCTGAAAACATGCACAGCCTGTCCATATCTATAATCTGACATCCCAGGAGGGTTCAGGTTAGCCCTTAAAAATCACAAACATGTCTGTTTGGGTTAGGGACACCTCCCTATATCAGAGGTTAACTGAAGCCAGGTCAACCATCACAACTCCATACACACCCCATTCATTCATAAAAACAGACTGCTATACTATTAAACATTCCTGGATAGGTGTGTTCAGTCACTGAGCATCCATTATTAGCAGTATGGAATGAGTATCCCCACACCTCCAGTTATGGATGCTCAGTCTCATGTCCAAGCATGAGGAAAGGTCACGATAGCTTACTGAGGGGTTAATCAGTTCTGGGCCTGTCTATACACCACCACACCTTCCTGCTCCACCTCTCTGTGGCTCTGTGGTCCTTGCAGACTGAGCTAGCTTCAACATTAGAAACGCTCTTTTATGAAGATGAAAGCCACATCAGATGCGGACCAGAGCACATATAGCTTAGCGTCCAGCAGACACCTGAAACCTTAGTGTAGCTTCAAAGGGACCCAGAGTTTCCCAGCTTGGGCCTTGACCCAATCACCTCCCGATCCTGTGGCTGTCTAACTGTTCATCATGTGTTGGTTCTGTGCATGAGAGGCAGCATGTTTGCGTGCGTGAGATTGTGAGTGACAATGACTCCCCCCCAGTGCCAACCTGTCCAAAGCGGCCTGGGGTGCCCTAGAGAAGAACGGCACCCAGATGATGGTGCGTTCCTATGAATTGGGAGTGCTGTTCCTGCCCTCAGCGTTTGTGAGTATCCCCTCCGTGTTTGATGAGCACAGACTCAGCCGACAGTCAAATGCACTTAATTAAAACCTCAGCTAGAACGGGCATGCGCTGTAAGGCCACTTAAGAACAGGTCCAGTGCCTGCAGTGGGATGTGTTTAAATTCAGAGAGGGTATTTGTTAACATAAACCCTGGAAGCCCTAACAGTCCGAATATACAGAGTCACCCAGCCCTACGTTATGTGTGGGCCATCAGCGACATACAGAGAGAGCACGGGTTCACTGAAGTTCACTGGTAGACATCTCCAGCCTTTACATTTAAACAAATTCTGTATTCTTTTGTCTTCAAGAACATGAAAACATTTCGAGTCCAGAAGAATCCATTTCCCGCTACTGGCACCTCCACTTCCTTTCCAGTGCCCTTTGACCTTCCTCCCCAACGCTACAGAAGTAACGGTGAGATAGCTGCATTTCTCCGTGACTAACCTCAAAGAAGCATATCCATTTGATTCCCCAAGATTAGTTATGTTGACACTGTTTCAGTAAAAGGGGATAATGTACATCTTAACCAAAGTAAATTAATGTGAAATGAAACCAGTAAATGCTTTTAACCTAAAAAAATCAGACAGGTGAGAAAAGGGAAGCCCACTGGTGCTGGTTTTCAGAATTGGAGATCTGTCTTGGATGATCCACATGATTTGCTTTGGAGACACATTGAGGTCAGGTAGTATGGTGGGTTTCAGGGCTACACCTATGGTAGCAGACATACATGAAGTCAATCTAAAGTAAAATAACTACATTACTCACCCTTAGTGACGCTGCACGAGCACAGAGCTTGGAGTCCCTATGGAGCTATAAACCCATGAGTCTCATTTCCTTCAGTTCTGTACACAGCGCCTCCTAGAGGGGGGTCAGTCTTCTTCGATCGGTGTGCACTGGGCTAGCTCTGTGAAGCCCTGTCCGTGACGTGACAGCCCCCCCGGGTCATCCCCCCATCATCACTGCCCCCCGCCCTCATTTAGAAACGTTTCTTTGCTAATTTAGTCTTTCCAAACATGACTTGTCCCCCCCCCCCTCACCCCCGGGGCCATGCCCAGCTTTGCAGTGTCTGTTTCCATGGACACTGGTTCTCTGTGTGGGCCTAAAGGCCATGCCATGGACAAGTCCGGCTCTGCTCTGCTCTCCTCTTCATGTTTTATGAGTTCTGTTCTTTCTGATCCCACAGATTTCGTGTCCTCCGGAGCTCAGAGCTAAGTTGTACTGTCTTTACGTTTCCCACTCACCAGGGCAGTTCAGGGTGCTGTTTACTTACCTCATAACTACAGTTTACATTAGCATGAACTTTATAGTGAATACAACAGACTTGCCACACTCGAAACAAAGTCTGTTAAATATGTACTAAATGCCTGATCCAGGTTTCCACGGCATTTTGCTACACATGGTTACGGTTGTCAAGGCCTCTCTTGCATTTTCAGATCAGCCTTGGATCTGGAACATTCCCTACACGCAGGCCCCGGACACACATGGGAATGTGTGGGTTCCATCCTGACCTGGATCCATGTTCAGCGCTAGAGGACTCAGGACAATGTCCCTATACTCATTGCCTTTTTTTATGCTAGTCCCTTAGGAGACCTTTTCTGCTGTATTATTATTTTTTAAATGACCCACTGTTTATCATTCTAAAACAAAATAAATGGCCATTTTTATTTGCACAAAATAGTTACGGACTTCTGCTTCTTTTAGAAGATCAGAAACAGGTGTTGAGAGTCCTAGTCCCACCTTCACAGTCACACTTTGTGCCTCTAACTGTTCAAGATCATGTTGGTACAATTAACAAAGGAGACTGCAATTGGTAGACTAAAGTTCTTTGCCATACAAGTAGTCAGGGTTGCCAGCTGTCACGCATCTGTCGTGACACTCACACTTTCAGACTCTTACACTCACCCAAGAAATCTTATGGCCAATCTATATTATTCCATTATAAACCTGTTGTTGGATACATCAAAAGTGCTGGGGTAGTTTGCAAACCCTACTTGTGCATGGGTGTCTTGTCATGACGTGTCTCGAAAATCTCACTCTAGCCAGCTGAATAAAGTCGGCAACCCCGGTTAAGGTGATGCGTTTTCAGATCCAAACGATGCAGTTGATACGTTAATGTCTCCACGTTTAAACATTAAAGAAACGTAGTCGTGCCGATGCAATGAAGGTATCCCTCGGCGATTCGATAACTTAACATTTGTGCAAATCAATGCTGCGTCTTACGGATTTAAATCTGGAAACATATCAGCCGATCAGAGGGGAGGGGTCACCCGGCATCGTTCTTTATTTGAGATTGAGCGTTCGGCCGAACTATCATCCGAGCATCGGCCCGGTCTGATGGCGCACAAACCATCGTCGCCGGCTGAACCAGGAAGTCTTCCGAAAAGTAATACATGTAGATTTCGCTTGTCTGAGCACATCGTACTGTGTCGTACACTGCTTCCTCCTAACAATTGTACACACAGTATGAGGTGCTGTTACGGCATATTTTATGTGGAAAAAGGACTGATCTGCGTCACTACCGAATATCAAGCCAGCGTAATGGATACTGAATACCAAACAGAAAAATCCCTACCCGGAATTAAATAGTTGATTTTTAATTACTATACGGGTACACTAACAAATTAATAACATAGTTCTAGTAGCCTAAACAAAATCTTTTCGCTTCAGAAATTAAAACTGTCCTGAAACTAATTTTAAGGAAAATGTAATTCATTTAAAAATCTGACCCACAGTTAAGATTAATAACAACAGACTTTCAGTCGGAGCGACTGTTTCTGGCATTACACTGAGAAGCACATCAGGGACATTAGTGAGAAACAGGTTAAAATCGGAAAATTACTGTTTGCACCAAGCTGTGGAACAGTGCGCTTCTTATTTACTCTTTGTGCCAAGGGCAGGACAGCGGGTTTAACTATGAAATTAGAACATACGATTAATATAGGCTAAGGCACCGGTTATATATCAAAGTCGCTACTTCCTAGGTTCAGTCGATGTAGTTTATGGTAGGTTTTGTGTTTAAGGACGGCGACGTTGCCTTTCGATTTCGACTACAATAGGTATCTGGCACAATTGAAACCTATAGATTTTTGGATGCCTTAAGAAAAATAACCATTAAAATGGTCTATTAGGTAGAGTCAAATGTGGTGACAGTTTTTACGTGGATTTCCTTGGTCCCACGAACGATGCGCACTTCGTCCATAAATAGGATGTTTAGGGTGTGATTACGCTTCTCATTAAATTCCCTTCATAATGATCCAGCAGCATGTGAAACGCTCAGTTCTACCCCGAGTCCCTCCGCAGCACTAACATCTGATCGGGATTGCTGACAGACCAGAGGAAAGTTCACGAGTTAAGAAATGATCCTCTAAAGGGTGACTTCATGCTGGAACAACGGCGTACAGCTGGTAGGATTAAACACATGGTAACCACTCTTTAACGCCATAGGAATAAATTTGAGGCTTCGTTTCTAATTTATTCGTGCTCTTTATGCGTAAAAATGAGAAGACGGAGGGTTCACTTCTTGTCAGGACAATGTTTCGCTTTCTTTTTTACGTTACAAAACAAGTGCTTTCGCGACACATCTCGCATGGATTTTGCACAGGATTACTGCTCTTTCTTTCCACTGTTATTTGCAAATATGAAGCGGTGGAGAGTGTGGATCTCAGAACCACCGAGGATTATATTTATTTCCGGAGGATCTGAATTTCGGATATCACTAGCCTGAAAGGAATTACCAGTAAACTACTTTCCAGACGTGCGCAACGCAAATCAAACTCTCGATATTCTGATAAGATACATCTCATGACTAACTCTGCTTCTTAAGAATTTTTCACCTAACAATTTTTCCATTTGTAAAAAGAAAAGGAGCCCTATTTAATAAGCATTGGATTCAAAAACACGCTTAGTATTATGGTGGAAGTAGCCTAGTACTGTGGAAGTTGGTGATCACAGGCACAGACGCCGGTCTTGCCGCGGACGGGCAGCTGTCAGGGATAGCCAAAGCATGCGGACACGGTGCGGACTCATGTCAGCGGTGGCGGCATAATGGCCTGTCGCAGTCCCTGCTCTTGTGGATTGGGTCCGCTAAACGAAGACAACGCAAGGTTTCTTCTGCTGGCTTTGCTCATTATCCTGTACCTTCTGTGCGGAGCCGCTGTCTTTTCAGCACTGGAGCAGCCCAAAGAGAAACAGGCCAAGGAAAAGTGGGCGCAGCGCTTTGAGCATTTTACTTCCAAGCACAACCTGAGCAAAGGCGACCTGGAGAAGTTCCTGAGGTTCTACGAGGAGGCCAACCTGGCAGGGGTGCGGGTGGACGCGCTCCGACCGCGCTGGGACTTCACCGGGGCTTTCTACTTCGTGGGAACCGTGGTGTCCACCATCGGTAATGTCGTTTGTTTTCAAGTAAAATTCTTAAAATGTTTAATTTCATCGAGCTAGCTAAAAGCAAAAATTTATGTCTGTGCGTAAAAATCGGCTCACAAAATTATTATGAATATGTATAGCCTATTGCAATATTGCGTATTTTTTGTTTAGTTAAATTAACTAATAGATGATTATTTGCCGACCAAAAACAATTGCATTAAAGCATTATACTTAAAGCAGGAATATATGCAGTTAGTTCAATCACAGCCCTTAACGCCAATTAAGCTACACAAAAAAACTAAGCTCTAATCCGTGTCAGGCTTGGCGGTGTGCGTGATTCAGTCCCTTTTTTACAAGGTACAGAAACCAGTTTTTATGGGTAAGAGTATGTTAAAATGGTAGCTAATGCAGCCTGCATTAATTTTTTTAAATAACTGATCCAATTAGAAAACACAGAGTGAATAGGGCCACTGAGACGTTAGCAGCTGTAGTATTTTAGTGAGAAGCTCTACTCCAGAGTGATGCGCTTCTGAGAGACAAACCCCACCCGCACAGTGTTAAGCTATAGAGCCGAGGGTGGGGTAGAGGTGGAGAGGGAAGTTTGCTAGACCAGACACCCCCAGCGGAATGATAAAGTTAGTCTCAGTGACGACATCACAGCTGGCTCCTGACTTTGACTACAAACCGCATTTCTGTACACAATTGGGTACCGGGGGTTTGCACTGAGCCTGCAAATATAAAGTGTAAGGTATACCTCAGATTAACTCGGTCAGCACTACACTGTCAGAAATAAAAACCCTCAAGGGTCTGCCAGTTGTACCCTAGTTTTAAGTAAATGTACCTGTTGGTCTAATGGTCTAATTTAAGATATAGAAATGGACTACGAGGAATATTTATGTACCATCGGGGGTACATTCATGTTGTTTGTACATTGGGGAACAAAACTGTACCAGGACTGTATCCTTTTTGTTAAAATCTTACAATAACTGCTCTTTCATAATGCCTTCATAATGCATTCGTGGAACATTCATAAACAGCAATTATACCTTAACATCCTAACATGCTATAACAGCATATACATTAATAACAGACATTATAATAGCAATCACTATGATCATATAATGTTTGTTATTAATTTATGTTAAAGCTGTTAAGGTATATTAGGACGTCAAGGTATATTAGGATGTTAAGGTATACCTACATGCATGCTGTTTATGAATGTTCTATGAATGCAGGTGCAGTTAATGTAAAGGGTTACCCCCCTTTTTCTGACAGAGTACATATTTTTGCTATCATTAAGATATCTATCCATTCATAACTGCTTCAGGGCCAGGAACAGCTTGGAGCCCACGCTCAAAAAACGCAGGGCATGAGGCAGAGGTCCACCCTGCATGGAATGCAAGTCCGTTACGGAGTACCTGGAGAAAATCCACACAAAATTTGGAAGAATATGCAAACTACACACACACATACACATTTGTATTCATATGTTTATGGGAACTGTCCATTCATTTCTGTGGGAAAATCCCTAATCCCAACATGAAAACATTAACCATAAGTAACCAAACAAAATACAAGACTTTTGGCATTTTTAGTTTTTTGATTGCAGTCACAGGTTTTTTTTGAGTTTCCCCTTGTGGGGACCGGAAAAATGGTCCCTAAAACGTCAAAATATCAGGTTTTTATCATATTGCAGTGACATTTGCTCCCCACAATGTAATATATATATATAACACACTTCTTGTTTCCCAATTCATTCAGTGTATGGTCAGTGAACAGAAATGGAACTATCAGCCTTTCGAACGTACACTGACGACAAGACGAGATCTTTAATGGGGAGAAATCAGACATTTATAGGGCAGGATAGAGACAGGAGTGCACTTACATAACCGCTGATATATAAATACATCAGCAACCTGAGCCACTGAAAAATGCCCATGTTGAATTACCCTTCTCTCTTTGTGTTAGTGGTTCTGCTTTTTACGGCTTAATATGGTCCCACTGTGTTTTTCTCTTTTGTTTTAATTTCATCCTCAAGCAGGCTGTTGTCACAGCTGCATCCAGGAACAAGGAACCCAAAAACGCTCTTTGTTAAACAACAGGTGAAACGTGTCCCGGTCAAGTAGGCATTTAGATGCTGACACGTCTCTGCTGGACCACTGACACCATTTAAGGCTCTCAGCCCACGTGAAAACATTCACAATTTAATTTATGTGTATTACCAAGGTCACTAGGTGGCCCTATTTAAACTCAGAAGCAGAAACTTGCCATCAGTCCAGTATATAGACAAAATGTAGACCATTTTTAGATGCCAAAGACTCAAAGCTGAAGTCAAACTTTTTTGCAAGCCTGCTGTACCCTGGTGCACTGGTCATGTTCTGAAACTTGTGTTACTGAAAATCCAGGGAGCACACAGGAGCATGACAGGGGAGCTCAAGTAAGAGTCGTAAACCGCTCCCCTGTGAAAGCATCAATACCACTTAGACAGGCGCCAACCCATCAAGCTCTGAGTTAACAGCACTAATAGTGTAAAATAAAAGCCCTCAGGTAGGTTCTGCGGGTCTGGTTACTTGGACGTTGCCTCCACTCAACCTGATTTTTACAAAAAGAGCTTTACTTGAGCATTGTGATAGTCAGCTTCCCCCGAGATCTGCACTGATAGAGATCCTGGTAAGCAAAGAGAGATCTGCTGTCGGGAAAGGGTTCAAGCCTATAGTGCTTTCATCTTCAGGGAACAGAGCTAAGACAAGGTGTGAAGCCCCCACAATTATTTGCATCTTTGACAGCGAGAGACGAAGAAGATCTGTAACATGGGCGCATTAACCTCGTCACCAATGGCAACCTGACCAGGACTTGGATGTCCAGCGGCTAAGTGTCGGCCCTCATTAGGGCGCTTCTCATTAGTGTGTATGGATCCAAGGATTCTAACGAGCCATGGAAGCAAACTGGCCCTCAGCTAGACCCACAAGCTTGGTGGCAGGTTCCTCTATCATGCAGAGATGGAGGGGGGGCTATGAACAGCTTACCACTCGCTGGAGAGCCGATTCGCCTCCTGTAGCAAACCCTTCAATTAGATTCAAATTACAGTTCCTTTTAATTAGACTAGAGACGATTAACTTTAGAAACAGCCGTTATGCAGCTTAAAGCCAAAAGCGTAGGCGACCTCGGCCCATACCTCCGGTACGGTGACACATCTCCACAGGAGTGCCTGAACGCGCTGACAGCACACCGTTTCCCAGCCTTTTCCTCGCTCGTGGAAGTTTTACTTACACAAAAATGTTCTGAGGGTAGAAGGAACAATGATTGGTTCAGAGAGATGACCACTCAAATTATAGAGGAGGTGGGTCCAAGCAACTAGAGGAGGTAGGACCAAAACATCTGATGATCTGATGTCTCCTGTAGTTGCTTGGACCCACCTTCTTTACAATTTGAGTGGTCATCTCCCTGAACCAATCTTTGTTCCTTCTGCCCCCAGAACATGTTTGTGTAAGTAAAACTCCCATGAGCTTTTTCCTTTTCCACTCCAGGCTTCGGGATGACAACCCCCGCCACCGTCGGAGGAAAGATTTTCCTTATCTTCTATGGGCTCATCGGTTGTGCGGCCACCATCCTCTTCTTCAACCTGTTCCTGGAGCGTCTCATCACGGTGCTGGCCCTGGTTCTGAAGGCCTGCTACCAGATGCGGAGTAAGAACGGCGAGCCGACCAGGGGTGGTCCAGCGGGGTGGAAGCCGTCTGTCTACTGTGTCATGCTCATCCTCTGCCTGGGGGCATTGCTGATTTCCTGCTGTGCTTCTGCCATGTTTGCCGCCATCGAGGGCTGGAGCTACATGGACTCTCTCTACTTCTGCTTCGTGGCCTTCAGCACCATCGGCTTTGGGGACCTGGTGAGCAGCCAACAGCCGCTCTACCAGCACCAGACCGCTTACCGACTGGGCAATTTCCTCTTCATCCTCGCTGGCGTCTGCTGCATCTACTCACTCTTCAATGTCATCTCCATCATCATCAAGCAGGTGCTCAACTGGATCCTGCGCGCCCTGCGACGGCCATGTGGTGGCCGCCGCTGCTGCCCCGGCAACGCCTTTCGGAGACGCCGGAACCTGGTGGTGCCGAGTCAGCCTCGTGGCCGCCGCGACCTCTCCATTGAGACGGACGCAGCCAATGAGAGCGATCTGGATGGCCGTCGAATGTCAGGGGAGATGATCTCCATGAGGGACTTCCTGGTGGCCAACAAGGTGTCCCTGGCCATCATGCAGAAGCACCTGTCAGAGGCAGCCAATGGTCACCAGGCCCAGTCTTCGTCCACTGAGCAAAACGATGGTTTCTCCAGGGGGGTGGGTGCCCTGGCCATCATGAATAACAGGCTAGTGGAAACCAGTGAGGACAGATGAGCTTGGGACAGAGGGCATAGGGCAGCTTGTGGGTCATGTGATTCAGGTGTTGTACTAATAGCAGTGAAGCTGCAGGCTGTACACGAGGGCCATATGTTCACGTTTGACTAACTGAACACCTGGCTTTCTGGCTCGTCACTGCCGGACTTCTGTCTCTAAGGGTTCATGTTGTTTACAGGCTGAACACCCCAGGGGAGTTCAGACTTTCAGCTGTATTTACACGAAAAATGTCTGTTTACATGAAAAGGCAGGAGGCTGTAGAAATTAAGCATCAACTGTGCTCGAGTTCAGCATACACGGTGAAAAATTATTCTCAGAAAGACGGCGACCTTTTCTACCAACAACCAAACAGAATCTGTCCCGTATAATTAACAGATTGCTCTATTAATCAGACTCTTTCCCACTATGCAGAACATGTTGTTCCACGTCTGGCAGAAAATGAGATCCGAGACGAAACCATATGTTGCACTTTGCTTTCCATCGCCTGCTTGCAGGAAAACACACAGACCGACGCCAGAGAAAAACCTGAAAACTGATTTCCCCGTCCATTACACACGTCTATTTTAGCATTGCTCCCTCATTACCTGGAAATTACGGAAACGGGCATAAGCTTTCACGTTCAGTACAGCAGACCCATTGGTTACACACGTGCTTAAATGTCCCAGAACCCACGTCCGGTCTCCTGCTCTCGGTGAAACCTGGTCAGAAATGTGCACTCAGAATGTCACATATTGTTCTGTTGTTAATGAATTTATTATGAAGTAAACTGAGAGTGATGAGTGAGTTATTTGTATGAGTGAAACAAGCACAGTGTTTACACCTCTGCACCACCTGGAGACCAGGGCTCATGGATCCTGTTGGTACAAACCAGGGATCCGAGGAGCAAGGCTCCAACTGGGGGCCTTTTCAAACAACCTCTTTTACCAGAGAAGATGAAGAAAAAACAAGAAAATATGCCCCACGGGGGGGGGGGGGCAGGGGTGCGTTTGCATTTAAAAAGGAGCGAGGGGAAGGAAGGTGTTTAAAAGGTGCAGGCTGGATCGACATGCAGTGCCGCCGCTGAATAATGTATGATGAGGGACATCAAAAGCGGGAGATTCTCAGGCTCTTTGAAAGATGCACCTGTGTAGTAACACCCACGGTCATGAAAGCAGGCTGGGCCTGCAGAGGTGATAACGCAGCACCGTCTAATCACGCCGTCCCAGCCGCAGATACCGAACATGCGTCTGTACACCATGCAAAGCAAGGAAGTTGAATTCCATGGTGTGTGTCCCTAACCGGCCTTCATGTCACCTGCTCGGTACTCTGCGGTATCAGTCCTGTCCTAAACAGACTTCAGTATGCTCTAAACACAGCGTGTATTGATTTCCTGAAGCTATGTCAGGTGACATGCTGCATTTGCCCTGAAATCCCATCCTACGACACCATTCAGTATAGTTGTAGAACATCAGGTGTGCCTCATACACAAACGGTCAAGCAGTGTGACAGCCTTTCTTTTTTAGGTAGACATTATGAATAACAGCCAGTCCTCAAACCTCAAAGCATTTAAACCCCTTCTGTTAGAGACCCTACATAGTGTAACTGTGCTTTATGCAGCTGTGGGATTATGTCACACAAGAAATAAGACACTTCAGCTAAACTGCGGTCATCCTGGTTTACGGTGAACTCGGAAGACCCCGCCCCCAGCAGTAAATGCTCGTTCCCAGGCAATACAAGGTAATGTGATACTTCAGAAATACTCGATAATTTGCCTGTTCATTTATGTTTGGAAAACCACTTGTCAGGTCTGCGCCATCGCTAGCGGCTGCACACTCTATGCCCCAAAGCAACAGATTTTCCAGACCAAATGACAAGCTGCATAAGGGTGGGGCTGATGGAACCAGCATCAGGGGCGTAGATATAATTTTTCACACCATATCACCCAGACATTATACCGCGGTCTGCGTTTCGATGGTATCTTCAAAAGCAACGCTATTCTGGTATTTTGAAACCTTGGCACAAAAATTTGCCACGCGGGGGGAGGGATTCTCCCACGATATATTTTGTGGAATTTCAATTTTTACTATGGGGCACCATCCCACCCTCCCACGCTCATTAATTTCCAAAATACCACGGTATACCATGTTATTCTAATACCGCTCAAGCCTGGTGCTGACTCTCTTCCACGTAACCAGAAGGCTCTCCGGTGTGGTCGGGTATTTAAGGAAGCCCTTGGATGTTGACTAGTGATTCACATAGGGCAGGTATACTCTCGGCTATAGTAAGTGACCCCAACGCACCTTCAGAGAAACACACATCCACATAGCTGTCTTTGCTGAAATCCCCACAAAGAGCACCTGCTGATACCTTATCACGCTGCGAACATCAGACTGGATATGTTCAAATAGCATTTTCTTCTATTCAACAGGGGGTGCAATTACACCCCCGCTAAAATCGCCTATGCACGAAGCGAAAAACAAATGAGATTCGGCGCGTCTTTAATAGGACCAAAACCGGGAGGAGGAATGAAGGTAATCTGGAGAATAAAAGAACCCTGACATCCGAGTAAAGGAAGTAAAGAGGAGAGTAGAAGCTAACAGTTACAACAGCATAAATGCCTAAGGTTATGCATTATGTGACAACACCACACCAAATATCTAAATTTACAATGAGTGTGACGGGAGGGTGGGGGGGGGGGGGCGATCAGCAAAACACAGGTCATCCAAGCAAATAAAAAAAAAACACACACTGTAATTGAAGTCCAAATCGG
>JAODKC010000028.1:14060180-14071548 GCA_026777985.1 Mormyrops attenuatus
TTTACGCCACACCCCCACCCCACCACACAACCCCCCCCCGCCTGCGCCGGGCGGGGGGGGGGCCCGCGATCAGCAATACACAGGTCATCCAAGCAAATAAAAAAAACACACACACTGTAAGTGAAGTCCAAATCGGCACCATGAACTCCATAGTGACACAAACTGTGACACAATCTGAACAGTACATAAGCGCACTGACAAATGAATCATTTATCTAGTAACTCTCCTACCAAGAGCTTCCAAATGTATGGAATCTTTAAAATATAAATCTAATAAAGCAAACTTTTAGGACACTAAATAAAACTTTGGGGGACGTATCACTAAAACATTATATTTTGCTTAAAAATATTTTAAAGTCTAAAATTCAAACTAAACGCAGCTAAACCAAATTAGTGGTACGAACTTATTTTATGCATCTTGCCTGCTCACTGATGAAAATGCGTCTATACCAAGTTTTCTGTTCCTGCATTACCCAACTGAAACAACACAGTGCTCAAACTTTTCAATTAACCCTCACTTGCACGAATGCTTTGGTAAAAAAGGGGGAAAAACTATCCATCTCTGATTCGTCATGAATCTGATGTCACATACACGCCATTAAATGACGGGAAACTACATTTTCAGCAGTGCTCCTTGGCTCTGTGAAACAATTTACCATCCGCGTTGTTTCTTGTGCGGTTTGGCCCAAGCTGGTTGCCGTACCATAACGTCACAGACCGTCAATACAGCCGTCCGGGATGGTGAGACAGCGTTCTGTTATCTCTGTTTTAACTGTGTGTTTTGGTCGTTAGTATACACTGATTTCCCCGTTATTTCATGTCATCATGTGTCGTGCATGTCAGTTTTTAAACCACGCAGTGGTCCACGTTAAAAACCTCAGGATTTACATTTGATTATTGGTTCACTTGAGCCATCCCTGGCCGGCGGTGTAATGGTGTGACAGAAGCTTGCTGTTTATTCCTTCGTCATTGGATCTGTTCAGCATGTCACTATAAATACACCGGGCCGCATGCTCGTGAAGTCCAGCAAGGCAGTTCAGGGCCACGGTAATGGAGCTTTTTGAAGCACCAGTGAATTTGTGCGGTGTGGCTGAGGTTGCGCTTGGTAACTCGTCTGGCTCTGTGCTTGTAAATCTATAACAGGGTCAGAGTCAGAGTGGAGGCCATGGGCCGGGCGGGGGAAAGAAGGATGACAAGGTGAGCCTATCCAAAGTGTTCTCTGCCCATCCAAGAACCCGTTTTTATCATGACACCATCTCTGTGGTACATTTTCTAATCTGTGAGTGTAATTTTAGGAGAAGAAGAAGAAATATGAACCTCCAATTCCGACTAGAGTGGGGAAGAAGAAGAGGAAGTCGAAAGGGCCAGACAGTGCTAGCAGGCTGCCTTTGGGTACACAAGGGTGCAGGCTGGGATGGAATTGATCCCTGGGATTGACTCGGAATATAGTAACCTCTTCTGTGTCCTCTGACAGTCACCCCTCACAGCCAGTGCCGACTGAAGCTGCTGAAGCAGGAGAGGATCAAAGACTACCTTCTGATGGAGGAGGAATTCATCCGGAACCAGGAACAGATGAAACCGCTGGAGGAGAAGCAGGAGGTGGTTATGGCTATGGTTCTGCTTCAAAGCCTTGAAGTTAGTGTCTGCTATGGATCTTCAAACCCTTGGTAACTGACATCCTGCTCAACATGTATAGGAGGAGAGGTCAAAGGTTGATGACCTGCGGGGATCTCCCATGTCAGTTGGGACGCTGGAGGAGATCATAGATGACAACCATGCCATCGTGTCCACATCTGTGGGGTCAGAGCACTATGTCAGCATCCTGTCCTTTGTGGACAAGGACCTGCTCGAGCCTGGCTGCTCTGTGCTGCTCAACCACAAGGTACCAGCCCACTCTGTGTAGTAGCCTGCTGGTGATTGTGCTAATTGGCTGGTGAGGGAATGATACATTGGCTTATTGACAGGTCCACGCTGTAATTGGAGTGCTGATGGATGATACAGACCCATTGGTGACAGTCATGAAAGTGGAGAAGGCCCCTCAGGAGACTTAT
The DNA here is from genome assembly GCA_026777985.1 of Mormyrops attenuatus. Taxonomy (NCBI): domain Eukaryota; kingdom Metazoa; phylum Chordata; class Actinopteri; order Osteoglossiformes; family Mormyridae; genus Mormyrops; species Mormyrops attenuatus. The sequence continues at coordinate 14,062,231 of JAODKC010000028.1, forward strand.
GGTGACATTGGAGGCCTGGACAGCCAGATCCAGGAGATCAAGGTGCTCAGGCTGAGAAGCTATCCCTGAATAGATTGTTACCATGGTAACACACACACACACAGCATGGTTAAGTTCTGGGGCCTGTTTCACAAAGCCAGAATTCTTGCTTAGCCGGATAAGTTGTCTGATTTTAAAATAGCGTGGGCTAGATCTAAGTGAACAAAGAAAGTCCATTTAGCCCAGACTACCTTAAATCTGACAAGTTATCCAGCTAAGCAAGAAATCCTGCTTTGTGAAACAGACCCCTGGGTTCCATTCAAAGGAATTGACAAAGATGTTGCCATGGTTCAGTAAATATTCTGCTGTATAATATTGATGAATTTAAGAGCTACTCCTCAAGTTAAAGCTAATGGCACTTTTGTGAATGTAGTACTATCTTTTTCAAATATGGCACTTACTATGACCATCCAAGCATGTCCACAAGATCACATATAACATGATCCCTGACTTGTCATCCTAGGAGTCAGTAGAGCTTCCACTTACCCACCCTGAGTACTATGAAGAGATGGGGATTAAGCCCCCCAAAGGGGTTATTCTGTACGGCCCTCCTGGAACAGGTGAATGGGGCTTTCGGGGCGGGGTGTCAGCAGCCAGTTGTGCACACCAAAGCTCCTCTACGCAAGTTGTGAAAACAGGACATAGAGAGGACATTCAAGGCTGTTTTTTTTTCTCTTGTACTTCTGCATCTCTGGGTCATAGGGAAAACCCTACTGGCCAAAGCAGTAGCCAACCAGACGTCAGCCACTTTCCTGCGGGTGGTGGGCTCGGAGCTCATCCAGAAGTACCTAGGCGATGGGCCCAAGCTGGTTCGGGAACTCTTCCGGGTGGCTGAGGAGTATGCCCCCTCCATCGTCTTCATTGATGAGATCGATGCCATTGGCACCAAAAGGTGAAGCTCAGTAGGCAGATTGCTACTCTTGGAAAAGACTGCTACAAGTTTTCTCCCACACATGCACTAACGGAACAGTCAGTCTCACTGCCTGGAAGCTGGGGCTAGGTGCGTGTGGCCTGTACTGAACATGGCATCTCCCACAGGTATGACTCCAACTCTGGAGGTGAGCGGGAGATCCAGAGGACGATGCTAGAGCTACTGAACCAGCTTGATGGGTTTGACTCGCGGGGGGACGTTAAGGTCGTCATGGCCACCAATCGCATAGAAACCCTTGACCCTGCTCTCATCCGACCAGGTGGGTTACTTCATTGGAGATGCTGGGGGTTTCATGTATATCGAGTTAAAAAAAAAAAAAAACCTTGGGTATATGCCGTTGACAGTTCCTCAGTACTCCTCCTCAAACGCTGAGGAGATGAGATCTGTACCCACCACCCCCTGACCTTAACACCACCAGGAAGGATAGATCGGAAGATTGAGTTCCCACTACCAGATGAGAAGACAAAGAGGAGGATTTTTCAGATCCACACCAGCAGGATGACCCTGGCAGAGGATGTGACACTGGATGACCTCATCTTAGCTAAGGATGACCTCTCGGGGGCCGACATCAAGGTGCTTTGATTTAACAAACTGGATGGGTTAATGATGTGGTTTGTTTTGGACCATTAACCTTCATCTTAGACATGAATTTACTAAACATGTAAAACGCCCATTATGTTGTTGACACGCTTTCCTTTGTGATTGTGAAGCCAGACAATGTGATGTGCCTCATCAAGCAGCACCACCAATGTCTGTCCCGCGTTTTTTCTCGCAGGCAATCTGCACGGAAGCCGGACTGATGGCCCTCAGAGAACGTCGGATGAAAGTCACAAACGAGGATTTCAAGAACTCCAAGGAGAACGTTCTGTACAAGAAACAAGAGGGCACTCCTGAGGGGCTCTACCTCTGATCTCTGCTGCCCCCTATAACAGTCCAAGGGTACTGAAACCTGTGCTACTTCCACAATTCTTTTTACTCCAGGTCATGTTGGATTTGTTTCTGGTTCAGTTTTGAATTTACAAATAAATATTTAATTTCAAAATGTCTTATGTTCTAATCTTCACAGTAACACTGCTTTTGTTTAAATTATGAAAGGCAGTCTTCGGAAAGAAATGTATTTGTTTTTCATTGAGCAGCCATAGAATTAACATTTTTACACAATCTTGTTAATAGCATTTCAAAACATTCTACCTATCAGTGTAACAGTGCAAAATATAAAGCATAGCTATTATGTAAGTTTTATACATCTTTCAAAAGTCTAATTTTGCAACTTTACAAAATGATTGTGCAACAGTGTCATCTACTGGAAGATGGGTGCATCCACAGTGCATTTTGTCAGTATCCCTTCTGAATATGCAAGGTAGAACTGAATGACATCTAAAACAATCTTAATTTCTTTTAAATATGTATTTTTCTCAAATAAAATACTATTAGCAGAGTAAGTAAATTAGCTGCACTACACTTAATATCAACAAGGCACTTACAATCCCACTGAAAATATGTCAGTGACTTTACAGCAGCATGGTGGAATTGCACATCACATGACAAAGTAGGCCATCGTCTCCCTCTGTGCCATGTGATAATCATCTTGCCCCTGACCCTGGGAACACGAAGGGGAAATGATTAGCAGACTGTAATTCCAGTTTTTGCCAGCAGGTGGACACTAATTCACCATACCTGGCATTTTAGGTAGCAGACAGATGATTTAAAAACACATAAAGCCCTTTAGAAAAGGACTAAGTTTATAAACCCTTATATAAAACCTTGTATAAAAGGATTGAGGCTTTAATCAAACAGATTCTGTCTGCTGTTTGTTCTGCTCTCCACTGTTACCTCAATGACTTCAAACTGGAATCTCTTCTTCTCCTGCTCAGCTCTTCGCCGTACCACCACCTACCAACAGAAAATGGGGGAAAGTGAGTGCGTCTTTGAGGATGGGGGTGAGACTAAGGTCTGAGGGGTGGGCTAAGATGGGGCAAGACTCACAAAGACGGCAATGCCGGTGAGGATGGCCAAGGCGATCACGATGATGATGGCAGCAAAACCAGGCGAGATGGTTTTCATGTTCATGCGAGGCGGCTCGTTGTCGAAAAACAGAACCTTGATGGAGTCCCGCTCCACCTCCAGGCTCCGCCCATCCACTTCCAGGCCGAATTTGCTGTTCTTGAGCTGGATGGGGTTATATGCATAGTTAATAGCAATACTACACATGTATCAGCCACCTGTGCGGCACGTTTATGTGATATGACGTCTCATCTGCAGTCCCTGCAGTGAATAAGGAGTCCTCTCACATCGCGTTCGATGTAGTGGGCCACAGTGGCCACATCCACTGGGTCCTTGGTTCCGTTCTCCGTGAGGCGGATGGATACAACATGGGATCGCTCCTCGATCTGGGGAGGGGGCACAGACAGCTGCTTGTGGGAGGGAGCACGTCAAGAGAAGGCCCACACTCGCACAAGGACAAGGGCAGCGCTCACACATTTATCTCCAGTATCTGCGTGGTGTCCAGTGTGTACTCCTTCACCAGCTTAAACACCAGCTGCCTGAAACACAGAGGCATCTGTCACCGTGACTGTGCGAAAGGCCTCTATTCAAATTACAAACCCCGCAAACAGAAAGCAAGCCGACCCGTGTGTCTACTTTAGTCTAGGTATACCTTACCTTGTGGGGACCAAATGTTTTTTTTTTTTTTAACCAGTTTCCTGGTCCCCATAAGGGTAAACTCAATTTTCTAAAAATCTGTGACTGCAATCAAAAAACTAAAAATGCAAAAACTCTTGAATTTTGTTTAGTTACTTATGGTCATGGTTATGGTTATGGCTGGATAGGGGTTAAGGTTGTCATAGCTAGTATTAGCATTTTTTCCCCATAGAAATGAACGAGCAGTCCCCACAAAGATACAATTACCGGTCTGTGTGTGTGCGTGTGTGTGTGTGTTACCGTCGTATTGCATCTTTGGTCCTAGCCAGCGGGGTGAACTCCACTTTGAACGTGAATAGAATCTCAATGAGGCTGCAAAAACACAAAGCGGGGGTGGATTGTCCCAGTGTGAGACTGGTCCACAGGTACACTGCCTGTCTTTATGTTCCAGTGTCTGTCACTGATTATTTTTACAGCTCCACAACACCCAGGAACATTGATCCCAGGAGCAAAACAAGCATCAAAAAAGGGCTGTTTCTGCTTAAAATTTCACTTATGTGACAGATTTCAAACATTAACTGTTCTAGTCATTTTCAGTTTAGATGTCTCACCGTAATAAACAATATTCCTGTGTTTACTAGATTAGATGAGATAAACTTTCTTGATCCCAGGGGGAAATTCATATAGCAGTGAGGTACATAGAGCACAGACAAACTTACACTTAGTGTAAAATTGTACATAATGCAGTTGGTGGTACTCACTGCACTCGCACTAGCCGGTCACACTTGGGGTCATCCCCGGTCTTGTCGGTGACCCGCACACCAGCGCTGTCCACACACCAACACAGGTTAGAGTCGTCATCACACTGCTTAGGCTTGAACATGCCGTGCTCGTCACACTCGGGGTCGTACTCGATATCCAGCCGGCCACCGGGGAGGATGGTGCCAGTACGTCGCTTGTTCAACATCTCCAGATGCATCAGGCGGCACTTTGGGGTCACTGTGGGGGGAGAGGGGCAGAGGGCCTGTGATTGACGGCATCCCGTGTGAGGGGCAGTGGCTCGGTGGCCTGCTTGGGTCTGGCCGGGACACATACGCTCATTGCAGCTGACCGTCAGGTTGTCGTAGCCACGGAAGACGGCCTCGCAGGTGCCGCAACGGTTCATGTGACACGTGACGTACTCGTTGTGGCGGCAGAACGCGTCCTCGCATACCTCGTCAAACTCGCAGTTTTCTCGGGCTGGGAACTCGTCGTTGCACTCATCATCTGGAGGAGCGAGCGAGAGAGAGTGCAAATCACAGGCCGACTCCCCGCAGACGCCCACACCTCCCACGGCCCCCACTCACCCGGCACCGCCGACACAGAGACGGCGCTCCCCAGAATCAGCGCCGAGACGATGCACAGCGTCCTCATCCTCATGCTGCCCGGATCTCCCCTCCTCGCACTGCCACGGACAGCCGGCGAGCCCGGGGTGGAGAGGAGGTCCGCCTCGCACCATTACACCCGTCTCATTATTCACACAGGGAGCCCGGAGCCCCCCGGGGGGGTGGAGAGGCCCGGCGGCAGCGGCGGGCAGAGAATCACTCACAGCTCGGGGGTGGGGTTGACTTTATTAATTCAGAGTCGGTACAAATTGTACAGGGCCTGGTAGCCTCATTTCCATATACATACATAAACACACGATGTGCCGTTTAAAAAAAGACACATGCGCTATCCGCTAGTCCAATAGTCCACGTATCTTGGAGGCACTTCATATAGATAGGCTGGGGGCATATGTGTGTGTGTGTTTGTGTGTGTGTGTGTGTGTGTAAGGGTCAGTCCTCCAGCAAGATGTCCACCTCCTCCATGGGCACCCGCAGCCGTAGCTCCTTCTCCTGCATCAGGTCCAGGAACTCCTGCACGGAGTCCGGAAACAGGAACACGGCATCCATGTAGAGGCTCTGGGGAGAGAGAAACATGGTCAAGACCATGACAGAACCTGGAAATTCCACTGGTTTGGAAGCTCGGGTTTACGGTCACCTCACCTTAACCCATGGGACGTACTGCAGAGCTTTATAGAAGATACCCCTGCCTCGCTCCACCTCCCTCTCGGAAACCTGGAAAGTACCACAACGCTCAGTGACACCCGCAGGCATCCTACGAATGTGTGCCCTCGGTAGCCATGGGAACCGGCACAGCAGGCTACAGATGAATGAGATTCACATGCAAGAGACAGTACCAGGAAGTGCAGGTACATCTTCCACAGCAGGGGGCAGCGTGCCCCATGTTCGCTGGCCGCCGCACTCTCGAACAGTGCCCGGATCCGATGCTTCAGGCCGCTTTCTGGAAGTGTGGCCTGGACGTCCCCATAGAGTACGCTCCTGTCAGAGGATATTAGGTTTCATATAACCATTCTCATCTTGGGTCCCGGAAGTGGTACCCAGTGGTAACCATAGCGATGGCACTCACTTCTGCACGCTCTCCACTAGCATCTTCAGGCTCTGCTCAGCACGGATGGTGAACAACCAGGGCAAGATGCCTGGCGAGCGCTGCGTGATGCCCCGGGTGAAGCGGCGGGAACGGCCAGTGCTGTGGTACCGGCTCTCTGCCAGCAGGTACAGCTGCCAGAGATATTGGTTGCCAGGGAAACGTGAGATGGAGGAGGTGAGGGCGTCACGTAGGCGGCCCATGGGACAGATGCTGGAGCCCATGGCGTAACGCAACAGGGAGGCGCGTGACATGGAGAGAGCCTCCAGCTCAGAGGCCACCTGGCACAGGCTGTCCGTTTGTGGGTGGGGGTCCTCTGCAGCCTCCAGCCGCTCTATGGCCTCCCGGTACACCTGGTCCGCAGCCTCCACCCCCACAGTCAGATACTGAAACAGGGCGAAGCAGCCCACCAGCCCCGCGCCCCCCCCAGCTGCCAGGGCCTGCTCGTAGGTCCGCCGGGCTTTCAGGACAGATACGGGTGGCACCTGGCCGCTGAAGTGGGAGTAGGTCCCACCCTCGGCCAGGCTGGAGAGCAGATGCAGCGCGGGGGACGCCGTTCCGGCCGCAGGCCCCGCCCCCTGCTCCACCTCCAGGTGGGCGTAGAGCAGACACAGGTCACACAGTGCGGGGTCCCGCAGACCCCGCACCAGTCCCAGTGTCAACGCCGTATCCAGAACCTTGCGGGACTCCTCCAGGTTGCCTAGCACCCACTCGAGATGGCCAAACTCCCTCCACAGTGCCAGGTCGCTCCGGTTACACTCCTCCTTCAGGATGCGCTTGGCGAACCTCTTACTCCGCTTGCCCTGGGACCTCACCTGCTTCTTGCTCCTGGAGCGGATGCAGCGCAGCACCTGGCGGGACCAAGACAAATTCATCAATCTACTGCTAGATGTCAAAGCCCCAACACCAAGGGCAGGAAGGGGACCTGAACCCACCTTGAGCTTCTCATACTGTAACAAGCACAGTGACAGCTGGGACTTCTCTGGGCCAGAGAGCAAGGGCCACAGCTGTTGGACGACCAGCTGTATAAACTCCTCCCCCTGCTTGCACAGGCCCACTGTCCTGCGAGCAGCACCAAGCATGGTCATATGACCCACGGGGCTGACCCCAGTGGGCAAGAGGTCCGAGGACAGGGGCCTGTCAGTGTCAGGGGCCTCCTGCAGCAGGGAGAGGTCGTCAAGCAGGATGTTCCAAGAGGGGCCCCGGGGGCAGCCATCAGCCGGCATTCCCAGGAAATGCAGGAAAGAGCGGAGTAGCTGGACACGGAGCTCGGGCTGCGTCAGCCGGATCAGAGAGGGCCCCACGTCGTCGAACAGGACCTGGGCAGTGAGGAGGCAGCTAATAAGGCCCGATGTAGCAGCAGCATTGCCGGATGCCAGTCTGCGGAGGTGGGCGGTACCTGTCTGTCTGGGTCTTCACAGTCCTCTTCCGATTGGCCCTTGGCCTTGTCCGGCCTCCAAGGTAGCCAATGGCTGGCCTCACGGGATGTCTCCACATCCAGCCAGATGCGCCACTTGGGCCAGGTCTTGTCCTTCACTTCTGATCCTTCATCCTCCTCACCATCATCGTCGTCATCTGAATCGCGTCAATGCAATACTCTATTAGCAGGTGTTTGGTTATACCAAAACTGCTCACGGCTGTATAGCAATCACTGACCTGGCTCTCCAGGGATGACCCAGCCCCCCCTCTCCTGCTGGTGCATCCATGCCCTCCAGCCACGAGCCCCCTTCTCTCCCACACGTGGCTCCCCACTGTCCCAGAAGGGCTCGAAGAACTCGACCTGGACAGGTGGATACACGACTCCTCAGCGAGGGTTCCCCCCCTCCCCATCCCGCCCAAGCCCAGCAGTGCAGCCCCATAGCGCCAGCTTCAGGATGGGGGAGGTTTCACTTCTTGTAATGGATTTATGTGGAGAAATGCAGAGAAGTATAGCAGTTACACAAAAATACAGGAGTTAGATTCAGGATGTGAGGAAGAAAGGAGTCCAGGTGCTGTACCCTGATGCTAAAGAGGGGAGGAGGATCAGCCTGGACAGGAACATCGCATCACTGAGATAGAGAGCAAGCAAAGGTACAAAATGTAGTAGTAGGTAACTAGGTGATTAATGGGCTTGTTTTGAAATCTGCAGGAAGGCCCCGATCGCAAGGAAGAGCAGGAAGCATAGGTCAGGTCCTGCGGATTAGCGTCTCGTCGACTCATTCTGCCCTGTTAGCATGTGAGGATACCATACCGCAGGTTATAATGGACGACAGGGAGAGTCGGGGCGGGGCCATCAGGGGGCGGGGTCAAAGGGGGAGTGGGAGAGTCACAATGGATGAGAGAGTTGGGAGATCTGGGAAATTCAAGGGGAGAGGGAGTCTCAGTGGGACACTGTTCAGCGTGGGACTGAAGGAGGAGGTCCACACCAGCAGGAGTGCCCGGCTAGTCATATCTCCTTTGTACCTCTGAGTCACTTCTTGTCCCGGGAAACCGTAATGGTGCCAGAATTTAGTATTCCAGCAAATGCAGCTCTGCTTCGACATCCGTTGCTCTCCCTCTCTGTCTCTCTCTCGGTGCCGGGACCTCATTTGGAGGTGATTCTGATCAGGAGACCAGTAAGTTCGCCGATCAGGAAAGCTGGAGCAAGCGAATAACCCCGAAGCCTGAATGTGTACATTAAAGAGGCTTAATGAGAAACTCCTCATGTTGGGTTACATGGGAGCAAATGTCAATCGAGCCGGGGTCTGCGAACAGAGCACATAAAGCCCTTAGTTACCGGCGTGGATATGCGTGGTCACACGGAGGCTGTAACAACTGGCGACCATGCAGAACAAACAGCCCCAAGGGCAGAGTGGCTATTAAGCGTGACAGGGGCCATTACGGCCCTCAGAGACTCACTTCCTCAGCCATTTACTGGGCACACTTTTCCATTGCGCTATTTACACGAGCGGGGGGATGTCTGTCTTTTCGGGAGAATGGTCCAATGGGACACTTCTAAAGGATAACAGACCTCACTCATCATTAAGCTGAATGTGGAGCGGTCACACCCAGACAAAGGGGGAGGGGGGCAGCTGCTCATTAACGGAGCCTCGTGGGAACAATCTGGATCGGCAAAGTGTCCACAGCACAGCTGAGACCCCAGAGACAGAGACATGGTCAGAGGCACTGGAGGTAAGGCAGCATGAGGAGAGACGCTCTCATACAGAAAAAGGGGAGAGGGGAAGAAAGAGGAAGGAGGGGGCACTCTCAGAGTGAGGGGGGAG
>JAODKC010000028.1:14071648-14089370 GCA_026777985.1 Mormyrops attenuatus
CCCCCCCCCCCCCCCCCCCCCCCCCCCCCCCCCCCCCCCCCCGCCACTCTCAGAGTGAAGGTGGCTGCATACTGCAACACCGTCTTAGCAATACAACATCGTATAAGTGCAGGGACCCCAAATTTTTCATTTGTTCATACCCCACCCGCTGTCCATGACCGGCTGATGATGTAATGATGTGATGCTGTGGGGTTGGTCAACAGGACCAATTATGCAGCTAAAGGCATGGACTGCACATGGACCCACATGGCCAGTATACGGCACACTGGGGGACAGAGCGGGCCGGCTGTCACCGGGCCAATCCGTACCTGCTGCTTGGTGTGCATGTCCTTCACCGTATCTGGCTTGAAGAAGTTGAAGTCGAGCTGTGCCTGGAAGAGAGCGATGGCCTTTTCCGAGTGACCTGCTTGTCTGAGGAAGTGGCACTGCTGCAGGAAGATGCCTGTGGGGAGAAGGAGAGACCGGGCATTGCACCATCAAGACAGCATCGGAGTGTCCTCTAGGCCGTACCCCACGCCGTATCCCAGGCCACACCTGGTGCCCTGGACATGAGCTTTCCCAGAACCAAGGTCTGTCTCCTCAACTGGTAACAGAGGCCGTTAACATAATGAAACCGGTGGTGCTTTTCCACTGGCATACAGGAACTGAGCTGTACCGCAAAGAGGTACTAACTACAGCACAGTTCCAGTTCACTTCAGTTTTCAACTGCAGAAGGGTCGGCTCGATAAAGGCATTGCTGAGTTTGGAGAGCAATGGTGACGTAAAACCAAAGAGACGCTTATTCACTGTTCACACGGTGTACATCCAGATTTACTTATTTTACATTTTTTTTTACAGTGTGCTAATTTCTGATAGCACGTCTGTGAGAATCACCGTGTTATGCAAGTATCAAATGCTAGCGGAATTAGCAATTGCTTGTGTAAATCTGCATTACGAATCCATTCCATTCAGCTGTTCTATAGAACATTTTCGAGTACAGTAGGAGGTTGGAAATTTTCAGAGTTTGCAGGAATGTATAGCAATGTGCAATACTACTAATAATTAATAATATATAGAATATACGCTTTTTGCTTCAAATAATCCATGTGCAGAACGCCAGTATCTATTTATTTCAGATGCTGGCTCAGTTTGGTCACGCTTTCGGTCCTGCTAGTAGGCAATGTCATATCAGCACAGATACGGCTCGGGTACGGCTTGCATACTTTGCAATGGAAAAGTGCCAGTTTGCAGTACAGGTTGAGTACGGTTCGGTTCTTGGTGGCAGTGGAAAAGCACCACTGCTGTCCTTCGCAATGAAATATATAATGACAAATAAATGTCTGCAGGACTGATAATGATGATGAAGATTAGGTGGATTACATGGCAGAAGAACCTCTAATTAGCCAAAAACACAGCATGCCCCACACAGACAACAATGACACTTCCATTTCACACAGCCAAGCCAGTGTAAAGCTGACTTTCACCACTAGGTGGCATCGGTTGATCATTGTTAAAATCCCAGGGGAGAAAGCCGGGCTGTTGAACGGGCCTGAGAATGAGGCTTACATGGAAAGCTGCTGAGTGCAGACGCAAGATCTCAAGACAGTGAAATGTGAATGAAAGTCATCTACTCCTAAAAACAAAGACTTTCTAAAGAAAGGGATCTAAGAGTATTAAGCAAGTTTCCTTTTACATACTGACATTTCCAGAAACAACAAAGAGACTCTGAGAATCTCAGTGAGTAACCATAACCCTCTGGCATGCATGTGGCACCTACCCAGCATGGCTTCCTCTGTGCCCGGCAAGGCCGGGTGTGACACCAGCGCCCCGTCCAGCACGGACGCCAGCGTGCTCAGGCCCTTGCCGTAGATGGCGCTGACCTTGGGCACGGTGAGGGTGCTGAACTGGCCCTGGATGAAGAGCAGGTATTCCCTCCAGAGCTGCGGCTCATTGGGCCGCAGGAACACCAGCTGCCTCCACTCCCGGATCAGCGTCGCAGCATCCCACAGTTCCCGGCCCAGACGCAGTCGTGCCAACTTCAGCTCCACGCAGCTCGGGTTACTCTCCAGCGCCCTCTCCAGGATACACACTTTCTTCTCCAGGGTCATCCGCAGAGACTTCCTACGCCCCTCCGCCTCGCCCTCTGACCCCGAGAAGGGGCCTGCGGCAGCCATCAGCTCATCCTGAACACCGACAAGGAGAGAAAGGTTAAGAACCGTCGAATGCCAAACCTGCTGGGAGAACTGTGGGAAATGGCTGGGATACAGCAGCTACCTGGAAGTGGACAAACTCCAGCCAAGTGGGCATGTCCGCAGGATTCTCACGCAGCCTCCGGTTGAAGTCTTCCACCTTAGCAGCCAGCAAGGAGCCACTACCTCCACCCGTAGCACAGGAGGACTCTTCCTTCTGGCCGTCTGACTCTGGCTGGCCTTTACCCTGCAGCCACAATGAGGTGGAAGAGTCGTACACCCCTAAGGGATTAACCCAAGTAGGGGCCATGGTGGTTCCTGTGCTCCCCTCCTCCTCGAGAATAGGAGGTACGGGAATGAAGCGGACTGCTGCCAGACTTGGACCTGATCCATGTGAACCAGGCAGTTCTGGCCGGCCGGCCGCACCCAGCTGCTGACGGCTGATGCTGGAGAAGTAGCGCTCCACGGTCCGCACCACCCGCTTCGCGTTGGACGCCTTGGTGTCAGCCCAGCTCACCGCCTGAGTCTTGGGGTCCAGGCCCAGGCAGGAGCTACCTTTGCGCCTGTACCTAAGAACAAGAGAGAGACAGAGAAAAGGATGTAAATCAACCAGCCTGCTGGTCACAGAAAGTCAACAGGACAAGACGAGCGGGAGTGGAAAAGAAGATATCCAGATAGTTGGAGGAGGATCTGCATCACATAAAATCAGGAGACAAAACATCAAACATATAGCAGGCGGCCAGCAGAAGCAAAACTCAAGCCCAGATAAGAGGATCCGGAGAGCAGTGCCGAGGAGCGAAGCAGTACCTGGCGATGTCTCCAAGGTATAGGGACTTGTACTGCCAGTTACCGGCATTGGCCTTCTTGTCAATGCAGAAGGGGCGGTCTGAGGGGGCTGGGAGATCGTCCTGCCACATAAAAGATCCCTGAGACAAGGCCTGGTCCTCCTGTCTGCAGGCGGGCGTTGGAGCAGGAAACAGGAGACACAACCACAAGCATAAGTCACCTCCAGGTGCTCCACTCAGATATTGCCTGTAATTAAGCCATAATGCCCAGGTCCTCAGGAAAACAGGAACAGTTCTGCTGATGGGTAAAATAAACCTTGCAAACGTCTCCATCATTAGTTGCAATTGATGTTTCAGTAAGTTCTAGTGGCACATTTGCATGTTCACATGTCAGAGAGCCATGTGTACAAGAAGAGCAAGAGGCACCATAAGATTTTATTCTTGGAACACCAAAGGAATGACTTGGGTGAGAGGTCATCACGCCTGTTTCAGCTTCACTCTCACATGACCCACCGGGCCCTCAGACATGCTCTGGCCCCCACCTCTCTGCATCTTTAGCCTGTTTTAAAAGGTCGCTGGGATAGACTGTGTCCGACTCATAGCCGCTGCCCCCTGAGTCCTCTCCGCTGCTCCCCCTCCTCTTCTTCCTTTTCTTCTTCTTCTCTTTCTTCTTCTTTCTCTTAGATCTGGCATCATCCTTCCATTCAGGACCCAAAGACCTGTGACAAATTATAAATAGTCAAAAGAGACGCAATGGTATGTGCGACTGATACGTCAGGACGAGAGGGGAGGGGATGCAAAAGCATCGACTTTACAAAGGAATCCAACCCAAATTAGATTATTTCACATCCAAATGGCTAAAGGAAGTGAATTTCCTAATGACTGTAATGAAAGAAAGTGAGTAATAAAAGAAGAATGAGAGATATCTATGTGGATTCAGCCTGGAAGCTGGACTGCTTCATCAAAGTGCTGTTACCCATCTTGTGAGACATCCTGCCCCTCAGATGCCGTCTGCTCCAGGGCTCGCTGGTGAAGGACCAGGGCGTCATGGGGCCGGAAGCTCTGGTTGCTGAGCCAGTCCAGGTCTATGGGCAGGAAGAAGAACAGCAAATCAATCGCAATTTGCCTTCGGGGCTTTTAAGTCAGAGATACATCACCGCTGCGGGCAGGAGGCTCATTCTGATTGACCAGCAGGGCAGGATCCAGAGAGCCGTCGGTTCAAGTACATCAAAAGCTCTCAGTAAGACCTAAACCAAACCCGGGCAGGATTACAAAGCCTATTTCAGCATTTTCAAACCTGCTGCTAAGTAGAATTGTTTTTACTTTAATCAAAGGATAACCTTTTCATTAAATACTCTCTGACAGCTTAAATAATATAAGGAGTGACTGAAGAATGGCACCATCATGTTCAAAAAGGGTGCAGGTTTAAGACCCACATATACACTGCTATTTACTCTGGATAAAGAATCCTCCACATAATATAATACCAATATAACACAACCATCTGGTTATAGGTTTTTCAACACATATATATGTCATAATATTAATGTCTAATTTATGATGGGACAAGTGACTTTTATTTATTATGTATAAAGGACCCTCGTTGAGTTTCTCTTTTCTTTTCTTTTTTGGGATCCATCACACTTAACGCACAGAGATTAAGTATCGCTGCTCACTAAGAGAATAAACCAGCAACAAATAGGTGTCAAGAGCACAGCAAAGTCGTACAGAAAGGGTCACATGAACATTTGCATATTAAAGATGGGTTATATCGCTCGAACACGCAGAGCCGTAATATGTCCGGATTTCTGATATCTTCACCACACATTCTGTTATAAAGGTTCTCCCTGGGTTCGCTACAGCCTTCTGCACAGACGGCTTTTTTGAGAAACACAGACGATCTAAGACGAATCTCTCTCTCTCTACCTTGTTTCAAATAAATTCACCACCCTTAGAAACAGTAGCGACCGCATGGAACCAAATAGATGACACTCGGTTAAATCTGGCTTTACTGTAGCTACACTGGTGAAACTTGCACAGGTTAGTTAAGACAGTCTCACATAGAACTTGATGATGGGAGCTACAGAAATGCAAAATTAAAGGAGATGCCTTTTGGAGTTTTAAGTGGCGCGCGCTCCCGAGACAGGCATGCATTTTACGACAGGGATGCCTTTTTCGGCATAACACCTGTTAAATATGAGGCTAAACCTTACATTTTATAATAAAATGTCACTTAAGTTTATTACACTTAACATAGCATATAAATAACCATGATGAGAATTCACATGAGAGAACACATTATCTTTGATGACAGCTCAGCCTAGGATTGTAAATGGTACATTCTAGGGACGCACCACATACACCCCGCAAAACTGGTTTTAACACCCATGCTAAACACGTCCAAAATGAAAAATAAATGTCATGTTCTGACCTTTGGAAGAATTTTCATTACTGGCATTTCTATTTGACACATCGGCAAAAGCTGGAAAGAGTGCCATAACTGGATGGCGTCGGCACTAGTAAATAGTCGCACCGTTTTTACGTCAGAGAGAACGCGACGCCATTCAGCGTAGATGTAGAACGAATAGATCAGACACCATAATTCTATATGCGTTTAATGTATGCTGGCCGTGAGCCATACTGTGATGAATTTGTAATACTGACGCAAGTCCAATTTCAATATGGGCTTGGGAAGGAGAGGTTCCGTGTTTGTGTCTCTGTGCAGGTATTCAAGACGGCTCAACACGCAGCGGCGTATCTGACCTAGTAGATCTATAACTTAGATCTGTAACGACAGCCGCTACTTTCTTATCAAGGCGTGTGGTGTAACTTTCCCTGCATGTTACCTGCCTTATAAATACAATGTAATTACAGAGCTATTGCTACGCCAGTTGGATAACTGGTTATTAAAATTTATGGATGACAGGTAATATGCAGGCTACTTATTTAGAGCAACCAAAATAAAAACTTGTACTGCTTTGTGATGTAATCCTACATTGAAAAGCGAGATGCTTCGCAGGTAGTTTATTCAACAGAATAAACATTACTCAATAAAACATAACTATATTAAGATTACACATTTTGGGAGTGAACAAATTTTGTAGTTGGCAGATTAATTGCAAAATGAGGAAAAGTAACATTTACTGTGAATATGTTGTGTGTAATTTAAATTTACGCGATCAGTTCTCTGCTCAGTTCTTTGATCATTCGTAAGTGAGATAACTTATCCCCAATCAGGTTTATCCCAAGATTTCACATAAAATACAAGCTGTGGTCCAGATCTCCTGCGCATGAATTCCACCGTACACATGGCCCTACCTTAAGAACCACTACGGAGTAGGAAACCGGTAGACAGAACCACTCAGCTACGCTACTACCATAAACGACCGCTACTTGACGCATTGCAGGTCTAACGTAGCCAATCATGGACGCCGACACACCGAGAAGACCATTGCGGATTTGTTGTAGCCAATAAGCTGCAGCGTCACAAAGAACACGGAAAACTCTCTAGCGTCAACAAAGAAGCCGGCTCCAAACTTTGAGAGTATCCCTCCGCAGGAATAAAGTAGGGCCTCACCATCGCGCTGAATTACGGCTATATGTCGGTGACGTTGTGTACATACCGAGTGTTAGCGCAAATTACATACTGCTTACCCTACTGAACACGGAGCTAGTCAGAAGGCAGAAAGTTGCTTCTCTTCCACGGGGCCAATTTCTGAACAGTGTTTTGTTTTAATAGAGGAAAGAAACTGCTTCTGAGATATAGCCGCATGCATTTTAATTCTGATTTAGTTTGAAAATAATACTTTTCAGGCAATGCACACAGAAACTGCGAGAGAAACAACTGTCTTTATTATTAGACACTGGCACATTGGATAAACGAAATATTTTCAACTCTTTTGAACTTTTTTTATCCGCCCATGCAGAGAAGTCGATCTGTGCCGACCTTGCAGAACCGCCGGAATGTGGGATACTCGGCTGACACACCCCAGATTCACATATAATAATAATAATAATAATAATAATAATAATAATAATAATAATAGGGGAAAACTTTTATGAACACACAGTTATGTTACCATGAACCTCCACAGATATTTCATAAATAAAGTGCGGCTTGAGTCTGCACTCATTATAGATAGCGGAGAGTCGTAATTTTCCTTTATATACAGTAGTCAAAATTAAACGTTAAAACTTTATTTTGTAACACGTGTCAAACTTTCATATACGAATATTTAGTTTTCAACTATTTCTAACACTTGCTCTTGATAAGTCATATGTGTTTAAAACTGAGTTTATTAAATCGCACTTCATTCATTCATTCAAAGATAACGTGTATTATGGTAGCAATAAAATTACATATTTGGAGAAGATGGAGCTTTAAATTGTCTCACCTTTTCCTAAACGGCATTGTTTTACCTGGAAACCCCAGAAGAATAGACAAATTAGACCGTTCAAAGGTATGTAATGGAAACCGGCGGTATGACCGAAACCACTGGTGCATCGTTCCGGCCAGTGTTTTCGGTGCGGCACCAGCGTACGCTGCGCTGTCTGCGGTTTACGGTCTTATCGCACTTGCTACGCTTTTTGCGTCCCTTACGCTCGCCGGTCCTGTTGCGCCTCTGGCGCTCTCTGCGCTTGTTACGCTTAGCTGAGACGGCTGAAGTGAGCAAGTTACAGTGGCGAGCGAAGGGGCTGTGCGTGGCGGATGAATACACGCAGTTATAAATACGCGGACAGGCGCACATACTCCTACAGCCTTTGGTGAGGAGCGCTGAACGTAGGTTAGTGTTCTGTGCAACGTCAGGAAACGAAGTCGACTCGCAGATCCGGTCCCACCAGACATGGTACGTATTCAGCTTCTCGTTATGAACCGATCGTGTTAATGTTTTAAATGATGGACATACGGAGACGGGTTAATTATGCAGCAGCACTGCGCACGGATGTCTGAGAGCCAGCTGTTGGTGTGATGTTTGGTGTTCTGATGGTATAAACGAATCACAGTTGGAGTCCGCGGTGGTGCGCTGGCCAGAGGAAGCACAGCGCTTGTCCGTCGTATTTCAGTGGAGACCGAGATATATCAGTGAGCAGCCTGACACTAAAACTAACAGCTTAGTCTCTGATCTTTCTGCATGCGTCTCTTAGTTTTGCGGCAGTTCCATGTCAGGTAGCAATAATAACGCTGCGAAGATGGAGAGATTTTGGTTTTGACAAATAGGGAGCTGACTGATAAGTGCGCTGTGCGAGCACATTTTGCGATTTTTGACCCGCCCCGCTAAAAGTGACGGCTGTTAAGTTAGGAATTGGTGTGAACACTCCGATTCATTCCTGAGCGGTCTTATTCTAAGTAACCCACCGCATACGACTGGATGCTTGTTTCTAACCATTCTGCATTAAAAGTCCTCTTTCCACCTCTGCGGATTGGTTCCGTGTCGTTTGTATTGAAGATGAATAACGATTCAAGACTGCGCAAGTGACTGTCCAGAAAGCGTTAACGTGTTTAAGGCTGCTGATTGTACATTAATAGACGGTATAGACACTCGAATCAAACGTTTAAGGAGAGAATTAAAAATTCTCCTACCTATAAGCAGTGTTACACGGGACAGGCCGGGTGGGTGCGGCTTGCACGCCTTGCTGTGTCTTACGGCACATAAATAAAACATTTACAGCATGTGGTCTGCCGGGTGCGTCTTCTGACAGTCTACAGAAATGCATATTTACATGCCTTGCTCGGGAAAGACGCAGTTGTACACTTTCGCAGATACATCGAGCTGGCTGTGAGGACTGCGTATGTTTGTAGGGACATACAGTCCAGTAGTGAACTTATTTACGAAAACCTATTACATAGTTGCTAGGGGATCAGTTAATAAAGCCTTACTTCTATAGTAATTTTTATAGTAAGCTTCCTGGATGCGGTAACACAACATTTAGGCTCTGACTGATGGTGTCATTAAATGGGAAACACCGGACTGTCTGTACTGCAGTGCATTATGGGAAGGGTCATGGTAGATTGTGAACCACATGCTGGTTTCCCCTGTGTTCAGATAGGTAGGCAGCCTGCCAGTAATGACCTGATGGTCATACAGGACACAAGTATCAACACGGATCCTGCTGCTGCTCTGCTGGGGTTTAGGTTCAGGGAAGTGGGTCACCACAAGAACTTTCTGGACACTTGTCCTCAAAGGCATATCCAAGAGCAAACTCGGGATTACTTGCTCTTCAGGCCTGTGGACTTGGAACCATGCTATGTGAGAGTGGCAACGTGGAAATCCCATAATGCTCAGCTGCAGCACCTGTGGCAGCCTTGCCATGAGTTTCAGGCAGGACGACACCCCCATGGAGAGTCACTGCTCAGGGCACCGTAAGGGGACCATAGCGCTGACAGCCTCCACATCCACGTGCCACACAACACGATACGGCCACCGCGGGGGCATAGATATTACACCAGATACCCAGGCCAGCGGGACACTATGACCGCCTGTCATGGCGTTGAGCTTCAGGTGAGCCGGACTCACCACTGAGATCGCCTTGCTCCCAGAGCAGATCGCCGGGTTGGTCGGGATCAGAGCATGCTGCTGAAGAAGGCTGTCATTTACAGGGGGTAGGAGACCAAGTCCCCGGGCACTTTCTATGAACTGTTGTAGGGGCAGCTCCTGCAGGAGCAAGACCACTGCTCCTTCCTGCCGGCCACTGCATAGTTCACTGGCACCCACGTGGATAGCCTGATCCGTGAAGTGCGGGGTCTGAGGGACTGAGACCTCTGCCTGGGAGAGATCCAGGTGTGTGATTGGGCAGGGGGTGCTGGAAGGGAGGATCAGCACCCTCTCTGGTCAAGCGGAGGTGGTGTTTTTAATCAGACGTGTCAGCAGTGGGGGAGGAGGGGGAAGGTGTGAGAGAGTGACACAGTGGGTTAGCGAGGGGCTGTGGTGCATGGGCAAGGCGTGGGGGGGGGTGGTCACCGCGGACTTTACGAGTCGATTGCAGTCCCTCGATCTGCGTCATTTTCGCAACTCCTTGCCAGATTGTCGCAGCCCAACAGAAGCCCTCTTTAGCAGTAAATATGCACCATCTGCTCTCCAGCTGGGTTGAGATTCACGCAGATTCACGCAGCAGCAGCAGCAGCCTCCATCTGCGCAGCCAGGCTCCGGCCCCCCCTGCAGGCCCAGCTGCAGATCTGTCCTGTGACGCGTCCTGCGAGGAAAACCCACATTCTTCATCTGTGGTGTTACACTCACGGCGTCTGTGACGTACTTCGAAATGATAATAATGTTAACATTCCCTCTCCTCCCCCCCTCCCCCCCAGGCCGACCAGCTAACGGAAGAGCAGATAGCTGGTGAGTATAGCGTTAACATCGGTAATCCAAAGAGTGAACGATTTGTGCTCATGTGGATATGGGGTGGTTATGATACAGACCGAGGCTGTAATGTGATGACTGGCTCTCTGTGTAGTTAAAATAGTCACCCTCCCATGCAAGGTACAATCAGTTCGGGTTGGGCTGCCTGTGGCAAAAGCACTCTGACCCATTCACCTGCCTGTCCAATGCAGAATTCAAGGAGGCCTTCTCCTTGTTTGACAAGGATGGTGACGGCACTATCACGACCAAGGAGCTGGGCACAGTGATGAGGTCACTGGGCCAGAACCCCACAGAGGCCGAGCTGCAGGACATGATCAACGAGGTGGATGCAGACGGTGAGCCGGGCTTGGGATATAGCCCAACCTCCCAGACCGCTGCCATGACAACACAGCATCCAGGAGTGATCAGTCAGAGAGAGAGAAGCAGTCTGGTCCAGTGAGGCGCTCTGTAACGGCTCTGCGCAGTGTAATAACAAACTTGCTGATTAGCTGTGGGCATCCCTACAGGGTGTGTCCTTAGACGAAGGAATGCGATTTACGTGGCAGCAGTCACACATTTTAGTACGACCAGCCCTTGTCAATGTGAATAATGTGCTTAGAAACAAGAGCTGAGCCTATCCCCAATCCCAATGTAGTGACCCATTAGCTCACACTGCAGGGTGCGTGATGGCATGACAGACGTCGGAATCCATGGCTCTGATCCCGTCTTCTCCAGGAAACGGGACCATCGACTTTCCTGAGTTCCTGACCATGATGGCCAGGAAGATGAAGGACACCGATAGTGAGGAGGAGATCCGTGAGGCCTTCCGTGTTTTTGACAAGGTGCACCCTCCAGTGAAGTGGGGTTGCGGAATTGGGCAGTTGCCTGGGATGATGACTTCCAGGTTGGGCATCTTGTAAAGTTTAGGCAGCTATCTTGGCATCAGACTCTGAATCAGTTCTTTAAACCACGACGGTATGCTGTCAGCTTAGTTGGAAGGATAGAAGGTGTCCAGAATACTGAGTATGTCCTGGTGATTGAGAGACACCACAGCCTTTAACCCCCTACCTCCCTCCCACAGGACGGGAACGGCTACATCAGCGCGGCCGAGCTTCGCCACGTCATGACCAACCTGGGAGAGAAGCTGACGGACGAGGAAGTGGACGAGATGATCAGGGAAGCGGACATCGACGGGGATGGGCAGGTCAATTACGAAGGTACGGTCGTGACGCCGTGTCACCGTAATCGAAACGTGGCCCTGCCAGGGTGTGTCTCTTCCGGCCACGCCGGGCTGGCCCTCTCCCTGCTACAGTAATAGCCTGTCTGAGTGTGTTAGAGCCCGGTTAGTACGCGTCACTGTGACTCAGCCTGCTAGCCGCCCCTTCCTGACAGTGTGTCTTTATGCTCTACGGCTCTGTGCAAATACAGCCTGCCTCCCCCAGGGGCTGCAGTGTTATTACATAAATTAGACCAAGTACTGAATGCCCTGTTCAGTCAGTGGCAGCCGGAAAGCGGCCAGACGCAGGGCGTGGCCGAAAGCCCCACGTCGCATCCAGCTTCCAGGAGCCCATACAAACCCCAGCCCCTCCGTTTCTGTTCTCTCTCCGCAGAATTTGTACAAATGATGACGGCAAAATGAAGTCCTCCTGGTCCTTCCTCATCCCTTTAGAAGAAAGAAAAAGAAAAAAAAAAGTTTTACTAACCTCTTGCAAAGATATTCATTTACTCATCCTGTTTCTGTATAGACACCACCTGAATGTTCGAAGTCCTTCTGTCAGAAAAGCTGAACATGTGCATGGTTAGTGGTTCTGTCCCCCAAGCTCAGACTCGCACCCAGCCTGACAGGAACACGCCTGTACCACCGCTGACCCAACAGGAAGTGCTCAAGCACCGTGTGGCTCCATCCGCTTGCCGCAGTGTCTGGGCTGGCCATCCCCCCCCCCCTTCCTCCTCCTGCATGCAGCTTAAGGATGGCGCTTTTCCGGCGGATCGTGATGTTCTGGCGGCGCCGTGCCGCCCTGCCCCACCGACAGGCCAGAGCGGGGTGCTCAGACTGGGGAAACGGGCTGCCGTCGCCTCCCAATGGGACCGGGACCAGGTGACGTGATGAATCTGGTCGTTTACAAACCACGTTCAGGGATGCCGGGCTTGTGGGATTCGTTTCCTTGCGGCAGGTGGCACTAGGGTGGATGGAAGGGGCGTCAAGTGACCTCTGAGTCAGAGGAAGAGCATTCTCCTTTCAAGGAAACCTCAGCCGTTTAACAGGAGCGTCTGTGTTCATGGGTTTTGGCACAAGCTGTCCATCTGATTTCAGTTTACATCCATTCCAAGTTGTACATGCTGGTCTTTTGATTTTATTTTTTTTCCAATAAAAGTCCATGACCTCAGTTGGCGTTCCTCCTTTTCTTGCTTTGGCCACCGTGTGGCGTAGTTCGGACTCCCCACTCCACCCCACAGTTCAGCCTTTGTCTCTCCCATGCTCTCAGCGGTCTTGGAGCTGGATCTCATCCGGAGGGGCTCATAGATTGTTCCCCTGGAGTGTTCCCCATGCTCACAGGGACACGGCCTTCGTCTCCCGCGGGCCGTGTCCGAAATAGCTGCCTCGCACGTGTCCAGTGGCAGAGCACAGCAGGTTCAGACTCTGCGGGTTGCTGAGCAACACTGTGTGCCCGAGCGGCCTGGGAGGGATTTAAAAAGGCATGTGGGGGGATTGTAGGAAAAGAGGAGAGCTATATGTGGGCCTTTGGTTAAAACCTCGGTATTTATTTCTGTCCCTGGTGATCCAGACCTAGTTAACGCTTTTCTTTCAAATGGAACATTACATAATGAGCTCATTAACGAGAGCTGCTTTAGCCGCTCTCCACACACCAACTGGCTGTCTGCCCCAGTGTGGCACCTCACACCCAGGGCCCGCCAACGTCCCGTAGGCGTTAGGCCTGTGATCACTCGGGGAACGGGGCTGGGGAACGGCCTACAGAAGGGCAGGGGAAGCAGGCGAGATCTGCTACAGGTGGCACCACACCAGGCCTGAACTGAACCTGCCTATGGCCACCTGCTGCATGGAGGAGGTGCTGACAGGGGTCCAATAGGCCCCTATGTCCTCAGTGAAGGGTGGTGAGTTAGCAGTCCAGAGGTGTTCACACATGGGCTAGTCCAGCAGAAATAAAAAGATACAGGTTCTTCATGCACCAGACTAAGGTCCTCCTGAGCAAAAGTGCTGAAATTTTCTGGGGATCCCAACTCTAGGAGCACAGGAACGTCTGGAGATGCAGCGGACAGATATAGGGAGCTGTCAGAAGGGAAACGGGAAGGGCAGCCATTAAACAAACAAGCGACACAAACAGCAGAAATCCCAGAGGACAGGGAGTCTAATAAGCACTCGCGAGTCCCGAGGCGGCTGTGGGCAGGATGGTGCTGGGTAGGGGGGTCACATTAAAGATAACATAAAATGGGTGACATCACGGAGTGGGAGGGCAATCGGCCAGGTGATTGGCTTAATAGGAACAAAGCTTTCATTCAGCAGCAGTGGCAGCTGTGTGCTGGGCTCAGTCTACTGCAGCACATTTTCATTAGGGGGACCTGGGGGGGGGGTTAAACACACAGGTACTACTGTATTCTCAAGGACAGACAAGTTTATAGATGAACTTGGAAGGCGTCATGCGTTAGAAGCCAGAGTCATTGGAACTTCTTACAAAGACTGAGGGGATGTTGAGAGTGTGACAGGGGTCACATGGTGTATCTGACAAGCTCGTTCTCCCTCTCACTCACACATGTACAGCCGCTTAGAGCAGCGTTTCCCAATCCGGTCCTCGGGGATCCGCAGCCGGTCCACATTTTTACTCCCTCTGACCCGAGAGCAAGGAGGGAGCAAAAACATGGACTGTCTGTGGGTCCCCAAGAACCAGACTGGGAAACAGCATTAGAGCGTAAGACTAGAATCACACGGCCGACCACTTTCTCCTACGCAGCACTTGTGTTTTGTTATCTGAGACTGGAACGAACATTGGAACGATGCTCTGAAAGGGAGCGACGTTATTGCAGTGCTTCAGATGTGATGCATAGAACATGAGGACAGAGGATGGGGCTGTGCAGCCACCACTGTAAGGAACAGCAGGCCACTCGACCTCATGCAGAATAAACCAGCTGCTATGGTGGGGTACAAAATAATGCCCAGGAGCAGATGAAGCACGACCGCATTGCATGCGACACAGCACCTGGAGACTCGCATGAAAATTATACTTTTATTTCTAACATCCATACATCACGTTGGTACTGAGACGCTTCTGGCTTTACCCACATATTGACTTGAAGGGTTTGCACATTCCCAAACCGCCACTTTAAAAAGCACCAAGTTCACAGGCTGCTCCAGGGACCAAGGAGCAGAGCGGAAACCCCATGTCTCCCCTTAAAGCGAGACGACAGCGACTTCACGCAGCAGACGTGGACGAGGCAGGGTCTGATGTAACATCTCTGAGCTCGCCGCCAGCGGGACTGGCAGAGACACAAACGAGAGAGGGTCTCACCGATGGTGGGGAGCATGGAGTCGGCGGTGCCAGCCGAAACCAGGTCAGCCGACGGGCCACCACCCTCCCAGCATCAGCAGGCTATCCCAATCTCTCTCACCGTGAGGACAGGTGATTCCCCCACACTGACACGCTTGTCTTTTTCCTCCGTACAACCACACCCAGACTGATACAGTCACCTGACTTTTCTGCTCTGTATCTTCGACCCAAATTAAAAAAAAAAAAAAAAAAGTTAGCTTTTGGCAACAGGTGTGACTCACTCAGATCCCTTTTCAGGAGGGAAGGGAATGAACCTTCCAAGAAACAGGTAACAGAATTCTCTGGTGTCCAATAATAACATTCCATCCATTCGTCTTCAGAGTTTACATAGTTATGTCACAATTCTGATGGGCTTGTACAGGACATAAGGATGGTGGGATGGGGTGAACACCATACACTAAAGGGGAGACAGGACGGTCTTTGTCACATTGCTTCTTCCTTATTTTACAAGCAGTGTCCTTTTTTGTCACTGGCAAGACACGAGGTGGGACTTCCTGTTATGCAGGGTACCAGGCGGCCAATCAGAGGGCTCGGGGGATGATGGTGAAGGGCATGATGGGGCTGCTGGCCTCCAGCTCTAGGGCAGTCAGGAAGCACTCGGTGGCGGCATCGTCGTTGCCCTGGGCCTGCAGCACCTCGCCCAGGCTGTTCCATACATCGTGGGCTGTGGAGTTGACCTGCACTGCGTCCCGCAGGATTTTCTCTGCGAGGCTGTAACGCTGGAGCTGGTGCAGGATCAGGCCCTGGGGCAGCAGATGGCAGGTGGGGGTGGAGCGGGGCAGGGTGGGGCAGGGAGAGAGCAGATTGCGAATGAGCCACAGACCCCCTATGCATTTGGACTTCATCATTCTTTCCCAGCATACATCAGTGTCCATCCCAATGGTCAATAATCCACCCAAGTGCAACAGGGCTTCTGGGAAATGCTGAGGATCAGAGGTGCCCCCTCTAGAGGCGGGGCAGGTGAAAAGAAGTGATGTCAGATACATAGCCAGCAATCTTTGGGGGTAAATCCTCAACCAACCTTCAAAATCAGCACTTTGGAAAAATCACTTCTGTGGAGATATCCATCCAAGATCTATGTCGCATTCGTCACAAGCACAGCCAGTCAGTGAGGCACGTACCATCACTTTGCACTCACTCCATATGGCTACCTGGAAACTGTCCAACACCCAGTGACCGCTGTCACAACTGCAGCTGTGATACAGTGTTCCTGTCACCATCTCTACCCTGCCATCGGCCACAGATACAAAGTCTCTCCAGACCCTCTCAGGATGTCCATCTGCCTGGCATTAGCCAATGGAGAGATGTGACGGCCCTTTGCAGTCCCCAGCCTGCCTGCCCAAAGCCAATGGGAATATGGGAGGCCACTAGGAAAGTCTGACCCACAGGCACTAGCCAATGGGGATGCATAAGGACTCGTGGGCCTCCACCTGTCTGGCCCTGATAAATTTTGCTTTTAGAGATCTGCTGCCTGAAGGACACGTCCATCCAGGCAGAGTAGGAACGGCTCAGTGCCAACTTCTCTTCTCACCATTTAACTTGGGAAGTGAGACTCTGACAAGCACCACGGGCTTTGCTCACTACTGCCGAGCGAGGGAGGACACACAAGCGTGGGTGGGGTGTTCAGTGAGGGCTCTCACACATCCACCCACCTTGCAGAGCCATCAGCAGCCAACCCAGCATTCACTGGGCTCTTGGGGCCCTCAATGTTCAACCTCAGCATTCCACGTTCCCTCAACACCATCTGCATCAAGTTTCGTCTGGCCTGGGGTGGGATGGCAAGAAGGAAGCCTCGCCCCCAGGCTACACCCACTCCCCAGCCCGGCCAATCTGATGTCACGTCCTCTCAGCAGCCAAGTGACCATGAGTACTGCACGCTTGGAGGCCAGGTGGAGCAGAGCCCAGCGTTCAGACCATACGAGGCAGCACCATCATTCCCACTCCACTTCAGAGACTTTCAGTGGCTTTAAACAGAAACAAGAAGCATGAAGCCTCCCAGCCTTTGGTCTTAATAGCTACTCAGTCGGGAAGCTCCGCCTCCAGGATGCTGGAAAGACACTAGCCCCGCCTTAATGCGGCGATCCAGTCCATCTCGCAGGTATCCATCGGGTGCCTGAGGAATCCCTCCACCAACCAGAGCTCTGCATATTAATCATCATCATCATCATCATCGTCATGACACCAGAGCCGTTTGGGGATTTTTACATGCAAGCTGACCTCAGTCAAGGGTAGAATGCTGATCATCTGGCCCCCCGACAGAATCTGGAACGGTTTAGGAGCCCCTGCGGCCTCCCTACACTCTGCCACCCCGTAGGTCACCTCCTCCGCACTCACCAGTCTCTGCATGGTCTTGACGTGGGTGGGGCTGATGGCGAGGGCCTCCTCATACCAGCGCCTGGCCTCGTCCACGCTGCCCCGGAGCTCAGCCACCTGGCCCTTCATGAAGAGCACGTTGTGGGACATGGGGAAGAGGTTCGCAGCCTCCTGTGTGCAGGCCGTGGCCTCGGCCGGCTTGCTCATGCTGATGTACACCTCCGCTGCAATGACCAGCATGGCCCCCGGGGGCATTACTTAGACAGACACGTTTAAGTAGCAGCTCTCCCATCCTGGACACCGGAGTCTGAAACCTTATGAAGACAGGCATTTGAACCGCTATGACCCCTACTGGCCTACTGCATATACCGCACCTACCTGCGTGGAGCCAGATCTGCGCCAGTGTCATCCAGGGGTGGAGGGGACCTTGCTTGGGAGTGCTGCTCTGCAGGGAAGAGGCGGCCTCCGACAGCGCCTGCTCCACCCGTGAGGCCGCCATAGACGTGGCGTGCACAGAGCCTGGGGAGGGGGCGGAAACGAGGGTCACAGAGATCGCTAAT
>JAODKC010000028.1:14089456-14111264 GCA_026777985.1 Mormyrops attenuatus
CCCCCCCCCCCCCGGGGGGCCGGCGGGCGCGGGGGGGGCTTAGGGGGCAGGAGTGCCAGAGCATGAAGAATCTACCCCAGTCAGACCAGCGAGTTCCACTGACATCAGAGAGGGACACTGACTCAGACGCTGTCAGAAGGATGGATGACGGCTTTGCCCCCGAACGCCCCCACTCCTACCCACCCCCTCAGAGTCCCATCTCCAGGCTACACCCAGCTCTCCTCTAAGGAGGCCGCTACTTTCAACAATTTCCTTCCACAGCATGGTTGTGTGCAGCAAACAGACGGCCTTCTCCGGGGGTGGGGGGTCCCCTGGGCCTGGGGCCGTGTCTGTGTTAGTGTGGGCCCTATCGCACGCTCCTGACTTTCGTGCTCGTCTCCAAACCCCTACTCAGACCCTTTACACCCCTCCTCCTCATGGCATCGCTCCCCTTTCCAACTTCTGCCCCTACACCCCCTGCCCCGTGGCTGTGCTCCCCAGTCCCACCAGAAGATGAAGCTGACCGTCCCATTCTAGGTTGTTTATAGCATCATCCTGCAGCCTCGATCTGATTCATGAACCTCGAGGTCTGTCATCAGGGCCGGGAGGCTTCCGGGCCTCAGCAGACATACAGCTACTCAGGGCTTCTCCAATACTGACAAAATAACCAGGAAATATGACAAACCAATCAATGGAAAAAAAAACACTGTGAGCAGTGGTTCCCTGGATGAGTTTAAAGTGGGGAGGTGATGATGATGCGTCGGTGTCTCCCACAGAGCGCCATCATCACCGGTCCCCCTGAGGTGTCCACATGTGGGTGACGATGTCAAGACCATGTGCATGCAAAGAAAACGACAAAAATAACCAATCAGCTCCAGAGTCCAAACGTTTGGCATGCGTCGTAGTGCAAAAGGTTTCACTGTGACAGGGTGACCATAAATGGCTGCATGCGGGGGGTGGGGCTTTACTGCTGAATGACAGGATAGGGTGGGGCTTCACAGCTGGAAAAGCCAGAGCTTCTCTGCAGCAACACAGCTGTCCACAGCTTCTTAAAGAGACAGTGTGCCTTCCTGCAGGCCAGCTGGCTACAGCACTAGCAACCATACCCATAACTTACCTCAGCCCAAGCCGACTCATTTAAACATACTTTATGATGTTAAACTTTAGACACAGAACCAAATTTTGATCCGAAGGCTGCCGAGGCCCAACCTGCCTTTAAACATGGAAATCTCTGCGCTAATCGGGCTCCGGCGTGCAGCCCAGGAAAAACAACACCGTCTCTTTAATTATTAAGCACGACAAGCCATCTGCATCCAGCTCCCATCAGGCGGCACCACAAAGACAGGATACGGAGAAACACAAGAAGGACGAGGCCCACGGCAGCATCCACACGCACGGGTAGCGTTCACATTTGGTGGCGGAGGAAAGACCATGTGACTGCGGGGTCCAGCGGGTGGGCGGAATCGAAGGCCTGGGGCCCTCCAAGTAAAGCACTACTTACAAACTGAAAAAATGGAGTAAAAACCATGAAAGTAAGCGTCTGGGGGGTTGCCTTTGAAATAACAAATTAAAACAAAATTAACAAACGAAAGGAAAGGTCACCGCAAACACAAACATAAACAGGATAGAGGAAGGAGGGGTGAGCACGCTACTGATAACAGCGGACCGGGGCAGACGGGGCACAGGGAAGGCCGACAGGAGCGGTTGTAGAGATTTGGTGGGGGGCAGACACACAACAGAACACAGCAATATGGTGGGGGGTGGGGGAGGCTGCCTGCACAGCTAGATCAACAAACACACAAACTGCAGCACAGATTTAGATCAGCTCAGTGTAATAGTCATTTAACTGTCACATCTGTGAGTCTGCCCGTCAACTGGGGGGGGCAGTGTGCTGCTTACCAGACAGAGCAAACCCTAACCGCACCAATGACCGCGACCGATCTGGAGCGGCCCCTTTCATACAGCCATACTGAGCAAAGTCACTGAGTTACTGGTGGCAGAGGAGCGTGGGGTGGGGCCTTGGGACCAGGTGAAAGGGGGTATGAGGGGAAAAAAAGGGAGGTCAGAGGACTAGCTGAATAACCAATAAAAACAAAAGAACAACAAAAGAAAAGGAGGCGGGAAGACAGACTGACAGCTGGAGGGACACGGCCATAGCTTGGTCTATTTCTGGATGTTTCTAAGGGCAGCTGGATTTTAACACTAACAGAAACGCCAGGGATTCGGGGACAGGATGCCAGTGGCTTAATGGGAAGCCCTAAGCCTCCGCCGGGGCACGTGTGCCCACGGCATGCCCACCTGTTTCGGGGTCGCTGAAATCCGGCAGGGTCATGGTGTTCAGCTGCCGCCGGTCTGCTACGGCTCTGTCCAGCAGGCTGCTCCCGCGGCCCGAATCGCTAAGGACGAGGAAAACAGGGGCCGCTTAGACCTCCAAGAGCCCGTCTTAAATCGAGCAGAAGAAGAACGACAGAGGCACAATCCTCGCCATGGGAAACAGTAGCTGTGGAGATTAGGGAGGATAATTAGATGATGTAACATGAAGAAACAAACCGACCTGCCCGTCAGACGTAATGGAAAACCATTACACAGGGGCTGATTTCATCGGAGTGATGTGTAGAAGTGTTACACCTCAAGGGAAGGGGGAAGAGAGCCGTGTGTGTATAACCAGTAACAAGGCACACCCTGGGTCCACATGCCGAACCCCAACACACAAACAGCCAGTGATTCTTTCATTTTAATCCGTGAGCTCTATCCTCAGTGCTGTAGATCACCTGGACAACACAAGGCTGTCTTGATCTCATCACGGCAATGAGAATATATGGCCCACACATCTCTCAGCTTTCAAGGTGCTGCTTGGCAACACACTGTAGTCAAAGTCTCCATCCCCTGTGGGCGCCAAAGAGAACACAGCGCCCTCTAGCCTTGTGGAGGACCGAACTGCATTCCAAAGAGTCTCCTTATCCTGTAGCCTTCAGCACTCATTATTAGTATAATGAGAGGTCCTGCACAGGGTGCCCACAGAGACCTCAGTCCGGCAGGCAGCACAGACAGGTCTCCCCCCACTTCCCGACTGGGACATCAAGACGCACCTGGGGTTGGTCAGGTTGTAACAGGACTTCCAGATCTGCAGCATGTGCTTACAGGTGAGCAGCCCCTCCTCTGGCCCTCGACATAGGGTCTCGAGTTTCACCTTGGTGAACAGCAGCCTGGGAACACATGCACACACACACACACACACACACACACACACACGGTGTCTCAGTGAACGATGTGACAGTTTAGATCCGTGCTGAGATCACATTGTGTGATCACTTAAACACTGTCGTGACACAGTTGACAGATGATTGGCTCTTGCTTTCCTGCAGCTCATATTCTCTTGTATTATTTGCATGAATGATGCTTGTTTATTGCGGTTTATCTGACAATTATGGGTGATCTGTCCAAAGATAACTCAATGCTACAGCAACTACTCAACCATATTAATTAGGTTAGATGTGTGAATGCCTTTACTAGATAGCTGCCTTATAGTTAACAGCACGGTTTAGCTCCTGGACGTAATGGCTAAGTCAGTGAAAGGCAGACCCTTTGATGGCAC
Source organism: Mormyrops attenuatus (assembly GCA_026777985.1). Taxonomy (NCBI): domain Eukaryota; kingdom Metazoa; phylum Chordata; class Actinopteri; order Osteoglossiformes; family Mormyridae; genus Mormyrops; species Mormyrops attenuatus. The sequence continues at coordinate 14,093,031 of JAODKC010000028.1, forward strand.
GGACTGTGGGACGAACAGCGCCTCCTGCCTGCCGGCGGACACATTGCGCTCACATGAAGTTCTCGGGGTACTCGCTGAGGGCCATCTCCACGATGTTGAGAGCGTCGTGGTAGTGCTTCTGGGCAGACAGTAGCAGCGCCAGCAGGTGCAGCGAGTGGACGTCGTCGCCCTGTAGCTGCAGAGCCTGCCGAACATAGCCCAGTGCCTCTGGGATCTGGATAGGGAGAGACACACAGAGAGACAGGCGTCAGCATGGAGACCACCGAATGTGCCGCAGGATACCCAGTAGAAGGCACCAGGAGCCAGTCCCACCACTCACCAACCACCATACTTTACAGAAACACTCAGGGCTCTGCACCACCGAGCCTATTCCCTATCTCCATAGAAACCCAGACAAAATGTAGGATAAGTTCTGCAAGGCTGTGAGTGTCCTTGTGGAGCAGGTCTTTATTAACAACCGAGAGGGAACAGCTCCTGAATCATGTGACCTAGAGCCCTACTACAATACCCACAATGCAGGGGGAGTTACAAACTGGCTGACTGCGGTGGACAGTGAGTCAGCAGTCGGCCTTACCTGCCGAGACACGGCCAGCTGCAGGGCCAGGTAGAAGGCAGCCAGGTGATCTGTGGGGGACAGACTCTGGGCCCTGCAGAGGACAGACCAGGGCAAGTGTGTCACATGGCTGTCACACCTAAAAGCTGAACACCGGGGACAGAGCCGACCCACCTCTGAAACGCACCCAGGGCCTTCTTCTGGTACTCCTCCTGCATCCCGCGCAGCGAGGCTGAAAGACAGGGAAGGCGCTTGGCTTAGAGACGGGTTTCTACACATCAGTCATGCCATTCAGCAAATCTTTTGGCTTTCAGCTGACGACGCGGGCTGTTCCACAACAGACCCTGCTCTCCTGGGGCGGGGGGGGGCACTTACCATCCGTAGCCCGCAGACTATACACCAAGCCGATGGCCAAGTAGCCTTTGGCCCGGAATTCAGATGCTTTCTCACCCATGTCCACCACCATCTTCGCGAAACGCTCACCCTCTTCCAGCTAGAGAGAGGGCCAGAGCCAGTGTCATTACAAAGCTTGTTGATGAGCAGGACTGCTCTTGGATCATATGTGCCACTTGATATGCCTCACTAATGCCAGGCTATGGGTTCAGACTTGAGGTGAATCTCAATATGCATTCTTGACCGTAGCTGTGTTCTCCTGTACCCATTTTACATCATCACTGCCAAAGACCAGTTCCAATACTAAGAACACAAGTACAGAGGACGGTAAAAATTCCCAGATGTTGGTCTTGATCCTCCCCAAATAACAAGAATGCATCAGTTGCCACCTCGCCAAACAAAACCAATCCCATGGTTCATTGTGCCCCAAGTTCATTCCTGGAAGGCAAGTTAGCAAGACCATAAGTATGGTCTTTGCATTCTTGGTATTGAGATTCACCTAGCACTGCTGGTCTTGACCTGAAGTACCAAGGGCAAGTCATGTGACCTACTGCACTCACCCAGTGCAGGCTGCCGATGCATAGCTTGACGGCCAGCAGGGGAATAGTGGGGTCGTCCGGCTTCAGCCGAATGCACTCCTTCAGCACCTTGACTGCGCGGGCCGACTGGGGCGGGCAGAAGAGAGGGCGTGCGGTGACGGCACGGCATGGTGATGACACGGCGTGCTGCGACAACACAGTCATCAGCATGTGGACCTACTTACTTTGCCGGCGGCCATCAGGGACAGGGCGAATTGGTACCACAAGTGGAACTCCTCAAAGGCGAATTTCATTGCCCTCTCCAGGCACTGCGGGGAAGCAAGAAGACAGTCAGCCACGGGCACATAGAGACACAAAGATATAGGTGTGAAGAAAGCCTTGAGGGCAGGCTGACATGTAGCTGGAGCCAGAATGCTCTAAACTGGGAGGCCCCCCCATCAGCCAGCACCGTCTCACCTCAGAGAGCATCTCGTACTGGCCCCGCCGGCCCAGTGCTATCGTCAGCAGGTCGTACACCACCGACGCGCTCTGCAGGCTGATCAGGCGGTCACTGTTGTGCTCTGGGATCCGGCTCAGCACTGCATCCCGGTTGGCCTGGATAAGGGGCGCAGGAGGTGTGAAACGCATCCCTAATGGTCCAAAGAAACATACTGACCATGTCCCAGTTGGCCAGGACCAGCAAGAGATGAACCATGTCCATATTAATTGGGAGGCAAAAAATATGTCATAGAGCAGACTGATCAAATGGTCCAAAACCTCAGGTGCAAGCCTGAACAAGGAGCACCCCCCTGGTGGCCTGCAGGATTTACCATGGACTCGCTGATGAGAAGTAGGAGCAGAGCCTCCTCTGTGTTCTCCTGAGGACAGAACAGGCTGTGGGGGCAGAAAGCAAAGTGTGCTGTCAGCCTTTGGCACCCTGATTCCCAGATGCAGGTGAGACACCAGCTCCAAACTGCTGCAATCCTGCCAGAACTCACTTTTCCCCAGAGTAGACGCGGGGCCTGCGGCTCAGGCTGTAGTCCCGGGTGAGGGGGCCCTGCCGCAGGGAGTCGTTGAGGGGCGACTGCTGGGGGGGGTCCTCTAGGGGGCTCCAGTAGCTCTGATCACACATGCCCCTGAGGAGGATCTCGGCCAGCTGCCGGGCAATGGTCTGGAGTGTAGGAGAGGCAGCATTTTAGACACCGCACACCTCGTCCCGATCTTGGCCGGAATTCACCGGCCCAAGCCACCACTCACCATGCGTAGGTTCTGCGTGGTTCTGGTTTCCACGGCACGGAGGATCTCGCGGAAGCGGCCGACGCCTCGGGTCAGATTGCTGGGAGAAAGAGTGCAGAGTAAAAGAATGCACAAGTTGCCAATTGATAAGGCACTGGATACCCTTCATGATGCACCCTTTGGGACCCACTACACTAGCCTGCAGCTCAGGGGAACCGAAAAAGGGAACACTAGGAAACAGACACCCAATATCCTGGCACCTTCACTGACATGTCCCAGTGAAATAAACCAGCTCTTTGTCAACTGGAGACAGAACATTAAGCCTAGGGGATGTGGGGGGAGCATCTGACCAAACAGGGGTCGGTGACGTCATTAACGTGCAGGAAGACAGTCGGCCAATCAAATGACCGATGCTAACTTCTGAAAACTGACTGGAATAAAGTCTGATTTTAATTGATTGTTAGCTCTACTGTGAATTGTTTTTTTCCCTCTTAATTGCTAGAACAATTAAACCATGGGATTGCTCTTTTTGGCGAGATGCATCCTTGATATTTGTGGTGGGGCAAAAATGGCAAGGAAAATTTACCGTCCACTGTACTTCTGTTCTAAATATTGGAACTGGTCTTCGGCAATGGAAGATGATGTAGAATGGGTACACGAGAACACAAGAATGGTCAAGTACACCTACTGATAAACAGCCAAAATATCCGAAACAAGGTGTTAACAAGGTTAAGCAGTCTGCTGATGCTCATCACTCTGACATGCTTGGGGGGAGGTAGGCACCCTCTTACCCGTTTTTGAAGTGAATGACATGAGCCCTCTGAAGACCTGTCTCTAGGAAGTAGCCCAGCTCCTGTTCCTGGGTCACTGGACCGGGCTTTGGGCTGCGGTTCTGCATCCCAGCACTCAAGGCCTGGCGGTGGAGGATGGTACATATTAAAAGCGAAGTGGGGTGTAGACCACCTTCTCTCTGGTTATTTACTGATCCTAGGTCAGTGGCTGCATGCACTACCCTCACAAAGACGCCGACCTGCCCGTCAAGATTCCGCCACTGGTCGAATCTCTAACTGGCGACCATTTAGGGCACAGATGGGATCTAGTCGCAGGGCTGTTCAATGGTGCTGTGGATACTGAGGCTAATGGTCAGTTATGGACAGGCTGCGGTCAGCTTGCGTTGGCGGTATGAAAGGCAGGATCCCACCGAATCCCATGTGACGTGAAGATGATCGCGGGTCAGCTACCTTCTCCATCTCCTGCAGGTAGAGCAGGGCAATGTCCCCCGACTTCTCGTAGCACGTGATGATCTCCTGCTCCCTGTCGAACCCGTGGCTGGAGATGGAGGGCGAGGTTGAGGGGAGCTTCTCCAGACACAGACCTGCACACAAGTGACACAAGCTGGAACTAAGGGCCATGCTGACGGTCCAGCAGAAAGCCCAAACTGGGATTAGGGGTGAGTTCCTGCTTTTGCCGGCTGTTCCACCAACGCCATGTAGTCCCACGTGGGATAATTAACTTGCCCACATCATCCACACAGACTCTACGCCAGACAATTACTGGGAAGATATGGACATTATCTGCCCCAGGGTAACGACAAAACGGGAAAAGTGAGCCAGGGAGAGGGCTAGGAGAGTGTGCCCCACCAAGCTCAGGACTCATGGGTGATGCAGATGAGCCAGGCATTAGGGTTACAGTGCCGGGGGTCCTTATTCGATGCCGGCTGACTGTCTCCCTCTCTCACCTGCTCCTTAAATTCCTTGGTTGAAAAACAGAAAAGCTGACTGTTTGTTGGAGGGTAACCAAACCTCACAGTGGGGAGGCTATGTATTGTGCCTGACAGAGCATCGTGAGACAGCTTGGCTATTTTTAACCACAGAAATGTGGCCCCATGGGGCCGTTCAGGATAGATCCAGCAGCACATCTGAAGCCTCTGGATTTCATTCCCTTGAGTCAAGTCTTCTGGCTTTATAAAAGGACCAAAGTCTCCGTTAATGGGACTTTTGCCAAACGAATGAACTCTTGTTTATGTCATGACATGTAACCAAACTACCTTTGTCAACAGCACTGGTAAAGAGGTGTCCACACCTTATGTCATAGAGGATTGTGGGTGTTTTCAGTGTACAGTATAGTGTTCACCAGTGTACACTATATTGACAAAAGCTTTGGGACACACCTCTCAATCACTGAATTCAAGTGTTTCATTCAGACCCATTGCAAAAGGTCTATAAAATCAAGCACCTAGCCATGCCGTTTACAAACATTTGTGAAAGAATGGGTCATTCTGAAGAGCTTAGTGAATTCAAGAGTGGTACTATCATAGGATGCCACCTTTGCAATAAGTCAGCTCGTAAAATTTTTTCCCTGCTAGATATTCCATGGTCAACTGTAAGTGGTATTATAGCAAAGTAGAAGCCCTTGTGAACAACAGAAACTCAGCCACAAAGTGGTAAACCACATGAAGTAACAGAGCGGGGTGACCGAGTGCCACAGTGTGTAAAAGTCGCCAACGCTCTATTGACTCAATATAATGAGTCAATATCTGCAGAGTTCCAAACTTCCTCTGGCATTAACTCCAGCACAAAAACTATGCAAAGGGAGCTTCATGGAATGGGCTTCCATGGCCGAGCAGCTACATGCAAGCCTCACATCACCATGCCTGATGCCAAGCATTGGATGCAAGTGGTGTAAAGCATGCCGCCACTGGACTCCAGAGCAGTGAAAACGTGTTCTGTGGAGTGACGATTCACGCCTCTCTGACAGATAGACAAGTCTGGGTTTGGCAGATGCCAGGAGAACGTTACCTACCTGACTGCATCATGCCAGCTGTAAAGTTTGACGGAGTAGGGATGAGGGAACGGGGTTGTGTTTTAGGGTTTGGGCTAGGCCCTTTAGTTCCAGTGAAGGGAACACTTAATGCTACAGCATACCAAAACATTTTGGACAATTCTATGCTTCCAAATTTGTGGGAACAGTTTGGGGAAGCCCCTGTGCTCCACTGCACAAAACACGGCCCATAAAGACATGGTTGGGTGGGTTTAGTGTGGAAGAACTTGACTGGCCAGCACAGAGCCCTGACCTCAACTAGAATTGAAATTGTGAGCCAAGTCGTCATGTCCAACATTAGTGCCTAACCTCACAAGTGCTCTACTGGATGAATGGACAGTAGACAAAATCCACACTCTCTTGTGGAAAGCCTTCCCAGAAGAGTGGCGGCTGTTATAGCTGCAAAGGGGGAACCAACTCAGTGTTGATGCTTATGGATTTAGAACGGGATGTCATAGAAGTTCATGTAGGTGTAATGGCTAGCTGTCCTAATACTTTTGCTCATATAGTATAACATGAACTGTAGATCACAGTACCAGGACGAGGTTTGGCCTGACCTGAGGTGAACCCACCACGAGGAGATTACAGCACGCCTAAGTGGGGGAAACGGACGCACATGCACCACTTTTGGCCCTGTGACCTCACGACCCGACAATCGAGTGACTTATTAAAATTGAAAGAAAGGAGAGCTATCCTAGAGTTGCTCCCATGGGAGGAAACAAATCACTTGAAAACCAGCAAGCCACTTCTTAGTAGGGTAAGCTACCTGTGTCATACTCATTTGGTCAAAGTCATTGGTTTACAGCCGTTCTTCTGTAAGTATGAAGAAGAACGGCCATGTTAGAGAAAATTAGCTGGATAAATGACATGAGAGAAGACGGTCTCTACCCAACCCACTGCTGGGATCAAAGGCAAGTAAGGCACATGAACTGATCCCAAGACACTGCTGCCCCCATCAGGCCAAATTGTGACACTGCGAATGACTGTCATGACAGACACCTTAAGTTAATGGCAAAAGTTATTACAGAATTAAGAGTGAAATGAATAAATAAGTGGCTAATTAAACAAACAGGCCTTGCAGGCAGCTTCTAAAATCATACTGAAGTCTCAGGCTGTGGTTTCAGCATTCAGAGGTTTATTGAAAAACCCAACTGCCCGTTTAGGGAGCAGCACAAGGAGAGCTGTGTTTATAGGGACATTAGGTCCATGTGTGGAGCTCTGTCCTGTATAGCTTGGCACACGGTCACTCCTGGGCGGAACCTGACCTTTGGTAGCATGAGCCTCGGCGATCATGGAGAGGCGGTAGACAGGGGCACCCACAAGCTGCATGTCATCCAGCGCGATCTGGGAGTACTGGCTGATGGCTTCCTGGTAATCCCCCTCCACGTAGCACAGCTTGGCCATTAGCAGTTGGGCCTCCTGCTGGTGGTCGGGCTGGGGACATAAACCCTACTTATGTAGACTACACCAAGAACTCACCATGAAAGGAACTTCTCCTTCCAGAAGGCTGCTAAGCATTTCCATTACACACGTGTGACTGAGGAGAAAGCAACTAAGGTGGGGGCAAGCCAACTCTGTCCTGTAGTGGCACTTGCTAATGCATTAAGGTAACAATATGATGAACAAGCTGGTGGGAGTTTTACTTACACAACTCTGTTCTGAGGGCAGAACGAAAAATGATCTATTCAGAAAGAAAACCAATCACATTGTAGAGCAGGTGGGACCAAGACATCTGATTAGTTGGTCCTGCTTCCTCTAGTTGCTTTAATCCACCTCCTCTACAATCTTGACTGGATATTTCTCTGAACCAACCATTTTTCTTTCTGCCCTAAGAGCATTTTTGTGCAAGTAAAACTCACATGAGTGAGGAACTAAGCTCCGTGACCCACGCAAAGTAGAGTTTGCAGGGCTAAGCAGCCCCATCCTGCATGGATTTTGGAGCCTTGTCTCCCCCTACATTTAAAAGGAGTGGAGCTCAACACCAGAGGCTAGCATCCAGTGTGAATTCCTTAGGTACCATTAAGGCCAAAGGCTGGTAAGCATCCATCCATCCATTATTGTAACCGCTTAATCCCCACTGGGGTCGCGGGGGGCCAGGAGCCTATCCCGGGAGCAATAGGCACAGGCGGGAACCAACCCTGGGCGGGCGCCAACACACCACAGGGCGCACACACTCACACAGCCATACTCACATTAACACAACTACAGGGCCAATTTAGACACACCAACCAGCCTATCCTGCACGCATTTGGACTGTGGGAGGAAACCGGAGCCTCTGGCAAAAACCCACACAAACATGGGGAGAGCATGCAAACTCCTCACAGAGAGGACCCAGGACCTTCTCGCTGTGAGGCAGCAGTGCTAACCACTCCGCCACCATGCTGTCCGCTGGTAAGCATGACTTTCATTTCTGCTCACCTCTGTATTCAGCAAGTCAGCAACAGCCCCATAAACAAAAGGAGACAAGACTGAAGGGGACACCCAAATACATTCATCTTCCTGCGCTGTTTTAACTTAGCAGGTGATGCAATAACCTTCAGGAAGGGCTTGCCCACCTCTTCAAGCCACAGACAGACAGTGACTCACTGGAGAGTCACGCCTCACCCAGTTTCACTCTTCTAAGGAGGGGACACTGACGCTATGAGCGCAGCACGAATGGAGCCAAACTGGATTCAGGGTAGGCTTGGGCTATGTCTGATCTTTCATACCATCTGGACATTATAATGCAGCATAGGCGACTCTAGGCTTTTATACCAGGCAGTGGACGACGAGAGAGCCCAACAAGACATTCATCCAGATAAATAAACAAATAGCAAATGCATTTACAATAATGATTACACATTCAACATGAGTAACACATAGCATTTCTATCTGACCAGCAGGGGGTGAAATCGCACACCCTGCATAAATCACCAATACACTGATAAATTTCACCAGCCACCCAATCTTCAAAAGATTTTAAAATACCATGGAACACCATATTACCGTTATACCACCCTAGGATAACTCAGGGTTTCTTTTAGGTGTGCTCCTGAGCGTCGGAGCCTTTCCCTTGAAAAAGCAAAGTCCATTCAGGAAACAGGAACATGCTTCTGGACCTACCTTGAGGTTCCCCCGGTCCAGAGCGGCCGTCAGATGTTTTCGGACCTCGACCAGTTTGGGCCGGGCACCCCGGGGACTGGCCCCCGGCTTGATGGGGTTCTCCTTCAGGTACTGCTGAAGCTTGGCCTCTCCCAGGAGCAGCTCTCCCAGGTCATCTGGGGGAAAGTCAGTAATGTCAATATTGATCTTGGCCTAGTTCATGACTCTCACAGGCTTGGACATTATGTCTCAAGATTTTCAGTATCGTATCAGATGTGGCCATGACATCTTGAGGTCTTCTATGCTATGGTTCCTCTGATCAAACAAGCATATCATCCATCTATGTGGATGCAGCATGAATGAAAATGGCACAAGCAACGTACACATCCTGCAGCAAACCGCAAAAACACAGCACTGCTGTGCAAGTCTTACATTTTCTCAGGACTATACTACAGAAACAACAGTACAACCACTGGTAAGGCACAGTGTGTCTCTTGCCCATGTAGCCTGTTCTAAGTGAACAGCCCTCAGTAATGGGTAACGCCTTCAGTCTCTTTGCAAAAACAACACCAGCCTTGCCAGGCGGGGTGGGGGGCCTCTGCCTCAATGTGGGAAAACAGAAGCATTCATGGGGGCTGTGAAAAAAATCACGTCTGTGACTGATTAAATCAAGTCTCCAGAACCGTATCTCTGGATACAATCTATGCTAGCCACGTGTAACCTGATCCGGTTATAGACTACCTGTTTTTGCTCCATCTCAGGATGAGCTTGTCTTAATTAACCAACTGAATAAAACAGCGGAGAGGGGTAATCGGCGGGACTTTGCCACAGAGTTTCTCTAAATGAACAAGACGGGAATCAGTAAAGCACTACAGACATTCAGCCACGGAACTGTTCAGGAGCACCCTGGAGAGCTGCTGTCATCGCACCTGAGCCGAGAGATCTGAAAACCTTCAATACATGTGGCAAACCAAGTTGAAAATAATTATGTTAAATTTTCAAAATGACTGTCCGCCTATAACACTGCAGGCCAAACTGCAGAAGGCACAATCAAAGCTGTACATATAAAAAAATAACTACTAACGCTAGACAACTATACCAGCAGCTTGTATGTACACAACAAGTCTGTTTAAAAATAAATTAAAAGAAATAAAGAGAAAAATGTGAATTTGAGAGACACGAAGGGCTTTCCTGTCAGTTAGCCGGCTAGCCGGTTTGACAGGCTGCACTTTCCCCATTCCTTCAAAATATATATAATACCGTGGACACCTAATATCAACGCCCGAAATGCTGTCAAACTGCAAGCTTGAAGGGAAATTGACATTAGCGCCAGCAGATGCATTTCTTTAATGCGTCTTATTAGTCACAGCTATCCCCAACCGCGAACCGGAGCTGAGAATTCAGAATGGGCAAATATCCGCTTAACTCCCGCGGTCTTGTTCAGGAAACATCGCGGCTGTCGTACAGGCCTGTGGGAATAGCATTTAGCATGCTAATAGGTTACTGTACCGTTCGAGATGAGCTTGGCCGACAGCTGCCGCACCAGCTCAGGGATCTTGTCCCACTGCCCTTCAGACCGGCAGCGCTCGATCTCCGTCTCCAGCCGGGAGCCGGACTTCCTCGCCGTCATGTTTCTCCGGACCGCAGCAAAGCTGGGGAGCCAGAAGACGCCGAGGAAAAGTGGTGCAGCGCCGGGGAGGAGGGAGGCGAACAGCGACACCGCGGGCAGCCCAGGCGACTTTAATGGACATGCGAAGGGGCGCTGCTGTTGGACCGCTACCACGAGCGGAGGACCTCACGTTCTCGTCGCACCAAACCTGCGTCCACTTCCTCACCAATTAAATGGATATACAAATAGCAAGCGTTCTTATCATAGTGTTAGCAGGCAGCCTTGAAACGCAGACCAATATAAACCCAGACTGCAAGCAGACATTTTATCACCGTTTATTATCCTATTACAAACCACCTCTGACTAGTGCATAAAAAAGAAAAATTTAAACACTGAGACTCCAAGGATACTATGAGATCGTTTTGCTTGGAATACTATGTTAGCTCCACGTCGACTGTGCAAAATGAAACGGTACATGTAATACACCCCGCAAAATGCCTTAACTTGAAAGCACACTATAACTCGACTTTTGCAAGAGTACTGCTACAACTATTAAGGACTTGCTGTAGGTCAACCCCCCCATGATGGATCGGCACCCCCTCCAGTGTCCCGTTTCCGGCGACAAGTTCCAGGTTCACCGTGATCCAACACTGGAGGAAGTTATGTGACACAGATACATAGATTAATGCACATCAGCACACTGATTATATTTTTTAAACCAATATTTTTTCTGTACATGCTCACTTCGCTAACAGAAAAGGGAAAACATTCAAACATACAGGACAGGATATGTATATTACAAAAGTAAACGGTACAGAGCCCAAACTCTCTAGAGATCAATGCAACATCACCTTCACATGATCTTTTTACAGGGAATTAAATTCCACAAACCTTTATTCACACATCATTTCATAAACAACCAGGTCACACCACCCCCTCATAGAACAATGACTCAAGTAAAAGTAATGTTTAATACTGCTGTAGAGAAAGGTTACATACCCAAAACAGTCAATAACCATGTCCATTTATGATGGGAAAAAAACACAACACACAAGAAGACTGACACTAATGGTCCAGACACAAAGGTACTGAGATCCTGCATCGATGGGAAAAGACCAAAAAACCCATCAGTCCATTTGCTGATATTCCAGTACAACATCACCTCACAATGTCCCCAGAACATTTTCTCTTTGGCTTGGGTAGAAGTGGCACATTCTGGTCTCACGCTGCCCTAACAGATAAGCGGATCCTTCTGATATGCATGTTGTTGCACATTATTCACATCTGTGATAATCTGTGAAGTTAAACCACTTTCCTACACATACACATTTTGGACAGGCTGCCAACTTTACCACTTTCTATAATGTATCGTGAGGTTAAAAGGCTGTCTGACCACTGGATTCTACAGGAAAGAGACATCCCAGTGAGAGCTGATGACATGAACATGAACTCCTGCCCTGTCACATTCCACAGGAAATAAGCAGATGACCAGGCGAGGGCAGCACACACGTAAGAGAGACACCACTGCAGGCTGGTGAGCTTCTCCCCTTTTCAATTTCCTTTTCCTCTTTAGGATGAAAGTCAGAACAAGCCTACTGACCAAGTGCAGTACACTCACATTCCGGTAAAGGCAGCTGAATCTCATTCCTTCTCACTCCATGCCCTAGTTAAACCATCCCTTTCATCTCTCGCTCTAATTAAGGAGAGTATTCTCCATCAACACTCAGCAAACACATGAAAGCTACAGCTCATGGGTGTTTGACAGAATTAGGCCAAGCGCTTGGTAGGGACTCATCTCAGCTTTAAAATGCCAGTCTTTTGAACGCAATATCTGTAAAACTGCACTCTTCAGAGGTCTGCGAGAGATGGACCAGGGTGGGAATCACACATGTTTGATGGTATATTTGCCCTTTTGGAGCTGTGAGATGTACAGCTTGGATTTGCTGCCGTCAAGCCGTTTGAACCAGACTTCGTCATGGTTGATGGTAGTTATTGTGGCGCTGTGGGACAGAAACACATACGTCACAGAGAGCCTACGTACCCATCCGTGATACATGGACTATACCCAACCAAACATATCACAAACCCATGGCACGCTAACCAGACCCACCCCCATGTAAGGTCACACATACCAATCACCCATCTCCCCCAACACTGACCAATCACGTGCCAGCCCCACTCACCACCCAACATGAGACCGAGAAGCTGACTGGCAGTCAGATACCTCGTGGGGCACTCGTACTTCCTGTCGATGCATATGGTCTGGCCCCGGCAGTACCACTCGCCATCGTATAGCAAGCGGCCATTTTCAGATCGGGCCCTGTGCTGATGTCGTTCGGCTTTGGAGAAGGATGGAGGTTTAGTGGGTACGCTGGATTCCATCTGGACAGCTGGACCGGCAAAGGCCATCGTCATGGGAGAGTGGACAGGCACCCAAGGGCATGAAACAGACCATGAGAATCAGACAGGCCAGCCCCCAATAGGTCACAGCTCATTGGCAGTATCCTACAGACTAATGAAAACCTAGTAGATTCTGCACTCTGCCAGATGGTGCTATACAGCTGAATGCTGATGTGAGCCTTTCACCAGACCTGTGGGTTGTATTCTCTTTAAAATAACTGCCCTTTATGTGACTCATAAACGCCCTAAGACAATTACAATAACTAACTCTGAAACACTGAAAAAGAGGACAGAGTGTCACTTTACCATCTGTTTTTACTCTGTGGGGTCCGAGTGAGGCGACAGCCTGTAAAAACAGACAAACAAATAAATGAGTGAACACATTCATCTTCTTAATTTCCATAATTTAAATTTGAAGTCAAACACCTTTCTGATTGTGGTCCAGTCCTCGAGGATGTCCAGATCCTGCAGCATGTAGACGATATATGGGCGTGAGAGAGTTAAAGGCAAGCCGATTGCAGTGTTTGGCTGACAGCTCCTAGTGTCACTGGCTGTGACAGAGCACTGCCATCCTGTGGGAGACCCGCCACCGAGAAAACCTAACAGGAGAAAGCTAGCAGATCCGGGTCATTCCGCCGGTGACACCAAAGAAGGATATCAGACACGACCACAGGCTTCTTCTTTTTGTCTGGGCTGAACGGGTCCTTCTTCTTGTTCCTACGGGACTGCAGCTCATCGTTCCACAGTTCTGAAAGACAGCATGACAAAAGGCGGCACCGGTGATTATGCCCCAGATGTGCTTGGAGGATATGGCCTACAGCGTGAGCCAAGGAGAGAAAAACCACTGCAGATTTACAGTGAAGAGATGCGTGGCCCCGTACCTGAGGTAACGTCGATGCTGTGCCGGTCCTCCTCCAGCCTCCGTATCTTCTCCTCCAGCTCACTCTGCACTGTGTCAAACAGGAGCAGCTTCTCACTCTGTGGACACAAGGAACCGGGGTCACATGATTCAGCCAGGCAAGGGGAGGAGCTCCCACAGAGGATGGGCCCCTCACCTCCCAGTGCTGCAAGGCGGCCTGGATCTCACACTCATATTTGTTCTTCACAGACTCCAAACACAGCTCCTTGTAGATGCCTAAATATGGAAGACAATAACACACACACACACAAAAAAAAAAAAATTACCTAATCAATACCTCCATTTACATGACTACCACATGACTGGAACTTTCCAGGATCTGTGCTCCATCCCAACACACACCCCGAAAGCAGCAGTCAAGGCTGCCTGCACCCCCAGCCAGGCGAACACGCATTCCCATCCTCACCGGCCACTTTTGTTCTGATTAGCATGTTCTCCTGCAGGTTGGCCAGGGGCTCTAGGTACTCTGGTGCCTTTCCTGCCATCACCTCCTGCAGCTTAGCATCCACTTGTGTGATCCTCTCTTTATACAGTCTAGGAACAAGAAAACCCAGTCACAGCTACCGAAGCGGCAACCCACTCATAAAACACTCTGGAAGACGGACTGGTATGATAAGGGACTCAAAAACAGAAAATCTTACTGGTCTTTAAGGTCAGTGAATTGTTTTTCTAAATTAGTCATTTCATCCAAGCATTCCATTCTTCTCCTCTCATAGTCCTCATCGTCCATCTCTACACGTGTGGAAAAAACATTGGACAACATTCATGGAGTTTTTAAATTGTATGTTGACACCACTATAGCATGCGCATTAATCGCTACCTCACACGTATGTGTCGTGTGGACCTTCCTATTTTGGAACACAACCCATTAACACAACCTAGTTACCCTGAAACATTAGTGGAAGGTTTTCAAGTAAAAATAAACCTTTGCATATAAAAATGTGTACAGCTAGTTGATGTTACCGGCTCATTAATAACCAGGGGAAGGCAGAATAACACCTGAGCTATCTCCGTCCTCAGACACGGTAGAGCTGTCAGTCTCCTCCTCGTCGGAGCTGCTGCCGTCCTGCTCCGGATAATCCAGCTCCATCTCCGCATGGTTACTCTCTCTCTTTTCGCGGGAATGAACCGGCATCGCCCAGCCGCCAAAGGAGTCCGATCAGTACCAAGCTGGTTGGATCAACAGAACTACCTAGCCAGAAACAACCGAAGCAAACGACACTTGACTTTGTTAATAGACCAGGTTGTAGTTAATCCAATGAAATAACTATTTAAGCTAACAACGCTGGCATTTACACAAGGCTGCTATGTGAAAGCGCTACGTAGGTAAGTCAGCAGAGTGTCTAACCACGAAAGGTAAGTGATCCGATATATGTTAGTTGCAATGGACCGTGTAGGTAGTTATCAAGATATTGGAGTACGTAAGTCAAAACAAATCACCTGCCGCAGCTAGCCTATTTGGCTAACTAACTGAGAAGAAACCAAAACTGTCAAACTAGCAAGGAGATAACAGTTGTCCCTTACAACTGAATGTAAACTAGTTAACCCTTCTATATTCCTTTAGACACACGACTAAGTTAACGTTCTGAGATTAGAGCAAAGTCGCGCTCGGATAAAAGCTAAGCGACCACCGATCGCGTAAAGGTAACTGACTTGGCGCGGAATTTGCGTTTTCCGTTTGCGTGGGTATTGTAGTTCTATTAACGAGGCGCTATAATTGGTATAGAATTACAAACGAGGCGATTGAACTACACTTCCCGAAATCCACCAGTACTTCAAATTTTACGGCTCCCAGTTCAACAGCAGATACATTTTATAGGCCATATAATCGATTAGAGAACCACGGTATCAACACTGACAAAATGTCTTGGGAGACACAGCTGAACATAAAATGTTATGAATTCGTGTAGCTTGTTAATTATAAATTAAGTCTTTTGCTATAGATCACGGCCACTATTCAAACAGTTTTGAGTTGACTTTGTTACATCACATTTAATCACATTACCATACTTCATACACCGAACGACTGTATATGTTGATTTCAACACACCTAACCTGGCCACTACCTGACGCTGTTCGCATATTTGGCTTGCGTAGCTTCCATGCGTGCTTTCCGCCCCCTCCCTCCTTGTTCGAAGTTGGATTGCTCTGGGCTAGATTAAGTGGCTCCTCCTGCCTGGATTCCGCCATGTTCGGATCTTATCTGTTTTGGGGAGTGGGGATCTGAGCGCTACGCTGGAGCACACATTTCAGCTCAGCTTGGCGCAAAATGTGCGCCTGTACGTGCCAGTCGGATATCCATGTACATATTGTGACGAAGAGGGGGCCCTAAGTTTGCGTACTGCTCTGTGGTCAGGGGACCGGACACCGTGCGCCCAGGAAACCGTGTTTTGACGACCCGACAGGGGCTCGCTGCCCTTCGAGCTGGCATGTTTTCCAAAAAACCCCATGGTGATGTGAGGAAGTCCACGCAAAAGGTGCTGGACCCGAAGAAGGATGTGCTGACACGTCTGAAGCATCTGCGGATAGTGATCGGTGGGTATGAGAGGTTGGCTGACGGTGCCGCTTATAGCAACAGAGGCAGGTGGCTCCAATCCCAACATCGCAATTAAACCCTATGGCTAATTGCTCATCCGCACGAGACTCATCATAAAACACACCAAGTTTCCCCGTTAAACGCAGATGTCGGATGACTGGGTCACGCCAGCGGCGTATTTATCTGGTTTAAGGACATAGGTGTTATGGGCTACACCATAATCCAGTAATAATAAATAACATAACTGTAATGTTGAGGTTGTTTGAAGGCGATGCAAGGATATGCAGTAGATCGCCAGCAAGTTGGAAGTCGCTGTTATTGTGTGTGTGCGTTCAAATGTCCCTGGCCTGCTTTCTGTCGGAATCGAACATCCGGGAGGGGTGCTTGAGTTAAACGTCCTTTACTGAGTGAAAGTGTGAACCATTTCTTGTGCTGAGCATCACTTTCACAAGTGATTAAGAGCTGCGAGTGCACTGGTAGTTGATTTGGCCAGTAACCACCTGGAAATAAAAAGTCACTTTTGCAGATGCTACTGGGCCACGAGTTATCAGCCGCTAGCCGGTCTCACAGCGCTCATGGCCCTTCTGTTTGCACCGTGCCATGTTTGTGCTGTCATCGCTTTTGACCAGTCTCTTCTGTACTTTTGTGAAAGCTGGAAAACTCGAACTACCATTAACATTTCTGAGAGCTGCCATCCATAACAAGTATCTTATATGACTGAATGTCCCATAGGCTTGTTATATGCTCTCATAGAGCCTAGATATGTTGCCAGAATGTTGATCGGATGGCACTGCTTCAGGGCTTTGTTTGGCTGATGGAACGAGTCGGGGTGAATAGTGTATGAGGTGAAAAGGCAGCCAGTCCAATGAAACTGTTTTCTGTGTTATGTGACTGGCCTCCTGCTTCAGTCATGGCTCTCTGCTTGGTTGGGGAGCAGACTCCGACTGTAATAACATTCTTCTGTTTAATCAAGCGATCGTCAGCAACATGAGTAACAAACCTCTGGCATGGATGGAGAATGGGCAAGAATCCCAAGAAGACCATGTTGTTGTACTTCCCAGTGTCCAGCCTTTTTGGATGCGTAATGGTATGAAATGATGTTAAGTTTAGTTGGGGGGGGGAGTCGATTCTTAGCATCAGGGACGTGGAGTTATCGTGTATCTCAGATAGGGCTGGACGATTTATCGATTTCAAATTTAAATCGCGATTTGAAACAACGCGATTAACAAATCGGAAAGGTTGCGATTTAGGATATACATTAAACAGCACGTGGGACCCAGGTGAGAATAGTTTTACAAATTCATGCCGTGCTCCCTATGTGACTGTCATTCTCATCAATCACAAGCGCTGTGCTTCTGGTGTTCCAGTTATGCTCACTAATCAGAAGTGGCCCAAGAACACTGCGTATAGGCATACAAACGTCAAACACGTGAAACCTAAGGAAAATGTTACATTCACGGTGCGGAAAAATACTGATTTTGCTACTGAGCTATAAGTGTATTGCCTTCCTATTTCATGGTTCGATATTGTTTCAGAAACGTCTTTTCACTAGAACCGGCGACCTCCTTTTAAGCACCAGCAGCGACATACTTCAGCGATCGCTTTAATCGCTATTACAGTTGGGTATGGGCACGCGGTCTTATTATTTAGAAAAGATACAAAAAGGGACGCATATGTCTTCTCATTCCTTTTGTATTTGTCAATGTGACAAAGCAAAGGAATGATAAGCCGCTTCAGTCGAAAACTGCATTTGATCAGCTGCATGGAGGGAGATTTTCTGTTCCGCACACACATTTACATGTATGTAGAAGTTTCGTTACCATGTAAATAGTCTGTAGGGTTTGCAAACTGCCCTAATGTTTTTGATGCAGCAAATTTTAAGTTCAGAATGGAATATAGATTTGCCGAAAGATTTGTTGTGTGAGTCTGAAAGAGTTTGCAGCCCTGAACACGTACATTTTTTTTCTTTCACCCGAATTGATATGTATAGAAAATAACTGTATACAGTCGATAAAAAGCGGAAACTTCGACCAACATGAAATCACCAATAAACTACTTTTATTTATTCGCCATTTTATAAAATGCAAACCTCCGTTTAAAAATTTCCAGCTTTACGGTTTCAGGACAGAACAGCCACTCTGTTATGAACATTGCGGCTTTTTGAGTGTT
>JAODKC010000028.1:14114808-14129956 GCA_026777985.1 Mormyrops attenuatus
GTGATACAGTCATTTTACATTTACATTTACCGCATTTAGCAGACGCTCTTTTCCAGAGCGACTTACAACAAGTGCTTGGTAGTCTATGACTTCTTCAATTTATAAGCTAGACGTAAAATCAACAGCTGTTAAGATCGATTTACCGCTAAGAACGTTGTATAAAAGTTGTTAGGAAAGAGTGCACAGGAAAAGGAAAAGATTGTAAGTGGATTTTTTTTTACTCATTTTTTTTGTAATGGGGGGGCGGCTCAAAATTAAATTCTGCTTAGGGCCCCAATTTGGCCAGGGGCAGCACTGCCAAACACCGTCATGCTAGTTTAGTTTCTCTTCTGTTTTAGAGACATTTCTGATTACGGATAATATCATGAGAGGTGGAGAAAGTATTATTACCAAGAGGACAACTTGTTATTGCTAATGAATTCATTAGAAAGATATGTGCTGTTGCAGGTCTAACATGAATCTCATCGGGTTTCCATGCTAAATGATTAAGACTAATTCTTAAGTTAAAGCAGGTGTGTTTTCGTTTTCATTCATTGAATTCCGTGAAAACAATCTACATTTTTTTCTGATGTAGAAATGACCCATTCACCCGAATGGTATGTAGGCCTAGTCTAGGCCTATGTATCGCGCTCATCGCAGCTTGTTTCTTTAACGTCTTTCGATCCTTTTTATTACTGTTGTAGGTATTACTTTAGCTAATTCGACGTTCGATCCAAAGTAAAGGATTTCAATTTTCAATTTTCAAATTTATGTTAATCAATATTTTTAAATAAACACTCAGGATATCCGGGTAAAATATAAAATATGGATACTAAACTGGAATAACTGAACTTAACTGAGAAACGATTCTAACTTTAAATATCGATTTTTACCCGGCCATTTTAATGTTTATATTATTATCAGTAGCAGGACTTGACGCACACCCAGGCAGGGCCGCAGATAAAAATAGGGGTGGAGGGCCGATAAAAATAGGGGTGGAGGGCAAAGAGAGGGAGAAAGGAGAACAATTTCAGGGGCCCCGACACGAGTGGCTAAGGGAATGTATAGATCGATCAAATCGATCGAAATTTCCTCGCTAGTCTCAACGGGGGCGCCCCCCCCCCCCCCCCGCGCCGCGCGGGGGGCGCGCGCCCCCCCCGATCTGCTGCACTGGCATCTATCAGATAGAGGTGTGGGCCCAGGTCAGCTGAGCAGTTTTAGTGGAGCTGATTGGCTGTTGGATGGTGAAGGGGGTCTAGTGTGCTTTAAGTGATTTCAAGGTTTCCCTATCCATAGACCTTTTATGCAGGCCCTTAAATCTCCAGGAGGGCATTGCTGAAGCATCCCAGGGCCCTCTGGGTTGCCCAGTTCTATTCGCTTCCCCGTCGTTGCATTACTCCCTGGTGGCTGGCAGATCCTGCCTCACTTGGCCTGAGGTTGGTGACTTTCAGCTTGGTCCTTCGAGTGCTGGCCTGAAGATCTCAGCTGAAGTGTCAGCAACGAATGGCCCTTTGGGGAGGGGGGCAGGTCTCTCCTGCAGTCTTGGTGGCTCTGCTCAGATTGTTTACCTGTGATCAAGAACAAATGACATGCTCCCGTTTGCTCATGTCAGAGTCGCCGTGGTTTGAGTGCAGCCTGCTCCATTAAGGAATTTCCTATGTTTTTCCCGTTACAGAAAATTCTGAATCGGTCGATCTGAAGCATTTCTTTGAGCAGAACTACTCCCACATCTATTACGTCTTCTTTGAGAACTTCGTGACGATTGAAGCCAGCCTGAAACAGAAAGGTAAACTCAGGTTCTGCCCGCACCAACCTACATCCCCTTTAGCATGCATGTGTTCTACACTAGTGGTCAAAATTGTTGAAACACTGCTAATTTTTAAAGATTGCAGAATTTCATTCCAGTTACTCCCTTTACTTATTTAATCGTCTAATGTATATTTGTAAACATTCTTTGATTGCTTATAAAAATTACTAATATTCCTGTAGTAATTTGTAAAGTGTAATATGCCAAAAATGCTAGGTATTTCCACAATTTTGTCCACTAATGTAGCTGGGCTTGGGAATCGACCTCCCTCTTTAATTCATGACCATTTTCTGTGAGAACGGTAATATGGTAATGATTTGCAAACAATAATTGGGGAACAAAAACAAGGAAGCATTAGAGGTGAGCAAAGGGAAATTACAGGGAGAATGAGAACAATAAAAGAATGAGAATCTATAAAGACTAGTGGCCCCTGTGAGTCACAGACAAAAGTAATCAAAGACAGAGTCAAACAAGGATTAGAAAGGTGAGGAGCATTGTATGGGGAATCGGTGATTGATTACTGTAAAATCAGTGTTGAAAAGGCTGTTAGTCCACCGTGCTGTAATCTAGCCTAAAAAAGCAGTAAAATGGGATGAGGCCCAGGTGATGCTGGTGATGTCACCGGGCAATTAATGATGGGACACGTGCATTTACTCCGGTAATTGGGAGGAGAGCAAACAGGATAGCAGCACGCGGCTGTTGCATATAATTCTGTTTTGATCCCCGTGGCTTGTACCCTGAATGGCTTTGTTACCGAAATCCCTTCTAGCCTCGTCTCAGGGCAAAGGGTTAGGCGAGGCCCATGAAGCTCTTAGCAGCTTTTAGCCATTAGCCTGCTATCGTGAGGCTAGCCAGATGTGTGTTTTTCTCATTAATGAGAGTATGGAGCTGCTGTGTTTACAGTGTCCTCCCTGCCTGTGTTCCAGGTCACAAATCGCAAAGGGAGGAGTTTGACTCTATTCTCTTTATATTCGAGGTAAGAGCACCCCCCCCCCCTTGGCTGGCCAGGCCCATCCTGGGTCACAGACATCTGTATACTGTTATGTGTTAGGTTAGACTGGCCTTGTGACATCACATGGTTCCTATCGGACTCCTCCTCTGATTCCATTTCTCTCATGCCGTTTCCTTCTTCCATTGTTCTGCTTTCCTCCTCCTCTCGTTTTCTGTCTCCCTCCCTACCTCCCTGTTTTTCTCTTCCACTCTTTCTCTCTCCCTCTCTTTCACTCTGTTTCGTTCCTCCTCTCTGTGACACTTGATATTTATAGAGGCTGAAGGCTTTTCTATACACATGATATGAGGTGATCAGCAGGCACCACACAGCACCACTGACGGATGTCAACACCGACGGCTCCTGGCGGGGTCACTTGCTTGTGCTTCCTCAGGCTGCAACCTGAGGCACTGTCATAGCTGGAACAGTCACAATTGCAGCTCCCAATAGCTGTAGTGTTCATGTTTAGTGTCATCTGAGGGTGGCAGGGCCTGGGGGGGGGGGGGGGCTTCCTTTTTCACTTATCCTTTGACTGTGTTTTTGTCACGTGACCACTCAGCTTGGCCTGGCTGCAGGCAGGGCCCTCACTTTAATGAGAACACGGCCCCATACAGTCACCCTTCTGAAGGACAGCGTCATATTGCTCACATAGCGTATGGAGAGACAGGCCTTCAGGTACATCGGACAGAGTGCTGTAAACCACAAACGCTGTGTAAGAGGCATGCCTATCCCTCATGTTCCAGAAAATACTCCAGCTGCTCCCGGAGAGAATTCAGGGGCTATGGCAGTTTCACAGCATTGGTAAGTATTCTGTCTGTGCCTCCGACCTTCCATATGGGGGCACCCTGCGCGCACCCTGCATTGCTGACTACAACTGGACATCTTGCATGTTTTGTTTTTTTTTTTTGGAATCAATATTTTATTGATTTTTGAACACATGCAATAAAATGACATAACAGAACAAGACAAGCCAACACCAATATAATACAGGACAGTGTAATGTGTTACAGAACAAACAGGTTTTTTTTTTTTAAAAAAAGGCTCAATCAGTAAAATAATGATTGCAGTGCCGTGACAGAGCAATACAGTAACATGCCATTCAGTCTGGCATATCAAACATAGCCCTACATATGCGCATGCCTGTCAAAGTAAAACTGCAGCGAATGACGTCGCATTCAGTTCCATAAGGAGGAATTCCACTGAAAAGCTGGCCTCCCCCTATGCACTAGATCCTTCGTTTCATTGGACAGATGGTCTAAAAGTGGTCGGCAAATTTTACAAAAAAGTTTAGCATTCCCACTTACAACAGCCGTAAAGTTCTTCATCAGAAGTAAATTTCTCTATACATGTTACATGTTTTTTCCCTTTCCTTCTGAGTTGGGCTAACTGCGTTAGCCTACCCCGTACCCTGTCAGGCCGCTCCAGGGGCGGTCTGTGGCCAAGGTGGTCTCTCCTTTCCCGCTGCGAGTAGCGTAGCAGCGGGGTACAAAGACCACCGAGAGTAAGAAGGAGAATGCCAAGGGCCTGGTTACGAGATGTGTCCAGACCTGACCGAGACCTCCGACACGGCCGCGACTGGCTCCCAGCAGCCCAGGCAATGGCCTATATGAACAGTTTTCCTCTTTGCTCACAGGACTGATCCTGAAAAAGCTGCTCCACAGTGGCAACTCCTTGAAGGTGCGTCCTCACCACCAACCAGGCTCTGCACTCCATCCTACTATATATAAGCTGGCTAATGCTAAACTGCAGACTGACAACACATTGAGTTGCTTGCACTAGTTCTGTCACCACATTAGGTTTAGTTAGTACGCTAATTCAAATCCCTTTTCTTACATCTAATTGTTAGCCTAACTCTAACTTTTGTCATCAAATATACAGTATGCAGTCTTTATCTGTTATACTCAGTCATTAGCCTAACACTAAATCTCATGCCATTACATGCAAGCATAAGACTAATGCTATGTCTTATTCCATTACACTGTCTGTAGCCTTGTGATAAGCTCTCGTACTATAGAACTGAGTAATTAGCTTAATGCTAAATTTTGCACTAATGCATGAAGTGATTAGCATCATGCTGATTCTTGTGTGTCATTTGACGCTAGATTCGGCGGGAAGGTGTGCGCCTCTTCCTGCTATGGATGCAGGCACTGCAGACCAATTGCCAGCAGGAGCAGCTCTGGCTCTTCGCCTGTCTGATTCCTGGCTTCCCAGCTCCCATTTCTGAGCACGGCCCACGGACACTGGATGGACTGATCAATCCCCCACTTAGCCTGCAGGACAGTAGGTGTTCTCGTTAACTGGTGTTAGTGGTTACCATGGCATCCTCCAGATCGAGGGTAGCTTCACTCTTCACTGGTTGCACATCATTTCTTGAGAGATTTGATGTTTGTCCAAAACCTGCAGTACTAGTGTTATCAGTCACTCTTGACCTGGATTCCTTCAAAGGATGTCAATAAGTCTTCTCTAAACCTTTTATGAACACTGTGCCTTTGGGGTGGATGTCCTGTATTCACTTGATGTGCTTTTTTCCACCTTTTTTCTACCATTTTTTCTCCCTTGCTCGCAGACCAAGTCATTCCTGAAGAGATCAGCCCCCTGGTGCCTCCCCAGTCTGGAGACAAAGGCCAGGAGGACCTCACTGGATATTTCCTAGAAGCACTTTTGAAATACATGGTAAACCAGGTACACGTCTGATTCTTACTAACCTGACTAATGGTTTGTGAATGTATGTGCAAGCTCACTTAAGCTCACATGTCATGGCTTCACCTGCTGTTGGAACCATCTTTTTTTGTGAGATTGTGACATTTACAAGGGCTTACATGGGCATCTGCCATGTCTTTACAGGCTAAGAGTCTGGAGTGGAGATGCAAGGAGAACCATGAGAAGGGCTTCGCCTTTCTGTTCGGCATGTTTAGGAAGTATTACCTCCCACACATCTTCCCCAACTTTGCCAAGGAGACCAGTCTGTACAACCCTATTCTGGGTAAGCACTGCACTCAGGCTAGTGTGTCTGGCTGGGAAGGCCATTTTCATTGGGTTGTTCTGGTTTTTATCTTTATCTCTGAATGGAATGAATAACATTTGATGGACTAGTCCTCCTGGGCTTTCTTGAAAGAGTCTGTATGTAGAGTTCTATGCATATGGACCATGCGACCACTTACACGGTGACCCCTCTGCCTGTCTCCCAGAGGTTCCACACATGAGACCAAAGCCCCATTACCTCATCGTAAAGCGAGACCAGGAGACCAACGAAGCTATCTATTGCGTCAAGGAGATGTTCTTGAACGCAAGGGTCATCTTCATTCGCTGGTTGGTGTCCTTCTGGCTAGAGCCCCGTCCCAGCAGTGGGACTCATATCCCCGGGGTGGAAGGAGACAACGTGCCAAAGAACATCCAGGTAGGGTGTCTGTCCATGACAGACCGCACTGGCTCTCTTTCCAGGACTGCATATGTCATCGTCCTTGTCTTTAGTGGACAAACGGGAAGGTAGCTTCTGTGCCATGGAAGGAACCCATTTAGCCAAACGTGACGTGTCTATATCCCTCAGAAAGCAGCGGCGGGACTGGCCGCAAGGGAGGAGGGTGTGACCAGGGTCCCCGATGGACTAGAGGGAGCTGGGGAGCCAGAACAGTCTCACTCGAACACCAGCACCCTGACAGAGCGGGAGCCCAGCTCCTCGAGCCTCTGCAGCGTGGATGAGGAGCATCTCACTGACATCGAGGTGCTGCGCAAGGTCTTTTGCTCCTCTAGGACCAACGTGAACTTCATCACCGAGGTGTTCCGGCAGGTAGACTCCGCTGTATCCTCCCCACAGCTGAGGTAAATGGAGGTGTCCGTGCAGGAAGCTGAAAGTCTGTGCACCCCCACAGGCCTTCTTGCTCCCCATGTGTGAGGCAGCTGCCATGAGAAAGGTGGTGCGTGTCTACCAGGAGTGGATTTCTCATGAGGACAAACCCATCTTCATGAAGGAACCAGAAGAGGAGTCATGCCTGCCTACTTCAGCCACCGCTTCTAACGAGGACCATGCCGATTCTGGACAAAATCTGGAGAGGGAGGAGGTGAGGTGGTTGAATTGAGATCAGACATGGAAAGGGTGACCTACACACAGCTGAGAGTTTGCACACTGTCCTGCCAGAAGAGAAATTAGTAATGAACACAGTGACCTTGGGCCTGTTGAGAAGATGCTCTTTTCATGACTTCTTCAGGGTGCTCTGAATGACGTGAATGACTTTGTTTGTAGGACAAAGCACTGAAAGGCTCCAACGGTGGCAGAGACTCCAACTGGGCACACAGTTCATCCTATAAGGCAGTAGAAGAAAGTGTGTGTGCAGGAATGCAGGCCAGTTTGCAGGTAACTACTTCTCTGAGCTGTTTTAGGACACATGCTGGATGCAGTCCTCTAACACGTCACTGAGCTGAGCTCTCTGTCCACCTTCAGGTCTTTATCACCAACTCTTCCAACGTCTTCCTCTTGGAGCCAGCCAACGACGTGAAGGTTCTCTTGGAAGAGCATGTTGATATGTGCAAGCGTGTCCTCAATATCTACCGCAGCCTGGTCATGCATGAGACCATGGACCAGAAAACCTGGTACTGGCCATCCGCACATGCAAAAGACACAAAGCTCATGGCTTCACCCTAGGAAGAGCTAACTGATAACCAGGTCTCACTTCACCTAAATCAAAAACCTTGTCCTCGGAGGTGGAAAGTTCAGGTCCAGAAAATAAAAATGGTTGAAACAAAATCTTGGTCTGGATTTGTACTTTTTGGACCTGAACATTCCACCTCTGTTTGTCCTTAATACTCCACTAAGAGCTGAGCCAACCCTGTGCACACATAGCAGAGTGCTAGCCATAAAACTTGACCTTACATAAACATGACACAGTTATAGCACAAACTACTAATCTGCACTTGGTCAGACAGACATGCTGCTGGTTCAGAGGCTGTAACAGCATTGTAGCTTAAACTGCTCATGGGCTCCAGTCGCACACAGTCACACGGACAAACAAGGCAACAACGTCTGATCTTGACGTCTTCTCTCAGGGAGCAGGTCCTGCTGGTGCTCCTCAGGGTGACAGAATGTGTGATGAAAAAGCCCCCGTCCATCATGCCCCATGGGAAGAAGAACTGCACTCTTTCTGGAAGGCTGGCAGGGGCAATCTTTCAGGTATCGGGGGGAGGGGGGGGGAGAGAAAGCATGCATCCCCTCCATAGACATGTGATGAAACCTTATCACAGAGAGCAGAGTAACGTTAAAGTTTAGCCATGTGTTACCTAGCTTCTCCTACTTCTGCGTCACCTGACTGACATCCAGTTACTGTAGGGCAGGTGGAGACTTCAGCATTCACTGTGGTTGACTTGTGCCCTCTGTGTATTACTTATGAGTCTTATTGTGCCATGTGGGGACCTTCCCAGTGGGGTTGGGGGCTGGTGTTCTTGAATCATGCCCCTATCCCC
The DNA here is from genome assembly GCA_026777985.1 of Mormyrops attenuatus. Taxonomy (NCBI): domain Eukaryota; kingdom Metazoa; phylum Chordata; class Actinopteri; order Osteoglossiformes; family Mormyridae; genus Mormyrops; species Mormyrops attenuatus. The sequence continues at coordinate 14,123,037 of JAODKC010000028.1, forward strand.
ACAGACGCTGATTGTGGCCTGGATTAAGGGCAACCTAAACGTGTACATCTCACGCGAGCTGTGGGACGAGCTGCTCCAAGTACTGTCCTCCCTTACTTGCTGGGAGGAGCTGGTCACGGAGTGGTCCCTCACTATGGAGACTCTGACCAAGGTGTTGGCACGCAACCTGTACAGCCTGGACCTCAGTGAGCTACCCCTGGACAAGCTTAGCGAGCAGAAGCAGAAGAAGAATAAGGGCAAAGGTGCTGGGCCGTGCTGGGCTGAGGCAGGGTGGGTCATTGGGGTGAATCATTTAACTTAATGGCTGAATGCCACCACTAGGAGGCGCTCATGAGGGACAGAAGCTATCAGTGGATCGGTCCTTCTCCAAGGGCTGGAGCCGTGACCCGCCGGGACAGGTGCTGATGCGGCAGCGTAGCGCCACCACGGCTGGCTCCCCGGGCATCGAGAAAGCCCGCAGCATCGTCCGGCAGAAGACTGTGGGTGAGCGGCCAAGCCAGACGAGAGCAGTTAGTGGTTTATATGTGTGGTGCAGAGGCAGCTGGCAGGATCTGGAAGATGACAGCAAACCACACCACCTAATACTTGTGCACTTAGGGTGTGAGTAACATGTTATCAGACAGAAGCAAGGCTCAGGACTTGATGATGTAGTTTAATGTATGTTGTTTTATCCCTGCTAATTAGCTCCTTTAAGGACAGAGAGGGGCTGGCCTTTGGCCACTGAGCAGAGCTGTGACGGACACAGACGGAGACCAGGCAGAACCCTCCCACAGTGCCGTCCACCTGCCCTCTGTGGCCCTTCTCTCTGACTAACGGTCTCACGTCTGCCTTGCGTGTCTCTTCCTCACTTTCTCTCTCCCTCTCTGAAGCGCTGCGGAGCTGCTCCACAGGCGATAGCCTTCTGTCTTCAGCCTTTATCCGCAGTGCTAAAAGCGCCCCAGTTCTGATCCACCCTCTTCACCCCCTCCTGCCTGATTCTGTCCTCACTCCCCTAGCTGACGAGTTGTCAGGTAGAGCGCCCTCTGCTGGTAGCTATGTGTCACCGCATGCCTTCCCTGTCTGTTTATTTTCCTTTGCTTTCCTTTGGTATGCATTTGACGTGTCTCTTTGCATGTGCCTTTGTGTTGTGCACTGCCTGCATTTTCTTGGAGATGCCTAACCGTGGCTCCATGCTGTCCCATGTTGTATATAACATCTCTCCTTATCTGTTTCGGTTACGGACAGTGGTGAAACTGTCTGGTGAGATGCCTGTTGGATGTTCAGCGCCCACTTCCCTCTCCATTTTTGTTTGCTGTGGATTTTGGTTTGCGCTGCTGAAAATGCCATTAAAGGCATAACATTGCTGGTCTCTCCCCTGTGACCCAATCTTGTGATGTTTTTTTCAGATCTGGAAGACCCTCCAATGACCGTCCGTGGTCCTCGCACCCGGCACTTCTCCCAGGGTGAGGACACGCCCCCCTCGGAGGTATTCTCCGCCCCCGGCGAGGAGCAGCCCCTCCCCCGCAGCAGCAGCACCTCAGACATCATGGAGCCCTTCATCACCGAGCGGGTTAAAGGTGCCCTCCCTGTCCCCGACAGCCCGTCACACGCCACTCTAGACGTGGGTGATAGCATCTATGACCATCTGTGCCAAATGGGGGGGTCTTCAGGGGGGCCCCCGGCCAGGCCTGTGCCTAGCCTGCCCCCCCAGGGTGAGGCAGGGGAGGGCTGGGGGGACGAGGAGGAAGAGGAGGAGGAAGATGATCTGCTGGCCTCACTCAGAGAGTACCTGCAGCTGAGCGGGGTGGGGGACAGCGAGCAGGCAGAGGAGCCCAATGCTGACAGGGCTGTGCCAGAGCAGGGGGGGGGTGCAGACGGTGCGGACACAGACGAGGGCAGCCCCGAACTGCCGGAGCTGCCTTCCTGCCCGGAGCAGTGTGCCGCGGTGGGTGTGGCCTTGCTCAGGCAGGAAACCGGTGACTGTGAGGCTGATCTGCTCCCCCAGGGGCCTCGCCCTCTGGGCCCCAGGCCCCTCAGGCCACGCCTGGGCCGCGGAGGGGTCCGGAAGCGCCTTCGGGCGCCGCACGTGAGCTTCCGTCCTTCCACCGAGTCCGTGCAGTTCCACAACCCTCCAGAGGCCAAGGAGGCACCTTGGAAGACCCGGCTGCGCAGGCTGGGCCACTTCAGCGGGGGCGGGTCCGGCCACGCCCTCCCGGGGGCGGGGCCTCAGTGCGGGGACCCTCTGGCAGAGCGGGAGGCGGCGTTCTCACGCAGGAGGCTGGTGCCTAGATCCAGGCCCCGCAGCCAGGAGGCGGGGTGCAGCCACGGGCAGCAGCAGCAGGGGGCGCTGGGTGGGGTGTATAAGTGTGTGGTCCATGCTCTCTCCAAGCCCAAGACGCACACGTCTCCCCCGCGGCAGAGCAGGCCCTCGGCCGAAGCACCGCTCAGGGAGCTCTACTCGCATGTTATGGGCTATTTTGGAAGGAAAGCAGCAGGTGAGGACCCCCGACCCCCCACCTCACACGAGGACGGACAGCGTCTCTCTGCTCTTCCTTCCCGTTTTTTTTCTCTTTGGTTTTTCGCTGAATGCCAGTGGACTGTAAAGCTTTTCGTAAAGAAACAAGCCCCCCCCCTCCCTGCCTGCCGCCAAGGACCTCCGGCTTCCTGAGCTTCTGTGGGACATAATCTCTGCTTTTTCCAGACCCCCTCCCCCCCCCCACTTGGATGCTGCATGTGGTCTCACAGCTCCCTCCCAGCCACCTCACACCAAGACGCGCAGCGTTAGCCCAGGATGCTTGCAGTTACAGGGTCAGTTGCAGAGTAAGACAGCTTAAATAGAGGATAAAATGGAGACGGGTATGCCAGCAGGTCTGCTTCACCCTCCTTTGGCCCCCTCCCCCTTTCTTCCAGACCATGGGTTGACTTTTTTTTGTTTGTTTTTTTAGCCCCCACACTTCCTAATTTATGTTTTGGGCTGCAAAGCAGAGTTTGGCCAGCAGAGGGCAGAGCTCACCCTTTAAAGCTGTCGGATGAGAAGCGCTCTTGTCACAGGATGATGTAAATACAAGCTTAGCTGAAGGCACAGTCAGGCTGACAGCTGACGCCTTATTCCCTTTCTGTGTACAGAAAGCTGTATCACTGAATACCTGGGCCATGCCAACACAAATTCACGGTGCAGGATAGATTTGTTAACTATGTTAACTACCAGTGGCTCTTGGCTGTTACTGCTTGAAGCTGCTGACAGTGAGGATGACTAGGTGTGGTGTCTATGGGTCCAGAAAGGAATGGCTGAGACTCACCTCGTTATACAAATTAGTCCTTATGAAGGGTGATGGACTCCTTAGGAGAGGCGGGACTACCTGTCTGTGCAGGCTGCGAGCACTGCCTTTCTCTCTCTGCTTCGGGGAGCGATTCCTAACAGACTCACAGCCGCCCTCCCGCTTAACGGCCGTTTGGCAGTGGACCAACTAACCCCATCTCCGCCCACCCACCCGCCCACTGTTCGGAGGCAGCATGGTGTGTCCGTATCCCCGCATCCTGTGTCTAAGGCATTGTTCTTGCGTTACGTCTTGGGATATCTGCTGATAGTGTCGAGGTTTCTGGTGTGTCNNNCCCCCCCCCCCCCCCCCCCCCCCCCCCCCCCCCCCCCCCCCCCCCCCCCCCCCCCCCCCCCCCCCGCCCGCCAAAGAGACCTATTTTGACAATGGAGTTTGATGCTGTACAGCCCCGGCAGAGTGTGCACACAGAGACCGGCCTCACGGCGTTTACCGCCCAGATCGCCAGCCAGGCAGTTCCCTGACTCCAAACCCTTTTCCCTCTGTCTTTCCGGGTCCAGCCACCAAAGAGGAGCTGGGCCAGAGCCTGAGGGCAGCCTCCACAGACACAGGCAGCAGCAACCCCAACATCAGCGACATGATGGATGAGTTCATCCAGGAGCGTTTGCGGGCCCGGAGCACCGCGGTGAGTTGCGGCCCGCTAACGATCCGCTCTGGCCAGCACGACGTCACACCCCATCTTCTCTGTTCCTGCCTGTCTCTCTGGCCCATTAATGAGCACGATTTAGCATGTGATTATTTGCAAACAGTGGTCCGTCTGGATTCTTCCGTGAACCGGCCCTGTTGTCCCCGTCTGCACAGGCCATCACCCGGCGGGGGAGCAGTCCCGGCAGCCTGGAGATACCCAAAGACTTCCCGGACGAGCTGACTCGACAGGGTGCAGCGACGCGGCCCATCGATGACCCCGGCGTTCCCTCCGAATGGACATCGCCGGCGAGCGGCAGCGGCAGCGACCTTATCAGCTCTGACAGCCATTCGGGCTCCTTCAGCGCCTTCCAGGAAGACTGCTGCAAGTTTGAAAGTGAGCCCCCGAGACGCCAGAGTGGGAGTGGCCGGCTTGATCGGTTTCCTGCCTGACCTTACCCGCTAGCACACGTGAACTTGAATGTATATATGTATGTGTACGCCTTTACTGATGAGATTGCACTGGGGGCCAGATTTCAGCTTTGGCCCCGAGGCGTGCACCATGGGCTCCCTGGAGCAGGACAGCCCGGCCGCTCAGGCACAGATGGCTGAGGAGCAGGAGCTGGCCAGCCTCACTACCCTGCACATCGACTCGGAGACCAGCAGCCTGAGCCAGCAGGGCCAGTCAGCTGACACCGCCACCATTACGGGTGGGTTTCTGTGTATGTGTATGTGAGGGGGGGTGGGGAGTGCTTGTGAGGCCCATCCTCTCAGTAGTTATGTCCCCAATATGTCCCCCCCCCAGGCTCAGAGAGTGCCTCACCCGCACAGTCCCCCCGGGGGTCCCCCTCCCAGACCCCCTCCCCCGCAACCCTCACAGAATCTATAGAGCACAGAGAGCTACAGCTGGACCAGAAGATGCACCACTCTGTCCTGCAGACCCCTGATGACCTGGGTGAGATGGCCCTATGGATGCACCACACACACACACACACACACACACGCACAGCCTCTGAGGGCAGGTGGGAAGTACTAATGGTTTGTTTTACCCTGAGGGAGGCAGGCAGGAGGATATTTTACCAGAGAAAGAGTGAAGCAGGTGTTTTACCTTGTGAGAAGCAGGCAGGTGGTTTATCCTGAGAGGCAGTAAGGAAGGTAGGTGTTTTACCTGAGAGAGAGAAGGATAGAGAGGAATGTGTGTTTTAACAAAGACAGAGAGCAAAGCGGGTGTTTTACCTGAGTGAGAGAAAGAGCAATGTGTGTTTTATTTGAGAAAGAGAACAAATCGGGTCTGTTTCTTTCTTAGAGAAAGAGAGCGAAGTAGGCTTTTTCTGAGAGAGAGAGAAACGGGCGTTTTGATCTGAGAGAGAACAACAGATGAGCAGGTGTCTTACCTGAGAGAGGCTGGAGAGCTTTTTTACTTGAGGATGTTTAAAGTGCTTCTCCAACACCTCCCCTGTGCAGAGACCAGCGAATTCCCAACAGAAGACTGCAGTGTGATGGCAGGGGGCTCCCTCACTGGCTGGCACGCTGATGTCGCCACGGTGATGTGGAGGCGGATGCTTGGCATACTGGGAGACGTAAACTCCATCAAAGACCCAGAGATTCATGCCCAGGTGTTCGATTACCTGTGCGAGCTGTGGCAGAACCTGGCTAAGGTACGCATCCGCGGTGAAAGGAGCGAGTCGCCACCAGTCCCCAACACAGCCTTCCCGCTCACTAAATCCGCTGTACCCCCTCCCAGATCCGGGACAACCTGGGCATATCCCTTGACAACCAAAGCTCTCCACCCCCGCCAGCCCTGATCCCCCCACTGCGCATCCTGACACCCTGGCTGTTCAAGGTGATCCCCGTCACGGCCCTGTAGGTCATGCCTGAAAGGGGCTGGTCCGCTGTTACTGCCCCAGTTCTCGCTGATTCTCTCCCCTTACAGGCCACCATGTTGACAGACCGGTACAAGCAGGGCAAGCTGCACGCCTACAAGCTCATCTGCAAGATCATGAAGCGCCGCCAGGACGTGTCACCCAACTCAGACTTCCTCACGCACTTCTATAACATCATGCACGGCGGCCTACTCCACCTGGACCAGGTTTGCTCTGGTCCTCTGTGGCCTCCTGGCTGCCTTGGGTTATGCTCAGCGCCAGCATTCGAAACCCATTATGCCGCCCCGTCTTTCTGCCTCTTTTCCTCCCAGGACATTGTGAACACCATCATCAAGCACTGCTCCCCACGTTTCTTCTCCATCGGCCTCCCGGGGGCCACCATGCTCATCCTGGACTTCATCGTGGCGGCCAGCAGGGTGACGGCGTGTTCCTCCCTCAATGTGAGCGTGACGTCGCGCTCTGTGACCGACACTGGGCCATAGTCTAATTCACTGAATCCATCCAGCAGTGTTCACTGAAGGGGGTGTCCTCAAAACTTAATCGTTTTTACTGTCATTAGTCAAATTTTACCAGAACTAGAATAATTTTCATACTCCTTCTAAAAATATTACTGGCAAAAAAATGAAAATGAAGTATATTTTCAGCCTCCATCAGAACCTCTCTAACCTTAATTCTCAACCCTAATTTGAACACAAAGGCAATACTGTCTTAATCTCAACTTGCATCTCTCAGTTTTTACGTTCTATTATAACATTCTGTTCTATATAGCATTTTATAACATTTCTAAGGTCAGGTCAGATTGGGGAGCATGCACTGGTGCAGCTTATTGCCACGCCCACAACATGACAAAATACCTCCCCCCAGGCTGACACACAGTCCAGTCCCCCGCCCTCCAGAAAGGCCTATAAAAGAACTGACATTATCTTTACTTACACAATGGACAAATCACATCACAGACAGAAGAACATCTTGACATCATTTAAACACTCTCACAGCTGCTTTCCAGTGTGTCTAAAATGACACCGGGGGGGGGGGGGGGGGGGGGGGGGGGGGGGGGGGGGGGGGGGGGGGGGGGGGGGGGGGGGGGGGGGGCGGGGGG
>JAODKC010000028.1:14144265-14166860 GCA_026777985.1 Mormyrops attenuatus
TTTTAATCCCCACATCATTTAAATTCCCCTTTCGTCTCTCCCCCCCCTCCCCCCCCCCGCGCCCCCCCCCCCCCCCCCCCCCCCGGCGGGGGGGGGGGGGGGGGGGGGGGGCAAGGACACCCTCTCTCCCTCCTGATTAAAACGTGGCACTAACCCCTGGCCCGCATGCCGTCTAACAGACCAGTCGGTGTGTTCATTTGCAGGTAGACCGTGGTGCTGCCTATCATGGCTGGTGTAACCCCTAACACTGTTCGTTCGCCTCTTCTCGTCTTTTCACCACTTCATTAACACCTCTGGTCCTACAGTGTCCTCTGGCATGAACTGCAGCTGTTTTTGCCCACACCTCTGTGCGTGACATGCTATATGAAGCACGCTATGTGTTTGAGGGAGATTGTGTCACGGAGACGGATAAAGGGGCCGGCGCCCTCTGTCCGGTATTACATCACAGGGGTGTTCCGTCATGTTCTCGGTCCGGGTTGGTTTTTTCTGTGTCGTTTGCATGTCAAGGTGTGAAGGTTTCAGGTCTCCAACACACCAGGACCTATCAGAACCGGAGACCTTCTGCTTGGCCATTCTGGTACCATCTTCTAAGATCTCTATAATCATAATCGCTATTCTTAAAGTTTCCTTTCTGGAACTACGTTTCGAGTTAATATTGTGAGAACAAAAATAATGAGAACAAACAATTCAGTGTTTTTGGTTGCGATTCAATAGCATTCGGAAATTTTATGCTGAAATTAAGTTTAATTTTCCCATTTACAACTATTAGTACTTACTGCTTCCATGACCTTAGCTTGCTTCTCCCCAAACCCCGTTTCACCCTGCAGCTTGCATCACTCTAGTTTAGCTGTATACCTATTATTAGTACATATTACTAGGATAAGAGTTCAGATCAAATCAAAGTTTATGTATCAAATGCGCAGCAGTCCAGCAAACAGCAGTAGATGCAGGTAAGATGAGTCATTATATTAAGCAGCAGTCGAATGTAGAAAATAAGTAAGTCAATGAAACAGTAAATGAATTATAAAAAGAAACTGAAAAAAAGAAGGAAAATGGACATGTGCAAATCATCATCCCTACTAATAGCCTAATCAGCTACTGAGTAGCCTCACTGCCTAAGGGTAGAAGCTACTGCTGAGCCGGTTTCCGCTCCAGTGCTCTGATACCGGTTCACTGACAGCAGAATGTGTCCACCACAGAAACTAGTCAGCCATTTTCTAGGTTAGCCTTGTTACCACCAAAGGTTCAGCATGAAAATCACTGGCCTGGTTCAGCCTGGCACTTGCCTGACATGCCAGTGGAAAAGGTCATGCGTAGCTACCTCACTGTTGCGTGTACAGTAACTTTTCACACGCGTGTAGCGGCACACAGATCGGCGGGAGTCGCACATGGGGTCACCCTTGCGGGGGAGGGGGTGTTTTTGCAGGGTTTGGCATCAGTAAGTAAACCTTAGCTTTGCATGCCATCTTAGCATCCATGGCCCAAGGTGATGAAGAGGTCTGTATGTGTCGGGGGGGGGGGGGGCTCATCTCAGCTCTCTGCGGGTGTTTCTGTGTTGCCGCCTTGGTGCCGATGTCATCACAGACTGTGAGAATAGACGGCGGGTGCGTTTTTGCTGCTCGATGAGTCTCGTCCTGTAGCCTCCCACTTGTTAATTTTCCATTTCTCTTCCTCTCTCTCACGCTCTCTTGCTTTCTCTCTCCCTCCTGTTTTTCCTTCCGCTCTTCTCCCATTCTGCTCCCACCTCATCGCGTTCCCCCGTTGTCACTCAGAGAGATGCCCTGATTGCTCTGCTGCTTCCCAGAACCCCATAGGTAACATGGGGCTGGAGGAGATGCCGGTCCTCCTTCCGGGGCCGTCGCTCCCCCCCCGGCACAGGCTGAGCTGCACGGCTGCCTCTAAACAGCAAAGCTGCGAGCTCTCGGTGTTGATTAGTCCCGCATCTCCTGCGGCTTCTTCCTCCAGCACAGCTCAGGCGAGCTCGCACATGCAGGCTCGTCGCAGCCCGTGGCGGGGTGTGGCTCCGGTCGGAGCGGAAGCATCCTCACTGTTTCCCTTTCGTGTCTGGTTTGCGCTGAACTGGAGCAGGCCGTGATTTGGTGGGAGGATACCCAGTACGAGCTGCAAAGGCAGGGCATATCGTCACCATGTAAGGGTGCATCTTTGTGTCACCTGCCGACAGGTCTCTGAGACATTTATCTGAGATCAGACCCCACTGGACGGTGACACCCAGCCAGTCAGTTCGTCTTTTTCACTGGAAACCACTTTAACAATATGGGCATCTTGAATGGGAGACATTCCTGACACCCCACCACCACCACCAGACACTACAGTGTGATCCAGGAGTACCTAGGATCGCTGATTTCACGTCGGAAAATGGCCTTAGACCGATTCTGACTGGTTCCAGCTCAGCACACTAATGGAAAAGCCGCCCCATCTGAAGACGGTCTTTTCTTGTTAATTACAAAGGCCAGTGTCAGGTTGTGTGAAACGTGGCCTGGGGTTGGGCGAAGTCTGTCCCAGGACCCACTGGGCCCGTTTGATCCCTGGGCCCCATAGTAGCATCTGCGCGAGTCCTGGCCAGCTGGGTGAATGCGGGAGACACGGCCAGATGGCACGTGACCACGAGAAGCATCCCAGGTCCCCCTTCCCCCCTGTTGGGGCAAGCCAGTCGCTAGAGGAGGTAGTCTCGCGCCATCAAGAGTCTCTCCTGGGGGGCCCTGATGCCTCTGCTCCCCCCCCCCCACAGGCTCGTGTCCCGAGAGTCAGCCGGCCGAAAGCCCAGCAGTGCCAGGAGACGGGGCCGACTTAGCCTCACCGATGTCGCCCCGCGCCAGCAAGAGCCGCATGTCCATGAAGCTGCGTCGATCCTCAGGCTCCGCCAACAAAACCTGAGCGTCACCCATACCCCCACACGCTGGGGGGGGGGCGGAGCCCCGGCAAGCCGCCGCCTCCTTCACACCTTCAGACACGCAGCCAGACGTCATATACGTGTATTTACGGTAGATATCTATATATACACATATTCATGTGCATAAGTAATGTACAAACAAAAACAAACAGATGTGTATTTTTGTGTGCCTGCTGCATGGGATAGCAGCTAGAGCGTCTGCTTAGACGTGATTATTAATTATCCACTGGTTAATGCTCTTAGCCTCGTGCTAACGTCTGTCATCTTAGCTGTGGTCACCGTGGCAAGGTAGTGAGGGCCTTCCCAAAGGGATCCCATCTTGGGTCGCCTCAAACATTTACTCTATTCCGCACAGAACACACTTTTATATCTGTACAGTGGTATATACCTAAAAGAATAAACCTTTCTTTATTAAAGGGCTGGATGAAAGTATCCTAGTGTTTCCGAGCTGGAAGTTTTTTGCGGTGGGGTTGCCTTGCGATTTGGTTCCCTAACTTGGACATGGCTGCACCAGGAATGACAACATGCACTGTTTTTTTCCTTCATTTTTTTCAATTCTGCTTCTAATGAATGTTTTTTTTTTCTTCTATTTTTTTAAACGCACTGTGTATAATGCCCTGTGTATCCCTTCTCACTGCAAGCGGTTATGTAAAAATATATATGTTGGTATGTGAGTGAGAGGTATGTGTAAGCGCTGGGTATCTGTATATATTTCACTGTATTTAAATCTGCCAGGAACATATTAAAACTTCAGTTAACCTCCAGTCACCTTAAGACGAATGGCATGTTAGAAATCCTGCTCTGAACTGGCTTGGCGACGACGCCCTGGCACCACAAACACTTCAGCTGCAGAAAGGAAGACTCTCACCTGGGAGAGGAGCGATCCACGAACAGGCCTGTCTCTCTGATAGTGGTAGGGGGCTACAGCTGGATACCAGGAGCTCTGTGTTCTGTGTGCAGCCCTGAAGAGCTTTGTGTGGTGGTGGACAGCAGGGCCGATTCATGCAGTGGCACCCGTAATTGTTTTGCTGTATTTTGTCATCCATTATGTTTGGTATGTTTCTGTGACAGAAGCAGGGCATCTGCCGCACGATCCATGTTTGACCTCACCTCGCTGGCCTCTGTCTGCCCCGATGGTAATCCCGTACCCTCAATCGGACCGTGAATCCCAGAGAATTTACCTTGTGAGTCGCGGTCGCCAGTGCAGGCAACGAGAACAGCAGCACTGGACCGTTTTCGCAGCCTGACGTCCAGAGAAGCAGAGCTGTGTTGGTCCACCCTCAGAGCGCATTGGACCGGAATGCCCAGTGTCTGTATGACTGCCGCCCAGCCCCAGCAATGGCGTCCCCCACCTCCCAGTCTTCCCAGTGCCCACGTATCACTGAGGTGCCGTCAGGTCATTCGGTGTATGTTAGGACTGCAGCATGAGGCAGTAGAAGCTGCATGAATCTGTTACAGAACCACTCACCGTTAATGCCATCGCTGTCAAACTTTAGATTCCCTGTTTGTAATCACTGTACAGGAAGAACAACAGACGTGCTATTTACTTTGACAATAAAACTGTTCAAATGGATTCTTTGGTGGTTTGGTGTCTGAGGGAGGGACTGGCCAGACCAGTGACACCAGCTAGAAAAGCGGTACCCTGCATTCTCATCCCCTATGAGGGTGCCATTATCTCTCAATCCCCAGGACGGGAGCATCATGTCAGCTGTCAGGTTCCAGCATGCTGATCCCGTACCCCTCCCTCCAACCCCCCCCCCCCCATGTGAGACCATAGGAGACAGAATATTTCAAAGACCTTGAAGATCGACATTTTTACAAAATACTAAAAAAAACCGAAAACACGGGTTATCAGATTTAGGAGAGTAGAATGGGGACACGACAAGATGGACAAACGGCAAACATCATTAATTAAACTGTAACTGATTTTTTTATTAACCTTTGGCTAACACAGAATCAACAGACGTCCAATAAGCACACATGTTCAGCACAACTGAAAAGCGCACAGTGTGCATTTCTACTGCAGTACACCGTCAAACCAGTTTCCCAGCGTTGACACTCGGGGATCAACTCGTTATCCCGTCACAAAACACAGACACCGACAGGTAATCATTTTTCAGTAGGAAAATAAATGTAGGTAGTGTCCTTTTATAATTACAACGGGCAATATACGCATATTTCCATAGGAACCATCTCGAACAGTTTTAGACACGCCGTAAGCTGCTTCGAACGAGGTTTTATCGGGTGATTTTCAGTTTGACAAAATCCCCACAGGATAATATCACACAAAGCCGAAACTCAGGCAAACCAATGCGATGATGATACCTGTAACCTCAACAATGCCTGCAGCTGTACCCCTTCACTGTCATATTAAATGGCATCATTCTTTTAACCTATTTAAAGTAACGACATACAAAACGACATACAGACGAAATCTACTGATTGATAGAGTAACTTATTTGATTTAAGATGTAAGATGTGTTGCATTTTAGTCCCACTTCAGTACTATACACAAATTTATAAGTACTTTGGCCTATTAAAAAATACATATTTAGTTTTTAACCTACTACGTTTTCCGACTATAGTGATATAAGTTCCGAAATATCCAGATACTTAAAACCAATGCAACATACGCTATGCTTGACTTCACACGGGGAAAAGACGCTTCTTGACGCATATACAGAGTTGCGTTCATCTGAATGTTCCTTTCGGGAAGCTAACAGTCCCAGTGCCGCTCCCCTAAGCTAGCAACCCGGCCGGACGGCCATCTGAAGCAGCATCACCTGTCGGCTTTCCGTCGGGTGAGCTTTATTGATGTGTCTGGTTAAGCCCGGCGAACTGAAGAAAGTGGAAGGGCAGTGCTTGCAGGAGAAGATCTGCTGGTCGGATTGCAGGATGTCGGGAGCCGCGAAGGCGCTGGTGCCCGCTCCTTTGCTCGGGCACGCCAGCAGCTCGTCCCTCACTACGTGCCACAACCTGTGCTTATCCCGTATCTCCACCGAAGGAAAATGCGCCCCGCACAACTGGCAGGGGAAGGTGATCTGTCCGCTCTCGATCTGGTTATAGGATGCAGACCTCAGCGTTTCGTGAGCCGCCTGGTGCTTTTTGAGGTACGCCTGTCTGCGGAACTTTTTCTCACAATATTGACACTCGTACACCTCCTCGGGGGGGCAGGCGGACAACAGGTAAGAACCGGTGATGGCATCACCCGCCCGGGAGCAGCCCGGGAACAACTGGTCATCTCTGGGGATGCGATGCGTGTCCATACATTTCTCCGGCGCTTTGTAGAGCCGCTCCAGCGCCTCGTTTTCCTGCGGCTTTTCGCGATGTTTATCCTGTATGCGTAAGCCATGGTGCTGCGGAGTCGGGGGCTGGGAGCTGTCCAGGGGAGACTGGTGCTGATCGTTCTCTTTCCCGTCTACCGGCACCGTTTTCTCCGGTTCCTTTTTGCCGCCCAGCTCTGCGTGGTTCATCGGACGGGGCTTGTGCCACCTGCGGTGTGAGGCCAAGTTTGCCGGACAGCTGAAAACTTTGTCGCAGTCCGGGCAGCGATACTCTACGCGGACGATTCTGGAGCACTTGTGCTGCGCCAGTGAGAAAGGGTCAGGGTACTCCTCCTTGCAAAGCTGGCAAATAAACTCGCCCAGCGGCTTTCTTCTGACGGAGGACGGCGTCTTCGACTCAGGACCTTCCTTCTTTATTTTCAGCCCGAGCACAGGCGAGGTGGTCACCTCATCTTCGAAGCTCAGCTTTCTCGTCACTTTAGGCTTTTTGACCGCGGGCTTTGCTTTGCGATCGGGGTCGAAGCCCGGCCGCTTGCTGGCTTGTTCCAGCGGAGCGCACAGCTGCACAGGTGTGTTAAACTTCAGATCCGCCGGCGAGGTCAGCAGCCTCTCCATGGAAGGCACAGGCGCACATGTTGGGAATGATTCGGCCGTTGCTGGAGAGCTCAGGCACCTCTCAAAAAAAGACTTTCCCTGGTCCGAGCCGACCGGCTTAATCGGGCTGTACGAGGCGTCTGCTCGACCCGGGGATCCAAGTTGGTGTCTGCTAATACCATCCGTCGTATAATCGCGAAGGTAATCTAAGCTTGTCAACTGGGCTTGCTCCGTTGCTGCCTGGACACCTGTACGCATGTCGCTCCCTCTCCCCGGACTTCGGACATCAGAGCAGGTGACAGAGACGCCGCCCTGGGCGCCGTGCAGGGGCAGCTCCACGCCATGTGCTACGCTGTCCGCCTCCCGCATCCTGTAGGATGCTGGTGAAGTCCGCTTGCTCCTTTTCACTAAAAATCCCCTGGGCATTTTTTAAAAAACGACTCCCTGAGTGTCAAGCAGGGGCGATCGGTGTCTGGCGACCCAAAATGTATAAGTGTGGGCAGGGACACGAGGAGACGGAGTGTGTCACATTGGTCTGCTGGTTGTTTTTATCTTTGGGGCAGTCTTTTGTGCTCCGTGAAGTCACGGTGTGTGTCAAAGCCCTGGCCAATCAGTACTCGGAGCGGCGATTTAGACCGCAGTCCCAAGAGGACATCAAGTAGGAGGGGCGACGCCTAACAAGGATGCCTACGGTCGATGTCAAATCTACTAAATCTGCTAATACATACGGATATTAATTCTTCAAAAAGAGAAATTCCCCTTTTCAAATTAAATAGAACTTTCTAGCCTACATTCGTCCATAACGCACACGGCAAACGGTAGTCCCTATACGGCGCAATAAGACGTTTGAATTTATAGGTGCCTCAGAAAAATAAAATTCCCACAAAAAATCTGTCACACATCACCTAAAGTTAAATGCACTTAATCCCGTACGATGGTCTTTTAAATCCTTTCAGGTTATGAGGGCTATTTCTGGTATCTTTTTAAAACTGATAAATGTATAGAAAAATACAAATACCATGTAATATTTGTATTCCGTTTGGTAACCTAATTGAACGTGACGACATGGCTATGATAAACATATCTATTCATGGTAAATTATAGGCCTACTTACAAAAATAACAGCAGTCATAATAGTGATCATAAAGATGTTGATTAATTTCCATTTCTTGCGCCCAGCTATAACTGGTAACTCGATAAAGCATTCCGAAAATATTAGCTCATATTTCACTTAGGATATTCGCCCAAAAGTAAACTAATAAAACTAATAGTATAACAATGTTGAAATATTGTAATTCAAATGGGATCTGTTTGAATTCGTTCGTTATAATCATTTATAGGGAAATTGGAAGGTATGAGGATACAAAGTTTCCGTCAGTGTGTGTACTGCTGTCACGTCTTCGCCCTAATTACCAGCAGCGGCCCGGCCTATAGCGGCTGCGAGCGTCTCTGCATCCTTGCGCTCCTCTCCGTTCACCTCCCCCCGCGTCCCTTGCTCAATCTCTACCGTTTCGTGTGTTTCATAAAAGCAATTACAACTGGCAAATTCCTGGGGCATAATGTCCCGTCGGCATGCAGCATAATATATCAGAAAGCGGCCTAATGTCATAATCTACTCATTGGATGAACTTTACCTGCTTTTTATTAACGGTCAGGCACGCCGGCTGCGTGGATCCGTCGGACGCTTCAAACATGATTATTGTTTCGTTCAAACTCTATCTCCGATGAATAACCTTCCCTGTCCCAGTCAATAAGGAACAACTCACAACTGCAATTTTCAGTTGGACTGTTTTACTGTGTATGCCCGACGCTTTTCTATATGTTTATTTTTAACAATTTGTATTTAAACCTGGACCTGCAAAATGAAAGATCCGTCGGCGATGCACGATGATTCATTGCTTTGTTGAGATGGGAAACAGTAAACTGTATGACAGAGCGCATCATATAGCCCTAGGCTATATAATGCTGAGGACAATATCTCTGAATCGTGGCCTATTATTTATTACATCTTGTTACTACATACCAAGTAGCTACTATTGGGACTATAGTTTACTATGTGCGCTATGGTCAAAAGTAAAATACAAAGTTCTGTTTAATCTGAAAAGAGCATTTCTCTTGTTGAAGAAATACTGTCCACGGTATGTATTTGTAAATTTGACATCGATCGTATTACTAAACTGGCAGTTCAACTAGAAATAGGCCTATATGTTTTTGTCGAAGTACAAATAGCAGTGAACCTGTCTGTCACGGATTCTAATATATAATCACTGTAATCAAATGTAGTTTTTATATTTATGCAATACAATTGTATATATAACCAATTTTAGTGTTTGCATGTGACTACAGCAGAACCTGGGGTTTACATGCCTAAATTCGTAGACTTCGCGGTCATTTATTTTACTCTGTCGTCACATTAAAAATATTTACGCCGATTTATACTGGGAGCAGCTTCAGTATGCAGGTAGAAACCTGTGGAAGTTATTTCATAATTATATAAAATCGTATTACGTTGTAAGTAGACCACTTTAATCTAGTATTAATTCGCTTTGAAGGTAATGACAGGCTGTTGTTTACACACAATTTAACCTGTAGTTTATCGCAATCCAGCACATAGGAAACAAGTAGGACTAATCATCGCCTCAAACAGGGGTCCTAAAGGCAACAGCGTCGGCTAATTGACAGGTTGCTTGCGATTTGCTTTTATATGGTGTGTATACGATGGGAATGTCTTTACTGGCGTTTTCCCGGGTGAAAAGACTCCGCTATCTGGGCAGCAGAAGGGCCGTGATGCTCCCGGCTTGGGAAGCGGCCCGATCCGCCGATAAGGCATGTATGTCTCGCCCATCAGCCAGGCTGGGGACGCCGATAAGACATCAGAGCGCCGAACACCATTATCCCAAGCCCAGCCAGGCAATGAGGGGGCGTCACCGTAAATCAAGGAGCCGTGAGAACCACCCATCATGGACACAATTGCCATGGGATCCATTTAGGGTTAAAGATAATCTCTTTTTACGGCAACATTTCACTTTGCACTACCTCCGGTCAAACCTCCGCAGATACATAAAACTGTTATTCAAATGACAAAATTTAATTCTTTCACGGTTTTCCCCTCGCATCAGATGAATGTCCTAAATTACGTTTGTAGTTCTGCTTGTTTAATTTAGAATCCTTTACGTTTGCGGTTTGCTTTACAATTTTGCGCTTTATAGCCTACTTCACGTTTTTAAAAAAAGTTTATCGATGATACTTAAAACGGGGTTGTTTTAAGATGAATATTTATTGATTTATAGATCATTAGAAATGCTTTGCCAGTTAATGTACTTAACCTAGAATCGCCTCCCCTATTACACCGTGTAGCCTACATGCGTGCAGGAGTCTAATTACATCGATACGGCATAAAAGTATGTAGATGTTAGCGCGTCTTAATCAGCTCTGCACCCTAATCCACCAGACTGCTGAAAATTCATTTATCAAAATGTCTACAGTATCTTTCTTATGCACGTTATGCCAAAGACTGGACGCAACACAGGAATCCATACTAATCAAATACTTAAAGAAATCTAATTATCCGTCGCCTCTAACGAACGCGGCTACTTAAGTCATACCGGTTGGGGGCGGGCAGCACCAAGCATTTCATAATGACTAAGTACAGTCTTGATCTACGGACTATCTTCGCCACAATTCAGCACCACGGAGCGGAGAGCTCTAGTGCCCATGATTTGGTGACCCAAAACTGGCAGCTTATGTGCTAATTAACATTTAATTGTTCCCATCTAGCGCCGCAAATCTGTCTGCCTGTCAGGAAACGCATGTGTTTCATTGTAATCAACCTTAAAGACCCTTAAAACAATAGATAACAAAAATCATTTAAAACACGAGACAGTACTATTTTACTATTTATTCCTTGTGCAATAATGGAAAATTCTTCTTGCAGGCTTAGTTTGATCGGTTTTGTTCACTCAACATACACGAATATCCTCATACACTGTGAATAAAACCGAAATTAAATAAACCGTAACCACATAGCAATTAACAATTACCATTTTCGCGTCTATGCGTTTTATTTTTATTTTTAGAGCTTACTGTCGTTTCAATTTAAGGTCAATTCTCAGTCCACGCTGTATGACAGGTTCCTGTTACAGTAATATATTCCGGGTACATCCAGGATCACAAAACACTCATTAGTTTGCCCTGTTCATCGTGAGCAGATGTTTATGGATTATGGTCACCATATAAATTAGTTTGCACAGGATGCATAACTTATAACTAGGCATTCATTGGAAGCTCATTTCATCCACATTTATACGCGTATGTTTGTAATGTGCTGCCTCACCGGTGCATCGATTTGGACAGAAGCGTCTACTAAATGAAAATAAATATAAATGCATAATTTCAATCCAAAGTAATATTGTCGGTGGGTGTCGCCATCTTGTGGACAGTCGGTGGGAGCATTTTTTTTTTACTTTCAACTTAACAGGTCAGAGGGGAACGCCGAGTGTACGTCGCTTAAAACATATCTCTCGTGGCTAAGTCTGTAATTCCTGGACTGGTTTTGCAAGTGTAATAATCTCTGTTACATCTGTAACTGCTGTTGCCTTAGTTCAGGGGTGGCCAATCTTATCCCCTGCCTTAGTTAATGGGCAATAAACTGCATTTAAAAGTTTTTACATGTTTCGTCGCCAGGGGGCAGCACACCGAACAAACTCAGTCGATCTAAAAACCGGAATTATTTGAAACAAACGCTGCTTTCTACTCTAAGCTTTTTATATACTTGGTGTGTCGGAGCCTAGGTGTCTGTGGTCGTAAAGCTTTAAAGGAAAAAGTACAACAAACAGTGATGGCATATAAATAATAAAACCACAAAATATGTTCAAGAATGTTAATTTTAAAAATAGCTAAAACACGAAGTACATTTTAATATACTTTGCAGGTTGTTAGACAACAATGTCAGATACAAATTGCCTCTTGTAGTTACTTCAGATGCAAAAAAAAACTACTGATTTTGAGGAACGTAATAATTATAGACTATTTCCAGATAGTTTATTCAAATCATTTTCCAAATGTGTTGTAATCTACGGAATCCCTAAAGGGACATAGGTAATTAAAAAAAAAAATCACAGTATCTGGTGCGTACCAGATACTATCATGCGCCACGGGAAGTACTAACTGGTACTAACTGGTTAGTATCTTGTGTGCACCAGTTAGTATGTAGTATCCGTAGTAATCTCACAAACTATGAACCACTTCTATGCATATGTCTAAAGTAACACAGACATGTCCTGACCTTGTTTTTATGAAAGGCAAGCTAAATCTCGCCCTAGGGTTGGCATGTGTCTCACCCACGGCAATCCCAAAGAGGTAAAGCATTTCTGGTGTTCCTGGGGGGTGGACCAGTCTATTTCAGGGACTCCCCTGTCTGGACCTCCCACAGCCTTCAGCATGCTACAGAAGGGCATTCCCTCAAACCACAGCAATCTTTTGGGTATTGTGGAATCACTCGAAGTGCCTTCCCACCTCGTCTCCTGCTTGAAGGGGAACTCCCTACCCCCAGATTAGCAGCCACATGTAAAATGTGCCTTTTCTTGGGGACTGTTTCCCCTGGAAAGTTTCAAAACACACCATTCAGATGCAGGGGCGAAGCTAGAAATTCTGAGCCAGGGGCAAGATGTTACTCTGCACCCCGCCCCCCCATGCTGAATTTTATGCAAAATGTTACATATTCAAGGGTCCCCGTAAAGTGCTGGGCCCCCTGAATCTGCCAGGGTATCCATGCCCTTACTGAGCCCCTGTTCTGACGGATCAGTCACAAGCTCTCACCATCTCTCACATGGAGATCCGCTTCTCAGATGGCTGACTTTTGCTTCCAGACTCAGGGTGCAGTCCGTATTCCTAGTGTGATGAGGAGGTGAGATGGAACGCAGGGGCATCCCTGCACGGCAGGAGTGTGACTCATAGGGTGTGGCCCTGTGTGACTCAGCATGGGCACCGTTCCCCCATTCCCCAGCCTGTCGCCGGCTCGGCGTCCTGTCGCGACGGACATCTGCCGGTGTGCATGTGTATGTGTCACATTTGCTGCCTGCAACCCCCCCCACAACTCATCACACTGCACTGGAGGACACTGGCTGGTGCTCAGGTAAAGTCGGCAGCTGCCCAGAGCCCAGAGCAACCCTGTGGGGTCACTCCTACTGCTTCTCCTGCCCTGAACAGCCGTTGAGAGCTGTCAGAACATTCTCTCCAAGGTCACAGACAGACCTGTACGTCATGACCTCCATGGGCTGACAAACCAGTCAGACACGGGCGAACGACTGTGACCCGGCCTTGTGGGACAATCCCCACCCTGTGTGAAACAGAAGGCAGGAGGTGGTCTTTTCATTTAGATGAACCACCAGCTCAATCCACTGAGAACTTGCTAATCGCAGACAGGGGGTGGATTTCTTATGGCTATTTTGGAGTGTTGAAGCAGGTCGCTATTCATTCTGAGAAAAAAAGATGATTTGCACATCTATTCTGCATTGTATGCTAAATCTCCAAATCAGATGCCCTTCCCCGGTAGCTCTGCGTGCTGGACATGCTTCAGTGCAGTCCGGGACTGTAAAAAAAAATCCCCACAACGCCTGGTATGTCAGCATGAGCAAGAACAGAATCTGGAGCCCCCAGCCTGCTGTTAGTGGAGCAGCCCAGGATATTTCCTTGGGGCATTTTCAGGGTGAGCAATCTAGACAGACCACCCATGCCCAGCCAAAAGCCCCTAGTTCAGGGGGCAGCTGTCAACACCCATAGGTGGACACAAAGACACCATCACACGCACACACATTTCATCCGCTTGGTGTGGCTGGATGGTGTACGAAGTAGGAGTGGGATTCTCTGTTCTATCTGTCCTTTTAAGGGACCGTTTGGAGCAGGAGTTTACAGCAGTTCCCAGCCAGAGGGCTCAGGAGCCTGACGTCACTGGGGTCTGCCTCGAAAGTGACTGGTGCAGAGCCTAAACAATGACGTCAGCCGCTAGAGGACGCTATGCGTCAAGCTGCATGGATACAGTTGCTATGTTGCTGTAGCTGTGCCTGAGAAGTGCCTCATGCAGTGAGTGTCAGTTGTACTGTGTGAGAACCTGCCTGACGGGTCAGGGTGGTGCCCCCCCAACTGCTTTTAGTTTTCATTCCTAGAGTTTTGCTTTATAATAATAATGGATTTATTTATATAGCACCATTCACACATCTGGAAGCAGTTCAAAGTGTGTTACACAGAGTGCAAATAAATTAATAAAACGTAAATTAAAACAAAACAGAGACAAGAAACACAGTAATAATACAATTAACACACACATTCCATCAGCAAGCTCAGTGAATCACCTCCTTATAATGTTTCCTAGTATCATATAATCCTAAAGGGTTTGGTTGAATGGTACAGTCCTGAAGAGTGGTACTGGTACACTTATGTAAGTTAACTCAGCTCATGAATGAAGGTTACATAACTTCCAGTGAATTATGGAAATTCTGGGTGAGCTCTAGCTTAGTGGCTAAAACTGAGGGTTGCAAAAAGTACCTAAAACACTCCACTCCCCCGTGCAGAAACACCGCAGAATCACACATACCCCGCTCCCAGTATGAAGTGACAAAATTCCCACTGCGTTAAGATGGGCACTCGGGTCACAGCTACTTTTAAAAATATGAACTAGTCGTTACGTGAGTGTAACATAGACTACCCGAGAATCCCAGTAGTTACTGTAAAACAAGTCTTGCGCAGGCTGTAAAAGGAAATAAAGAGTAACAAACGTTAGAGGAACTTCGGGGGAAAAACATTTTCCCCAGATGCAGGTTCTGACTTTCCCTACTGGCCCCGGGTCGGCTGCAGCTCTCTGGAAATCCCCCACCCTGATCGGGCTCCGCCTACCAGTGCAGATTTAACGTTTAGACTGCAGCGGCGCCGGGCCCAGTCAACTTCAGACCCAGCCGTGGACGGAACTAATTGTACCGCACTAGCATGGATCTCTACCGAAAGAACAAAAACCCGACGGATTACAGCGCTGGGGGTCGGGACAGCCACGGGAAAGCGACGACCTGCCCCGACGACCGGCTCGACAGCGGCCTGGACTCGCTGAAGGACGATGAGCTGAACAGCCTGACGAGCGAGACGGAAGGACTGCGGATCAGCTGCAGGGAAGAGCCCGGAGATGGGCTAGGCGAGCCATGGAAGCTGCACCGGACCGAGGACGGAGACACGTAAGCAGGGGCACGGAAGGGGGGCGTGCAGCGCGGTACACGTCCGTCACTGCGGGCGAGTTTCTGAATACGGTCTGCGTGGCCGTGCGCAACAGTAGAAAGTACGGCCGTCCGTGCATTAAAATTGGTGTGGGACACTGTATGCCCCAGCCCCCCATTAGGATCCCCCCATCTCCGCACTCCCTTCTCTTGGGCCTCAGGAGCAGCGCGAGCTTGGAAATCCCCTGGCGCGCGGCCAGGAGCGCGATAACACGCGAGCTGCAGCGGGTGGAAATGGCCTCGGCTGAAAAAAAAAGATCCCGCGCTTGCGCAATGCGCGCCGCTTCGTGTCACCCTCCCCCACACTAAGTTCTAACAGATCCCCCCCCTTCTTTTTCAGGTTTCTTCATCTCGCCATTATTCAAGAAGAAAAGGAATGTGCTTTTCAGATGATCGATCTCTCACGTCACAGTGCTTTTCTCAATATCCAGAACTATGAGAGACAGGTAAAGACATTCAGGGGTTCCTTCATCTGTGTTGTAAAAGCAAGCTGTGTATCTGGGGGCCACTGTGACTGACCTGCCCTCAACCCTCCAGACACCTCTCCACCTGGCTGTCATCACGGAGCAGCCTGAGGTCGCTGAACGCCTTCTGAAAGCAGGATGCGACCCACAGCTGGTGGACGACCACGGGGAAACAGCGCTACACATCGCCTGCAAGCGAGGCTCTCTTCGCTGTTTCAGTGTCCTGACCCAAGGCTCCCCCCACACGCTCCCATCCATCCTGGCCCAAGCCAATTACAGAGGTACATATCCCTGGATTCCACTGTTGGACTCACCACCACCCCCTATGCTATAGGAGGCCTGAAGCCCCCTGGCTGGAATGCCCATTCCTGATTGGTTGTCCCTTTTTTTCCCCCACAGGTCACAACTGCCTGCATCTTACCTGTATCCATGGCTACCTGTCTCTATGCGAGAGCCTTGTTAAGCTGGGTGCGGACATCAATGCACAGGTAGGTCTAGGCAACCCAGCTGGGATGTGTGCCCCTGTTAACCCATACCGGAATTAGCTGTGAGGTCTCACCAGGTCATGTGATCCCTCCCCAGGAGCAGTGCAGTGGCCGCAGCCCCCTTCACCTGGCTGTGGACCTGCAGAACTCACAGCTTGTGCGGCTGCTTATCTCTCTGGGTGCCAACGTCAACAGCCTGACCTACAGTGGGCACAGCCCCTTCCACCTGACCTACGGCCGGCATGATGCAGGCATCCGGGTACAGCTGTACGGGCTGACGGATTGGAGCTTGAGGGAACTGCCGGAAAGCGAATCTGAGGACAGCGACGAGGACCCAGGGTCTGAGGACGAGGTGAGGTGTCGGGAGGTAGCTGGGGGTGGCTGCGGCTAAGCTGGGGGCAAACTCACAGCACGCTAACACCCCGATCTGCTTCTCTCCCTCAGATGTATGATGA
The DNA here is from genome assembly GCA_026777985.1 of Mormyrops attenuatus. Taxonomy (NCBI): domain Eukaryota; kingdom Metazoa; phylum Chordata; class Actinopteri; order Osteoglossiformes; family Mormyridae; genus Mormyrops; species Mormyrops attenuatus. The sequence goes on from JAODKC010000028.1 coordinate 14,160,717, forward strand.
CATCATGCTTGTAGGACAACAGTAGCCAGGCCTGGCCCAAAAGCCAGCCTTGCAGAGGAGACTGGATAAGAAAGATCAGTGGCAGCCGTCAGCACTCAAGACAACGCGGTGGGCCTGCGCAGCAGAGCGCAGTACCCACAATGCCCTTCTATCCCCTGTGCAACCACTTATATAATGTACAGAGATATAGAACACATGAAGAGATTTATTTTTTTTACTAAATATTTTCAAGAAATGTACATTTTGTAAATATTAAATGTGTATATTGACACTACTGTAAATATGAACACACTCCTATAAATTAAACTATCTCATAAAATACATGCCTCTGTGTGGGTTTGTTTCTGGTGTTTTTGGTGAGTGAGGGGTTAAACTGGGAAAGAGGTTAGTCTTAACAGAGAATGGTTTACAGACGCAGGGATGGTTTGGATCCTCAGGTAATGGACAAGTTCAGGCAGCGTTCGTCTCAGCCTAGGACAGTGAAGGTGTAAAGCAAAATGCCAGTCAGGTTTTCTTTCTTTTGACTACTGACTGGATGTGTACTGGGGACACGTGCCACACGCTTTATGCCAGTATGGGGAAGCAACCTCCAGCCATAGTGAGCACACACAGGAATTTCCTGTGTTACTATAACCATTCGACTATGACTCGCACATGTAAAATCCCCGTTCTGTCTGGATTCCCCGGAATCTTCCCGGATCAGGCCCGTGAAAGTACACCTGACAAAGCTCTCTGGAATGAGGGAAATTAGTGATTTCTGCTGATGACGAATTGCAAAAGACTCCACGGTTATGAAATGCGGTTCCTCTTAATGTTACCACAGGTCATCGCTGGCTAATTACACTTGACTACTTTTTTCTTCTTCAAGTCAGGTGTCAAGTTAAAAACAGACAAACTGAATTAAAAATGTCATGTCCCACATAGTCTGCCCCCCACGACCTGGTAGAAACTCCTTGAGGTTAGCGACCAGCCAGTGACTCCTTAAAACACAGACTGTCAGTTTAGCTCTGAGTCTACTGACTCTCACCCACCCTGCACAGAAAACTCTGAAATGCCAAAGATTTAAAAATAGACTTTCTGCGACACAGTACCAGTGTGTCATGGCATGGAACTCCCACGCAAAGCCACATGTCGCAGTGCGCAGATGCCGAAGTCAAGCGAGGCCCTAAACATCAGACACCAGCATGACATCTACAGCAGCGAAAGCCGGAGAAAAAGTCACAGGACCGCACTCTGCTGCTTTGAGTGTGTTTACTCATCCAATGGTCTGGTCTCTGGTTTTAAAAACTGGCGAGGGGAGGGTATGAATGTTGTCGAGCCATCGTAACTGATGGGTGTAGTTCCACCACTCATAGTGCTGAGAATCACTGAATAACTTCAATGCGAATGGCTCAGTCATACCAGTCAGCAGCAGGAGTATGGAAAGATGGAGCAAACTAAGTAGTGGTGGGGCGGGGGGGGGCACTCAAAACAAATGATGATTCAGCGTGATCCGGGAAGTGATACTGCACGCAGCGGAAAATCCAGAGCCCCTGGCCAAACTGGAGCCAGACAGCGTGAGCAAGCACAGTGTCAGGACAAACCATGAGCAGCTAACATGGCACAAAAATCAGCATGAGGGGGACAGCGTCTGGAGCGCAAGCGACCCACCTGACATTACTGAAGTAGTGTGACTGAGGCAACACTGCAACCTGTCGAAAATTCAAAAAGTGGCGGACGCTCCCCTCGCTATCACCATGTGACATGACGGATTCCCGGGAGCAAGACGACAGAAAACAGCAACACGATGAAATAAAATGCCACAAGAATAAAATGGCAGCCAAGCCTTCTGAGCACCATGATCCAGCTGTCAAGCTATGAATTTCATTCTAAAACAGGAAGCTGCAGAATAACACATTTCCTTTTTAGCCATCCAAATTTCCCTCTCCATCACTGCCATGCCAGGAAACAGATGGTTACATCAGTGACACTATTCCCAGAAGGAAGGACAGAGTAAATCAGCATATTTATTGGGCCCTTCCATCAAATTCAGTCATGACTTCCTGTTAAAATGGGTGCAGTGACCATTCAGTGACGAACCCAAATAAGGAGATGGCAAAGCCAACGCATGCCCCTCCCCCCCAGGGACGCCATGCCAGACTGACTGGATTTCGCCACTTTACTGTGGAGGCTGTTAAAAAGCTATTTGTTTTCCTTTATGTGGAACATTGCCTAAAGCAGGGTTCTTCAAATCTAGCCCTCCATTCCAAATCCAAGCCTTGTTTTCCATTCTCCCAAGTAGTTAGTTTAATAATAACTGAGTCTGATTGGCTGGAGGCTTCACACTCAGCTCACAGGTAAAGGAAGGCTGGAAAATCAGCAGGACTCGGATCTTGAGGACCATGATTTGAACAGCCTTGGCCTAAAGGTTTCAGGGGCAAATATTCCCACAGCTCAGCAGTGGTTGTACCAGCAATGCCTACTACTGGCACCTGGAAACAGACAGGACTTCAATGCTTAGTAAGAGTCTGCCTCTACTATTCAATCATAGACTCAGATTACCAGAACTATTAAGTGTGTATGTGTGTGTGTGTGTGTGTGTGTGGGGGGGGGGGGGGATCAGGGGACACAAAATTCAAGAAGACAGCTGTCTGCGGGGAACACTGCCACGTCACAGATGAAGAACAAGACTAAACAGAGAACCGACTAGCATTGAGGTTCTGGTTGAATGTGACAGGGTATATGTCAGGACACCACAGTCCTCGAGGCCTCCACCCTGGCAAGGACACCAGATGGGTCTCTGTGTCTGACTGGGACAGAATCCTTGGGGGGGGAAGGCAGTGGTGGTTAAGCAAAAACTTTATAGGGACTGAGGGCCCTGTGAATACATGTGGGGGTATTACCTGCCCCCCCCCCAAGGTACAAAGAGGACTGTCACAAATAGGCATATGGTGTTGCCACCTGTAGCTGCCAAAAAACAGGAACAAGAAATGTGGGGGTGCACCTCGCATCCTCTCTAGGTGAAGACACGTGACAGACACTTTTACTCTCGGCCAGAGACACAGGAAACACTCAACACACTGTAGACATACGGCAACAGCTGCACTGTTTAGGAAAACTTCACGTGCTTGCGGGCGACGTTGGCTGGTGCAGGAAGACGCCCCCACGGGACGTCCCACTGGCTGCCACCTTTACCTGGACTTCTGTGTGCTGACAAGGCGCCAGCTTTGAGGGCTTCCAAATCTCACGCATGTGATGTGACACTCGCGCTTACGCAAGAAATCTTACGGCAAATCTATATTATTCCATTATAAACCTAACCTTAGCTACATCGGAAGCGCTTGCAAACCTTACATACTATATTCCAGGTAGTAAAACTGTTACATACATGTAAATGCGTGTACAGACTTGAAAATCGAATTGCCACCTGACCAAAGTTGGCAAACCTGGGTCAGGCACTGAAGTCAGGACGCCTTGCTTCACACTCCTCATTGCCAAATATGCATTGATGTTTTTGAAACATTAATTCCGATAAATATTTAATCTTTACTATGATGGACTGGGGAAAGTAAATTTTTTAATCATGGTTTTAATCATCAGCAACAGGAGTGTAGCCAACGGCCAACGGGAGTGACACGTTTTCAGACTCTCACGCTCACATAAGAAATCTTACAGCAAATCTATATTATCCCATTAAAAACCTAAAATATGCTACGTCAGAAGTGTTGGGGTAATGTGCAAACCCTACAGACTATTTACAAGGTAATAAGACTTTTACATACATGTAAATGCGTGTGCAGACTTGTCTTGAACTGAAAATCTCACGCCAGCCAGCTGGTGTTGGTGACACTGCAGCAGATGCATTGCTCCTGCTCGAAAGTGAGGCTTAGTACATAACTAACCTGCTTGGTATCATTTACCCTCCGGTAACACAGCGGCAGATTACGGGACACTATGGCTTTTATATATATACATATTTTTTTTTAGAAATTAAGTTTCAAGCAGAACACTTGGGGTTCCAATATTCCACCCGGAAGCATTATTATGAGGGACTAATTTCTTAGTTGTTTTAATCCAGTTTATTATCATATTCGGCTGAAGGTGGTCAATATATAATACCGCAATAAATATACCTATCAGAAAAACTTGTGGCTTATGCAGGGTTGCCAGCTTTGGTCAGCTTGCTGGCGTAAGATTTTCAATTCGAGACAAGTCATTTACATGTATATAACAGTTTTATTACCTCGTAAATAGTCTGTATGGTTTGCAAACTACCCCCAACGCTTTCGATGTAGCTAATTTTATGTTTGGAGCCGGAGAGTTGGCGACCCTGCTTATGATTAGCTTTTAGAGCCGGGTGAAGAGCAGTAAAAGCAGTTTAAGTATTGGCGAAAGTTCATAAAACACCATCATACAGGCGAATTATCGTGCAGTTATGGGAGATAAAATGCAGAATGGAGCTATTTAAACGACCAGTAACTGAGTGACGGCTAGTGAGAACTGCATGGCTCTTTTGAATAATGATGGAAGTGTGTAGTGAGGGGTGAGCTCTGAATGTCAACCCAAAACACGTAAAAACCCTGTTTATTGTAGTGACATTGTTACTGTAGCATCAGTACCCTCTCCTTATAACTCCCAGCCAGGAAATTCACCTTGCAGCCTTGAGAAGACTGGCTTTTTAGACCCACCAATTTTCTTCATTAAGGTATTAATTGAATGGAGCATGAATACAAATTGGCTCTAGGAACAAAACCAGCAATAGAACGAGAACTTCTGGGTTTTCATTTGTCCATATATATATTTTTTTAATTCATTTAATGCCTAACCAGTAATACCTATTTCTTCCTGAATTATAAAAACACATTCTGCTTGCACAAACATTCAGATTACAGGAATAAGTTTCCTAAGTAAAGGATGGTGTAGCACCATGGGGGGTGGAGGGACTGTCTGTGGGGACTGTCATGTGAAACAGTCTAAAATGCACACACCAGTCAGGAAGTAGGGAGGAACAGCCAGGCAGGATACCATGGGAAAACGAAGGGGACAGAGACTGTGCCGACAATCCACATCAAAGCTGAGGTATAGGGGTGTACCTCTGTCATCTTTTTACTTGGCCGTGACAGTCTACATGCACGCAGAAAGGAGCAGACGAAGGGACTTCCCAAACAGGGCGTGTGACACCCCCAGATAAGAAGCTATTCAGGTCTTGAGCAAACACGCGTGACTACTTTTGTTTTTCAATATGCGGACTATGTCCATGCTCTGGAGAACAGGCACATCACCACATAACCAGCGTAACTCAACCAAAATGTAAATTGTGTGTGTTGGGGGGGCATATGAGGAAAAAAAATGGGCACCATTATAAGTATGGAGCAGCACGTTTCCTTATTGTCTGACAAGGCAAGACAAGCAAAGGTGGAATGGTTAGGTTCGCTTTTATCATCACTGACAAATGCTGCGTACACTAAGGTGTGTCAGAATGCTTCTGTGGGCCTTGACGGTCTTCCTGCTCTCCTTAAACACAGCCAGGTAGTGGGCACCTCGTAGGAGCACCGGTCCTGCTCTTGGGGGTCGTAGGGTATATGCCAGGAAGCTCCATCCGTCTGCAAAATGGTGTCGTAACTCTGTATTCTCTGAAACAGACGACGGGCACTCAGAACACCGTGCCGCATCACTTTGTTACCTCACGTATGCATTATGTAACACAGTAAATGTTCCAGAATTCCCTGAGGCACACTCCCCACCTGGAAGCGCACCCGCCTGCCGGGTGCATAGCTGCGAACGACCAGCTGGTGCCCCCGCTGCCACTTGAAAAAGAGGCGCCGGTCGGTACTGTCTGCCAAGCAGGCCTTGTGATTCCGCATCAGGTCACGGCTAACGAACATGCAGTGGTTCCCAGAGTGAAGGGCGGCATAGAGGAGGAAGGGGTCGTCCTCAGATCTGCCAGTTTAAAAAAAAAATTAAATATGTAAACCTGCACAGGCCCTCGTCCGGACAAGCATGTGGTCAGGACCCTCGAGATGGGGACGTGTACCTAATTAAGATAAGATTGTTAGAATACGTTAGACTTAAAACAAAACCATCAGTAGAAGATTTCCAAAACATTGGAAGGTAAAAAAAAATGCATTCATGACTGCACATCTAAGTTCAGAGTCATGGGGGGGG
>JAODKC010000028.1:14166960-14250146 GCA_026777985.1 Mormyrops attenuatus
CCCCCCCCCCCCCCCCCCCCCCCCCCCCCCCCCCCCCCCCCCCCCGCGCGCGGCGTCAGGTCCCAGGCAGCACAGGGTACAGACACACCCATGTTTGTACACTGTGGGAATTGTAGAAACACCAATGCATTCAAGATCGGAAGAGGCGTTTGAATCCCAGCCCTGGAAATCTGAGCCCAAATGGTTAGTAACTGCGCCACCAGAAGTATCAGAATAATTAAACATCAGAATAGAAGGCTGGACTTACTAACGGCCTAACCGGGGCCGTAACCAAAGCCCCTAAAAACATTTTTTCTGGTTGTTACAGCAGTATTTCAAGCTTTATGCTTCGGGTCTCTGTGAAATTTAAGTCGGAAAAAAAAGACAACTAAACTGAATTTTTATATAAAACATACATAACATTGTGAACTGTGATAACAGTGTGAGGCTGCTGGGTCAAAAGCAGCACTCTACAACCACAGAGGAAGGGACTACTGAACCAGAAATTCACAAAGGTGACCTTAGGTACCTTCAGTGTGAAAATCTTCAAGAAACCTCAAGTGACCTAAGTGAGCAGTGGCTTTCTTAGAAGCTGCGAGGAGATGTTCACAGCACAGGATCAAAGGCTTCTCCTGGGTCTGACCGCGTCTGTTGCACGACTCACATGTCGTCCGTGAAGAAGCAGTGGGCCACCTGCTGTATGCGGGTCATATGATCTCTGTCCCAGCTGTGGCTGTGACGCCGCATGTGACTCCTTCCCAGGACCAGGATGTTCAGGCCCTGCTTCTCCAGCTCCGTCACCACGGCCAGCAGCTGCAGGACACACAGGCTGTCACTGGAACCAGTCACTGACGTTTGGCTGACCTCACAGTGACGGCCGTCTTACACAACACACAGGGAAGCGGTGCAGGGCAGTGAGTGACCGGGATACAGAGCCATGACCAGCTTCAGCTAAATTTAATTTGGCCACCCATGGAGGGTGGGGGTAGATTTCCTGTGGTAGGGAAAGCGGGGAGGTGAAAAGCCTAGGAAATGTGACATGGGTGAGTGAAGGCAGGAGGTCAAACCCTTATGTGGAGTTAGGACTGTTCCTGTGGTATCGCTGAGGTAACATGCACACATGAACATTCTGCCAGATCATTCTCTGAGAATTTTGGGGCTATTCTGAAGTTTTCCCAGACCGTAGCCTGCTTCCTGTACCACGGACTTTGACCCCCTCAACCTGACGCTTAATCAGCACACGGCTCCATTATCAGTAATGGAGCACAGCCTGGAAAAGGCCCCCTGATCCCCAGTGTCCTGATTCACTAAGGATATGGTGCTGACTGCATCTCCACGTGGCCTCAGATCCAGCCAACACGAAATGAGACAAAGTCACTGTGATCTTAATCAGCAAAAAGAGAAGACATTTTCAGCCTTTGCCCGGTGAGTCATATCAGGCAGGGAGAGAATTCCCCTGTCTGTCTCCCCACGCACCTCAGAGACATGAGTGGGCAGTCATAAGACCTGTCACCTGACACCCTAGCCACAGCAACAACACCCTATGGGGTCCCACTGCCGATAAGGTCAGGACCCTGACCGTGGGTGAGGTGGGGTGGATGTAGAGATCTTCAGTCTGCTCACAAGACCCCCTGCCCAGGAGGTTAGAAATTGGTCATACTGAAGATACCTTGTGAGGTGAACAAAAGAGCCAGATCACCTAAGACCAGGCAGACACTATCTGAAGACCTCCCAGATGGACAGGCATATCCCATAATCCATTGGGGAAACATCACATGGCCAGATCAGATCAGTTATTTCTAGTGACACTTATAAAATCTCACATCCAGACAACGGCGAGACATGGAAGAGAAGATGGGGGAGGGGCAGACCCCACTGGTTTTGAAGTGCTGGTGTCAACTTTAAGGTCACTGTGCGACATTCCTCCCACACCAGAGACAGAGTAGTGATAAGACTGTCTGTTAGCTCTGTTTTTCTTGTTTGTGTTAGCAGTTGTAATAATAAATAAATTCAAAACAATTTCTGGTTTCCTTGCTGTACTGAAATTGCACTAGACCGTAAACCCAGAACTGAGGTTTATAGTGAACCGTGAATTGTACCGTTACACCCTTAATTTTTATACTTTCCTCCAGTCAGCGCAGCCCAGCCCCTTCTCCAGCTACCCACCCTCCCTTGGTAATACCACGGATCACCCTGGAGATTAAAGTACACAGTGTGTTTGGCAGACGCTGCTATAAATAGGCGGCCCTGGCGACCCCACCCCATCCTGTAGGGGGCATATTCCTCTGGACATGCTGATGTCAGTGTGGATTATGAGCACAGAAGCTGATGTAATGAGGGAGAAAGCGGGGAATAGAGACATGACTCAACCCCCCCTCCCCAATCCGGCGATGTGCCTCGATGGGAGCCGCGCCCCTCGCTATATGGGGGGACGGATGTTGTAAAAATCAGAGCCTGACAGCTGAGGGGTACTCACCGTCTCCGATTGCTTCCCCTTGCCAAATGTATTGGCCACATTGAGGCCATCGAGGACCACGTCAAAGGCCGGGACACTCTCCACAAACTTCCGGAATCTATCCAGCTCCTACGAAGGAGGAAAATCCATTACATGTGCCCGGTTTTTATTGGCCCTGGCGTACAGAAGCATCTCTACCATTATTACACTGATGGACACCAGGTGGCAAGCAAGTAAAAAAATTGAAGATGCACTTTCAGGTCCCAGAAGTACACTATAATGCCAAAAGTATTGGGATACCCCTTCAAATCATTGAATTTAGGTGATCCAATCGCTTCCATAGCCACAGGTGTATAAAATCAAGCACCTAGGCATGCAGACTGCTTCTACAAACATTTGTGAGTGAATGGGTCACTCTCAGGAGCTCAGCGAATTCAAGAGTGGTACTGTGAGAGGATGCCTGTGCAATAAGTCCATTCATGAAATTTCCTCGATACTAAATATTCCACGGTCAACTGTTAGCGGTATTACAACAAAGTGGAAGCAATTGGTAACAACAGCAACTCAACCACAAAGCGTTAGGCCACGTAAAATCACAGAGCGGGGAGAACGCATGCTGAGGCGCACAGTGCGCGGAAGTCGTCAACTGTCTGCAGAGTCAATAGCTTCAGACCTCCAAACTTCATGTGGCCTTCAGATTAGCTCAAGAACAGTGCATAGAGGACTTCATGGAATGGGTTTCCATGGCCGAGCAGCTGCATCCAAGCCTTATATCACCAAGTGTAATGCAAAGGGTCGGATGCAGTGGTGTAAAGCATGCCATGACTGGACTCTAGAGCAGTGGAGATGTGTTCTCTGGCATGACGAATCACGCTTCTCTGTCTGGCAATCCGATGGATGAGTCTGGGTTTGGTGGTTGCCAGGAGAACGTTACCTGCCTGACTGCATTGTGCCAAGTGTAAAATTTGGTGGAGGAGGGATTTTGGTGTGGGGTTGGTTTTCAGGGGTTGGCCTTAACCCCTTAGTTCCAGTGAAAAGAACTCTTAATGCTGCAGCATTCAAAGCCATTTTGGACAATTCCAACTTTGTGGGAACAGTTTGGGGATGGCCCCTTCCAGTTCCAACATGACTGCATACCAGTGCACAAAGCAATGTCCATAAGGACATGGATGAGTGAGTCTTGTGTGGAGGAACTTGACTGGCCTGCACAGAACCCTGACCTCAACCCGATAGAACAATTTGGAATTTGAGCGGAGACTGCGAGCCAGGCCTTCTCGTCCAACATCAGGGCCTGACCTCACAAATGTGCACACTGGGAGGGGGGATCCCATCACAGGTTTGTTCCTTCTGGGCAAGGGAAGCCAAAGAGTAAAGCTCAGGAACCAGAGAAGCATCTGAGGGAGACAATGGAGGCAAAGCAGAAGTAGCAGTGACTAGTGATGGACAAAATGACGCTTCATGAACCATTTGCTGTATTTTTTGACCCCACTAGATGGTGCTCTCTGTTAAAAAAAGGGCCCAAAGCATGCCCCAAAGCAAACCAAGGGCACCATCTAGCGGGGTCAAAAAATACAGCAAATGGTTCATGAGGCCTTATTTTCTCCATCACTAGCAGTGACCCTTCCACAGTGATCAGAGAACCATTTGGGGGCATTTCTCTGCTCTGAAGCGGAGCCCAAAAGTTGCCCTTTTCCTGGTCCTCCACAAAGGCTATGAGGACTGAAAAAGCCAAGCCTTAACATCGACAGCACATGCCCCCAAGAGACTCAATGCACTTTGGTCCCCTCACGCACCAAACCCCTGACACGTCTGACACACAGCCACATGACTGAGAGCTGTGCCCGGCCACCCGAAACATAGATCTGCTCCCAAACGGGGAGGCAATAAGAAGCAGGGCCGTGTATCCGGCACGCTCCGATGGGCCGCTCGAACGCAGCTAAGCACGAGATGCAGTCGCTAGCTGCCCACACCGTGGGAATCGCCTCTGCACTGGGATTTACTAAGAATGCAGCATACTCCCAGTAAATCAAACAGACAGCTAATAGACTGCTCTGCCTACCTTAAGAGGATTGAGGCAGCTTAAAAATAGCTTTGCTGTTGTTACAGGCCTGCCGTAGTAGATTCCATAATTACATGTATTAGTGGCATCTCATGGTGACCAGTGACATTCCAACGCACCAGCAAATCCGCCTGAACACATTCCTGGGCCGTGAAGCCCCTCCAGTCGCTTCTGCCAGCGTGACACCCTCGCACATGTTATCTCTATGGGATGGCCCCCTCCAGACACTTTGATTGTGTGCATATAACCTGCACAAGGAACTTGGCAAACATATGCAGCTCGGTGACGGCATGCGCACACACAGGAAGCCATGCAGGTGGCTTGGCTCCAGCTCTCTCCAATGACAGGGGAACGACAGGCTCGGAACTCTCACGCATCCCGTGCGAGCAGCCTTAACGGAGAGGACGGGATCCGTCCTGTGTTCAGCCTGAACTCGCTTTCTGCACCATCACCCCACAGTCAGTCCGTAGTTACAATCTGCTGCAGAATCGCCCCGATCAACTCTCACATGCTGCGAGCGACGAACAGACACTTAAAGGGTAAAGGCGCCTGCACAGAATCACATACGCAGGGAGCCTGCAGAATGAAGCCGACTTCAAGGGGGCCAGAAAACCACAAAATACTTGGGCAGAATAAAAAAAGCCTTATTTTTCGCCTCAGAAATGGCCTGCTATGCCCCCTGGGGAGGTTAGGCCAGCAAAAGGGAAAAAAACAAACTGACTGCACTGGAGTTCCCCTTCCAGGAGTCTGCTCCGATTCTGATGACGCCACCACCACCTAGTGGCGATTTTAATTAATGCAGCTTTCCCTTGGCTGGCCTCTGTTACGGCCAAATAAACAACCTCCATTCTGTTAAAGATGTAATTACTGTAAAGGGCTCTTGAAATGGTAAAGTGATACATTTTTACAGCCTCAGCTTAGAAGAGCAACAAACAGTGGACAGCTGATCTGAACAGGGTGTAAAATACAAAAACAAGGAGGAGAGCTACAGAGACATAAAGAGAACAAACACAGAGCTGGGAACAGTTATGAAGCCCACAAACTGGAGATGTGAGGCTATCACTATCCAGTGAGCCCTCAGTACTAGTGCATCTGTGTTGCAATTTCTTTGACCCACATCACTATGCCCTATTGCCCCCTAGGTGTGCGACAGAGCCGCACCTGAGGAGTGGTCTTGGTGAAGACGTCACGTCCCATGATGACATCCCGCATCACGCGGTCCTTCAGCAGCCCGTACTCTTCCTCACTCAGCCTGATGGACTCTAGGGCTGCCCCACAGCCCTGGCATGCACCACTACGTGAGCACATGGAGGGGTTGGGGGAACCGGGGATCGAGCATCAGGCAAACATGGGGAGATATTAGGAGGAGGAGTCACAGAGAGGCATCTTCTTTATGGCTCAATCTGCATGCGGCCAAGACGTGACAAAACGACGGAGTGAAAAGTACATCTATACCTCGGTCGCACAGTGGTCCAGCTTCCCGTCCAGTTGTCAGCTGGAAGACTGAAAGGAGAAGGTTAGCGTTTTGCTTCCTGGGTACGAAAGTTCAGATCCACCATGTGAGACAGGTGGCTCACCTCTCAAACCAGGCTGTGATGCACTGGGCCAGCGGCTCCCCAGGATATAGCTGATTGTCCCTCATGAAGAGCAGGACGTCCCGCAGCCGCTCCTTATGGCTGTGCTCGGAACAGCCGCTCTCAAACAAAGCTTGCCACATGTCCTGATTGGGGCTCAGGCCCTGTTCCAGGAGTCTGTCATACAACGCCCAGGCAGTGGTGCTGTCACCGTGCTGCAGGGCCCCGGCAATGACGTCGCCATAGTTACGCGGAGAGGGGGTCATGGTCTTACCAAGAGACTCCAGCATGGTAAATGACTCCCTCCAGCGGTCTGTGGTACTGAACACCTTGATAAAGAGACTGTACGCCCCGGGGTCAAGAGTCTTGAAGTGGCTCTTCATGATTTCATAAAGGTCGAATGCCTCCGAATAGCAGTTACTATGGACACACAGGGTCAGGTACTTCAACAGCAACTCATAGTTCAAAGTCCCAGTGTCCACAGCTACATATGTTAGCAAGGACTTAGCAATATCAATGCTAGACCCAGTAGCCACCATTCTCTTCATCATCTGAACCTCAAACTGATGAGGACGGAGAGAATTCTGTTTGAGACTGGCCCACTCTGCCACCGTAAGGGGACAATCTGGAACTTCAGCATGCTTGGGGCCCTTGCTGGTAGGCACAGGCTGATCTACCATGTCCTCCCCTGATTTCCTCCTCATGAACGCAGCCGTCCTGCTGGCCGTCCCGGCCGCAAATACGGACCTGGAGAAAGGATGCCGCTCATTGTGTCTCGAGTCATTCTGAGTCGCTTTCTTCTTGTGTGCAGCGTACCTGCTAGCTTCTTTAGTTGATTCTAGACGTAGATTTGCCAGTTCAGCAGATTTTAAATATGGATGGAGGCTCTTAATAAAAATACTTCGCCACGGTCTTGAAACGAAGAGTGGTAAGATTTCTTTTATGTTGACTTTCATGAACGGGAAGAGCAAGGAGGACATTGTCACATCCGAGTGAGGTCAATTAAAAAAACAAACGGCACAGGTCTGGACGACTGAGGATGACTAAACTTAAAACAAGTCCTTTAGAGAAAAGCGGGAAGGCTCCAGACGCGATAGTATATAGCCCTGTTAAGCTTAATATAGCATCGAGTTGCTGGTCGCGTGCGACATAAAAACTACAGTCACCAAAACATCAACAACTAGATTTTGGCATACATTCGCACACGAGATCAGAAATCAGCAATTATAAACTTCTACTTCACTCAATATTTAAATGCAACCCAATAAAAAGGAAGCAACACATATGGCATGGGTTACACAGAGATATCGTTTAAAAGTGTAGGGAACTGCCTGATTTATTAAAACACGAAATAAAAATTAAGCAGGATCACTACTCACGAAGCGCTTTTTGAACTATTTAATCATTCAATCTAAAGACTCAGCAAAACGGTCCAAACCCATGTTTTAAATTCAGATAATCGGACCAGTTTTCATCAGGCAACGTCACATTGACATGTCTAGGTGGCCGCATTTGATGACGAAAAAATCACATGGTAAGCATGACGCTGCACAATAGGTTAGATGCAAATGATCACGCCTTCGGGGCAAAATTAGCCAATCAACAGACGCAATAGGACACGGCAGGGAAGTCTAGGAGAACTGGCAATCTTATAACTGAATTTTAAAAAAATTCATGCCGAATAGTTCGGTATTAATATGTCTAATGATACGGTGAGACAGTGGAAAGAACTGCTGAAAAAGAAACTGGCATCTGCACAAAAGGGTGAGAGTACGCTGTGATTGTTTCCGAGTGCTGGAATTTCACAGTTACACTGGCGACTAGGCTAGCTGGCTATTTAGCATCAGCTGAGTGCCTGAGCCCGTCACACATCGCTGACTGCTCAGCTGGAATGGCTGTGTCCCGCATGCATAAACCGGGACTTGCCGGCAACTTTAAGTCGGTTTGTTCTTTTATTATCATTGAGGTTAAGGTTTTCATGGATTACACATTTATTGGTAGATGAGAGGACAGAGGAGGAGAAGAAGGAGGATGAACTCCGACTGTTTACGAAGTATTACACAGAATGGAGGGGTGGCGACAAGACTGACTTCTCTTACAAGAACATACCCCGCTTTTATTACCGGGTACTGACGTCGCCGACCCAGTCACTGTCCCCCTTGACGGGTCTTATTTTGCAAGGTGATGGTCATCTTAATGCGCTTCTTACAGCTTCCGGCCGACGACGAGATTTTGCTACAGAAGCTGCGTGAGGAATCCAGAGCCGTGTTTCTGCAGAGGAAGAGCCGAGAGCTTCTGGACAACGAGGAGCTGCAGGTGGTGACTTCATTCACTGTGTGATAAAGCCTGAGTGCTTTTGCAGAGATGATGCTGTATATGTCCAATATGCTGCTTTTTCCTCTTCTGCACCAGAATCTGTGGTTCCTGTTAGACAAAAACCAAGTGCTTCCCATGGCTGGGGAGGAGGCCATGATCAATTATGACAGCTTCCTGAAGGTTGGAGAGAAGGCAGGAGAAAAGTGCAAGTAAGTGCAGACAGCTTGCATAATTTCAGGGATCACAATTTTTAAGGTATTACCTTTTTGTTGGTTGAGCAACAGAAAAACAGATCTTCCTGCCAAATCTCTCTCTGTCTTCTCCCGGCAGACAGTTCTTCACTGCAAGAGTTTATGCCAAACTTCTGCACAATGACCCATATGGACGCATATCAATAATGCAGTTTTTTAACTATGTCATGAGAAAAGGTTTGTCTTACAAAAAGCAAACGTATAGATACAACGGAAGCTATACTTAGAGCAGGGTTGCTGAAATCCATTCCTGGAGGGCTGGTTTGCAACTCAGTTTGCAGATTTCCCTGCTCTCACATACCTACTAAACCTGCCATTTGGCTGGTAAGCTGAATAAGGTGTGTTTGAGGAGGGAATTATTGGAACTGTGCGGTGACCTGGCCTTCTGGAACCAGATTTGGGGAACCCTGACACAGAGTGTCTACTTGGCACACTAATTGGACTTATGAGATATTTACTCACTCTGTTCTTGTGGCATAGATTAAAATTTGGTACCACTGTGATACTTCCTCTCTAGTTTGGCTTCATCAGACCCGCATTGGCCTGAGTCTTTACGATGTGGCAGGTCAAGGTTACCTCCGCGAGTCGGTAAGCATTGTCAGTATTAGTATGATGCTGATTTTAAGCCAGTGAAACGGATCCATTCTCCCAAGTCCCCTTGTGTGTTTCTAAGAGTCAAAACTTGTCTCATGGTAGGACCTGGAGAACTACATTCTGGAACTGATCCCCACCCTGCCCCAGCTGGACGGCCTGGAGAAGTCCTTCTACTCCTTCTATGTCTGCACCGCCGTCCGCAAGTTCTTCTTCTTCCTGGACCCGCTACGCACTGGTCTGTGTTCCGCAGCGTTCCCCACCCTGTGCTGTCAGTGGCTGCTGTTGTGTCATTCAGACTCCTTCCAAATTCTTGGATTCCGTTGATCTAAAGCCAAACCCTTCAGTATATCAGTTAATACCTTAACGTTACTTTAATGAAACCCAGCTGACCCATCCCACCTCTGCCGTAGTAAGTCTTTTCCTTCTGAGAAACCAAGGAATGTTGTCCTCTGCTCTGAGGGCTTTTTGGTACAGCATACTCACTCAGTTTTCTGTTACTCAGGAAAAATAAAAATTCAGGACATTTTGGCCTGCAGCTTTCTAGATGATCTTCTGGAGGTATGTCATCGCCCTTCTATTACCTGTGGAGGATTTGGAGTGGGGGTTCCCTTTGGAACCACCTTCCTATTAACTTGTTCTCCATCTGAGCCGTGGTGTCTGCCCTTCCCTGCATTTCAGCTGCGGGATGAGGAGTTGTCCAAGGAGAGTCAGGAGTCCAACTGGTTCTCTGCCCCATCAGCACTCCGTGTCTATGGTAGGCAGACATGCTCATATCCGAGCTGTCTCAGGGCACCTTGCACTCTAATCTGCTAAAAAGTGGTTTGTGGTTTCTACTATCAGGCCAGTATTTGAACCTGGATAAGGACCACAACGGAATGCTGAGCAAAGAGGAGCTCTCTCGTTACGGCACCGGCACCCTGACAAGCATCTTCCTGGACCGCGTCTACCAGGAGTGCCTCACTTACGATGGAGAGATGGTAAGCACATATCCTTCAATATCCCCAAGTGGCCTTGTGGTTGGACGTGACACTCACGTCATGCTTATGTTGTGGTTCCCAGGATTACAAGACCTACCTGGACTTTGTCCTGGCGCTGGAGAACCGCAAGGAACCTGCTGCCCTTCAGTACATTTTCAAGATATTGGATATGGAGAACAAGGGCCACCTGAATGTGTTCACACTCAACTATTTCTTCAGGGTAAGGAATACAGTAGCAGAGAGCATGGGACAGGACACAAGACACCAGGAAATGACTCTGCTTTGTCCTCCAGGGAATCCAGGACCAGATGAAGGTGCATGGTCAAGAGCCAGTGTCCTTCCAAGATGTCAAGGTATGTGTACAAACTGAGGAGCAGGGGGCTAATTATTTTGTGCCCGATACCAATCAGTTTTCTCCTTGTAACAGGATGAGATCTTTGACATGGTGAAACCCAAAGATCCCTACAAGATTACCCTGCAGGACCTGGTGACCAGCGGGCAGGGTGACACCGTTACCAGCATCCTCATAGACCTGAATGGCTTCTGGACCTATGAAAACAGAGAGGTTCTCGTGGCCAACGACGACGGCAACACAGATATGGACGATACGTGACATGGGCTTTTCTGTCAAGCAGCAATGTTGTTCAGTACTATGCAGGATATGTTAAGATGGACCTCCACACTCCAATATGGAAATACCTCAACAGTTAGAAAAGTACAACAGAATAAGCATATGATAGTTATTCAATTTATTAATATGTATATTGTATAAAATAAATGCACCTGTTTTCTCAGTTATAAAACTTTTAGTTTGAAATATATACATAAATAAAACAAGAGTTTAATTTTTCAGTGATACAATAAAAAAAAAAAAAACTGTACTTAGGTCTGACCAGTCTTCACTAATGACAAAGTACAACATTTTAAGGATAGACCTGCATCCTTAGCTGTTTTTGGCCATTTCCTCAAGCGAACATGATGCAGGAGAAGCAGTCAGTCTCTCTTCCCTCCGGGGTCTTCGTTTTCTCCCATTGTCCAGGGGGA
Organism: Mormyrops attenuatus; assembly: GCA_026777985.1. Classification (NCBI taxonomy): domain Eukaryota; kingdom Metazoa; phylum Chordata; class Actinopteri; order Osteoglossiformes; family Mormyridae; genus Mormyrops; species Mormyrops attenuatus. Next base: position 14,178,210 of record JAODKC010000028.1, read on the forward strand.
GAAGCATGGCAGTGTGGCAGCCGAGATCCCATAGAACAGAGGGGAGTCATGGAAACGGGGCTGCTGGCAGACCCGCAGCATCAGTGTGGCAAAACCGGTATTTACAGGAAAAGATGAGCAGGACACATCAATTACAAAATACCTGAAGAAAAGCAAATGACAATGGATGAGTCTCAGGAAGTGCTGTGAAACACACCTGGAAGTCAGTCCTTTGGAAAGTTACAAGGGCTTCAGGAATTTCATCAAACATGAAAATGAAATTAAAAGGCTTTGAGAACAGCTCTCAGACACCCATGGGACCTTAAATCCCATGTAACCCAGACAGCCCTTTTGGCAAGTCAACCATACGCTGTACCCAGCACAGTGAGACGCCCTGATCGTGTTCCACAGCTGCCTTTTTTAGAACAGCACTGATATGAGGATAAAGACAGGCAAGCTGCACAAATGATGAAAACCAGGCTGGGGGAGGTCACAGAGGGCTTAGGTGGGGATGGGTGCGGCAACCATGTTCATTTCCAGCGAAGTGTGCGTCTCATCTTGAAGGTCAAAGGTCACTTTAACGAAGGAGGCAGAGCTCTCTGGCTGCTCTGTCATTGGCTGCTTGCCTTCTGAGCTGAGCTTCTCGTTGAAGTGACGTTCTGCTTCCTCTGACAGCTGGTTCTCCTCTGCTTCTTCTTCCTCCTGCAGTGCCCGCCATTATCCAAAATCAGTATATTCTCTGAGGTGTGATACAGCTCAGTTTTCATTCATTGACATCTGGGGGGGGTCACCCCCTGATCTTTCCACATACCTCTTTTTTGATCCTGTAGAACTCGTCAATCGCGTACTGGTATTTGGGTGTTGTGATGCCCAGCAGTGAGGACATCTTCTCCCCAAAGTAGTCACAAACTGAAAGGCACAAACAGGCAGGCACACTTGAGGAAACCCATCTGCTTTGGGGGGTTGTGCAGCCTTTGGCCAGTTCACCCCAAGGAACTGCACCCAGTGAGTCCATGTGGATTACCTGAGTGTTTAACTGAAAATCTTATTATCAACAGGAAAAGGCTATTATACCAGGGAAACTACTTCATGTTTAGATGTCATGGTTATACCTTGATCAATGTTATTGTGAATTAGTTACCATCTACTTAACAGGAAGCCATAGCAGCTACAGAAATTAACCAACTGGGGGGCGAGGGGCAGTTATTCTGTTAGCTGGACCAGATGCACTTCACCTTAATGTCCTTCAAGAATTACTTGCACTAAATCACCAGCATTAGGAAGCAAAAGACAATTTTGAAAACCGGTGTTATTTATGAAATGCTTTGCAGTCACATTTTACAGTTTTTGCAAATATGTGACTCACTCTGATTTCTTGCTTAGACTGTCTTGCTTCCAGAAGCTTGATTATTCTTTTCTGTCGTTAACTTTGCTTTCACCAACTGAAGCGACTCGACCACCCGGCGCACCCGGTGCTTACGTTTGTGTTTCGCCTGTTCCCAGTGCACGAAATTTTAGCCTACATATATATACATAAATTAATAATAATAGTAATAATACATTTATTTCAGATCCAAGTAGCATACGTTTTCAGGGGGCCCACAGCAGGGGCCATGCATGTTGTAATGGGGGCACTAGGGCCCTGTGGACCCCCAGAACCACCCCTGACAACCAACATAATCCAAGTGCAAACTAAAACCATAGTAATGCAATTACCAAAAAGTCTGGCGAGTCAGGGAACCGACAGTGAGCAGCTGACAGGATTACGTGGTGTCATTACTGCCCATCGTCCCACTGCCGATCTCCGTGGCTGCCTTGATACGCATCACGTCAGAGGAACACAGGGCACTGAGGAGCTCAGTGTTCAAGCAGCCTGCTTCATTTCAGCCTTTGTCGGCCAAATAAAGAGTTCTATTATACTGCAGGGGAGAAACCACCCATGACTGAAGACACACCTCTGTAAAACCTAAGATGGAGTGTTCCACCCCTCATTGTGCAAATGGAGGAAAAATTGGCTGGATGAAGGGATTTTTCTTACGAACGAAATCTCAGGCTGGGGTGTTGGCTGCTAACATTAAAAATAACTCTAACCTATGCCCTAGGTTTTGATGAGTTCCTATAGTCAGAGATAACTGGCAATAAAATAACAGGAGTCACAGAAACTACAGGCATGTTTAAATTAATTAGTTACATTAAAAACAGTCCCCGTGATGCAGCAAGGCCAGCTTTAGAGCTGTATGGTGCAGACAGCAAACACAAAATGCTTCTTGTTTCAAGACAATGACACAGTGCTTAGCCAATCACAGAAAAGGACAGCACAGCACCCTAGTCTAGGCAGTTACTGTCCGTAGTGGTCCCTCTTGTGGAGCAGGACCGATATTCACCAATTCTTACAAAGTGACAGACTCATCCAGCTGAGCTCTTCTACGTTTTTTCTGCCAGCTGGTATCAGACTCTACAAAGAGTCTCTCCCGAGCTCTTTTACCAGACCTTAAACTGTTTGTATTTTGCACTTTTTGGTTAATTGTCTTTCCTTGTTATTCATCTATACGGGGTGGGCCAAAAGTAGGTATATATTTTTTATTTTACTGATTGGGTCCTGTTAGTCTTATGTGTTCAAAATATCCTCTGTCAACATTGATACATTCCTGGAGCCTGTCCCTGACACTGTGACACACTTTAGCACACAGATACACACAGTTAGAATCAATGTCCATAAATGCTGGCGCGATTGAACTCCTTCAATTCATCAACTGTGCGGGGCTTCCTCTCAAAAAATTTTCAACTTTACTACGCCCCCCAAAAAAAGTCCATGGGTGTCAAAGTCGGTTGAACGTGGCGGTCAGTCAATGCTGCCATGTCGCCCGATCCAACACTGTGGAAAGGTGTTGTCAAAATAGCTAAAGTGTGTCATAGTGCAGGGGCAGGCTGCAGATTATATCGATGTTCACAGAGGACATTTCGGACACATAAGAAACTAAACATTACCCAATCAGTACTGTAAGATTAAAACTGTATACCTATTTCGGCCCATCCCTTATGTGTACTGTGCCTTTTATAACTTTGTTCTATTTCATGTGCTGCTGCTTGCAGTTAACTTCAGGATCAATACATGTCTGTCTGTCCACATGTCTGTCATCTAAAAGGTCAGGTATATAAAGACTTTTGTAGTACTTCCTGCTATGGCTCAGCAATAGGAAAAGGACACTACGTTTCTGTGTTACTTCAGATAGCGAGAACAACTTGGAAGGGTTGCAGAAATCACACACATGACTGAACTGCAGTGTATGTGCTGGGCTGCTGAAGGTAACTCACCTGACACAGTTGACATGGCTGCTCTCCACATATGAAACAACAAGTATGGCCCCCACGTAAGCTTTGACTGGAAGAAAAACGTTTATGGGGTTCAGACACCTTGACAAGACCATACTACAACACATGCTACAACAGGGTGGGCGCCATTGTGAGGACAACCAGACAGGTCTACTCACAGGGTCTACTGTAGGTATGAGATCCTTCTTCTCTGGTTCCTCCTCTTCCTCATCTGTAGTGTACTCCTCCATGGTTTCCCCACCGGCAAAGTATATGGTCCGACGTGCCAACTTTTGCTGTGAATTCCTCATCTGATCTCCCAGCTCCACATTTTCAAAGTCCTTCCCTGTGCTCTGACGGCCGGGACACAGAGAGAAATACTGAGTAATTGTAAAAGAGGCCTATTCCTATTCGGTTCTGTACAGGTAATAAAATAAAATAAAATAAGGTGGCTGTAGATCTTATGGGTTGCCAATCATAGCACTATCGTACAGAAGATGCACGGGGTCTATCTAAAAGGAGCCAGTGGTAGAGGCAGCATGCCATTATCTACAGAAACTCTAAACAAGTGTTATATTGTCATGACAGTGAAGGACATCTTCGATGCGAAGCCGTAACAAAACAAGTCACGCAGTACACGAAACACACAAAATTAAATATTTTAATTGGCATATTTTAATTATATCCCTTTCTCGGAGGAGTTATTACCTCACTGCCCGTTTAGTTACTTTGTTAGTTAAATTAGGCACGCACTCGAAATACACCAAGACAAACTACAGACCCTGAGCAGACTTCCTATGGCGGAGCCCTCATTTAAGAGGCTTAAGTAAACTAACGTTCACATGGGAAACTCAAAGAAACCATTAAAATCGGCACCTTCTCTGTATCCATAATGGGCATCAGAAATACCGCAACTCCACCCGAAGTTAGTGTCCGCGGCTTCTGCTAAGAAACCCGGATGTGACACGATATGGAGCACGCCTCCTCGCGCAGTCCCGCAGACAAACACGGAAGTGATGTAAAAGCAAGCGTCGCTTTCACCTAGAATTTGGGAGGGGGGTAACTCGGGTGCTATGTAATAGTACGTATACTGATTTATCAACGGAACTTATTAAGCTATGCCTTACCATGAATTATATAATTTTATGTAGCAGTTACTACACACCAAGCTATCTGAAAAACAAATGCATTAGCATCAGTAGAATGTAACTTGAATGCTGTGCTTAATGTCACTTTGGCGACAGCTCCATTAAACATATGAAACTTGTCGTTGCGTAAATAATAATAATAATAGAATATGCAGTGGTTTGTAAACTGGGGAATAGCGGAACTGCTCCCTCTACTGAAAACCACTTAGTATAGCAAAAATAACAAGGCTTCGGAACGACCCAAATGAGTCAATGTGGTGGGTTTTAAAATAATTGGCCAAATAACATACTTGGCTTTCGGAATTATTTAATTCTTTCAGAACAGCATGAAAAACAGGGGATTCGATTTTATAAATTAGGTATTTTTTGGATTTAATTACTGAAAATATGATTAAATGACCCAGGACGATTGTTGTTCCCCCAAGACAGGAAGGGCTTGGTGCGCTCCAGTAGTATTGAAGGAAAAGCTGCCCAGCTTGTTTATTTTCACAGACGGCGAGCAGCGTAGAGGCGCAGGCCCGCACTGCAGACCTCCAAACGGTTACTTTTCGTTAATTTCCTCTAAGTAACAGTCCGGTAGTTCTTGGCCATGGCTCTGTGCGGGGGTGTCGGAGCCTTGGCCTTACCCAGCGAGCTCATCGTCCATATATTTTCCTTCCTGTCCCCCCGGGACAAGCTCCGGGCCTCCGCCGTGTGTTCCCGCTGGAGGGAGTGTCTGTTCTACCCAGCGCTGTGGACGGATCTGAAGCTGCGTGTCGGTGGTGGCACTAACGGCGGGGGTTCGGGGTCCGAGGAGACCCCCAAGCTGGAGTTTCTCATGCGGAAGTTCGGGTCCTTCGTCCGAGAACTGCAGCTGGAGTTCGCCCCCGTGGAGGGCTGCCTCCCGCTGCACGGAGTGGAGGCGCCGGAGAGCGACCCCCGCTTCCCCGATCAGTGGAAGGATGCCGTGAAGACCTACCTGGACCAGGTGCTCTGTGTGCTGCGCGGCCTCCGGAACAACAGGTAGGCGGCCGGGAGGAGGCGTGCGGAAAGCCATTTTAGACTGCGTCAGATGCTGCGCAAGGCCAGCCGCTAACCGGTCATGCGTGGTTAGTCGGGGGCTCGGCCCGGCCGGAGCGGACACCTGTCATCGGGGCGCGGTGACATGCATCACCCTCGCGGGGTACCCGTGTTTAGCCGAGGTGGGCTGTTCGCGCACTTTGGCAGGGCATTGGGGGAGGCCGTCTTTAACTCAGACTCTACAGCGGTTCCTGTTGGCAGCTGTTTGCGTGGCTGTCAGATGTAAACAGATCGGTCTCTGTTTTATTATCATGCCCGGACGGGTGGCATTGGGCTCCGCATACCCCCGGACGGCAAAACCCGTAATTTTGCTATTGCTAAACTGATCAGATGCTCCGCAGCAAACGCTTTCGGTAGTGCAGATGCATAAGGGGGATGTGATTGTGATTGGGGACATGAAGGGTCAGCGCTCCGGCACCGAGCCCCCCGAGCCGCAATCCCCTGACCGGACGGAAATGCCTGGGTTGGGGCTCTTTGATCGCCATTGTATTCCCATTATTTACCTGGCCGCCTTTCATACAATCTAACAGCAGCCGGTGCTAGGGGCACGTAGACATCTTACTGTAGAAATAAAACAAATTCAGAGGGGAAATAGGCTGGCTCCGTGCTACCGGAAGTGGAACAGCAGGGCGCCGCGGCCGCTTCCTGCATTCTCTCAATTGCCACAGAAGTCTCTGGGGTTTAATCGCTGCTTTTTTCGCGCACAGGGTGACAGTTTAGAATATTATTGATTATTGATCTCTACTCTTTTTTTTTTTTTTGTCAGGAACCTAAGGAAGCTTAGCATGTACGGCGACACCTGTATTCTACAGGACGAGGGGGTTCTGGACAGCCTTCATCTCAGCCAGGTCGACCAGGGTGGGAAGAAAATCAAAGAGTAAGTGCTTGTAACATTTATTGGTCTTTATTATTATTATTAATTAAAAAACAACTGTCATCTGACTGTTGTCTCGGCTTGCGCTTCAGAATCCAGCGGCTGTTTGGGGAAATCCTGGCTAATAGCCGGCAGCTGAACTGGCTGTCCTCGGCATTCATGCTCGGTATGGTGACTCCCAGCTCCCTGGCGGCCGTGTCCAATGCTAGCACCGGATCTCTGGAGCACCTCAGTCTGCTGGACAACCAGCTGGTGCCGCTGGTGGGGGTGGTGGAGCTGGAGCGGCTCCCACACCTGCATTCCTTGGCGCTGGACTTCAGCGACTTCAGCGCCACCATGTGTCGCCTGCTGTCAGGTGGTGACCGCGTGCCCCTGCACCGCCTTTCCCTGCTGCTCAACGGCGGCGCCCTAGCGGGCAAGCCTCTGGATGGCACCCCGGCCGACGATGACTGGAAGGCCCTGGTGCGCCACAGCGCCAACCTGCGTGTCTACATCATGGCCCTGGACACCAGCAGCCAGGACCTGCTGGCCATCTTGAAGCCTAGCATTCCGCTGGAGAGGATCCACTTTGACAGCTACTCTGCCTCCACCAGCGAGGCCACGGTGGAGCTCATCTCGCTGCAGTACCACAAGACCCTCACCCATTTCATCCTCATGAGGGATGACAGCGGCTTCCCAGACCTCAGTGACAATCGCAACGAGGATCCGCTGGTGCTTCTGGCTTGGCGTTGTATCCATCTGTCTGTGCTGGTCATCCATGGTGAGCGGGGCTGCACGGGGGCAAAGGCCAGCACATTTCCATCCCCTCCCATTCTGTGTGGTACCGGGGTCTTGACGGACCCACATACAGTACGGCTCATGGGTCTGTCTCTCTGTGGTTACACAGGTTACACGGTGTGGGCCCACAACCTCATCGCCATCTCACGTCTGCGTGGCTCCAACCTGAAGGTGTTGGCCGTGTCGGAGGAGAGCATCGACTTTGACCCATACCAGACCTTCTCCGTGGAGGAAGACCCTGTGCACAACCTTATCAAGGAGGTGTCTCTGGGACTGGGCCGCGTCTGGCACCCCGTGATGGATGCCAGCGTTGTCCTGAGTGAGCCCACACAGCACTTCTACCGCGAGGTGCAGAGCTTCAGCGAGGGCATGTAACTCCTCGCGGCCTCGCCTGTCCCTCTTTCCCCTTTGTCCGCCCTCAGACCCCTCTCCCCCATTCCCAGCCACTGACATTGCCCTCACATGTAACGCCTATTCTAAATGCTCCTACGTACTAGGCCCTGTCTCATTTTATGTTTTTTTTTTTTTTTTTCTCCCAATTGTTTTTTTTTGTTTTCTGTAGTGAGATCTAACCCTTTATGTGCTGTTAACCCAGTAGTAGCTCTATATTTATATCTATCTATATATCTTGCTTCTGAAGAGTATAGTCGGTATTGGTTTAGTAGCTAATAAGCGTGTGTGGGAGGGGCTTCTCTGTCTGGCTTATGATATGTGCTGCGTTTTGTTCTGCTCTTATGGACGAGTATAGAGCTTAGAGAGCTAAGGCTATCACTTTGTCCGTCCCTGCCTTTTTAAGATGAGTAAAATCCTTTGTACTCTTACCTTTGATGAGGCTTGCGTCTTCCGGCCTAGGACGGAGCACTGATGGCTACCCCTCTGGGTCTAGAATATTCTTTTTAAACCATGTGTTAGCTCTTTGCGATGATCCTACGTTCAGGACGCTGGTCCTGCTGGTTTTTGTTATCTGGAAGCTCGTTTGTGTCGATGGGGCCCGTCCACCCTGAACGCAGATGTTGGAGGCTGGACGCTAGGTCCGCTGCGGAGCTCTGCAGGTTTCCAGGGCTCCTTCTCAGTCACCCCCACAGGGGGGGGAAGGGGGGTCGCTCGCAGTCCCTCGAAATACCTTTGGTCTGCCTCTGCTATCAGCCAGGCACTATGTGAGACTGTTGCGATGAAGATGACCACAATCCGTGAGGCAGTTTGCCGGTCTTTCCGTTTGCTTGGGTAGTCTAGAGTCACAGTTGCCTTGAATGCCTCCTCCCCCACCCACCCCCATATCTGTTTTGAAGGTCTACAGGTCTCATCTGTTGAGCTTTGGACAGAAGAACAAATAAGCTGGCCTGTTCTGTATCTCAGGTACTTCTACGATGAAGGCTGTTGTGCCATTTGGGGGCTGAGCTCATCTGAAACCTTTTTTTTTTTTTTTTCTTCATCTCTCTCATTCCCTCACTTTCGTTTAAAAGGTGAACATCTACATTGTGTGTCTGAGACTTTTAAATGAGCTTCAGTGATATATTTGCTGTTTTAAATCTCAGTAAAGAGGGAACAAGGTGCTTCGAGGGGTTAGAATGTAAATATGAATCTGATAGCCTTTTTAATGGCAGGCCTGTAGGTTTGGTTCTACAGCACCCCTTCTGATGGCATTTTTCTCTTTGCTTGTCTAAGTGGAGCAGCGTTCCACTAAGGTACATCGATGGAGGTCAGCTGATCCCCATTCGTTGCGTGTTGATAGACCTTCCTCAGGAGGCACTGAATGGTTTGGTCCAAATGTTGGCATGGTCTCTTTGGAGAACCTGCTCTGTAGGTCTGTCGATTGTTAGACCAAAGCATGTTGACCAGTGTTCCTGACCCATCAGTCTGCATCGGTTGAGGCCGACGTGTAAACAAGTTAAAGGCGATGGGGTGGGGGTGGGTGGGAGGAGGGGAGGTTGTTGTTGGTCCAAATAACAAGGAGATCAACCTGGTTTCGGAAGAGCCCGCAGCGTTACTCTGGACATGAAGGGACATGAAGCCAATGGTTTACACATGACAGGCCCAGAGTAAGACAGAGCAAAGATGCGTGTCAGCAGGGCGATTTGTTTCTATATAAATTTGCAATTTTACTTAATCGCACCAAAAAGTGATAACGGGTTGTTAAGTTGGAGACAAGTGTTGCATGCGTGGAGCTAATCAGATTCGTTAACTGTTGGAACAAGGGGCGCAGCAGTTAATCCAGTTCCTCAAGCGACTAACTGAGGCTACTAATCTCTGCAGCCTGAAGCCACGTAGCTTTCGGTACCAAACCCCTCCAGTGTCAGAACCACTCTTCTGTTGTGGGATTTCATGTCTAGTGTAGTAGTAGCATCTGGTCTACTGTCTTAAATGCCGCTCGCTCGCATAATTCTCCTGTGTGTGTTAAATTGAGACGCGCTGATGTAGGAAGAGGGGGAGGCCAGTGCATATGGTGTACCGCTTTGTCACCAGTGAACAACAGGAAACGCCTTTCTCAGGGTTACAGTCAGAGCCAACCAGGTGCGGCTGCACTGCTTAGACCTGAACCACCGAAGTTAGTCATGGAGGAGAGCAGAAACAAGTCACTGGATTTCATGTGCGTCGGTGTCTGTATTAGCTGCTGACGACGCAGCGTTCGCCGAGCACCCACACCCTAGCGGGCAGGCGGGGGGCTCGTGCCTCGGGCTCAAGTTGGACCGGTGTGTGCACAGCTGTGCTGTGGCTTGGTCACCAACAGTAGGACTCTAACAATGCACCTGTTTCACTGTGAAGAGTGAATGTACAAAGGCAAATCACTAGGTTGGTTCTATCAAACCTGTACGCTGCTATGAGACGTTGTAGGGACATTCCACTGGGGTGATTTCCAACCAACACGAGGCCAAATGTCTGCATGGAGCTTATTTTTTTACTTTCTTTTGCAGTGGGATCCAGTTATTGCCCTGCAACTGGTCTGTCATAAAGCCTCCGTGCACCGTAGAGGTTTCTGTGTTGCAGGCAGGCTCCGTCTTCATTCACCATGGTCAAGTGGAAGGGGAGCCTTTGGAATCTCTAAGACCAGTTGTCCCTTAAGCTTGGATTCCTTTTTTTTATCTTGTGGAAACTGTATGCATTCACAATCTGAATTCTCTCACTGGAAAGCAGGGAGTTAAGACAGTGAGCGGCTTGGATATCAGTCTCGCGCGGGTACTTGGTCGCCTCTAAGGTGGCGCTCTCGCTTCCACCTTGCTGCAGCTCGTCTTGTGTCCGTCCCACATGGAGGACCGTTAACCGATTGGCCGATAGGCGAGAGAACGGCCTGGAGAATCCCGTAAGTGCACTAGGGTCACGGACTCGCTGTGCTGTAGGCCGGGGTGAACGGGAGGCCCGCGGGTCATGAGAGAGCAGATAAACTATGCAAGAGGATACACATCGTCGACCCGCCGCTCCTGTTTTCTGTCACTCACAAATGGAGAGATCTTACCTGCAAAGATACTTGGCCTTATCGTTTTAAAACCTTGATTCTTCGGAAGCCAACTCAGTTTCGGGGGCAGCCGTAGGTACGGACGTGGTCTCTGTGAGACTGGCCGTCTGGCCCCAGTTTTTAGTGGTACGAATGTTGTGCATTTGTTTAAAATCAGGACAGTTTGCAATAAAGTCAAAGTGGCCACCATGGGGAACTAGCAGTGCTAAAACCTGGCTGCTACCTTGTAAACTTCTGGGATCACATACATGTGCATACACACACGCACACACCCACAGTGTGTATATATACATATGCCAGTATATGTATGTATCGGCACACATGTCCGGATTCTATTTATGAACATGAAAAGTTTATAAAGCGTTATTTACAGAAATGGTTTTACCATCTTAAATGTTTAATATTTGGACAGTGTTCTGTCTGCCTTTTTGTCTCCAGTGAGCACATAGTGTTGGATTTTATATGTACATCTGCAGAGGGGAGTTGTCCCTGTGGGGAATATGCTGGGTGTGGGAGGTTTTAATCGATCGAAGGCGATCAGAGCTTAATTAAAAAGAAGGGGAAACACATTTGAGAAGCTCGAGCTGACCGTGTAAACCAGCTGAATACCGAGTCTATGTTGAATGGATGCATTTTCTTTTAATCCGTGAATAAAGCATTTAAAATGGCCCTCTTCTCCTGGTGCTTCTTTCAATGCCACGTGCGAGTGATGTGTCTGCACAGTAAAGCATTAAAGCCAGGGCGCACGCACGTCTTGCACGGCCAGAATCCACTTTATTAGTTCTTTACATGACAGTCCTTAAGTTATAAATTACAGTAATTCTATAACAGCTGACGTGGGTGGTTGAAACGAGTACATATCTGTTAGTCAGTGTTTAGGGGGAAAAAAGGGGTGTAATCAATGACTTGTATGTACAATTTCTTATTAACAATATCCATACAACTTCTCTATATACAGCGCAGGGAGGGACAAGTTTGCCTTAAAAATTCTACTGCTAAAAAGTTTCCCTATGCTCATGAAAAAGGCAGCTGATCCACACCTATGATGCCCTGACCTTTCAAGTTTGTTGACGGTGGCAAACGTTGCCACGTGGCCTTTAACGAGGGAAAGCCAGACGAGGCAGGCGGCCTGCTTAGTGGTCCAGAGGACACAGGCGTAGTCCAGGTCCATCTCACTCACGCCTTGTTCACCTCAAACTGTCCCTCTGCTGGTAATGCAATAAAGGAGGTGGGAAGCTCAGATCATGTCCTGTGAGAATGGGGGGTGGTCTGGGGGGTGCTCGCTGCCCGGAGGGGAGGGTCTGCGGGGGGGCCCAGACCGGCTGTCAGGAGGGGGCCCTGCAGGTGGATAACCCGTGGGCTGGTGTGGCAGTGGAGGGAATCTTGGATAGATCCCGGGGGGCAGTGAACGCACTGAAAAAACAGCAGAGGGACATCTGAACAAAACATGCAGCAGCTGCTAATGGCCCTTTTCCATAAAAACCTAATTACCCCCCCGCCCACCACCAGCATGAAGACACATTAAAATATTACTCACTGCCCATGGGGGGGACTCGAGGCGGGAAAAACTCGGGGGGGCCATAAGGGTTTCGACGATGGAGGTGGTCCACAGGGGCCAGTGGAGGTGGGGGGCCCAGGGTAGGGGCCTCCCGTGTGTTTGCATCAGGGGCATTTGACGGCTCCCCAGAAACAGACAGGAGGCTCTGGGGACAGAGACAGAGCCAGTGTGAATTTTTCAGGTATGCGATTCGTGGAAATAGCATCGGCGGAAAGGAAATGGTTACTTAAAGACGCTGGAGCTGAGCTCCATTCCTCCAAACCACAGTGACCCCGCTATGGAGCATGGCCATCTGGGACTGTACTTACATCTCTGCTCTCACTGAGGCCCAGTCCAAGGCTGCTGGAGGTGCTGCCTAGTTCTGCTGAAAGAAGCGAGAGCAGGCTGTAAGGATCCAGCCTTGCTCCCCTAGGAAATCCTCAAAGAGTTCATTCACACCCCCGTAACACTGACCCCATTAGATAAGGAGACCTGCAGGGGGGCCTGGATTCCAGAAGCACATTCACACAGACGCTCTTATACAATGGGGAGGATGAATGCCACCTGCTTACCAGACTTATCGGTGGGATTTGGGTTGAAGTGGGCCTCAGCCAAGCCAGGGCCCCTGGGAGGCAGTGGGCCCGGTGGGAAGGCGCCAGGTGGTGGGGGACGGCGGTAGGGGAGCCTGGGGTCTGGATACAGGTAGCCTGGAGGACAAGCAGTAAAGACCACTTAGTCCACCATATTTTGGCGAGCGACTTGGGCGAGGGAACGTTCTCTGATTGTTTCTGATAAGATGGAGATGAGACACCACGTGACTGTGACAGCTGGATCACAGGCACACCTCGTGGTGAAGAAGCAACTCCGTCAAAACACGAAAAGCCAGACGCAAGATTAACGCAATGAAGGAGCAGGACTCAAACCTTATGCCACGAGAGTGATTACGGTGCACAACACAAACACTCTAAGTACAGCGATGACACGGTCCATTGGCACCCCTGTGACGTGGTTCCGGTCACCCAGGGCCATGCTGGCGGCCCATTACAGCCACATGAGCCCTACCCCCCATGCCTGAACCATGGGGCACCAAGACAAAGTGAGGGGAAGATTCTGTAATGAGGTAGGCTGTCACCAGAGGTGGATAGTTAGGTCCAGAAAGTAAAAGTCCAGACCAAGATTTTGTTTCAACCAACCATTTGAGTACTCTGACTGTGACTCTTCATACTGAAGTGGTTGGTTGAAACAAAACCTTGGTCTGGATTTTTACTGTCTAGACCTGAACTATCCACCGCTGGCTGTCACCCATGTAGGTGCTCTATGCTTAGTCAGCTATTTCTGACAGCTTCTCCCTCCTTCCCTGGCTGAGGGGCACCCCCCCCCCACTCATTGCCAAAATGAGATGAGAGTAACTGAGGATTCAGGGGATACTTTGTCTCAGGGGCGCCAACGTGAGAGGTCTTCACTGTACCTGGGGGGGCTCCGGGACCCCTGCTGTCGGAGCGAGGGCCTTCCCTGGCGACAGGGGCGTCTGTCAGGCTGGGAGGGCCATGCGACACTAACAGGACACAAGAGACAAAGCACGATGGCAGTTAGACAAGAAGACATGGCAGGTAAGATGGAGGGAGTTCACACATCCTTTAAGTGCGTCCACTGCAGGGAGCCTGTAGACCTCAATCTGGATGCAGTTTTTCAGTCCTCAACAGAGGTCTGAATGGGATTCTGGTTTCAGTGCAGTGGATGGTCAGAGTAAGGCCACATCTGGCAATTGACCAGGCGCTTCAAGAGCGGGATGTGAAACACAGCTAACAAAAACACTAACTGAGAAACGAAGAGCAAACAAAGGTGATACATACAAAAGACAGCTAACAAACAAAGGCATTACACAAAAAAAACAAGCTAACAAAGGCACCACATATGAAACGCATAGCTAACATACAAAACAATGGTCTAACAAATAAGCTGCAATCAAAAAAACAAAGCCAAAAAACACATGCAATGAGCTTGCTTCCATCACGGGGAACAGTCCTGTTAGTTTCTCTTTAGGAATTTAGGCAGGATGGGAGTGTTTGTGGTGGTACTGTATGGTGCTCACCTCGGCTGCCAGGCCCCAGAGGAAACTGGGGTGACAAGCGTGGTGGCCCGTCCATCAGGGTAGGTGGCGACAAGAAGGCTCTTGTTTCAGAGGCCGGCCGCCCTAGCGGACTCGGTCCAAATGGTGATCTCTCTCCTTTGGGAATGAGACAGAAACAAGGTTATGAAGCCCAGAGGTCTACATTGAAGGAAAGGAAATGTGAAAAACCACAGTGGTTATGGAGAAGATCACCTCTGAAGGAGGATCTCCCAGGGGCCTCCAGGGCAAATGGGTCCTTCTCCACCATCTCAAGCTTAAATTGGAGGTCTGTCAGCCTGCATGGGGAGATAGAACAAGTTTCAGACCATGCTGAATGCTCCCAGCAGATCATGTGACGCCCCTTGACGCTCTTGCTCACTTTTGCCTGAGGTGGCCGTTCTCCCGCTTCACATCGGCCAGGTCTCGGTCAGCCGCACGCGCAGCCAGCTGCAAACAAACCGGCGGCTTCAGTCACAATCACAGCGGCTTCTTCACACCGATCTGTGCCTGAGGAGCAATAGGACGCTACTCACCCAGTTGTCGTGAGCCTTCTTCTCATGGGCTGCGATCTGCCACATGGGGTAGATTCTGAGTGAGTGCTCATTGCCAAGATCCTGCCGCTGCATTACTGTGCAGGGGCCGAGGAACTCACCTGGTTTTTGTAGGCCTGGTTAGTTTTCTCAAGCTCTTCCTCTAGCTCCTGGGCCCGTTGTCTGTTCAAAAACAAAAGGGCAGTAAAAGGCAGAGGCTCCCTATTGGGCTGTGCCTGAATCAGGTGCGGAAGTCCAGCGCCTGGCTATTCCCCAGTGTTTTACAAGTACAGTGGCCAGGCTTGGAGCTTACATCACAAGACTAACAGCTTGAGAGGTTCACACTTACACTGAAAAGGCTACATCTGCTGCAATGACACTTTTCAGCTGTTTAGTTTGCTCAAAAATCGGCCCCCCACTCAACAACCCCCACCAAAATCTAAGTTGATTAAGGAGGACAATCCCTGCTGACAGAGCGATGCTCAGGAGCAGATACCTATAGGTGCTCAGCTCCTCAGCAGCCAGACTGATCTTCTTGTCGGCCTTATTGAGCTTCTCCTCCTTCTGCAACCGTTCCCTCCCTTCCACAGTCAGCATCCTGAGGGTGATAGGGGTTCACTGTGTGCGTCTAGCCCGAAGGTCAGGGCAAAGGCAGCCTGAATCTGCTGCAGCTCACCGATGCAGCTTCAGCTCATTCTCCTGATACATCTCAGTCATGATCTGCAGCTTCTTCTGGAGCTTTTGTGTCTCGTTGGCAAACATGACACTCTCCGCCTGTAGTGAGTCCTTCTCACTCTGGAGCCGCTCAATGCCACCTATCAGATGAAGGAGGACGTTCTTTAGATGCCACCATGTCATATCCAGACCGAACTGAGCTGCCCCAATGTGGGGGGGAAGGGCTAGGAAGTCAGTATATATTTTTGTTTTTTGGAACTGAATGAGGTTTTTGCTCCAATGTGAGGTATCAGCTCTGTACCAACCTTGGAGGTCCTCTTTGGCTTTAACCTCATCAGTAAGTCTGGCAACCAGTCTATTCTTCTCCTCTTCTAGGGACTTCAGATCAGCACTCACCTGGAGACAGGGAACAAACTGATGTGATCCTCTGTGCACACTCTAGCACAAGCCGTCGGTCATGCATACATACCTTTGCTGCAGAAATGAGCTTCTCTACTTTTTGTTTCTGACGAGTATCTGGGGAAAACAAAAAACAAAAGTTTTCTTCTTGTTCGCAGGAAAAGCACAGAGTTTTATGTACATAGCGAGAGACAGCCTGTATGAACGAGCCCCACCTGAGGCATCCCCATTCTCCTGGACGGCCCCGTCCTCCATCTCCGGATCCCAGTCCCTCATCTTCAGCAGGCAGTCAGTCAGAGACTGCAGAAGAATCAGGCACTCGGCATTTATACAATTCAAAGGAATAGTGTCTGATAGGTCTATGTGATATAAACGATATACCAATTTATCAAGATATAAAATTTAAACAATAAAAAAATAAGAAACTTCTAAAAACTTGATGGCAAACACTGCTTGATTGCACGCATCAAGCCAATCACATCACAGGAACAAACTGAATTCCAACCAATCATATCAGCTCTCATGCATTCGCACTTCGTGATTCGCAAATTCACAGATTTGGAAAAATTTAATTGGAACCAAACTTATTTGCATCTGCAATTTTTCAACACATCTGCGAAATCCTCAAAAAACCCTACAGAAGTGTTTATGTTTAATTTTCGTAGTAATTTAGGCTCAAGTGTAAAGTTGGTAAGAAAAATTTAGTTAATGAAGATTCTACTGTCTTCGGAGAAAGTTCAAGACATACAATATAAATCAATTAAAAAATCCCTTTAAATGCTTCGCTTTCTTATGGAAACGTTCCTTTTTATGTACATACTGCACTGTACCTTTACAAGATGCGAATCCCATTCGCAAAGTTTACTCCCTTTGGAACGCTAATGTTTACATAAATATTAGACAATAGTTAATTTAGTATCTTGTAATAGTAAGTACCTGTCAACGTAAATTCAACGCACAAAAATGATAAATTTCTTGAAAGGTGCTAATGTTTACATACATAGCAAATGTGTCCCGGGTTTCCCTCTCGAGACGCATTTGTTATGAAAAAATAATGTGATAAAATATTCTGCCATGTCGCCCAGCCCTAGTGCTCTCTCGCTCATGGTGTAGGTAAATACCTGAATGCGCTGGTCCTTGCTGGTGCACTGCTCTACCATGTCCTTATGGGAGCTCTCACACATCTTCATCTCCTCCTCCAATTCGCTCAGACGCTCCCCCCACCCTTCAGCTTCCTGTACCAACTTTGGAGAACAGTCCTCCTCAGTCTCAGCCAGACTATGGCCACAAGGGCTGCCGGTGCACCGTAAAACATACTTCTGAATTCAATTCGACAAGGTGACAGGATGTTTGCAATGATGTGTGCAGAGCCACCTGGGTCACCATGCAGTGCTCAGGTATGGCAGTAAGGTTTGAGCGGGAAATCTGGTACAATGACCTCATTAGACACAAAGAGACCTCACACAAACCTGGGCTTTACTCTCCAAAAGCTGGACATTCTCCTCCTTGGCTGCCTGTAGGCTTTTCTGTAACCTCTCACTGTTAATATCATAGATCTTCAGGGTTGTTTGTGCCTGATGAGATTAAAACAGAGCTCATCACAGCTTGGCACAATAATCCAATGAGGCACACTCTGTAACCCATGTGACTGACTCCATTCACCGTGCCCCCCCCCCCAAATACCTGCTCCATCTGCGACTTCAGGTTCTTCGATTCTTCTTCCAGGCTTTTCAGTGTGTCCTGCATGCTGGCCAGCTGAGGAGCAAACAGCTACATCAGTATGACTGTTCAACGCTCTGATCATCCAACCAGCAGCTGCTCAAATTTGCTGACTAACCTCTGCTCTACTGCCATAGACTCTGTTGATAGCTATTAGTGGTTATTTTCTGAGGAGATAAGCTGTGAACCAACCGTCTTTACTTCAGTCGAATGGATGTTCATGTGAAGAGTAACAGGTCTCAGCTGCTATTACCTCATTAGTGAAGTCAGCTGGTCATAGCAGACTTGAGGAAAAGAGGGTGTCTTACCGTTTCCTCCTGCTGCAAACGCTTGGACTTCTGGGCTTTCAAATCCACCTTCAGCTGTTCAGTCTCCTCCCTGAGTTTAGCGTTTGCCTCTTCGAGTTTCTTGGACATGGCCTGAGATGACGTGTTACAGAATGCCCAGGGCGCTCTCGCATATGGCATGGCATGCATAAACGCGTCTGCGTGGTCTGTTTGTTTGGGCTGCTCATCCCACAGAGTAACTCACCTCAAGATCTTCACCCTCAGATGCTTGTGCAGAAGCACCTCCATTCTGCAGGGCAGTTTCCAGTTCCTCATACTACAGGACACAGAGAGACACGAAGAGTGTGTCATACTACACGTAGACACACACACACACACACACACACACACAGTGTCATACTGCAGGGCAAACAGAGGCACAAACACAGTGAGTTTGTCATACTGCAAACAGATGCACACAGGCACAGTGTGTTTTACTGCAGATACACACACACACACACACACACAGTGTCATACAGCAGGTACACACACAGACACACACATACACAGAGTCATACAGCAGGTACACACACAGACACACACACACAGTCATGTAGCAGGTACACACACACACACAGAGTCATGCAATCATATCTTTTCGGGGACTGCTCATTCATATTTATGGGAAAAATGCTAACGCTAACTATGAGAACCTTAACCCCTACCCAGCCCTAACCATAACCAGGAAACTGGACCCCATAAGGTAAAAAAAACAGGTATTCATCACGTTGTGAGGACATTTGGTCCCCATAAGGTAAGGTATACCTGGACCACACACACACGCACACACAGTGTCACAGTGCAAGCACACAGACTCTTGCTGCAGTAACACTCACTCTGTGACTGCACTGACTGAGTGTTTCCAGTGCTTTACATTTCTCTTCAAGTAATTCTGCTATCTCCTGGCCCAGCTTTCTCTCCCTCCCTGAAAGCCCAATGGAAGATTACAGTAAGTCAACATCTGGCTGAGTTAAGATGTCCTTCTTAACAAGGCTTGAACCAAACTTACCGACATAGAATCTGCTTTTTATCTGTAAAAGAAACACACGAATGAGTAAGGTTCAATATCACACACGTGAGTGTGATGCAGAAGTTTCTGCATATTTATGAATTGAGGCCCACGGCCAGCATAACTCCCCACGTGCAAACTTACAGACTGATACAATCTGCAGGTGAACAGCAGCATAGTCAGTATCCCCAGCAGCGCAGTCACTATAACCGCTTCCCACGGCAGTCCGTAGAAATCCGGCCCCGGCTTCAAGTCATCAGGGAGGGAGGACACCACCTGTTAAAACAAAGACTACTTAGACATGGGAGCGAGCCGCCCACCCCTTCTCTCTGCATCAGTAAAACTGTAAGCTGGAGGGAATCGTATCTACGCTGCGTTCGCCTATTTGATCGTGACCAGTACACAGTCAGTGTCACCATCAGACACAGTCTGCCCTGGGACAGCGCTTGATAGTGTCACCGGGGGACTGAGCTGTCGGCACTCTATCAGCCACAGGAAGTCGTTCGTCTACCTTGTCAACATTGGCGGACTATTACAGCATCAACAGGCAGATTAAAGCATTTACGACCCACTTTATAACGGATAAAGTAAAGTAAGCTTCACAAAAACGGAGAGAACCAGCGAAACGTCAATCCATCGGGTTAGTGCAGAGCTCCTCTAGGCTGGCGGCGGGCTATCTCACATCTCTCACGGTCTCCACCGCACGGGAGTAGTAGACCCTCGCTGCCACTTTAAGATCGGTCGCTTCAGGCGACGAAAGGACCGGATCGCCCGCTAACTCTTCTGCCATAATGTATTAAGTTTAAGCGCCGCTGTCCACTTTGTTTTTCATGGAACAAACGCGGACATGTCCAGTCCATCTGCTGTCACTTCACGGCTTCCGAGACACCTAAACAGAAAGCCACCACGTAACGGTGAACGGGTCGACACCGGTTGCGGAGGGGTGTCTTGCTCTTCGGACATATCATTATTCCACCCGAATTTAATATTTTCTTAATCTATAACTATTTTTTTTTTTAAAAATCGGAATAACTAAGCAAATGTGTATGTTTACTTTTATTATTAATACACTCGTAGATAGGCAGGTGCCTATACGCACGCGCACACCCCCCTGTTTTTCCGCAGTTTTCCTACGTGGTTCATTCCAGACGTCACCAATTGTAGAACGCCACACGGCACCTCAGCTACAACGTTAAAGTGACACTACGAGAGCCGGGCTGTCGTCGACGCAGTTCACGGTTCTGTGCATTCAGTAATAAGTCGGTCAACGCTCCTGGCTTACTGGGCAGCATTAATGAACGCACACTTAAGCGTCTTTATATTCAAGAATGTTTCTTCAACCGGTATGTGACACAATAACAGGATCTCTCACATCCCTTCAGACACACTTCCTGGTGAATAGCAAAAAAAACGGCTCAATCAGACTTCCCTAAAGTCCTAAATTTTATGTTCAGAACATTCCAGATACAGGCGCGGTCGCTTGACCAAAAGGATACTCTACTCCGGCCACCACGTAATCACCCGGCTCACTGCTTGGTCAGCGAGTATATATATTCAACCAGTACGCCGAACTTGCTTGAATCTACCATAGAAATACCCACCTCCATGTCATCGTCAGCTTCCATTTCAGATGTGCGCATCTCTCATTGTAAAATATTTCCGATTTACGCTGAAGAGGCCCGGCTAGGAGACACTAGCACCCTAAAGACAGTGCAACAGTGCCTCTCCCCTTGATATAACCTGAGCCTTTACTGACATCAAATTACACTTGACATACAGCAGGGCAGTCCCAGCAAAATCTGCACTGTAAACAAGCCTTAAAGTAACAGCTTCACCAAAACGGCACTTGTACAATGTTAATACTGCAAATTAACCGGAGTGTATTCAACGCAACACAAAGTGATATCAAGTCACAAAAACTGCCAAATCAAAACCGCAAATTTCCCCACTTAAACAGTGGTAAAAGAGGTCCACTATAAACGATTGGTTTTTTAAACCTTGTAAAATATGATTGATGTCCATACCTGTATGATGAATTGTGTCAAACGTGATACAGTGTCTTGAAGGCGCTCTGTAGTTTCCAGTATAACTTGTCCAGTACGGTTTAGAAACAGAGCAACAGCAGCAGCTCTACCTGTCAGATGAGCAAAATCAAACCTATTGTCAAAATTTTATATATGCTGAAATACAGTTTTGCATATGTTGCTCTTGAATTAGGAAGCTACTAAAACTGATTTATCTTCAATCAATACATAATTGGCAATATGCTAGGACGACATTTGCCTTTGAAGGATGCAAGACGTACCATCGTGTAAATCCTCTGACTGTGACTGAAAAGGAGTATCCTCCTGGACTATGGGGAGTAGGCCCCCTTCCTCAAACCCCTTTCTGTCCTTCTCTGCTGCATCTTCCTCAGGGATAAAACAGCTGCCGTCTGTGCACTCGGGTCCACCTGTCACTGCTGATGCGTAATCATAATTCAATAGCCAAACCTGGGGAAAACCTCCACATCGTACACAACTGTTGTTTCCATGGTTACTCAGGATTTCAGTACTACATATAACGTACCAGAAATACATTACACTGAAAGACAAGAATGACACTGCTGAGCTGTATCAATAAAACTACAAACGTACCTCAAAATGCAAATAAGATTTCAAGAACAATCTATTTCCATAGGTTTTGGGTTAAGTAAAAAACATCAGTTAATATATTGTATATTAATATACTGTGGGCAGCAGGCTCTCGCCTACAGAGAGCAAGTTGGGGGAGGCAAAAAGAGAATTTTCTCACGGGGATCAATAAAGAAGTATCAATTAATTTTTAACTCATGATCATACTTAAAAATAAAATTACACAGCAAAAGTACCTTGATTAGAATGTTTACGGACAGTGGGTTTCTCTTGTGTCAATATACTTTTTAAAGTAGATAAAAGAGCTTTTAATTTTTGAAGTGAGGCTTCCTTTGTATCATCATCAGCTTGACTGCCTTTTGAAGTAGAAGTTACTTCAATGTGATATTGTAGAAGTCGTTCAAAATCATACAGCATAGCTAGGTCATTGTCAGTATTTTCCACAGCTTCCCAGTCCCGAAGGTTTGCCAGGTGATAGTCAAGCCACATAAGTTTGTGTTTCCCTATTAAATCCAACAATTGATGTAAGTCTTGGTTAGTCATATAGTTCTGGATATTTCGGTAATCTTTAAGATGCTCTGGAAGCTTAACAGCATCCTTTGTGGAATGCGGGTTTCCATTAGGCTGTACATCAACAATTGCATGGTTTTTATTGGCACTTTCCTTTGGTTTTAGTGTTTCTGTAACACCATCTGCTGGTTCTGATCTTAAAATACCAGTGTGTTTTCCCGAACCATCATCAGTGACCATTCCAGTTGTTCCAGATGAGTAGTTTGATTCCATTTGCAAACTATAATAATTAAGTTCAGCGGTGTGCAAAGTTCCAGTTTCTGAATCCTCCTGGATATGTCTAGAAGAACGAATGTCTCCAGCTTTGTTTCCCTTCCAGTCATCTCTCCAACCAAAATGTTCATTATTTACTACTTTGCTGCAAGACCCCATGTCTTTGCTCTCTCTGCCCTGCTGCCCTTTTTCTTCTTGTTCAGGTGTAGTAAATTGATCTGGTGTTCTCTCTTCAGCACCAGATATACATGCATCTCCCTTTGGTTGTAATGTCTCCGTCGCAAGTGTGTCTGTAGCCACACTATTAATGGTATCTACTTTCTCTTGTATTTCAGCTTGATTTTCCCAAATATCGTCCTGATCTTCTTTTTCATAAGATGCCAAATTTATTTCATGTTGTCCCTCAGTGGAATAATGTTTAACTGAAGGTGGATCTCGAATGCCCACCTGGTTTAAAGCAATTGTTTCTTTGTTCTCTTCTGTTACAGAAAAATCTGCAATGGCTGCTGATTCTGTTTGGTCAGAGATGATTGCAGAGCTCACTTCCACATTTTGACTGACCGATGACCTCTCCTCACTGTCAACCACAACAGATCCCTTCCCCTTCTCAGTTACAGTGTCCACCACCTCTATCAAAGACAACTTGTCAACCACTAAGAGTTCTGCCTCAGTGTTCACCCCAGATGACTTATTGCCACTGTTAATCACAGACGGTGCCTCCCCATTTTCAACAACAGTGTACTTGTCTCCACTGTCAACTGTGGATGGTCCCTGTGCTGCTATGTCAGCTATAGCTGACTCATTTCCACTGTCAATTATGAATGTTTCTTCCCCATTATCATTCACAATCAACTTGTTCCTGCTGTCAGCTATAGATGGCCCCTCACTATTGACAATAGCCAACACAGTTGGTTCAGTGACTCCCAAGGTTGACTCTTCCCTGGCATCAACCACAGAAGTCTCTGTCTCTCCCAAGGTAGCCTCCCCCCTGGTGTCAACCACAGATGGCTTAGCGTCTCCCATGATTGACTCCTCTCTGCTGTCAATTACAGATGACAGTTCAGTGTCTCGCAAGGTGGATTCCTCTGCACCATCAACCACAGATGGCTCAACACCTCCCATGGGTGACTGATCTCTACTGTCAATTATAGATGGGTCTCCCAAGTTTGACTCCTCCATGCCATCAACCACAGGTGCCTCAGAGTCTCCCAAGGTTGATTGCATCCCACTGTCAACCACAAATGGCTCAGCATCTCCCATGCGTGACTGATCTCTACTGTCAATTATAGATGGATCAGAGTCTCCCAAGTTTAACTCCTCCATGCCATCAACCACAGGTGGCTCAGAGTCTCCCATGGTTGATTGCATCCCACTGTCAACCACAAATGGCTCAGCATCTCCCAAGGATGACATCTCTTTGCTGTAATCCACAGACAGCTCAGCATTTCCCATGTTTGACTCCTCCCCACTGTCAATTACAGACAAACCATCAGCAATTGCAGTAGACATAGGGGAACTTTCAGCACTGTCATATATAGATGGTCTGCCCCCAATGTTTATTACAGTTTCGTCCACAGATAAACCATTATCATGGTTGGTATCATCAATGACTGATGACTCTGGCCCACTGCCAATCAAAGATGCTCCTTTCACAACATCCATCACAGATAGTCCCTCCCCTCTACTAGTCACAGATGAGACCTCCGTACTATCAATCAAAGTTGACTTCTCCCCACGCTCAGAATGCACAGGTTTACTGTAACTGGCAACAGGGTTTTGAGTGGTCTTCATGTCATGACCTTTATTTTGAACCACTTTAGTCTTCTTATCCTCTTTACTGACATCCATTTTGGAAACATAACCAACAGCATATACTACTGATACATTACCAGACATCACATTGTCTACATTCCTATGGTCCATTGGTACTTGCAGAGTACTGTTTATGTCGACTTGGCCTGATGAATTAATATCGGTGCTACTTGCAGTTTTGTCACTAATATCTACATTATAGTTTGCATTTGACTCTATGAGTTGTGAAGCATTCATGTCTATGTCACCCATCAAATCCTCAATGACATCTGATATTTTTAACTGATCTGCCAATCCAAGTTCAGCCTTTGAAGTACCATCAGCTAATTGTATCTCCTCAGCTGCCAATGTTTCCTGTGGTATTAGCTGAGTTATATGGTGGTCATTTGTCTCTTCTGTACTTGACAGAATGGTATACGGTTTATTGTCATCTTTATCAATATTTTCCTGTTTAATATTGTTGCTGGATGGATTAGAATTACTGGTTTGGGGTTCCAACAAGACGTCCTTACCTTTGTCTGTCATTTCTAGGGCTGACTCATCGTAGTTTTCTGCATCGTTATTAACATCTCTAATGTTCTGCTGAAACTTTGATGGCAAGCTCCCAAACATGGTAGAAATACCACCAACGGAAAACAAAGACTGAACATCTTTTGTTGTCTCATCCTGGCTCCCATCTCGTGTATCAGATCCTGGCTCTTGAACATGTGAACCTTCAAAAGACCCAGGCGAATTATCATCGGCATTCTCAACCTCATGTTTTTCACCATAAAGCTCGAAAATACTACTGTACATACTCCCATAACCAGTTTTTCCATCATTTTGAGACTTTCCATTTTTATAGTCATTATCATATCCATTATTTTCTATTGAAGAAAAACCTGAACTGTCATCGGTAAATTCCACTCTAGATTCTTCTCTTATTTTCCCCTGATTCCATCTCTCCCCTGGCTCACTAGAACTAAGAGGGTTCTTAGTTACTATCTCCTCCTCTGTGCCTGGGTGCCCGCTATCTTCTATTCTAAGTCCACTATTCTCATTGACTGATTGATGAAAATGGAGAAGGTCACCAATGCCAGTGTATAGCCAAGAGCCAGTGTTCATGGATTCCTTTTGGTTTGGTGTAGATCCCTCATCTTTGGGGTTCTCTGTTAAACCCTCATCTTTATTTTGGTTTATATGTGCAGTATCCGGACTTTTTTGACCAAAACTAAAAACCCCAGCCAGTTGTCCCCTAAGCCAGGAAGCAGTTTCAGTCCTTTCATTCTCCTCTAACTGGTTAACATCCAGAGCGATCTTCCTGTTCTTAAAAGACTCTTGCTCCTCATTTTTGGCTCCTAAACCCAGCCATCCAGTCAGTCCAGATCCAATCCAATAAGACCCACCTTGTTCAGTTGGCTTTGACTTGGTATTATCAAGGGGATCCTGCACTATAGTCTGACTTGTGTCCACTTTGTCCACAGTTTTTGTGCTCTGAGTCACTTGTATTGGTTCACTAGTTATGAGACCCTGCATGTCATCTGCCGGGAGGCCTTGAAGCTCCACTTGTTCATCCAAATTGTCCGATTGACTGAAATCACCCTCAATTATAGCACCATACTCATCTATACAGAAAAAATCCAGTTCCTGCAAGAAAAGAGTTACTAGATTAAAATTTCCAAACTTTAAAGTGAGATAAACTGCCTAAACAAACCGAAACACACATAACTGAAATAATGCTCGGATACCTGTGTTGGTAATTCAATTTCTCTTTCTTTATGCATGTAAACTTCCTCAACTTCAACAGCATCTTTTGGAAAATAGCCAAATTGCTTGTCAATCTGAAAATGATGGCAGTTTATTTTCAATTGCTCTTTGCATTCCTCACATTAACAGTAAAACTGGTTTAACTGATTTAGATTACAAATGTCTGTTACAAATAATATAAAACTATAGCAACTTTAATAAACAATGCACTGAAGCATATGAGCTATATTACAATAAAAACCAAAGAAAATCAGCATGCACTTTTCCCATCTAAAGTGAACTGTAGTGATCATTAGAAAATTGTCTACAATACTCACACTTCCTGCCCAAAGATCCACCCTTTTACCGGAAAGCTTGAAATACACAAATATAACATCTCCGCTTCTGAAGTTTAAAAATCTGCAATCGGGTCCTTTGAAATCTTTGGTGGCCTGAACACGACTCAAGAGGGCTGGGATCATAAACAATCATAAAGCAATTAAAAACAAATGCTTACAAAACAGTCAAAGGTAACTTCGCAGTTATTTCACGTGAAAAATAGTCAAATATATTATATGTATGTCATATAATATCTCAAGTTAAACTAATTGTCTATGAAATTTCTTTTCCGAATGATACCAGACCTTTGGACAGCGTTAGCCAACTACTGCTCCACGCACCACCTGTTTAAAGGGCGCTGGAGATAAATATTTTGTTACGTGTGTAATCCGTTACAACACTAAGTATAAATATGTGACAACAATATTTAATAGCTATTTCTTAGAACGTAGGCTTATGCGTGAGTAAAACTCGAATCGCTTACTTTCACATCCGGGATCGCCACACAATTTGTAGTCGGAAAAAAACCCCCAACATTGGGCGCAGAGCAGTGGCAGTAAAACGCAAAAATATAAAGGAGTCATGCTTAAGGAAAGAACATATCCCGTTATACACCCCAGTCCATTCCCGGTTTGCGGTTGGTAACGTTAAACCAAAAGTCGGATGTTACACATAAGAACAACCGTGTAACAGCTGCCTTGCAGAACTGAAATTTCGCAATTGCCCACAGAGGGAAAGATACCGAAGTTAAGGAAAGCAGCGTGTGGCTTTCAGCAGTGGGTAAATGATTAACCTTTGTACGTGGCCAGGAAGAGAAATCAGTGTGTATGTATGGAGAGAAAGAGAGTGCGTGAGTTTGTAATTTATTCATAAATATGCCACAAAGGGTCAATAAGCAACAAAGTCAGCCAAAGTACTGTGTTGTAGAAAAGAAACAGACTTTCACGTTTCAAGTAATCACTTCGACCTTAAAATAACGCCGCGCAAGAGATATATGTTGCTTTGCATGTCCACCGTATTGCTAATGCATCTGACATTAATACAAATCTGAGATATGGTGGTTTTGTGCGCTGCAATACAGTGTACGCATTTCTGGCTACTTAAATTAACCATGGCAACGGGCGCACATAATCTACGTCACACACCAACATGGCAGCTTGCAGATTGTAAATATCTGTAATGGAAGCTTAACGCAGATTCCTGCCGAGAAACATCGTATGTTCAGTCTTTGCGGCAACCTTTTGGCTGGTTTCTGTACTTCCATAAAATTGTCTATATCTAGATTGTTAGTTGGCAAGCATGAACTCAGATGTCGAAGAGCTGATGCCCAAACTTCTCCCGGTAGACCCATGTGATCCTGAAGATGTTGATCTCAGCGGACCTCCGAGGACCCCTCAGGAATATTTAAGACAAGTCCAGTCAGTCTTCTCGTTGCTGCGTACCTTTAATTTACTTGTTTACAGGCTAGGAAGTTGCAGTTAAAATGTTCGGGGTCAATTATTTGAATTAAACGATTTCGTGTGTGTATGTGTATGTTTTAGATTGGAAGCGTCCCTTTGCCCAGACGTGGTTGTGGCGCAGATAGATCCCAAGAAAATAAAAAAGAAGCAAACTGTGAACATTTCTGTAAGTGAGAGACTATGCTAATTATTTACTGTTTTGGGGTAAAGGGTATTTTTCACTATGTATGGTGTTGGTAGTAGGGCAAATAATATGCTACTGAATGTGTGTCTTATAATTATTGTGTTTTTTTTCTGTAGTTTACAGGATGTCTGGCAGCTCCTGTGGGGTTCTCACCGAGTTTAAGATGGCAGCAGCAGCAAATTAGCAACTTTTCCGCAATTAGACAGGTAATCGTAGTTGATGTTTTCTGTGATCCTGAAAAAACGAGTTGCTTGATTTTTAAAGCCACGATCCTGTATTTCCAGAGTATTAATAAACACAGAGCACATTGGAAGGCCCAGTCCTTGGATAACAATGTGATAATGGTATGTACAAAAGCTGAATCAAATATTTTATGACCATTTAGCTAAGCATAGAACTCTTAGGTTATAACATGTGTGAGATGTATATTTTAGCCAGAATTAGAGGATGAAGAGGGATGGAAGAAATTCTGCTTGGGGGAAAACATTCGTTGTAACACATCACCGACAGCTGGAGGCAGTGAGTATCCAGGCCTGGATTACACTAAGGTAAGTATTCTTCCTAAAATATGACTTCAGAATCGAGACCGTGTAAAAGCAGGCAGCCTATAAAGTGTGCACCGCAAAATCCATGCCTTTCTGTGCTGTCCTTATCAGATTGGGTTCCCTCCATTTCTGAGCATTGTTAGCAGGCTGAATCAGGTGAGAATGCAAACACACTAATCATTTAGCTGTTACCAAAGCTTGTGATTGCTCTCAGCACCCATCATGGAAACCTATCTTCTATAGGCCACCGCTTCTGCAGTGCTGGAGTACCTGATAAACTGGTTTGAGGAAAGGGAGTTTGTCCCACAGTTGGTAAGCAGGGTGGTCCTGGTGAATTGCCTGGCCGGTGTGTTGTGTGAATAATAAAAAGAGGCCCTTCTGCGTTTCAGGGTAGGTGGTTGTATGCGCTGTTAGGCTGCCTGGAGAAGCCCCTTCTTCCTGAAGCCCATTCGCTCATCCGGCAGCTGGCCCGCCGCTGCTCGCAGGTCCGAGCCAGCCTGGTAAGCGATCCGTTTTCCCATTTTGAAGTTGTATGGCAAAGATAAAGCTTTAGATGCTGATGGATGGTTTCGGTTTTCCTCCCTGTGTAGGAGAGTAAGGAAGATGAGAAGCTGTCAGCCCTGAACCTCATGATTTGTTTGGTTGGCAGGTAATGTGACCAAGTACCATGCTGAAGAACAGAATCTTTCACGCTAGAGTGAGTGCTGTGAAAATGTCTTTTGTTTCTCCTTGCAGATACTTTGAACAGAGTGACTTGGCCGATAATGAATGATGGTGATGTTTCAAGTCAAAAAGACCAGGAAAGGTTCAAGGAATCCTGTTGTGTAGAGAAGTTTGGATTGATACACAGAACAAATTTTTACGTTTGTCTTTTTAAATGTTATTTTTCACTGTTATCATTGAAAGTTTCAGGTAAAAAACAATTCTAAAATGTGAAATATATTTTCAGAAAACTAACATTATGCTCGTATTCTGTGTTTTCTTGTCAACGGTACAGCCACTGATTTGAGATCGGTTTCCCTGAATTTAAAAGAAGCAGTTATAAAGTGTCACTTAAATGCTCTGATCTGTTTTATTAAGGCAAATTTCTTTGTAAACAATAAATTACTTCATATGACAAAATGAAAGTAGTTGCAGATCTGTTGTCGCTGGCCATTTAGTTGGTACCAAGATTTATTTTGTCTTCCATGGCCCTGAAATGTATGCAAATAACAGCTTCACTCCGTTAACATCACGACTCCGTCCATCCATATAATAAACTCCAGCGCTGGTCTAAGCGTCCCGCCCCGCGTTTCCTGATTGGCTTTCATTAGATAGTTCAATTGTTTCATTGGGTAAAACGGTTGTCAATCATTGTGACCACCAGCCGCCGGGCTGCGCTAGGATTCCGTTAGTGGATCCAAGCTAAAATGGCGGTCGCTGTGCGAACTTTACAGGACCAGCTGGAGAAGGCGAAAGAAAGCCTAAAAAGCGTAGACGAAAACATTCGGAAATTGACTGGCAGAGATCCCAACGAT
Organism: Mormyrops attenuatus; assembly: GCA_026777985.1. Classification (NCBI taxonomy): domain Eukaryota; kingdom Metazoa; phylum Chordata; class Actinopteri; order Osteoglossiformes; family Mormyridae; genus Mormyrops; species Mormyrops attenuatus. Next base: position 14,208,113 of record JAODKC010000028.1, read on the forward strand.
CTTAGGTAAGTGCACGTTAAACTGAAAGTTAGACTGGTGGACACTGATCCGCGGCGATGCAAGGAAGGGTAATTTTACCTGCGGGCAGCAGATGAGGATGGCTTTCAGATAGTGGGAATGCTGTAGTGATGTAAAGCGGCCGGAACCGCAGGAGACGAATGCCACATCCGATTGTGGGGTGCTTTACGTAACTGCATTGGGTCCGGATTGCAGTAATGTTCGGATTCGTCTTATTTTCCCGGTACGGCACAGGTGTCCCGCTTCAATTAAGTGCCGGATTAGTGGTACCTGATGCGTCTCGCCTATCGATCCGAAGCCCATCCCGTTGTGTAAGGCTTTGGAAACCCAACACATGCTGTTTGTTCTGCTGAACCTGACGACATAAGTCCGGCATTGCTGCCTACACTCCTCCTAGAGGAGGAGTTTAGTCTAAGCCCCCTTAAAACACTGGGAGATAGTGTGTGTGTGTGATAAACCCAATCTTTCCCCCATAACGCTGAAGCCAGATCAGATATATGCAGCCAGGTGGATTTGGAGGGTCAAAAAAATTTATTTCATAATGTTTGTTCAAAAGACATTTCTGACTGATTGACTGAATTCCTTGTCCTCACCAGACCTGGCCAAGCCAGAAGGCTAGCCCTCTCAGGCCCAGGTGGAGGTAGGGGGCGAGGAATTGGTCTGTTGAGGTAAAGTATTACTGTGAGCCTGCCGTCAAATAACAGGAAACATGGCATTTTGCGTGCCATAATAGAACTGTACTCACACCTAAAGACAATGTTTGGTGTCAAGGCGTGGACTCTCAGAGAGTGGAGGAGGACCCCCAGCTAAGCAGAGGGACGTCGAAGGGGCACTCTTGAGGTGAGGCTGCCTCCCCCCATATCTAGTGTGTTGCTGGGGTATCCCGACAAAGGAGGCATGGTCTAACCCATGCCTGTGTCACCACAGGCTTGCCGGCGATCAGCGAGGGAGGAGAGATTCACGCCATGACAGCGACGCCGAGGATGATGATGATGTCAAAAAAGTAGGCCCCGCTAATGTTTTCAAGGGAGTGCGGCTTGCCTGTGGACCAATGTCAGGCCGCGAACGGGTCTCTCACACGTATCCTTTTGCCAACAGCCGGCGTTGCAGTCATCCGTTGTTGCTACCTCCAAAGAACGAACACGTGGAGATCTAATTCAGGACCAAACGATGGATGAGAGGGGAAAGCAAAGGTGACAAGTGTCTGACAAACCTACAGTCAGTGCTGATGATGGTGCATGCACTTGTGTATGTTCATGGCACTCATTCTCCAGCGAATATAATTCAAAACCAGAGGTGGACAGTTCAGGTCCAGACAGTAAAATCCAGACAGAGATTTTGTTTCAACTAATCAGTTAAGAACTCTGAGACTCTTTATGTTCAGCTGATTGGCTGAAATTAAACCCTGGTCTGGACTTTTTCATTCTGGACAAGAACTATCCACCTGTGTTCCACACCAGTTTAACCTACGTTTAACAGCATTTGCATACTTAACTCTGGTTGTTTTGATCGGCTACAGGAATCGGCGTATGTTTGGCTTGTTGATGGGAACCTTACAGAAGTTCAAACAGGAGTCCTCTATAGACAGTGAGAAGGTGTGGGTGTTCGGACAGCGTCATCCCCTAGGATGATACATGGAACTTCTTCAAATTATTGTTAAACTGTTAAAACCATTTGCTTGCAGCAAAAAAGGCGTTTGGAAATTGAACAAAAGCTAGAAGTACAGGCAGAACAAGAGCGCAAGAAGATCGAGAATGAGAGACGAGAGCTGTTTGAGGAGAGACGTGCTAAGCAGACACAGCTGAGGCTCTTGGAGCAGAAAGTGGAGCTGGCTCAGCTGGTGAGGGCCCTCTGCTGTTGTGGATGGCTAAATGCATGCCCTCTTCTTCGTTAACTTGGAGATGCCCTTTCTTTCAGCAAGAGGAGTGGAATGTGCACAACGCCAAGATCATAAAATATATCCGCACAAAGACCCAGCCTTCCATTTTCTACATTCCTGCCAAGATGTGCTCAGCCACTCAGAAGCTCTTGGAAGAGTCTCAGAAAAGGATGAATGGTAAGCACCAGACGGCCCTGTCTCGCTTTCAGGGAGCCGTCTGGACAGGCTCGCTTGTTCCCAGTGTTCAGTTTGATGAGAGGCTGATCTTTTGCTCTGATCCTTCAACAGCCATGTTAGAGGAGAGGCGTGAGGCCTTTGCAGAGCACCTGAACAAGATGGAGGCTCGGCCTAGACGCCTACTGCTGAGAGTCAGGGACCGAGGGGAGCCCCGTGGTGGAGCCCCGAAGACTGAAGAGCGAGAGGAGGGTAAGGCAACGGGGCAGGAGGGGGAGCTGCAGGTGACAGGTAACCGTGGTGACGTAGGGGGGGAGGGGGAGGCGGGCATAGCACAGAATGTTCAGGAGCGGCAAGCTGAGGTGAAGGAGCAGATGGAGGAGAGTAAAGGGGGTGGTGAGGAGGAGGAGGAGGATGGTATGGGGCTGGAAGAAGGTAGGGAGCTAGAGGTGGAGCAGCAGGAGGTGGAAGCAGAGGGGCAGGTAGAGGATGAAGAGGGGCAGGAGAGCGTAGGGCCAGTGGAGATGGAGGTAGGTAATGAGAGCAGGGAAGCTGAAGTTGAAGCTGAAAGAGATAAGCAGCCCCAGGTGGAATCTCCCCACGGGCCTGAGAGCCTGGAGAATGGGTCAGAGTCCTGCCCCGTACCCGGCCGGTCCGTGGAACCCGACACCGCGGGAGACACGGGTCCAGCCCTGCTGGCCCTGCCACGCTTGCGGGCCGGGCCTGAAGCTGGCAGTGAGGACGGTGGGCGTGGCCAGATGGCCCAGCCCGAAGCGGAGGGCCCAGGCAAGGCCCCCGACGCCCCCGCTGGCGCCAGGGGCAGGACCACGGCCAGGGACAGGGTGCGGAGTCGGAGCAGCAGCTCCAGCTCCAGCGGCTCGTCCAGCTCCAGCTCCAGCAGCTCGTCCAGCTCCAGCTCCAGCGGCTCGTCCGGATCCAGCGGCTCGTCCAGCTCCAGCAGCTCGTCCAGCAGCCGAGGCCGCGGCCACGCCAGGGACAGGAACCGGAGGGGCGGGCCCTCCAACAGGGACAGGAAGAGAGGGGGCGCGCCCACCACTAGGAGGCGCAAGCCGTCCAGAGGTGGTGGCTGGGATGCCAAAGGGTCCAAGGACAAGAGCGCCAAGGCGGACAGGAAGAGGATGCACTCTGAGGGCAGCCGTGCAGGAAGGAGGCCCAAGACAGACAGAAAGGAGAAGAGGCGCTGAGGCAGTCATGGAGGAAGATGGCAAGGGGAAGGCTTTCCTCTGCAGATCAGCAAGCAGACTTTGCATTGCGTATTCCATTTTAATTCTCAAATTCAATCACATTACACCTGCTAATGTTTAGTCCTGCTGGCATGGGTATTTCTATTGTTCTACTTACTGCACTCAGTAGTATCTTCAAACGCAAGGACATGCTGAGAACTCTGCTTTAAGGAGGGAAAGGTCACTGAAAGGTTTTTTTTTTTAAATAAACCTACAGCTTTAAAAATTAATGTGTCAAATTAATACAGACAAAATGTATTTAATTCATTACCAGGTAGATGATGAGCTATGATGCCACAGCGCCCCCTGTTGGACTCAGATTCATATACAGCTTGGTCCCGGTCACACTAGAAACATTGTATTTTGGTGTACTTTTGTAAATATTGCTCCATTTTAGTGTTTAATTCTTCATTCATTGTCTAGTCTTACAAAGAAGGATTTATTTAAATTGCTCCTTTTACAGGAAGGCTTTTTCCCCTGCTGGCTTTTTTGTACCAGTGAATCACCTTCATAAATAAAGCGGGTTGATCTTTCCTGTCCCCCATTCTACAGTGCCTTACACTCATGACCATTTACTTTATTTAGCAGATGATCCAAAGCGATGTACAAGGCGAGTAGCATATTACAAACATATGGCTGTCAAGGAGTTGACTAGGCATAAGTACAGTCTCTGGCGTCGTGTGTCATTTTACAAGAAACCTGGAAACTGGTGATTCAGTGCAGTTATACTAACAGGATCAGCGGGGTAGCACTGTCTAACTGATCATCTCTTGGTTAAACACCCCAAATAAGTGACCCTCCGCATATCCTACAACAGGCCACAGCAACAAGCCATCAAAACTTGTAGCAAAGCTATACTGCAAAACAAAAAAAAAGCTATAGAATTTACCCAAAAGCAGGGCAGCAATTCGCATCCACTTATTAAGAGTAAATTTATTCCCATGTAAACTGAGTAAAGTTGATCTATACTATTCACATAAAACCCTGCATATCAGGTAACGTCTAATACTTCTCAGTATATTTTACCTTCTAACTAAATGTAAAATTGCTTTTAAAAACTAGCTGAGGTAAACATATCTATGTGATACCTAATACTAAACATTTTATTATAGACGGTTTTGTAGGTTATGCTCAAAGCTATAGGAACAATTTGGGACATGTATCCTTCAATATTTGATTTGGCTTCAGCCCCCCCAAAAAGAAAAAGACCTTTGCGTTTACATTAAGTAGCCCCCCCCCCCTCCAATATCACACTGTCCCCTCAAGATTCAAGATTCTTTATTCGTCGCATCCATAGTTGTAACAAGTACAGCATCTAGCGAAATGAACCTCTGACTGATCCAAAAACTGTGCAACAAGAGTAAATAAGAGAGTTACAATTTACAATATTTAACAATATATACATAGAATAAAAAACAAAAACCTAAGAGAAATCTTAGATTGCACTGTGAACAATTGCAAACGTCTGTTTCGCAGCTGACAGCAGGAGACAGCAGCATATCTAAGGTGCAGTGTGCATAAGTTGCGTTAAAAGGGCGTCTTTCGCACACGTGTGAAGTAGCAAGTGGTGACAGATGAAATGATTGTTGTGCAATCTCCTGTGCCCTGTCATTTCTATCATTGCCAATTTAATCACTCATACGGCACAATAGGAATCATGTCAATACTTTATTAATCAATTAAGGAAAGAAACAAACATCTACCGCCAAGAATGTGACTTAAACAGCAAGGATATGCAATTACATACAAGGAAGCAAAGGACACAATAATGACAACATACAGTTCCCAATAAAGCAATCTCAAACAATGAGCTTCACTGAGCAGAGCAGGCCACTTCTGCACGGAGTCCTGGGCTGAAGCTGACCATGTTTGGGCTGGTTCCTGCTCTCCCGGTCCTCTTCATGGGTGGATTAGTTACCAGTAACAGCACTCAACAAGACACCAAATTGAGTTAGTAGATGTAAAAGCTTTAAATATCAACACTGACAAAAAATTAACAAAGTTTAGCTATTTATTTAGTGTGTATAACAATCAGCACAACCATATACACAGACTATGTTTGTTTTTACATGGAACATACTCCGGTGGCCTGTACTACGAAGTGGGGTTACTGGCTTATTGGGTTACTTCTCGGATTTAAGGTAGTCTGAGCAAGTAAGTGGACGAATATGAAGTCTATTTAAACTGTGGTACCTTAAATCCGGCAAGTCACCCCGATAAGCCAGTAACCCAGCTTCGTAGTACGGGACACTGGAGAATTTTGTGACAGGTAAAATACTACTGGAGTCAGCCACTAGATGTCAGTGAAGCCTGTGCTTCCAGCTTCTTCCGGCCGCTTTCCCTGAAGCAGCCATCATGCCAGACTGTGATAGGTCAGCTGGCTGCACATGGCTGGCTGCAGTCACAGTGATGTACTCTAATGTGACATGACTACCTAATGTCATGATAGTCTTCCCAGTGAAAGTTCCTTTATGTTTATGAACTGAGTACCTGAGCAATTGTGTAAAACAGGGGCCCTGTGGTTGACCACATCTTATGAGCTGGGAGCAGGTTACCAGTAGCGGGCAGGAGTTCTCTGACAGAGACTCCAAGATGAGCTGTCAGGCCTCAATAAGCTCACAGAGCCAGGGTGCTGCATAAAGCCATTGAGGGGAAAATGCGGGATAAACTGTGGCAATAGTCTGGGGGGGGGCGGCAGAGGAAATGGAGCTTCCTATGTAGGGGGGCAAGACAGGGTAAGGGGCTTATTGCAGGGGCCCTTTTATTAATTAGCTGAGCGGTAGGTGGCAGCTGCTCTGGGTATAGAAGTCCAAACTTTACGCAGCGTACAGCTCTGTGAAGCCTCCTAGTAGGACTGGCTGTTAGAAGCTGTGTCCCACTTGCCATTACCGGCTCTGTAACCTGCGTCCCGCAAAACATAAATCAGGTCAGAACAAGAGGTATCATGAGTCAGCAGTCTTGCTGTCCTGCAGTAACTAGATGGCTTAATCTTCCACTAAGACAGAGGTGTTAAGCAGATTTACATTATATTACAGTTTTTACAGAAATACTACGTCATGAACATTAAGCTAGATGACCATATGCTTTAGTTCAGTCCTCAAAATGACCACACTATTCCCAGAATTAAACACTGTGTTCCTGTCGTTAGTGTCATATCAGTGATTAGTCGCACCATTTCAGCAGATCGTTAAACACACGCCCCACTGGAAAAAAACAATTATTACCAAACAACCAATCAGAAAACACTCTTCTCTTAACACTTAACACTCCATCTGTAAACACTGTGTGTCAAATTGCTTCACACATGATGCTCAACTACTAACTGCTTACAAATGACGCTGTTTGTGTGTGTGTGCGCGTTTGTTTGTTTATTATGGTAATTTTTCAATAAATCTATGATGGATAACAGACAGAGACTTGGAAGAGGAAGAGGAAGGGGGAGAGGAAGGCAAAGAACTGTAATACCAAATGATATTCTTGCAACTGTGGCTGACCATGTGCTTGTCCATGGTTTGACAATGTGAGCAGCTGGGCTACGTGTGCATCCAAATCTCAGTCGGAATACAGTTGCTTCCATAATCCATACATTCAGAATTGAGAACAGGTAAAGCACCTTAACTTTATGAAAATTAGGAGACTTGCATTGCATAATTACAGGGACAGTTTTCTTGGAGCTGTTACAAAATGTTCGTATTGCAACAGCTGGAGAGATCCTACCCATAAATGATTCTGTTCTTAGATCTCACATCATGTTTTTTGTACAGTGGATACAATGTTGTGTATGTATGTTTTGTGTGTTGAACTGAAAGGCGACCTCATGGTGGAGGCAGACGACTCCTGTCGGATGAACAAGAACAAGCGATAGTAAATATGGTTGTGGCCAACAACATTATTCTCTTAAGGGAAATTCAGAGCAGAGTCATAGAGGATCAGCAAACATTCCAGGGTATAAATCACATCAGCATTTCTACTATTGGTCACATACTACGTTGTAACAGCATAAACATCAATCAGGTGTACAGCGTCCTTTTTGAAAAGAATTCAGACCAAATCAGGACGCAACGCCTGCAATATGTAGAGGTAAGATCACTGCAACCTTACACTGTAATACTAGGTTATGATGCAGTAAACAATGCAGTACCGATTTAGTGAACATGCACTAAATTCCAACTTTTTCCTGTATAGTGTGCTTACCTCTGTCCTTTCTTCCTAGAGAATTTTCGATGCCAGTGACCAGCCACATGAATATATCTTTGTTGATGAGGCTGGAGTTAACCTCACCAAAAGAAGAAGAGGCCGCAACATAATTGGGCAGTGGGCTATTGTGGAAGTTCCTGGGCAGCAGGGAGGAAGTGTGACCATGTGTGCAGCCATAAGCGAACACGGGGATCTCCACCACCATGCCATTTGTGGCCCTTACAACACAACACATCTGTTAAATTTCATCATCTTTTTGAAAATGTTGAGCAACGGAAGGGCAGAGTTGCCACAATACATTGTCATTTGGGAGAATGCCAATTTCCACAGAACTGCAGCTGTGCGTAACTGGTTCACTGCTCATCCCAGGTTTTCTAATTTGTTCTTGCCAGCATACTCCCCATTTCTCAAACCCATAGAAGAATTCTTCTCGGCATGGTGGTGGAGAGTTTATGACCGGAATCCCCGTGAAGCAGGGAATCCTCTGTGGGCCATGGAGGAAGCCTGTGGGGATTTCACTTTAGAGTTCATCCAAGCCTGGATATGACACAACCATGCTGTGGCTTGGAAGAGAAGACATATCATGTGATGTGGATGAGGCTTTGTGGCCTGACCCAGCCCAGAGACATGATGCTAATCAATAATGTCTGTAATGTACAGTATTTACAGTAAAATGCATTTATCAGCTGCATGCACATTTTCTTTTCTTTTATGTTCTCTGCAGCTTGGTGCTATAACTTTTTTTCCTAGTTCATGGGTTTACATACTGTTGATTTTGGAGCAGTGCATTTGAGAAAAAGAAAATATTTGAAACATAGTCTCGCATGTGGTGTTTTTGTACACTTTCAGTATTGCATGTTGAGTGCTATGAATGGAAACCTTGTTAAATTTAAAATATATGGTTCCTGGTTGTATGAAGTTTTTAGAGTAGTGTTCTGAATTGATCCTTGTTGTGTTTTGTGATCATTGTGTGGGGGATCATTTTTGCTTGCTTGTGTGTGTCATCTGAGTGAATTATGTGCTTTAAGTGATATCGTGAATGATTTTGAGTTGACTATTTCCTTTTGGGCTGTAAATCAGGGACTTGCAACCAGTTTGTATATTTAATAGATGTGTGGTTTCACGCTCTAATTTCAGTCTTCATTTGTCAACAGTTCCAACTAATGGTCCTGCTGGCTCACACAGAAACAGGCTGCATACAGTCCCATGACACCCTAGGTAATGTATTTCATGCCAGCATCAGCTAGTCACCAACATCATCGACCAATTTGCGTTGCAGGTAGTGATGGCCGAAATGACTCCTCATGAACTATCTGCCATGTTTTTTGACCCTACTTCAACCAAGGAGACCTCAATAGATAGTTGACACGAGTGTTTATTTGTTGAAACAATTTAAATGAGTATGTGAGCAGTGATTTGGCGAAGCCCGTCAGTTCCATCGACTCTGAAGCTGACAAATTTGGCTGGGTAACCAGGCAGGAGGCGAAGGAGCCAACCCCGGACCAGGATGGGGACCCGAAGGTGGTGGAGGGGTGGAGGCAGGAGAACTGAATAGCTGTAATGGCAAAGAAGTGGGTTAGACTTACTCTTTATATAAAACCTGCAATGATGTGATTGGATACGCTTGCATTCATTAGGTCTCCTTGTTTGAACTTTCGTATTCACTTTCATTTGATGATACTCATGGCTTGCTTTGGGGCATGCTGAACAGACAGCACCATCTAGTGGGGTCAAAAAATACAGCAAATGGTTCATGAAGCATAGTTTTGGCCATGCTAAGGATTGCAGGCAATGGCTTTGTGAGCTCAACTGCGTCATATCATCCTGATGTGCATGTGTGCAAACACCTCCAGCACCTCCCCCCTCACCCACTCTGTTTATTCAGAAGAGTTAAATGGGGCTTTAAATTGTGGCACAGGGTCTGCTGATAAGGGCTTTCCTCTAATAACATGCTAACAGGGTCACTTGCCACCAGCTTGGTGCTTGAGACCAGGCCAAATGGATGGCAATGGTGTCCCACAGACCTGCACACAGCCTCCCTGGCTCACTCTGCCGCATCCTGCTGTTTTCCTGGGCTCCAGCACCCCCAGTGGTTGTTGGCTGCAGAATTCCATTATTGTTTGGCACCTACCAGGCAACATAATCATGTAATTTAGTATTTATTTTTAACATTTTTTTAACATTTCCATTTGTAGCACATCACCCACATATACAACTTAGATTTGAGCATGACCATTATTATTTATTTCTTTATTAATTCATTAATTTTTTCAGGTTTTGCCTTCGACAGCTAAAGTTATGTAAATATACTACAAATGTGTATGTACACCAAGGAATGTATATTGTTTGCATTTCAAGGCTTATTTCATGTCATATGCAAACAAATAAACGGCATTGAAACAAATAAACAAACAAACGATTGAATAAATAAAGCCAGCCATAAATTTTTAAATAAAAACAGAAAGACATAAACAATTTTAGCCAATTTGTTTATGCATTTCATATCATTATCATTTATTTATTGCCACATTTCACAATATATTTATTAATATATACATTTATTTATTTAATAAAGAATAATTCCCCCATATGAATAATCGCTCCATACATAACATTCCTGTGAATTTATTTTCAAGGTGTACAGTCGCCACTCCAGATTCGCGACTTGCGATTTTGCTTATTCGCGAATTAGCTGTGAACAATTAAAGAGGAATATTTTTGGAACTTGCCAAAAGATCGCAGAAACTCGCAGAAGATGCATAGCCCAAAGACTGTAAACAATACTGAAATGATTTGATTTGTTAGTGGATGTACAGGAGAATCCTTTAATAACTAGATAACTTAATTCAAGGGCTAAATGAGTATTTTCATTAATATGCAACTCAATTCTAAACACCTTTGAATAACTAGACAATTTTCTGATATGCACTCATGCTGAAGACAATGATTTCATGTATGTGTCACAAAGGATGCCAGGCAGCAGGGTACCATCCTGGGCGCCTTTAATTTTGAGGGTGCAAAGCTGGAAAAGAATTACATGCTTTGGTTATGCTTTAATACCATATTATCAAAAGCAAATCATAATGCAATGCAGTATTTACTCAGTTCTTTAGGCATGTAGTAGATTCAGTTATCTGTTTTCATTTTTCTTCAGTCACTTATGTCACAAGACTACAAATACAGTTCATTACAAAAGAAATGCATTATAGACTATGCAAATATTGTTCAAAAACTTCATCTGCTCTGCACTAGACCCTCTTCAATTCACATATCTCCCCAGAACAGGTCCACTTACAACACCAAAGCCCTGTATTCTGCATTGCCCTCTGATACCTGAACAAGAGGGAGACATATACAGTATTAAAATGTTGTTTTTGGATCGCAGCTCAGCATTCAACACCATGGTTTCCTCCAGGCATGACAGGAAACTCTGACCACTGGGTCAGAATGGCTCCCTCTAAAGCTGGATCCTGAACTTTGTCGACCCCATGCCAGGTGGTCAGAGTGGGCGATATCACTTCATGCTCACTGATCCTGAAGATGGGTGTTCCCCTTGTGGGTGTACCGAGTCCTCTCCTATTACACAATGGTGGTGGGCCTTATCTCCAATGAGGACAACACTACATACGGAGAGGAAGTCAGAGCCCTGACACAGCGGTGCTAGGAAATCTGCCTTTCCATACTCACATCACCACCAACAGATCTGCTGTGGAGAGAATGAGCAGCTTCAGGTTCCTCAGGTTACACATCACTGACGACTTCATGTAGACCATTCACACCAGCAAAGCAGTGAAGATGGTGCAGCAGCATCTCTTCTACTTCTGGCAACACTAAGTTTTGCAGGAGGTAGTGCGGCAGGCAGGGAAAATCATCAGAGGTCTTTCAACACAGACCAGGGACAAGGGACCCAAATATGGAGCAAACCGGAAGCTGAGATACTAAAGATGAGTCATGGTCAGAGATGGATGCTAGGGCCGGGAAGCAGGGAAGTGTGTCCTGGAGAGTGAAGTGAAAAACAGGAATTTGTGCAGACGCATTCGCACCAAGCAGCACAAGAGGGGAATCAAGTAAGTCGGGAGAAAGTGGTGCAGAAATGGGCTCACTATTGCGACATAGTATACTATCACTTCCTTGTAAAAGCTAGAATCGGTTCAACTAGCTAAATATCATGTGCAATTACGGAAACGAAGATCGGGACCCATTTGGGATTCATCTTCACAAGAGGTGAGCTTCCTTCTCTCCGGGACATATACATGATCTGCCTACGACATATCCCCATTTGGCCAGCAGAGGTCACTGGCCATCCCGTAAACAAATAATTGTTCACAGCCCTAATGTGTCAACCGTCCACACTTGTCACTAGTTTGTTAATCGTGTTCTGTGTATAAACTGTATATATGAGCCTGCCCTTGCCTTCCTCCCCAGATTGGTTGTTGTGCAGGTCATTGGTACTAGACTGTGTCTCTTTAGTTAGTAGTCAGCCCATGTTAGTTCCGTCAGTTCCCTGTCCCAGGAAATCCCAGTGTCCTGAATACTTCCTGGTTCCTCCTTCTCTCTATTTTGGCCCCTCGTGCTCTTTTGGTTTCCCTTTATCATGTATTTTGAGTTCAATAAAACCCGACTCCGAAAACCACCAAGAAATATATTGATCGTCACTTTCTTTTGATGCCCAGTTGTGACAGAGAATTACAACTAATAAAAGCCATGCAATAATCTCTAATTTAGCTGACTTCAAGAACAGGTGTAAACATCAAATTGTTCTTATAAAATAAATACATAAATAAACGGTGTCATTTAGTATTTCGATTTCAAATCTAAAACCAGATTGATTCAATACCATAGCTGTAGTCATCCTTCCGCGACTATATTATTATGGAGAAAGTGTTGTCTGAATTCTTTTTTCAAGTGAACCTATTGTAGAATGTTTGGGGATGCTGCTTGGACAGAGTGGTTTTGGGTCTGTTTATGCTGGCACTCGAAAGAGACATGGCTTCCCAGTAAGTGACCAACCGCCATAGTCAAAACATGGATAGTAATATCTTGCCAGAGATCCATGTTACAGACACCTATAAAAACTGATGCCGTCTCAATGTACAGTGTACTACGTTATATTTCTTGTCGATTTTTTTCCACTCTAGGTGGCCATCAAGTATACCAAAAAGTTAACGGTAAGTGTCTTGAACCATGGAGCTGGTTTTATTTTGATTTCTGCCTAGATGTATATATATCCTGCCCTCCCTTTCATAGCCTGGACTTGACAGGCCCATCCCCCCGAAGGAGGTGCTGATGGTGCATATTAGCCACGTGTCATGCGTTAACATGCTGAAGCTAATTGACTGTTTCGATGGGCTCAGTCAGTACATTTTAGAAAGCCCTCTAATATGCCAGGACGTATGTTAAAGATTTTAACCTATTGACACTATACAGGTCAAACTAATCGACTTTAGCTGTGGAGATGTCCTGAAGGATTCCCACAACATTGAATCTGCAGGTCAGTAAAAGAGACTAATTAAAACCCTGTGGAACCAACCCCTTTAGGGTTTAGGGTAGCTGGTAACCCACTGATTAAGAATCTGGACTTGTGGTAAAACGTTTGCTGTACTTTTGGGTCCTAACCTGACTTGCTTCACTAAAAAGCAGCTTTATGAAAGATTTTGTGAGTTATTTACATTATTGTATCTTAGCGTTTCAAGGACAGAGGACTACCTTCTCCCAGAGTGGTACCCAGGTCCCTACTGGGAGTGAGCCAAAATGTGGACCGTCTGTGGTTCCCCGAGGACCAATTTGAAAAACATAGCCCTAGTCTATAGAGTAGTGATGGACAAAATGACACTTCATGAACCATTTGCTGTATTGTTTGAGGTTGTGGTTTAGCTTTGGGGCACGCTTTGTGCCAGTTTGGTACAGAGAGCTCCATCTAGTGGGGTCAAAAAATACACCAAATTGTTCATGAAGCATCATTTTGTCCATCACTACTATAGAGTGGATCTATATTAATAATAAATACTTTATTAATCCCCGTAGGAAATCTGTCTTTTACGCCTCCCTCAACTTGCTCTTTGCAGAGTAAGTTGTCTGTGAAGGGCAGCCACCTGTAGCAGCACCCAGGGAGCTGGGGATTTAGGGCCTTGCTCAAGGAGCCGCAGACATGCTGAGGCTGGATTTGAACTGGCGACCTTGTGATTATAAGCACACAGGCTTAGCCCACTGAGCCACACGCTGCCACACACTGCCCCTATTAGCACCATTCTTTCGTGAGCTATAAATCATTCCTAATAATTTACTAACCTGAGGAAGGTTCTCAGCTCCTTCACATAGATGACAGCCCTGGCTATTCAGTACATGTCCCAGGTACTCAATCTACTTGTTTCCAAATTCATACCTGGACCTCTTCACTCACAATCCATTCTCTTGCAATCTCTGCAACACCTTCTGTAGCTTCTGCAAGGGCTCCTGTTCATTTTCCCCTGTAATACGAAGATCATCCAAGTAGATCACTGCATTAAAGTCTCTCATCAGGTTTTCCATGATTCATTGAAAAATGGGAGGTGCTAATCTTTCACCAAAAGCCAATCTGTTGTATGTGAATAGCCCTTAATATATCGATGGTCAGTAGTTTCTTGTGGGTATGCCGAGGCGAGGTCATTCTTGGAGAACACTGTCTTTCTGCTGAGTCAGGCAATCTGGTCCTCAATCCATGGCAAAGAGTAAGTCTGCAGGGACAGCCTTGTTTACTGTTAATTTGTAGTTCATGCACAAACAGATGGTGCTGTTTTTTTTCCTGACATGGATGGTCCAGTGCTGCCCACTCACTGTGTTTTGCTGATATAATAATGTTAGCCTTTTCCAAAAGATCCAGCTCAGCATCAACTGGCAATGGGAGCTTTTATAGATCTTTGGAGGAAAGTCAGGGTTCACCATGAAGGTTGCCTTGTTATCATGCAGTGTGCCCAGTTCACCTTTCAACGCTTCTAGTACGACTCCAGTATTTCATCTATTGATTTTGGAAGCATCTGGCTGACGTGTTTTATTTCTTTTCAATCGCTTTTCATAGCTCACTGAAGCTTTAAATTGCCCTAATACAGGCATGACTTCCCCTGTGTAAGTCTTCAGCTTTACTTTAGTGCCATCTAGTGGTTGTTCAGGGAAAGCAGCTTTGAAAAACTCTTTGGATATGACTCACTGTAGCCCCGGTGTCAATTTCTAGTTAAATTTCTTTGCCATCCACCACAAAATTTGTTCTGAATGATTGTTTATGGTCTCTATTGTTTGCTAGTGAAATCATTGCCCATTCCCATTCTTGTGCTTTCAAAAACTTTGCGTTTTCTCAGCATGATGTTTGCTTTACTTTCTGTCTGAGCATCTCCCTTTTCCTTTCAAGTATGCTTACTATTACCAGTTTTTCCACAACTGTGACATTTTGAATCTTTGAAACTGCATACCTGTGGGCTGTGATTATTGCCATGACATCTGTAACGCTTCTTTATTGTCTGTCTGCAGGAATGCACGTTGTCTTTATATACTCTTCTCATATGCGAGTCTTGTCCCTGCACAAACTGTGAGCCTCTCCATGCTCAACGTGACCTTGATCATGAGTTTTATCTTTGGGCTTATTTGATTGGACTTGCTATGACTGGGCTGAGACATACAGGAGAGACCTACTATCACTGGGCAGAGACATACAGGAGAGACCTACTATCACTGGGCAGAGACATACTGGTGAGACCTACTATCACTGGGCAGAGACATAAAGGTGAGACCTGCTATCACTGGGCGGAGACATACAGGGGAGACCTGCTATCACTGGGCGGGGACATACAGGAGAGACCTACTATCACTGGGCAGAGACATACAGGAGGGACCTACTATCACTGGGCAGAGACATACAGGAGAGACCTACTATCACTGGGCAGAGACATACAGGAGGGACCTACTATCACTGGGCAGAGACATACAGGTGAGACCTGCTATCACTGAGCAGAGACATACAGGAGGGACCTACTGTCATTGGGCAGAGACATACAGGAGGGACCTACTGTCATTGGGCAGAGACATACAGGTGAGACCTGCTATCACTGGATGGGGGCATACTCTTATTGGATATGGGTGTGCCAGCTGCACTGCGAGTGTAAAGTGCTGCTGCCCCAAACACAGCATGCATGACAGTTTGACACGCTCCTCCCAGACTGGGGGCATTACAGAACATCAGACTAGCTTTGTGGTAAACTCGAGAAAATCTGCCTGCTCTGAGACATTTGTGTCAGTAAAGAGATCAGTGACAGGTCCTAAGTGTCAAGTGTAATCTCAACTGGTGTTACATAAGGATCAAAGAGCTTGGCTCTCAGACACTTAGTGTAACTGTGAGGAATGTAAAAACAGCTCTGTACATTTAACAGGGCTGAGTGACGCCCCTGTGATGTTCAGCTCAGACTCAATCCAATGCTCACAGATCGCTGTCCCCGATAGCGCATCGCTGGTGTACTGCAGAGCTGGCACGTGAGCGCCCTCTGTCTACAGGGATTCATGAGAGAAATGGGAACAAAGAGAAGCTCTATTCATCAGGCCTTTCCGACTGCTCGGAGCCAGGCCAGCACACATCACATAGCTGTTTATGCTTTGGTGAAGTGCTCAGCTCAGTCGTGACGTTCTGGGAGAGCAGGATGACAGGTGTGCTGTTCCCAGACAGAGTTGATGTGCTCCGAATGCAAATTGTCACTTTATTCATAGACTCCCATATTAACCTTTTCACGATGATTTGTTCCACACGTGGTTCTCCAGTGGAAGGGCGTGAACATGCCTGCAATTCCACAACTTGTACTGGGGGAAGTGCAGTGAGGTGTCTCATCCCTGCCCCTCCTGTAGCAGCGAGGGATAAAGTGGCCTGGGCGTTAGGTCATCCCAGATCCTGCGCTGGCCACCTCAGGGATCCCGAAGTTCCAAAATGGTGTCGGTTGGACAACCTTGGGTTTTTGTTTCTCAACACCTTACAGATATTAAACAAGCAAATAAAACATTATGACTCATTTGCGTCTTTAGGAATCCTACAGGAGTGATATTTTGAATCATTTGGTCCAGGCGTACACCCTGTTGACGTCTGCTTGCGGAAGTTTCACTCTGCAGGAATATGAGGGCAAATTCACATGTCCTTTTAAACTGCAGTGCTTTCAGGGCGTGTGCTGGCGTGCAGACCGGTTCGGTGTTCCACCGCTAATATGATCTATTTTTAAGTCTCCGCACCCTCAGGTAAGTTTATTTCCGTTATATGGCTGTTCCAGACACCAAGCTCCTATCAAAGAGATAGCGGGCATTGTCATGGTAACCGGCCGATCGTTCGGCTTGTGTGTCGAGCCTGCCGAGGATCGAGGCCTTGTTAAAACGGGCTAACATCTTCCTGTTCGTCTGGACTAAATACAAAATGTCTCCATGTTTCTGTGGATCGGAAGGCCATGTCTACGCGGATTACGAGAGGTTGGAAGGCTCCATGGTGACTCAGCGCCGTAATACTTATAAGCGGCTTGTTTGAGGGCGGGCATAACATACACAGTCTGACACATAAGACTCTTAATTTGCACATCACGCGACCAAACGATGTCTCCCGTTATTAAATTCACTTTCGCGAGCACACACTGTCGCCTCTAAGCTGAAACCACGGCACTTTGTATAGTTTAATAAAACTGATGCAAGTGGCTGTCAGGCTGAGTTACGGCCTCCTCTTTGTACCCAAACCGTGAGCAGGGTGGCAGCAGAAGCCATGTGCTTCTGGTACCTGAACTGATCACGCTCTTATAGGACCACAGCAGACACGTGTGTCTGCCTGTACAGGTAGCAGGTGTCTGGGCATAATCTCTAAGGTGGACCAGTTAGTACGGTAGGTAGCTAACTGGGACCGGCCTGGAGCACGTGTTGGCGACTCGATGGCGCCCCCTGGAGCCCCATGAGCTTGTCTTCAGCACTCCCGAAACTCCATTGTGTCTTTCGGGGCTTCTTTTGTCATTTTCTCTGAGAAACTGGCAAGCCTCTTCTTCAAGGTAAAGGTCGTCACATGGAAACATCTGGTGGTGAGACCAGCAGATGACGTACATATGTAATGAGCACCATTACCGCTGAATGATAATTAGCTGAGGGAATGTCATCGCCAAGGTCACTTGCTTGAGGCTGTGCTGACTCGGTGCTAAGCAGTCATGCCCTCATGACCGCGCTCTTCCACTGCCACACCATGACATTGTATGCAGTGACCTTGTTGCAGGTCTAACCTTAACCGATTGGATTGGTGATTGGGTTTTGGACTTAAATACACAAACTTGAGTCGATTTGTTCATAACTGGACACTCCACAAGCACAGTTGGGACAGAGCACAATACATTCCCGTAAGAGGAAGGTCATGGGGAGGTCACACAACATGGGAAGGAACCTCACAACTACTTTAATAATGCATCACTGAGACCTAACATTAAATACCACTTCTGATTCTGAAGCTCTGTCAGGATACGTATAGGGGGAGCTGTCAATGAAGAGAGGCCAGGAAATGAGAAAAAAAAGCCGCCAGCTGGAGACTGGTGGAAACGCCCCCGAGTCTCAGCCTCCTTTCTGTTTACATTTAACAGGTTGGGCGGAATCCATCCGTCTCCTTAAATTTGCATCCTTCGCTTTCCAGATGCATAATTGATTCCCACAGCTGCCGCTGAGTTGGCTCCTGTATCCTGAGAGTCACACGTGGGAACGTTCCGAAACGAGAGGCTAGGCTGTGGGGGGGTGGGCTGGTACACTCCTCCCCGGGGAAGCGGCTGTTCAGAAATAAGTACAGAGGAGCCGTTTCACGAAAAAGAAAATGGAAATCATTCCCCTGGTGGCTGAAATCGACTGTAAAGGCAGAGCACAGTTAATGCAATGGAAGTCACGCTTGTTTAAGGTTTGTACTCGATGTCCTGTTGAAGTCCACTTCCTGTTTTTGGAGGAAGTGTCTGCATTTGGCTCCCACTCGACATCCTTTCTGACGCCCACTGATGGACCTCTGATTCCAGTCTGCTGGATTGTTCAGCTTCCCAGCACTTTATGTAGGTCGATATACAACACTTTGATAAACACATTTAAATGTTATCACGTTGTTTTTATGTTCTCTTTTGAGTACTTTAGAAAACTTGCTTTGTTTTGGCATGCAGTGTATTTCTAGGCAGAATCATACTACCCAGAATGCTTTGGGGTTAGACTAGTGGCCCAGTATTTACCGATTTGAGCTAGTATTGAAGTCAGTGAAGCTGTAAACAGTGTGTCACAGATTTGGTCCTTTCAGAGGTAACCTCTGCTGAAAAATGAGCTTCTTGATGATTTTTTTTTAACTACGGGGGTGCACCAATGATGTCAAACCCAGCAGCACATTAGGTGTATTCTCCTGGAGTAGCAATTTGCAGAAAGTGGGGAGTCACCACGATTATCTCTGCCTTTGGCTCTAGTGGGGTTAGATCTATGTGGGGAGATTATTTTCATTATTCATGTCACTTCCTGTCATGGCGAGCTGGGGCAGCTATACATTTAGCAGGTCGGCTAATTCAGAATGGCTGACGTGACTGAATAACCGGATGCTTAATCATTGCAGAGCTGCGTCAGGCACTATCAGGACTGTCACGCTGCTGAGAGGCCATCAGCACAGGTGCTAACAGGCCTGCTATGAAAATGTGTCCTCCTTCAACATGTCGGTGACTGATATTTAAGGAGGGCTACAGGCCAACTCAAAGATGTGCATGCTGGTGTCCAGAACTGCGGTGACCCTCACAAGCAGCTTGAGGTGAGGATGTCGCTGCCGTCTGTCACCGTTACTGATTTGGTGATGTGGCACGTGGAGTAAACGTGTACTGATTGCTCTTCTCTGATCTTTCTCCTCGCTGCAATACACAGTCAGGGGTGGAATGTAAAAATTTTTGCTAGTAGCCAGCTGGGCTAAATCAGTGAAAAATTCATGATTAATTTTCTCCGGCACACAATGTACAATGTAATTTTCAGGCATAAAAAGCAACCAAAGCAACCATCGTTTTAAAGCTATATCATCATCTCACAATGAAAAATGACCATTTAAAAAAGTTATTTTCAGTATATCATTCATTAATTTCCATAAACGATTTACTCATTCAGAGCACCACATGGTATGACGGTTGGCACAGAGCCAAACCCTACCAGTTATCCAGCTATGCAAAAACTTTATGATTCTCACATCCTCATGTTTTCTTAGTCTAAATTAGGACACTTCACTGAAGGGGCGGGTGGGGGTGGATGGATTAAGTTAAAAGTGATGCATTAAGTCTAGTTAGGTTTTCAGTTTGTTTTTGATCAGTTTCAGCAGTGCTGGCTTAATGGTTAGAGAAGTGCACTTGTAATTGAAAGTTTGCAGGTTCAAATCCCTGACCAGCAAGGCACCATTGAGGTTCCCTGAGCAAGGCACTGCTCCCCGGGTGCTGAATTAGTTGCCCCCTGCTATGTCACATATGGCTTAAATGCAGAGAACACATTTTGTTATTGTATGTCAACAATGACAATCAATCACTTAATTCTAATTCTAGCTGGCCAATGTCTCCCCTAATTCTTTGCTCTAGAAATCGGAGAATTAGGGCTGTCAAACGATAAATTGTGAATACAATCATGTTGCAATAACTTAATATAGTCTATATATTCATTGTACAAATTTATTTATCCTTAAAAGAAGTCTGAAAATACAGACAAAAATAAATTATACCTACATCCGTGTTGCATGGGTGAAATAAAGCAGGTGTTCTTTTCCTGTCACTATGTTCACCAACAGACTCTCTTTTTATCAGTATATGACATTACTTCCAAAATGGAAGGTGACTGTTTTTAAGGTATTAGCCGTTGATAAAATAAACATTGCAAATTACGGCATTTTATCCACAAATAATTTTTTAAGAGAAATGAACTAATTAACAATGTTTCCTCGTCTTTCCCCTCCAACAGTTTCCCCGTCAGATGCTAACTGATGCTAAGTGATGTTGCATTCGCGAATGACCCAATTTTTTCAATGGCTCTTTGGCACGAACGAAGGGAAACAAGTTGTACTTGAGAGCCCTTCTTTTTATTGCGCTCAAATTGTACTGCCCTAAATCTACTCCACTCCCTGTTACGTGAACAGTGGGAGCAGGCCAGTCACAAGAGGTAGACGTTAGGTTGGTTAATGGCAGAATGAACAGGATTTGTGGCAATAAAAAGTTTTCTAATATTAAGTGTTGCATCACTTGCATTCAAGGCAAAGAAGCCTTATTTACATGACGACGAGCCATAATATCTGGCTTCCCATCACTACAAGGAATATGATAGGTCTCTAATAAAGATCTTTGATACACTTCTTGTCAAATGGATATACACTTTTCCCAGAATACGGCACAAAACTGCATACACAAAACCCAATATCGAATGCTACTTCTCAAATATCGTGAACACCCAAGGAAGAGGTCACTTTTTTGAAAAAAACCTTCACACAGTCCTCAAAACCATATCACACAGGCAAGCATCACATACTCTACAAAACTGTAGGTCACAGTTAGATAACCATTGTATTGCTGCAACTGTGAATATTCTGTAGAAAATACAGGATACTACATCTAATGCCAAAAACGAATGGTTAAAATTTATTATGTAACAAAAATCCAAATATATTCCAAATATACACAATAATGAGACATGAACATTTGAATTGTGACAGTAAACAGTCCTCACAGTACCATGCAAAAATAAAGGACACAAACAAATAATGCATTATCTCTATGTGGTCTAACATAGCATACAATGCAGACAGTGTAGTAGAAAAGAGAGCAAAGACAAACAGGCACCTCAGCCGTCATCCTGCCCATCACGTGGATTAGGCCACATGTTTTCATCTACATCATAATGAATATTCTCCCTGGCTAAACAACGTGGGTGGTAACTACAATGATGGATCATCCTTGACAAGACTCTGGGGTGATACAGTATCATCACAGGCTGCTTGCATTGCCTCAAGAGGACTCACTTGCTCATATGGGTTCCGATCGCACACCTTCCATCGCCAGCTTAATCGGATTAAGGAAGGAGGAATATGGTGGAAGGAGGATCATTTGAATATGTGGGTGGGAATTAAACGATTCTTGGATGACCCCTGAATGATGCAAAACCACATTATCCCATATGACAGCGTAAGTGGTGATACCTGGAGTCCTGTGCTCTCTCTGTGGGGGTGGGACCAGAACGTCATAGAGTCCGTCGAGAAATTCCGCAAGGCGTGCTGTGTTGTATGGACCAAATGTGACATGGCGATGGGTCACCCTAATGGACCACCCTGATGGACCACCTCTTGTAGACTGGTGGCAGCACACATTGTTACATTTCTCCGTCTTTGGCCAGGGACACCCACTCCAGCTATTTGTCCTATGATACTGCCTCTGCAGAGGCTTTTCGCCAAATTGAATCCAGCCTCTTCTGTGAAAATGTATTCAATCCAGTCAGCATTTGCATCAAACTCAAGTATTCTATGGAAGACAAGACATAAGCAGGTTACATTGCTGTAGAACAGTGAATATGTATACAATACTGCAATACAGTGAGAAAGTAGAGGGCTGTACAGTACAGTGATACGCATTAGTGTATATGCATGTCGCATTTCTTTTGCATGATCAGAATTCCTCTCAGATGGAACCCGATATATATGTTTCATACTGTGTCTTCTCAGTATGCGATCGATCGTTGATGTAGACACAGTTATCGTGTTGTGGAATATACCATAGTCCTCCTCTGTGATTCGTATTTGTATTTCTCCAAGTCTTACGTCATTATTTTGCAACACTATGTTGATGATTTCTGCTTCTTGCTCCTGACTGAAGAGACAGCTTCTTGCACTATGTGAATTCTGCAGAGTTCAATTACGCAGTCAACACATCTTCTCTTGGACACGAAAATTCATAACTGTGTAACTATATATTCAGACTTACCTTTTCTCGGTGTGAAAAGCCCTGATGATTCCAGATGCAGTGTAAAAGCTCAAATTGGGCCGGATTCACTGCCAGCTTCTCGCATAGTCATGCTATGGTTGATGAACCACAGTTGCTCTTATTTCATTTGGAATATTTCATTTTCTGCTTCATCCTTGTCTTTGTCCTCATCCTCTTCTCCAAGTCATTGTGCTGTGTTTGCATTCTTTTATAGAGAACAGAGTATGTAATTGGCACACTGAATTTTAATTGGGGACTGAGGTGCTTGTGCAAATTACAGAGGTGTGGTCAAACTGGAATTTAAGCTATTTGGCTGAAAAGTGTGTGTTGGGTTTTGCAAGATGAGTACACCAGATTTGCAAACTGTGCAGAAACAAGATTGTGTTTTTGATTGTGGGAAATTTCACTCTGGTGTGCTAGCATGAGAAACTGGATTTTTTTGTGTCTACATTCAATCACAGTGTGCATCTGTTTGGGAAAAACTGTAATACTATTCTCCTGTTGGGCTATCAGCATTACAGTTTTTTCTGAAACTATCTTTGAAACTATTTTTGCAAAACTCAAAACTAACGACAAAACCTTACACCAATCCAGCAAATTATTATACATCTCTTGAAAAAGCAAACAGTTTCTGCAAAACTCTTCAGACCCTTAAAAAAATGTGCTTTTGCGTCAATACAGTGCATACAAACCATCATTTAAATTCACACATCAAGCACCAAATATGCACTGACAGTATAAAGGAAAGGCACTTGACTTTAGCTTTACCCATGTGCAGGGCATAGCAGTTTGCAAAATAGTGATGCCATGCAAGTAGCAAACACACACACACATACAGGTATCTCAATGTGTGAGGTTTGGATGTGTATTCTGAACATAACACACGATCAATACAAATAAGGGGATAAAGGTTTTTTTTCCAAAATTATCTAACACTTGCCAAACAACGAAAGTACAGTAGATGAAGACAAAAACATTTGTGCTAAGAAAAAAGAATAGAAATAAACTAGCCTAAATCTCACCTTCTTTGTTGTCGATGTGGAAATTTACAGTTTTGCAAAAAGTGTGTTATTAAATTACAATCTGAGTGTAAAGCAGAGAATATACATTCAGTTTGCTGCACTTGGCAAATGCATTGGTTACATGTGTTAATGGTTTCAAGAAACACTGTTACTATTTAAGAATTCAGAAAAAACTGTAGTACGATATCTATGCAACATTGTAGCAGAGAGCTGATATGGGGGGGGGGGGGGCATAAAACTTAATAATTTTAAAACAAAGTTTATTTATTTTGGGGCATGAATGAATCCTAAATGAATACTGGGGGTACATGTCCCTCTCTGGGGATGCAAAAACAATTGTGAGGAACGCAAAACAATTGGTAAGAAATGCAAAACTGTTCATGATATTATTTTCCAACCCCATCCATTTAGGTGCTGTGTAGCATTTTTGTTGAGGTCTGACATGCACTTTTTTTTGCCACCATGCTACTGTTCAGTTTTTATGCACCCGCCCTTCCTCTAAATGACTTGCCTCAGGCGAGTGGCTGGGTATAATTTCCAGCCCTGCAAACAGTCCTGTAAAAAGGGCTCTAAGGTATGTTCCGTAGACAGGTAATCAAGCCGCAAGACTACAGGAGCAAATATCCATCACAAAGCTTGTTCATTCGCTAATCATGTCCAACAATACTTCAAAATGGATCAGACACTGAAATGCTGTTATCACGATCAAGCTTTGATGATTTTAAGCTTGAAGACGTGATAATTATCCATGTCTCGATATGTCTGGATACGTCTCATTTGTCTGGAGGAGATACGGAAAGCTGCCGAGACCGTGGTGCACGCAAGGGGGGCTCACCAGCAGCAGCTATGTGCCAGAAAACGTGTGTATTTATGGCGGATCATGTGTAGACATTGCTGGTAAAGGACCTCTTTATGGTGCACGATCGTTCAGTCCCTGGGGTCACTACGGAAACCCGGTGACAAAGAGAGGATAACAGCCCACAGCACAGACAAAGTGAATGGACCATCGCAACAGAACTTCTGTTTAATTCCTAATCAGAAGTGTCATTCCATACTGTGTGTGTAATTGCTGTCTTAACACCTTGGGGCAGATAGAGGCTACGTGGGCACAGTTACTTGGATGGCAGACAATTTCTCATAAAAATATTACACTAAAATTACATAAATCTTGCGTGTGTCTCCCCACTGACATGAACTGTAAATGGTGGCTGTGAGCATATGAGCATTATAAACACTGAAGAATTTAGTAGATATAGTCTGCAAATTAAAGCTATTAATGATTTATTTTCATTATTCTGCTACAAACATCCATGCACAGAAATATCGCAAAAACAGGATGCATGGTTCCCCCAGGGATACCGGTGCTCTGAATCAGGCCCTGTTTTTCCTGTATGGGACCTGCAGGTGTGAGATTTCCTGCTAATGGGACGTGGACATGGGACCTGCCGGTGTGTGACTTCCTGCTAATGGGACGTGGACATGGGACCTGCCGGTGTGAGACTTCCTGCTAATGGGACGTGGACATGAGACCTGCCGGTGTGAGACTTCCTGCTCCAGGAGCGGCTGCAGACATCATGCCGGTCTCTGCCTTCCCTCATGACGCCTTCTCACAGCCGCCCCGCTCCCTCTCAGATTTGCATCTGTGTTATGTTGGCCATCAGGTGGCAGGAGTTTGGGAAGTTTTCACAAGTATGGTGTCGGAGCCTTCAAATCGAGACCTGGGAGGGCGGTGCGGGGCGCGACAAGCGGCAAGGTCTCCTCTGAGGCGGTCATATGACCGATCAAGGCTCATTCGTAAAAGCCCAGAGTTGTCAGACATAAGGTGCAGGGTTCTGCGTGATATCTAGAGCGCGTGATGGTAGCCTGCATATGCAGTACACATGTGTACTGGGGCAGCTGTTTACTGGGCTGTAGGGGCACTGGTGAAATGGCTACTGAAATAGACTGTCAGCGCCCCTCCCCCCCATGGCTGCCATGGAAACCTTGCCAGAGAGCACAGGCAGAAGCCATCAGTCCACCAGAAGGGACTCTGTGTGAGCTTTGGCAGGCTAAACTATTCCAGGTTCCTGGCCTAGAGGCTGCTGTGGAAGTCAGAGGTCACACACTCAGTTACATTGGGGTCCCCTGCAGGAGAGACTGCCCCCTGGAGGAAAGATCGCACAAACGGCACTTGTCTGGTGAGTCTGTCACGGTTCATCTTCACAGCCCACGAGCCTTGGCGACTGGGGAAAACCGTGCTAATGAGGAAAATATTACTTTCTTTCAGATATTATTTCACAGCTCTTTATTTAGACAGGGGAGCTAGCAGAACTTTGCAGTAACACCAGGGAGAAGCATTTGGTTCCGGCTGATTCTGCTGATCGCTGCTTATCGTTTTCATGCGACCTGCATGGATACGCAAACCGTCATTAAACACTCATAAGTGGGATTTCCATGCTGGGAGACAACAGAGCCGACATTTCTGGATAATCCATTTAATACCTCAACATGCCTGGAATATGACACAACCTGATTACTGACTACACGGTTCGTCTGGCTGGAGTTCTGCTCTAAGAAATATGGAAGGGGTCTGGGGGCGGAGCCTTGTGAAAATCACATGCTGGAGGGATTCTAGCACTGCGTCTTTGGAAAGAATAACCTCCACTATAGTTAATGGGTGTTTTCCGTAAAGAGGAGCTGCAGACACGGCCACTCAATGGGGGCTCGCTTGATGAGAAAGTGTGAATGGCTTGAAGTGCACTCGAGCTCCTCTGCGGGGCTGCTGGTGGGTCTGCTCCTGCTTTTAGAGCCTGTCTTCATCTGTTATTCTGACTATGACAGACAAAATCTTTCAATTTTGGAAAAGAGGACATTTATCTAGATAGTTCGATGCAAGTCTTCCCAAAACAGCCGCAATCAATCAGTCGCTTCAGACGGTAGCTAATCTGCTCAAGGTAGACACAGGCGTGAGCTGAGATGCTCGTGAGCATGGTGGGATGCAGAGAGGCATGCAAGCCTGACAGGAGTCTCCAAAGCAGCCAGGGAGCACTGCAGGCATTTTCTTACTGCGCACTAAACAGCGAAGATGAATCTGCATACGTTGGCGAGAGTGCATGCATTCTAATTCACAAACTGCATATCAGTAATACTGCTTAGTCAACAAATTACCCAGAGAGACTGACACAGCGGAAAAGTTAACAGCCGGGTGTTTTACCAAAGCAGTTCAGGTTAAATGTCTCTCTAATGGCTACAACAGAAAGTCCCGCCTGGGATTTGACTTGCAAACTTTCGCTTGGGTCGTCAAGCTGTTCGGTATATCCAGTAACTTCAGCTGAACCGTGTTGTTTCGATCGCGGATCATTTTCCTTTATAGCTGTGCTACAGCTTGCCGGGACAGAGGCTGGACTGGAAGTCAAAGTGTCAGCCAGCAGGATACTTAAGCGTTTCTTAACGATGGTCATAAAGGAGTTTCCTGTCTCTGTTTAGCCTTGTGCAAGCTGAGGATGTCACATATATGTTTTACTGCACTCCTGGAGACCTTGGAGACCCTGTAATCATAATGAAACTTATCAGATGCTCCAGCAGCGGGACCCAACTTTGGCTGCAGAGGGCAGAATACCAGTCATTTGACATCACAAATTTCAGCCCTGAGCTGTCGCACAAACCGTGTCCTCGCATGCTTGTCCTTCCTTGCATTCTTCCCTCAGAAACCCTCTCTAATTAATTCTCGGAAACTCTCATACTGCAAACAGACGACTTTAATCAGACATCGATCAAATGCCTTGCCTGTTGGGTCACTCCTGCCTCACCTGCCCTTGAGGTTAAACAGGCAGCAGAGTGCTGTGGCAGTCCTGACAGACATCCCTAATTGCAGCCCCCACTGGGACCGGTCACCCGTGTTTATAATTATGGAACAGTCGTAATCCATTTATCCACCCAAAGGCCCACCATGTGCAGGGAACCTCCACAGTGGTGCCTGGAGCAGTTTGTGTAGGCTGCCATGGCGATGTACTGTGCCCGCCTCTCTCTCCTTCTGCAAGGCACAGTTTGTGTAGGCTGCCATGGCGATGTAGTGTGCCTGCATCTCTCTCCCTTGTCCTGATAGGTACAATTTGTGTAGAGTGCTAAGGTGACGTACTACAGAGATCAAAATGTGGGTTCTTTACTTGAAACCACCTATAACTGTTCAGGCTATCTGTTAGTGATTACAGTGGAATTAGTGACAGACACAAGGATACGGCCATTACTGGTCCTCATTTGGCACTCCTTATTTCATCATAAAATGGATTTATTTCTCGAGGTCAGGGCTGGAAATGAAGCTTGCCCACTTGCCTGAGGCGAGTAATTTAGACAAAAGTTGAGTACAAAAAAACGGTACACTAACCCGCTGGCCATTAAAAAAAAATTGTTGTCAGACTACAAGAAGAAAACACATTACCCTGTCTATTTATTTCTCAGCACAGGTATGTAGACCGCTGCCTGTCTGAAAATTCTCTGGGGTGATGCTTTTCATGGCCAGTCCCAGTTTCAATCTCGTCCCAATTAGCCTATCAACTTGAAGCGCCTGATCAGCTGGTCTTCAGCATTATAGTCTCCATTTTCCAGAGTGTAGAATTTGTCACGTTAGAATGCTAGATCAAAAATAAATTGAAAAAACTAACTATATTTAATGCATCACTTCCTAGTCTCAACCCCCCCTTTTTCTCTTCTTTTGTTGTTCTTAATGCTTGAAAATTAAAGTGAACATTGTGGGCTATCAATTTTTTTCTTGACTAAATACATTTTTACGGAACTAGCCCAGTTGGCTAGGAGCAAAATTCTTATGTTCCACCTCTGCTTAAGGTACAAGTTTAACAGGCACAATCATTACAAGTAATTTCATCCTATTTGTGTTCCTTTTGCTCCTACAACTTGTTTATTAATGAGATGTCAAAAATTGCTAAACACTCGAGCCCTCATCCCAGCTGGACACTAATTAATTTTGCTCTCCCGCTGAGAAAATGAAAACGTTTTCTGAATGTTTCCGAAACATCAGGGAAAGGTAGAAATGAAGTTCTCCGGTGCCGTGCTCCCAGGGAGCAGGGAGAAGTCCATCGCCTCACAGGTAAGGTCAGGACGTTCCGATACATCTGCTCAGAGGGGAGGCCCAAACAGGACGCAGCTTCTCCAAGTGACATTGACCTGCATTGATATCTGTCTTCTGATTGGCTGATATCAGCAGTGGAGTGATACTGTGGTGGCCATGAGGGAGGTGCTTAGATGAATTGCAGTAAAATATGCAGCTTCAGATACCAGCTTCCAAGTAAAAAGAAAAATAAAAGTCTTCTGTTGACCAACAAACCCCAATTCCGACAAAGTAACACAGACGCACTACAAAGTCTTCGAAGGTCCACCATAACCCGTCAGAGTAGTCAGGCAGAGATCGTTCAACCCTCTGCTCCCTCCGGCAGCTTGATGTGATCTGCTGTTAAGCTTCCCTGTGTGAAAGACTCTACATATGGTGCTGCAGGTGGAGAAGAGTACATTGCTACGAACCTGTTTCAGCAGTGGTGGCTGGGGGAATATTGAGAATGACCTCCAGGGGGCACTGTTGGTCTTTGGCCTCCTGTGCTTCTTACCATGGCTCAGCACACTATGCGGTAAGAGGCAAAGGCATTTGTGTATCTCTAATGGGGGCTATTTCGGTGCACCAATAAACTCATGTAGATGCCCATCATACACCAAGATGCACGACAGCAGAGTACCTGTAAATGATGATGTATGGTCTTTAACAGACTGCCCAGCCTGGATCCAGCTGTCATATCTGGCAGCTGATGCAGGCCATAGCCGCTCCCCTTCCCCAAATCCACTCTCAAGTTCCTCACAAGCTCCTCCTTCTGGGAGACTTTCTGTCATGGTGTGATGGGTGGATGAACAGCTCACAGAAAGAGCTCATGGGAAGGTACTAATCAAACAAAACCTATGTACGAAGATCCTACCAGCCCTTAAAACCAGAAATGCATAAGGCCCGTCCTGTACAGGTCAGACAGAAACAGGAAACACAAAAGCCCTGTCCAGAATAGGTCAGAGAGGAATAGGAAACACACAAGGCCCGTCCTGTACAGGTCAGAGAGGAACAGGAAAGACAAAAGGCCCATCTAGTACAGGTGAGAGAGGAACAGGAAAGACAAAAGGCCCGTCTTGTACAGGTGAGAGAGGAACAGGAAAGACAAAAGGCCCGTCCAGAATAGGTCAGAGAGGAACAGGAAACACACAAGGCCCATCCTGTACAGGTGAGAGAGGAACAGGAAAGATAAAAGGCCCGCCCAGAATAGGTCAGAGAGGAACAGGAAACACACAAGGCCCGTCCAGAATAGGTCAGAGAGGAACAGGAAACACACAAGGCCTGTCCTGTACAGGTGAGAGAGGAACAGGAAACACACAAGGCCCGTCCTGTACAGGTCAGAGAAAAGCAGGAACTCCAGCAGAATGTCACTGGTATTATCTAAAGCTGCTAGGAAGGAAGGACCCACAGAACTACCACTAACCATGAAATTTGCTCAAAACAACTTAGGTGTGGAATTATAGCTACGAAGCTTATTTTCTGCTTTGTAATTGCTGAATGATTCTCATTCATTCATTCATTTCCCCCATCCTATGCCCCTGATCTTCTGTCTTTTTAATGGACAGTGTGGAATCAACATGGTCAATGTGGAATCAACCAAAATTTGGCAACTCTCCCAGTATTTAACCAACAAATTCACACTGACTGCTATCCTGTATTTGCTGAAGTATGTCTTCATTTATTATGGAATAATTACCTACTGTTTTCTATTCCCATATACATTAAAAATATGGAAATATAGAAAGAACTTAATAAATGGTTCACACTGATGTCTGAATGAACCAGAACTACACAACCAAAACTGAACTCTCTGCATCAACAGAAACAACTGGCTCTGAACAATGCTATTCACACCAACTGAAGCTTCAGTTGAAAAGACGGGTGATCCCCAGAGGTGGTGTAATTTTGAATGTTTGAGAGTTTGGTTCTTTGAGAGTTCAGACATATCTCTGGTTAAATCCAGGCAGAGAGGTCTCACTTCCTTTGGGGCTTGGTTCTCATCAGAACACAGGATTAAGGGTTACCCATAAAAGTGATAAAGACTGGAACGTGAGCTCAAGTGGCCCAAATTGATTTTCTAAAAGCTCATACTTGGCTCACATTAAGAGCCACGTGGACACCACTGCCAGTGTGTCTATCGATGCCTCTCACGGGCATAGGGCGGAAGCTGGGACGATTATCTTTCACGGCTCATTGCGAGCCTGCCCTCCCCGCATGATTTATCTCACTCACAGATGGGCGAGGCCTGCTTGTTGACGGCCCGCCTGTACAGACGGGCTGCATGTGATCAGAGAGCTTCACCCGTTTCCACAGAAACACGGCGCTAATTATGCGTCGTGTGGAGAACGCGGCGGCCGGCTCCGACGTGCTCGACTCTCAGAGATAAACATCTGTGACAGATCAAAGCTGGACTGGGCTGTGGAGGAGGCTTTTCATAACCCTGAACCTTGAAGGCTAAACACATTGCCTACCATCCCAAGTTCTAGAATACAAACAGATCCCCTGCCATGCCTCACCTTTCAACAAGGTTAGCTGTGGCTGCCAGTGTGTCTGAGGTCTCTTACTCCCCACTCTGTGTAACGCTCCATGCTGTCCGCTTCAGGTGGAATTACGGACAGCTAATTAATAATTCCACTGTGTAAGTTTGAGTTATGAAGGAGATAGTGATGCATGAGGGCCTTCTGAAAATGACAATGACGAACACCTGGTCTATAAGGCTCATTTCCCAGCCCAGTAAGGCCAACCTATAGACAACGCCAGGTTCCAAAACTCAGCAAGGAACCGAAGGCAGTGGTTTCAGGATCCAAAGCCCTGCAAAGACACAAAGCGTATATTATTTAGAGTCATGAGTAAACACCATCAAAACAAACGACATGCTGCCTGAAATCACCATTGTCAACATCTACAAAAAACGGCAAAGAATCTTTGGCTTAGCTAATGTGTTCTGAAATGTCTGAAAGGGCTGCTTCTGACATCCCTGGAACCCAGACAAAGTCAAACAACGCGGGTTGGCTCCCGTCAGTCAGCGTGATAATAGGTGTTTACATCCACTGCACTCTCCTGCTCTCTCTGTCAAAACTCAAAGGACTGATGCGTGAGCGGCTGGCGCCATGGAAACAGGTTGCGCTAAGTGAGAGACAGAGCCGGCCATTAAGCGGCACGAGCTCTTTAAACAAGCCAGTTTGTTAATTAGCCCAGGAAGGGGGGTGGGCTTCCATGTGTGCTGAACACCAGCGACCGTGACAGTCGGCCTTGTGATCAAAGGCAAAGGCTGAAAACAGTGCTCTTCACGTGTTGAAATATGCAGACAAAGACTAAGCATTACAATCCTGTTTATAGTTCTTTAAAAAAAGAACAAACAGAAGGTTGCATCTTGGCTTTTGTGAAAAACTTATTTTTCTTGAGATGCATTAACAAGGAGTCTGGTAAACCGCATAGAGACCCTGAATAGGAGATGGCTTACAGATCCAGTCTGGGGGGGGCGGGGTTATTGGCCTCAGAACTCTCCTTTTTAGATGATGGGTTGCCCTTAAATGGCAGTGGAGCCACCATGTTGGCAGACTTTTATGAGGAAATGTAGACCCTGCAGCTACAAACTCTATTGCTGAAAATGACGTTCCAGTGATTGCCTCCTACCCGTGTTCCCGGTCCGGGCCTTTCCTGAAATTCTGGCTCATCAGGAGGAAGCATGCTCATTGAGAAACCAAGGTGCACATCTTTAATGATATTTGCTGGCCCTACTTGTATTGGATGCATGCACACACCTCTGGAAGCAAATGAATACCGGGAGCCCAGTGCATGGCCTCAGCTTTCTGACCTGAGCTCTGCCTCGCCCTGGAGACCTGGCTACTTCGGTATTTCTTACTATAAAACTTGGACAGAATATTAATACAGAATAAACCAATAACCTCCTGATTCATCTTGTTCACACGCATTTTCTAATGGTGTTTTTTAGGGTATTAAAACATTTAAGCCTTTTCTGCATCGCTATTTCTTGACTAATGAGTTCATACACTCAGAATGACTGTAATGTTTGATGTCCTATAGCAAGACTTGATTGGCATTTACGAACGTCAATATGAGTCACGTGATCTAGTCAACATGTCAATATGGGTAAACAGTCTTCCAGCACAAATGTATCTGGGTCAGACCGACTAGTGTTACGATCAGACTGAATATCATTAAAAACCTTTCATAAATCATACTCTTCACAATGTGTGTTATTCCTGTTGGGCAGCTAAATTGATCTTTGTGCCACTAAATAAAGCTTCAGAGCTGACCAGCTGTGCGGTCCTGTGAGAATCCAGCGATGGGAACAATTAGTCATTTGAACGCTTCCTTCCTGTTGGCTGGCAGGAGTAGCGCGAGCCTCAGCGGCACAGCGGTAGATAGGGTGGCCCTGTAACTCGCCAGCTGCCAGCTGTTTACGTATTCTGCGGGCATTGGGACTGGGTTACGCGTTCTGCGGGCATTACTGCTCAGCGTCTGACTGGGTTACGCGTTCCGCGGGCATTACTGCTCAGCGTCTGACTGGGTTACGCGTCTCGCGGGCATTATTGCTCAGCGCCTGACTGGGTTACTCGTTTGCTGCTTGCTGAGCCAGTCATTTCCTATTTCATATAACATTGTTATACACAAATCAAAACGCTGGTGCCTATTTACCTTAAAGCGGTAATACTAAAAAGTGAAGGTCCATTTGGTGGCTGTAAGTGGTACAAACTGGTCCCGATGAAGTATTTCTGCATAGTGAATCGTTCAGCGGTCATGTGACTAACTTGTAAATGGAAAAGTAAAACTGCTTTGAAATGTAGAAAGGAAACAGCATTAAAACAGCACTAAGTACTACAGTGGCTTGCAGGAAAAGTGCTCCCCCTAGCTTCATTAAACAGGTCATAAATAAAAGCTGAGTCATTATCAATCCAGACTAGAATATAAATAGCCTTTTTTTTTTGGCAAAGCCAGTGCATCGATTGTGTAGAATGTCCCAGACAGGAGACGTCGACAGGCTGGCTTTGCGACCCTCAGCATTACTGGATGCATCCTGGGTAATTTGCCAGAATGCAACGTCTCCTGAGGAGAGAAGGACCGTGTGGACTGGGCAGTTTTGTGCATCATTAAATTCACAATTATACGCACTTCTGTAATTCTTTTGAATTTCACATCATTCTTATTAATTGTTTATGCAATAGGCACTGTAATATGAGTTTGTTACTGTTACCAGAAAGATGGAACCTGAAATTGCCCAGCTTTACAACCAGAGAGCAACAAGCCCATTCGATGGCTGTCAGGGATGGTCCATAAAGCAGTAATTATGGAGCTAACTGCACTATGGCCGTCTTCTGATGATCACAGGCCCTGAATGGGAGATACTGCTGAAAAGGCAGCATTGTTCTTGCTTACTGTACTCTGAACTTTTCTGCCCATACCAGCCTCAAATGTTGAGTCTTGTCATATGTTCCTCTTGGTGCTTCCTTCACTCTACCTCCTGCCCGCCTGCTCTCTTCTCACCCCTATTTCCCAAGATACCAGCAAACATCCCAACCGTCACAACCATCGATGATGATCTTGCAACACCCAGTCTGCCTTTTCAGCCTAGATAGGCCTTCCAACGTGACTCATCTGACAGGTGCTGGCCAGCCCCCAAAGCACCATCACAAGTCATTTGATGCGTGCGAAATGTTTGGGGATTTGCCCAAGTTCTGCTTCCATCAACGAGACACATTGTCCTGACTGTAGTCATACAGAGGTTAATGTGACAAGTGACAGTGGGAACTTCATTACTCCAAAACAGACATTCTTGGTTGCCATGGATACAGACGTCAGCTAAATAAAGATATGATAATGCGGCATTCCCGCCGAAACTCCTCAAGGAGCTCCTCTCGCAGTGATGGTCAAACGGAATGTAGTTTGTGAGGGTTCTGCGCGAGGTTTTCATACTGACAGTTTTACCGCGAGAGTATCCCCAGTAGGGGTTATTAAAGCGAGGTCAGGAGACAGAAACTGCAAAACTACAAAGGAGTCAAATGGTTCACCTAACGTCTGACAATGTCTTCATTGGGGAAAATCAGCCACCCAATGATGTGCCATTCCTCCTATGACAGATGGAGAATCACCATTCTTAGATTCAGGTTCAGTTACTCAGCAGCATTCAGCTGTGCTCATCTCGCATAAGACAACTTACCAGGGTCTTTCCTTCAGTTTGGCTGAACTATACGGTGATCACTAATAACTGGCACACTGCTGCCTTTCTCCTTTACTTGCATTTGATGTTCTCCACACCTTATGAGCTTTGAGAAG
The DNA here is from genome assembly GCA_026777985.1 of Mormyrops attenuatus. Taxonomy (NCBI): domain Eukaryota; kingdom Metazoa; phylum Chordata; class Actinopteri; order Osteoglossiformes; family Mormyridae; genus Mormyrops; species Mormyrops attenuatus. The sequence goes on from JAODKC010000028.1 coordinate 14,242,993, forward strand.
GTTGATTTTCATATGGGCCCATCAGGTTTGTTAGGTCTAGTCTCCTGGAAAAAATCCTGGAATGTGTCCTTGGCTTTAGAAGCTAAGAAAACCTTACCTTTGTGGAAGACAGGCCCCCGGATGGGCTCAGACACTGAAATGGTTTTATACCCTTTTCACAAACACATTTCTCATCTTTTTTATTTCCTTTTGTTTCATATTTCTATTGTTTTATCTATGCACCCGTACAGTAGCTTCCAGGATAGGCTGGATGGATGGATGGATGGATGGACATTAAATTTACTGCATCACAGAACTCAACCGTCTCCACAGCTCCGTGGTAATTTCAGCAAAATGCAACAGCGTGTTTCCATCAGGTCCATTCTATTAGTCAAACCCTCGATATGGGATGCATGAGTGTCTGTAGGGGGGCACAGCATAAGCATCATCCTCAGTCGGTCACTTATCGGCTATTTATTTGCTAGTATTCCACCGGTTCCTGTGCCTTGACCTTTGGTGAACACCATACAGTGGTCTCTGCCAGCATCCCGGCATCCTTCTCACTGGGAGGTGTACAGGATGCTTTTATAAAACCCAATAATACCCAACACCTCCAACTGGTCCATCACCCCACCTTTCTGTGCTCTAGTAGTGCCCTAGAGCACTCTTGCCAAGTCTTATTTGAAAAGCAAAAAAATGTTGGGATGGGTGATACCACTGATTTTATTTTTGATTTGATACCAAGTAATACCAAAGTTGATATCTAAATTCAATACCGATACCAATATTTGGAGTCCAGGCCTTTCCCCGGCCCAAAGCCAGGGGCACATAAAATTTTCTGGTGTGCCGGTGGATCGATCATTTCATTTTCCCTGTGGCGGGACCCCACTACTGCCTGGGACCCCGAAAGTCTTCCCCTTTCTTCCCCCTTATGGGTGGCTCTGTCTGGTAGTACTTCATGTCCTGCTCCCTATAAAAATATAAACGTTTAATTTAATTAAGCAAAAAAAAAAATCGATATTTCAATGTCAGAATTGATTCTCAGTTCTCAAAATGAAACATTTAGATTGAAAGAATCAATATTTCAGTATCGATCTGCTCATCGTTAATGACCACGACTCTTTTTATGTGTATAGTGACAGGACACAGCTTTTACTATCAGCGTTAGATACAACCTCACCTACTAATCATACCTGCTGCAACAGAGCCAAGGGACACAAAATACAGCTCACTGAAATCATAGATGAAAAACAGGAACAATAAGGCTGGATGAAGACAAGCAGTAGATGCCTGCAATTCATTCTATTTTCAATAAGGAGTCCTTCAGGTCCCTTGACTGATCATGTCTAATTTGGTGTGAAACTCATAAAAGCACAAAAGAACAAACAGGAATTTGTGGGGCAGTGAAGCACCGGCACTTGGATTCATTCTACGCCCTCAGTGTGATTCAGGCCATATACAGGTTGCTATGTTTCCCACTCACTTTAATTGGTAAACAAAGTCTGTGTCCAGATTACACTTCAAAGAAGTTAAGAGTTAAGCACAAAGCTCAACACATTATCACAAATAAACCCATGAACCACCAGAGATGGAAAAGCTCAGACAGATGAATCTCAAATAGACTGGAGCCTTTCTGTTACTGTATCTGTTTCTATCCAATCACCAGAAGTAGAAAGTTCATGTCCAGAAAGTATCAATCCAGACTAGGGTTTTGTTTCAGCCAAGCAGTTCAATTTAATGAGTCACAGTTACAGAGTACTCAACTGGTTGGTTGTAATAAAACTGTAGTCTGGATTTTTACTTTATGGACCTGAACTCCACCTGCATCAGCATCCACTGAGTCACATGACCTGGACAGATGTGTAATTGGTGACTCTGCCAGGTAACGTCTTACATGGCTGCATTCAGTGCATTCAAGTTTACACGATTTACTTGAGCGCTCAGATTTAATTGTTGTGAAAATTGCACTTAACTACTCGCTCAGAAGCTAAGTATTTGGGCCAAGTCTCTGTTGAAAGCGCTGCTTCATCTTGCAGTGAAAGGCCAGGCTGGGTCTGCTGCTGCCTTGGTAGATTTGTTGGCAGGGTTTGCATTCATCTCTCTGTGGCTTTCCCAGTGTATGTCCCTATGTCTGGGACTGGCACCCATCCGAAGGGCCTGCTGAGTGAGGATATTTGTGGTGAACATGCCCTTATTCATTTCCACGGTAATTTATCCCATAGGGATCTTATTACCAGAAGGATTTTCTATGGATACCAAAACAAGCTAAATATCCACAAACAAAAATGGCAAACAAGCAAGATCATGAGTGCCTCTCTGGGCTGGTGAGCCTCTAAAAGTGTGTTTTGAGATAAGCGTGTCAACCAGAGACAAAGGGAGACAGTCCGGTGTGTCACCACATGACTTCATGCTTGCCCTGAGCTCATTCCACATAGCTGTGACACAGGTGACCCCATGTTGTTTCGCAGTAGCGAACCCTCTTGAATCCTGGCAGCTGAATCAATGCAGGCATCCTTTTTCCTTCAATGAACGGAGTAGGTAACTTGGCTGTACGCTGCACACATCGACAGACAGGGGAGACTGCATCTGGAACCACTGCTGCTGTTCAATTAAGACCAGAACACAATTATCACTTGTGAAAAAAAGTGTTTGCCTGGGGAGAGGAAAATAACAGTCACTGTGTTACACAGCAAGCTGATTACCCAAGATTCATTAAGGGCCATCACACAGTGAGACCTAAAATCAACATCCTGCACGAGGTGTGGGTGTGAGGTACCACTGCTTTCTCTGAACATGAGGTTTAAGATGAACTGACCTCCATACTGCCATGAGCTAGAGAGACCGATTGACTTAGGGTCATCACACTCAGGGTGTTTAGTCCTATTGAGAGACCTACCAACAGGTGGGCAGAGCATCACTGCTGGGGAGATTTTGAGCCATTGATCATATGGCAGGTGGAGTGTAAACCTGCAGAGCAAAACGGCAGAATCTCCTGAGACCTCCCATGAGTTAACGATTTTGTCTGAGCTGCCTTCATAGCACAAGTTTTATACCTGGGACAGTTGTATGTTCACTTAAGCCCTCAGTGTTAAGGAGCTTAAGGGCATCTACTCCTGTCCTCAACGGAGCAACTTCAGCAACTTCAACTTCCTCCTGGCCCAAGCGACCTATTGTAATTCAATGATGTCTCCATGCAGACTGAGGCAGGTCTCATGCTGAAAGGTCAGAAACTAACTGGACAGTTAGTGATCGGGGCCAGTACTCAGCTCTCGCCGACGTAAAGACCAGTAGCGGCACATGGCTTATTCACAAGAGCACAGTACAGATGGCTCAAAGCAATTCCCTGTGATGATTTCCAGGGGGAACATCTTTCATGGCCGACAGGAACAAACCAATATTTTCCGATGCGCTATGCAGATTTCAATCTACTTCAATTTTTGAGCGTTGAAACCTGTTTATTTCAGTCATGCTCTGAGAGAAACAGGCTCCCCGAAGAAAGGAACTGTTAACCAAGGGAGAAGATCCATTGCGTGTAATGAGTCCAGACTCGTCACACACTTTCACTGTACGCTACGCACCTGCTATTCCCCTATATCCGTGGTTATGATTTTTGCTGTCGAGAGTGATGGCTGTACACACGTCATCCATTTTTATTTTATTTGCGTAAATGTACCAGATGTCCAAACCTATATATCACTTTGTCCTCTGGGGACAAAAGGACAATAAAATTTCACATTTGTACGCCTGTAAAATTCCTTCCAGAAATATTACATCCATTGGCAGATGATCTGTTAAATATCCATATATAACTTGCCGTATGCAGCTTCAACAGAGAACTAGCCCTTTGTTTTATGAAAAATTACACACTCTTACATCATCTAGAGACATTCTGTCCCTCCTATAACTCTCTGGCTTTTAATCTTCACAGAATGCATCCTTGGACCTTCTTATCAATTTGTCGAGGTGGTGTAGATGATGGCCAGACATTGAAAATGCCAGCTGCTGGCCGTGGTCCGCCGGGGAGAAAAGGACATGACGGTTTGTTGGCGTAAATTTGCAGCACACGTGAAATACAGCCACTCCGCACTTGAATGCCAATACTAATAATACCCTGAGAGAATCTGTTCACTCAGCAAAAGATCACACAAAAATAACACGGAAAGCTTGAATTAGCTGGCTGAAGGTGTCCTCCATGCCTTGTTCACCTGGGGACAAGAACACACAACAAAGACCAAACAGAAGAAGCTCAGGAAAACTCTTGGCCGGCGCCACATTCAATCTGCCAATCGTCAACACACCTGGCACGGGCAGACATAGGCGTCAGCCACATGCGTGCTGCTAATCTCCCAGGAAACAGACCGTCGGCCACAAAGTGCTCTGTGATGTATAGCTACACAAGGGCCTCTGTGTGAAGGCAAATATACTTAAAAAATCTCTATTTTATGGAAATAAAGTACTCATCCAGTAGTTATAATTTCTGATTGTGCTATACTGCAGAACGCATCCATTTGTTGTGATTCTCTGGAGGAGCAGAAAACTGCAAAAATATCTGATTCGTTTCATGTTTTTTCCTGGTGGCATAATGGGACCTGGGCAGCCCTGGTCTAAATGCATTTAATGATCTGAAAATTATCCCTGTTGAATGGGATGGTTATTTTTCTGATTTCCCTGCAACACAAGTAAAAACGTCATCACACTGGCCAACTGTGTAGCAAGCTTCTAGGCTAGAGTTTTAGGGCCAGATTTACTATGCAGGGCAAATTAGCGTGAAGTGCCAGTGGGAGTGGCCAGTACTGTGGGTGACCTACTAAAAAGGCGCAAATTTAAGAACGCAGTCAATTTATTGAAATAATGACCGATCCAATCTACCAAGAGCAACGTAAATTAGCATAGGGTCGCAAACTAGCAAATCTGATGACTCTGCTTGTTTTATCTGATAAACACAATAGAAGCGAAGGTAGTGCTAGGTTGTAGACTGGTTCATCTGGTATTCCGGTTTTATTTTCCCATTTGATATGAATTTTTCATATACCATCATACTGTAGTATAGCCGAAACAACAGCTGTAACGCTTCAATAGGCAGCAATTTATAGAATATTGTTCTCTGGTAGAAGCGCAATGGATGGCTGAAGGAGTGTATTGCCCTTTTTAACTGTGCATATACCCTTCTTACCAACAGTTATAACGTAATAGCAGTACAATTCTCCATATATAGCTGTTCAGGATTATAGTATTTATACCTCCTGCTTCAGTCTGTGCCTGAAAATGTGCAATATAATTAGGTCTGCAATTAAATGCATATCGGTAAAGCAAAATCCCTAATAGTACTGATTTATCATGGTAATTATTATTAAAATCATGCCGGTTAAGTAAACATGCTGTTACCAAGCTATGGTAATAATCAATAAAACTCTATGGAGTTAAATTTATCGTTATATATAATCACTAAATTAGGTCTTGCTATCGAGCTGAATATACACTAATATAATAATAATAATAATAATAATAATAATAATAATAATAATAATAATAATAAACATGTCGGTTATACTATCAAGCTAAATGTAAATGATTTTTGAATAACAGTTAAGAAAAACAGACATTTTTAAAAACATTAATGGACGTATTTTATTGATGCAAAAGCTTGCTGCCTCGGTAAGGGTGAACTTGAAAAAGATACCGCGATATACCGTGAAACTGACAGAATCTTGAAAAAAAAAACAAAAATGTGATACAAGTTTTTGGATATATTGTCCAGCAAAATGTGTAGGTTTACACTCCTGTACATAATCGCAGCCATGGCTAACACAGAATAAGACAAGCTTTTTAAAAAAAAAAAATGGTGGAAGTTGCAATAAATTGCCTACAGCAAGCCTTAGAAAATCACACTGGGTGACCTATTTAAATACTCTCCTCCCCCAAATTTGGCACTTTGGAAGGGAACTCCTACAAATGCATATGCAATATGGCCAGTCGAAAAATTTACTGTTAACGCCTTTCCACTGCTAAGTCTTCACCAATTGCGCATCTTTAGTAAATCCTGACAGTACTATTCTAATGACAAGGTTTGCTTTGGTGCAAGCTGTTAGTAAATCTGGCCCTTAGTCTTTTCACAGATTCAAGCAGCTCCTCCCTGAAGGTCAGTGCCATCCCACCCCCCACCACCCGGCTTCACTAAACCAGAGATTAATCGCAGGCCCCCTGCTGGCTATCTTTCAGAATAGCAAGACCATAAAAGTGCATGGCTGGTTGTATCGGGCCTTGCCCTTCCTTGAAAAGAGCTCATGGTCAAATTTTCTGAAAGAATCTGACACCTTAAAAACGTGGATGTGCTGAGATTCATTACACTGTCAACACTGGTGGATTTAGATATGGGCAACAGCAACACAAAACAAAAAAATCGCAATGTCAATGATATCATGTCACCGTGTGGGTCAATGATCAGAGTATTGGAGTGGGTACCCAGATTCTAGCTTGTAATCTAGGCAGGTTGCCCCACTGGAAGCCCGAGGCTGGGGGAGTTAGGGAATCTGTCAAATAGTGCACCTCTAACTTTGTACAGTACTAATGCAATTAGTAAAATCAGCCACACTATGAAATGCTACCAAATGAACCACAATTTATTCATAATACTGTGAAAATATGGTTTCACAGACGAATTATAATATTTAATTTTATTCTGGTTTGTGCTAAATCATTAAAAATTATATAAAGCCAGTCTGCACACCATCAAAGTGAATTTGTTTAGTCTTGACTGTTGATGGTGTTGGCGGATGGGTAATGTATTGATGCTCAGGTGTCAAATTAACACAAATAGGTAAGAAGAGGTCAAAGACATCAGTTGTCCAGTTTAGAAAAAAGAGGAAAGAAGAAGACAAACACAAAAAGATAAAGGTATGCAGCTATTTCATTTCATTGTGAGTATAAATGTAATGGGTGTAATTAAAATAGGTTAGTACATCATTAGTATGTTTGGTAAACATTAGGGTAACAGTGTAATAATTTGTTTCTCATTTTATTTAGGTCTATGTATGTCTTTGTTACTTCCTTTTGATATTTATGAATCTTATTTTGTATGTATTTTTATATTTATGGAGTTTTAAATTTCATCATTATTTATTTGTATCTCTCTAAATGTCATAATAAAAATGCAAGTTAGTGCCATATGGTGCTTT
>JAODKC010000028.1:14250157-14266230 GCA_026777985.1 Mormyrops attenuatus
CCCCCCCCCCCCCCCCCCCCCCCCCCCCCCCCCCCCCCCCCCCCCCCCCCCCCCCCCCCCCCCCCCCCCCCCCATAGCCCAGAGTGCCATACAGGCTAGAACCACCACTGACTGTCAGATACGCTCAGGCATATCATCCTGGCTCAGAGGTGCTTTCCTATCCTATGCCAGGCAGACATAGGTCAAAATGAAAGTGTGACAGATGCAGAGACGGGCCCGGGTTCTGGTGCAGGCAGTGTATCAAGGATGATCCGGCTTGTGCCCGTCAAAAGGCAGATGCCTGAGGTGCTTCTGTTGTGTTAGAGAATTTTGAGCTTGTGATAAACCTGCACTTCCGAATTCTCAGATGAGGTGCATCCGATAATGGCTTGTGCCGGCTGGGGGATGAATGGAAATGTATGTCAGAGGTCATCCTTTCTGTATTATTCTTCATCTGATTCTTATGCTCTGGTCAGTGCCAGGTTAACCTGGAGATCTGGAGGGTAAGAATACAGGAAATGGATCTCTCCGCATATAGGAAACGTGTTGTCACAGTAGGGAGGCTGTCAGTAAAGGTATTCCTCCTCTGAAAACGGGGCCATCAAGTCAGGGCTAGTTGAAGTCCATGTGGCGTCCTAGGCGAGACTCACCATTGGCGCCCCCCCCGCCCCCCCCACCCGCTGCCAACCACTAACATTACTATATAATGAAAAAATAATAATGATTACAAAACATAATGATATATGTTAAAGACGACGTGCTTTTAAATCATATCATGTTAATATTTCTTTGATCGCATTAACTGTAATTGCTTTAATTTTGATACCCCAATGGGAGAGCAGTATGAGCAAAGATTTTTTAATAGAATGTAATTTCTATACTTAATATACAGATATCAAGTCTTTTTTTTCTTTGATGGTACACTGTCAGAAAAAAAGCACCAATTTGTACCTTTGAGGTTACCACTGGGGCTGTACCCTCAAGGGTCTGCCAGTTGTACTCTGCAAGTAAATGTACCTTTTAAGGTACAGAAATGGACTCTGTGGAACATTTTTGTACCATTGGGGGTACATTAATCATAAAGGTTAATGTTTTTCATGCAGTTACTATATTTCTTCATGATTTGTACTTGAATAGTAACTAACTTACTTGTGCCCCCTCAGGTATAGTGTTTCCTGCTGTTATTTTGCTATACACTGTCATAAAAAGGGTGCAGCCCTGGTACAGTTTTGTTCCTCAAGGTAGAAACAACATTAATGATGAATGAACACGGGATCAGTATGTAACTAACACTCAACTTCTGATTAATTAATACAAACCCCCCACAAATAATGTGTTACCTGATTGGATATCTGATGAATCATCATTATGTACGATTTATCGCGTTTAAAAAAATGTAATTGTTCAACAGCCCTATTAACAATCTTTGCTCATGATGATGATGCTGATAGATTCATTTGAATGAAATAATGTTACATGTATTACTGCACAGCAGCCATTATGCACATTAAAATGATCAAGGACATAAACACAATCTAGTCCTGGTGTCACTGCTTTCGGCGGGGAAGCAGCACAGACGCCATGAGATCGGGTGAACGGGATTTTATTAGAAGGAAGACAAAACAGGAACATTGAAGAACACAAGATGGACGTCAATGACCGGACTGGGGAAAACATACCTAATGCAGACTTAAATACATTGGACTAATGACAGTAACAAGAAACAGCTGGTAAACACGGGTATTCCACACGAGGTAGATGAGGGGGCGTGGCACGCGGGAGGAGCGGACGAGCGGGGCGTGACACCTGGAGCATAGTCTCTGTGGACTTAATACAGCCATTGAAGTATGCTTAGGTAGTAGCATTAATTAGAGAATTATTATGGCATTGCAGTAACTTCAGACTGAATCAATGTGTGATCTTTCTCTTAAGGCATTTCAGACAGACGGAACTTGGGTTTGTCGATGATGTCTAGATAGCACCATTATACGCTCTGATGAAAAGAAAATACAGGTACACTAGTAAGCATGTAGGTAGGGTACTGTGACACTATGATAGTCTAACATTTTAACTTTCCTCTCCCTCTATATCACATAGCTGTTCTGTGCTGGCACTACAGAGTGCACTGGTACTTCTAGGGATGCTGATTTAGCCAACCAGTTTCACTTTGTCTTGGATAATTAGTGAAATCAGTGTCTCTTCAGAAGTTGGATCTCCAGGAGGTCGCCTGTGTTGCCTAATAGGTCGACTGACACTGCATCAAGTCTCACACCATTACGAATACAGTATGACACAGACTGCCCACCGCACACACACTGTATGCTGTATAAAGAAACAGCACAGTAACTGAGCTAAAGCCAGGACAAACACACAGTCAATTTCCAAGGCCTGCATAGATCTGGGGAACACACCACCTCCAGGGAAGCAGGTATCACCCACTCCAACATTGAATCACACCGCCTAGACTTCCAAAACCGTGACTCGGCAAAAAATAAGAGAAAAAGGTGACTGGGGACTGCTTTCAGCATACTGCATCACAAAGTCAGGTGATGCCATCAGGTCACATGATGAGAGACATGAACTGAGCCCTTGAGCCAAGTAAATAGGTAATGAGCCGCTTAAGTGAGTCTGGGGAATGAATGTGCACGAAGGAGGATTGTGAGCGCTCATGTCAGCCTCCAGTGCCAGGCTGCGTGTTTGTCAGTGATAAATATGTATGGGAAGCAAGCCAAAGTGCTACACAGTCATCGGTAGCAGGGAAACGTGGAGATGGAGAGTTTGACGGTTCCTTCCAAACTCTAATTAAGGCCCTTCAGAGCCTTTAAAGGGGATGACAAGAAGGTCAGTGAGCATTCAGTCCAACGTAATTGATTGACGGGCCACTTAATTTATACAGGAATCTAATCTAATCCTTTTCAATCAAAGGAGTAACCAATGCCCCATCGGCTTTGTGATGCAGACAAATGGTGCCCGGCTCATCCTGTCTTGCGTGGCCAAGGATGACCATGAGAGAGGACATTTTATTAGTCCTTTAATAAACCCCTTCAGAACACCCCTAAATGATGAGCATCATACAGGAAACCTCCTAATTGGGAATCAGCGCCTTCGATTACCTGTCGAACAACACTTCAGTTTCAAGGGGAACTGGGTCATGACCCTCCTTCTCCAGGGCCACTGCGCATATGTACGGAAACAACTCCCAGACCTGTCCCGGTGAGCCAGGAGAAGCCTGCTTTAGTGATCCCGGCCTGAAGGCATCCACACCAAAGCAGCCAGCTAATGTCACTCAGTATTACTCATGCCCCAAAAAACCATACTGTGATTGTCCAGAACCGAAGCCTAGGAGAACATATGGTTAGTTAAACTCTGGGGAACATACCAATCTTTCTCATATCCCCTTTTATACTGTTGAAATACCCAGCTTATATTTCATTTATTTATAATGCTAGCTAAAAGTCAGTGCTTTTCCAGCTATAAAACTAGCTGGGTACACATCTATGAAATCTAGTCACCTCTATGCAACATTCCAGCACCCCATGCAAAATTAGTGAATGGTGATCACATGACCACAGGCCAGATGGACACCAGGCACTTGCCTTCTGTCAGAGTGGCGAACTCCCCACCAGAGGAACTGTTACCTATTCCCAATCTCAAGGACAAAAAAAAGAAAAGCTCTCTCAGAAAATAAAATTAGACCCTCAGGGGGGAGAAGGAGACTGAACATCCATATTCTATGAGCCTTGCAGTTAAAAGGAGCAAGGAATCAGGGTCCTGAGAAGAGATCTGCCCTTCTGAGGTGTGCTGTCAGCAGTTATCCCAACTTAGAGACACGACAGGGAGCCATCCTCTCGTACACACATAAACTCTCTGACAAAGGGTCTAAAAGGGCAGCATTAAAATGGAATCACACACTAGTACACTCTTTTGATGACCAAAACACAACCGTCGATATGGCTTAGCTTCTAAAACCGCTGCATTAGCATCGAGGCTCTGGCTCTACCTGACCTAAAGTCGAAAGGCAAGAGCAAAGGCAGTTACCAGCCCGGGACTCATTCCATGGAACCACACAACTGGGCTTGTAGTGTATAAAATGTGTAAACTGCTTCGGATAAAATCATCCTGAAGCAATTACAATTAAATTACATATTCTGTGTGTGTGTGTGTATATATAAAAAACCCAAAGCATGCCGTGGTATATTGGTGGCGTCAGTGGGAATGTGATTACAGCTGACGCTGAGTCATTCGTACACAATGTTAATCATATAGGATGGAAATGACAGCTCTGGGGGGGTTGTACACCTCTGCTCTATCCCTCAGACTATAGCCAGTGCAGACCACAATGTTTCTACAAGGACACGCTAGCAGTCTCGGTAACAGTGAGTGTATAACTCTCTGCTCTGAGCATCTCCGATATGTCTGGGAGGCATCAGCTGACATGGGACTTAAGACAGCTGTTGGAGCCCCCTGGCTCAGCAGCCTGTGCTGTTGGCTCACCTCCAGGGTTGTAGGGATCAATCTGGCTGCAGCCGCCATCACGTGATGGGTGACCTACTACCCTCTAAAGGTATGTTGTAAGATACGAAACTCCCAACTGCTCCTAGTTTGATAGTATGTCCATCCAAGATGTACCGTATACATCCTATGTTTCCTATTGACCTTAACGCCCTATGTTTCCCATTAAAGACCTTAAATCTGTATTTGTAATTTTTAGTGAATTGAGCTTAATGATCATCTTCTGGGGACCACGGTGAGTGGCTGCCAGGTTAGTCCTGGACATGCTGTTGCAATATGGGCACTTCTGGCCAGCCATTCCCAGAGGAACTGTTATAGATCACTCCATCCTGCAGGAAAGATCTTTACTGGCCAGACCTACCTACCTCAGACCTCAAAAGTACTCAAGAAATAATTAGAGAAAATATTACACATCTGCCACTGGGGCTCAGGGCCCCTGAGAGCGGAAATGCAAGAGGGAAATGTTCTGTTTGCTAAGTTTCACTCCGAACATGCTAAGCTAACTGATGTTAAATAAACCTGGGGTGTGTGGTCACCACCTCAACACTGTCTCAGAGTATCTAAAACACAGTCAACAATGAACTTTTCTTGTTTGCTCTCAGTTGAACCAGAACTGTGCATCCAACACTGCAGTCATCAGTCATTTGTACAGGTGGCCATCCTGTCACTATAGCCTTCAAATAAATGGACTAAAATTGTCCGGGGACCCCTAGGTTTACGACACAGTCTGTCTTCGCAGTCTGGCTCGACGCACTGTGACGGTGAAGTATTTACGCGGTTATAGGGAAAGACAAAGATAATGCAGAAGCCTTCCTGACAATATGTGGTGTCATTGGAACCCACAGATGGAAATGAGAGCGTCAGTGGCAATCACATCAATGATGAGGGGGAGAGCAGCACTGCGGGGGGGGGGGGGGGGGATGCATGGAGGAGGCTGCTCTGCCTTGTGATGCTGGTAAGTGAGGTTACAGATCCAGGAACGACTTTATCACACTCCTGCACAAGCTGTTTGTGTCACTTTTATCTTTGCACGGAACAATAACGCAGAGATAATACATATACGTGCACATTTACGCTGTCCAGTAGAGACTGAATACATACCTATAGTCTTGACAACTCATACAAGTCAAAAGCTGCAAACATGGTGTATCACTATGTAAGACAAGCGGAGACCAAGTTCACAGAGGGTTCAGTTGCTTCTGGAGAATGTGCCGTGAATCTCTGAATGAAAGAACCAAAAATGACAGCGTAGTAGGAAGAAACACGTCTTCAATTAAGCATATAGCCAGTGGAAGCCTATCAGAAGATGCCCAACTGCCTCTGATTTCATCTGACCAGAGCGATTCGGTTCTGCTCTCCTGGTACAGAGAAGGCATGATGGAAAGCTTCTTAAGGGAAGGCCTCATGTCAGTGTGACCTCAGCTGCCTCTTCCATGCTGGGCAGGAGCGGAGTGGCCATTGGCAAGATCTGGAATATGCCCGGTGGGCGGGTCTTCTGAGGGCTGGTCTTTCTTCCCCAACCTACATTTCATTTACCTGAGAGGTCGGAAGTTGGAATGACATCACACTTGAGTTAACCGTGTTCCAGTACAACAAATCGGAAAGCCGTTTAGCAATACCAGGGACCTGTTTCAAACTACAGGATTTCTTGCTTAGCTGGATAAATTGTCAGATTTAAGGTATCCTAGTTTAAATGGCCTTTATATGCGTTTATTTACATTTAGCCTAGACTACCTTAAATCCTGTCCAGTTATCTGGCTAAGCAAGAAATTCTGTTTTCTGAAAGAAGCCCCAGTTCTAGCCAGGTTCATTGTTAGCCATTCTTAGCAGTTCCAATTGATATCAAAGCATTATGTGGTATTTTGTGCATACAAGCACCTTAGCAACATGTCCACAGAGCCGTTGGACAGTACTGTGTGTACGTCCATTTTACTGAGTCACAAATAAGACGTAAGTAGCAATCAACAGTATAAAACTACAGCATTCACTTCTGTTGAGCTTGTAGAGTTTCCTTCGATCTCAGGGGGTGTTCCAGTTAAAGTGTCCGATTAGGTACTCAGAAGTTCCAACTTATAAGCATATATACACCCACACCCCCAAGTCGGGGGGAAAATATCAAATTGGGGCCGCTTGTTAGTAAATTCAGTGGCTGCATTGTGTTGCCAGTCCAGGGAAGATGACCTTCAAAAGAATTTGATTTTGCTCATATAGTTCTACGTGTCCAGGTGTTAGCATGACTCTGAAACACTGGGATTCAGACCTGAGAGCATAAGAAGGGATGGAAGACCACCAGACCAAGAAGAAGAACTTGTTCACATGACAACAACACCACCTGAGAGGGGAACGTTAGTCCTACTCAGACACATTCTTCTGTGAGCGTAGAGAAGTGTGGCGCACAAAAACAACCATGCATAATATGATGAATCTAATCTAATTCAGTGAACACTCACCACCATGAAGAACTAGCGAGGTCATGAATTATACCTCCTGGATGAGAATTGCATTATTGGAGTAGATTTATATTTGGAAGTGTGAATGTGTTTTCACTGAAGCTGTCAGCATGTCAGCCCAGGCTGTGAAGAAAACTTTATAGTGCCATTTTAGTCTTATTGAAGATAAAGAATGAGAGGCGGGTGAACAGTGGCAGACAATGACAACGGCAACGAGAAGCGACGAATAAATATGAACAAACAACCTCATTCATGACCATTTCGGCTTCTCTGATGCACCAAGGGTTTCGGATGAACTCAGAAAGCCATCTGCTGCTCTCAGTCAATCCTGCAGCTGTACTTGAGCTACTACAGCCTGGGTCTTACTTAAAATATAGCCAGTCCAAGTGGCATAGCTGGTTTATTTTAATATCAGCTGAGGGACATCTATGATCCTCAAAATATTCACTATGTTCACAAGCACAAAGCGGAAATGTCTAAAACTGGAGTTGGGTAGTACGTCCGTGAATCATGGTCCTGTTAAGTACCTGGGTTGATGTGTGGATTGGACTACCTCTAATGTGCCCTTTGAAGCCCACAAGGACATGCTCACACTTAAGAGAAGTACACGACTCCCTTTTTATCAGGTTACACTGATAAATGGTTCCTAAAACAAAGAGATTATGCTATTCATGAAACTTCTCATTACAATCTCTCATTAATCCAATCAAAGTACGGCTTCATCATTAGAGTGAACTACTTCTTTCAATATAGGATTTGACACATAAGTCAGGGCCATATTCCGCCAATTAAAAAAAGCAACATGTGTGTTTTTCATCAAGGGATAATCCTACATCATAATCTACATCCTATCTATAAATGGCTAACCTGTTTCCCAGCATGCCAGAGTGGATCCAGCCGGTCTGCTGCCCATCGCAGAGGCCTCTGTTCAGTTCACATGCTGCTCAGTGGCTTGCATTTTGAAGACAGATGTGGGATTCTGATACCAAGGCTGATCTCTGTACCCATTAATAAGTGGAAGACCTGCTTTGGAGTGTAATTGGATAGCGAGGAATAGGAGACCGGTGGGGGTGTCAGAGGACCAAATTTTGTTTTTATAAGACAGAAGATAGTAAACATCCCAGTGGAATGCACGACACAAAAATGGGGAGTTTATTTACAAAACAAATATATGCAGAATCTGAGTGAACAGCAGTAGCACAAGCCCTGAATGAAAATGCCTGCTGTTTCAAGCAATCACAGCACTGCATCTCCCCAGGCATGACTACAGAGACTGGCCTGGGGAATTGAGACCTGCGCTTGAGATCGAGCAGGTAAGTGCATGGACAGGTCAGGTGCGCTGTGGCAGGCACCTCGAAAAAAAGGCGGGAAAGGCTGTGCCATCTTGCAAGGTGTGTTGCATGAGCAAGTGGACACCAGGACACACTCTCACCAGGAGGTGGCACCCTATGATCCTCACGACTGGGCTTCTGGGTGAGCAAACGCCAGCAGAAGGGTACGATTGACAGCAAGACAAGGGAGAGGCCACACGGAGAGCCAGAGTACATGGTTTTCATTCTATCCTCTCTGAACCACTGCCCTGGATTTTATGATTCCTGCTGATTTTGCCCCCTAATTACAGCTGACAGGAAGACAGAGACACCTAGCAGCAGCCTCACCAGAACTTTCCAAGCTTCCACCATGTAATCAAAGAGCACCGGAGTGGGCAAGACCACACTTCTAAATGAAGCACCTGACCTCACTGGCCCAAGCATGTCCATGACATCCCAACACTGTCATCAGAGGCGCTGGACTGTCCAGCTCACATGCTCACACATTAATCTGCACACATATCCCCAGTACATATACATGCACATAATGTCTTCTGTTCTGTGAATAATCACTTAGTGAAAGCTATATCTGGACGGTCAATGGACTTCTGGAAAAGACTGCACCTCATTTTCTGGGTGCAATGGCCCGGTTCTTAAAGGACCCTCAGCACGACTTGCCTGCGAAGGGATGCTTGTTCAATTGCGGCTGTTTTACTGCCTGGTGCCCCAAAAGACGAAGATGAATGGACACACCTGGCAGGCTGAAGCTGAATGAGATCACCACAAACGATGTTCCTTGAGATCAGCCTTCGTAATGGCCAAATGTGAGAAGATGACCTGAGACCTGAGAATGCAGCAGCTTTGGTGCTAAATGGCCATCGGATGGAGTTGCTGGGGCGGTAAACAGCCGGAGTGGTTTGGGAGCCACATTGTTGGCTTGATTTCAGTGATGGCAAATAAATGTGTTACTGCTCCATAATGACTGTCTTGCTCATAATAATATCTGTTATTTTATCTGCAAACATTTTAGGGGCTGGCAGAAGCAGGCAGCTGGTTTCACACTAAAAGTTGCCTTGATAGCATCGACATTATGGAAAACTCTGAACGTCATGATGTTTCTAGAAAAGGCCACATGTACACTGTAATCTAGACATTACTTTAAAAGCACTAAAAGACAGCTGCTTTCCATTATTCTGCCTTGGTTTTGAATAACAAGCCGTAAAAACAAAGCTAACTGAATGAACTCAATCTCACTTAGGGTCCTTTTCAGAAGGCAGATTTTTTTCTGAAAAACATGCTCCACTGTAGATTCTGTTGCGTGAGGTGTGTTTCGCTGAATGAGCTCCTCAGCTTGACACATGACGGAGAGTCTTTGAGGGGCAGCTCAATGACACCATGACCTCATCAGTCATGACCACATCAGCAAGTGCTGCAGAGAAAAATCCTGAATGATGGTAATGCTTTCTGTATCCTGGAGTACGGGATCAGAGGTCACTCCAGCCACTCCTGTTGAGTCAAGGTCCACAGATGTTCATGGAGGATTCCAGGATACAAAGAAACAGTGAGCAGCTGTGAAGGACTTGGTCTGGTTGTGCCAAAGCTTTATTTCCATCACTATTTGTGCCTTTTAGAAGGTGAACTCCATAATGTATATGTGACCATAGTGCGCTTTGTCTGCTAACTGTGGTGTAGGAAGCATTATGTATTCTGTGTGGGTGGTCTATATGGGTGGTCTATGTGGGTGTTCTACATGGCTGTACTACTCCATGGAATACAACCGCATGGGGGCTCTTTTCTTAGGGTCACACAAGGACTCCACTGGTGTAGATGACGAAAATGAAGTCAGCCACGCAAATGGACAAACTGGTCTCTGGTGGTCTGCATCACTGCGGTAAAGCCACGAGCACAGACATCTCAACAAACCTCAGACACATAGCGGACTCCCTCTTGAGAATGGGATTTTTATTTGCGGTAGGACCCGGAGCCCCAAGGCTGACTGACCAAGGGATGAGTCTTTCATCACCCCCTGCGGGGGCAACTTAACCTCTGCATGCTTTCTGGGCCCAGTATGCATTCTGTGGAGTCTTAGGAACCAAAGTGTGATGGTAT
Source organism: Mormyrops attenuatus (assembly GCA_026777985.1). Taxonomy (NCBI): domain Eukaryota; kingdom Metazoa; phylum Chordata; class Actinopteri; order Osteoglossiformes; family Mormyridae; genus Mormyrops; species Mormyrops attenuatus. The sequence goes on from JAODKC010000028.1 coordinate 14,260,518, forward strand.
CCTTGTCAAGTCAGTCTTATCTGCACAGTGCTTCTTCCCCTGAATGACTGACCACAGGGCAGGGATCAGCTCGGGGGTGTTACTCAGGAAGTGTAGCACGAAGCTGAAAAGCTACTGGGTTAGAGACACAGTACTCATATCTGTACATTTTACATGCAGTGACTGAATTCTCATGGTGCACATACCTCTCTTTAAACTCAAATGTACCCATACTGATGCAGATGTCAAATAAACATGTATACTGAGACAGTCTTATGGAGGACATGCAGGCTTTCATTTCCTGGGAGTGTATGGAACTGCCACACTAACCACAAATACAGCAACCATAAATACAACAGAGAATTTCCGGATCAAAGGCACGAATCACTCTCCTCATCTTATATATGGAAAACAGAACAATAGGTATATACTGTATATGTACTGTAGGCTACATTTGTCAGGCTGTCAGGGTATAAAGAAGAATCTGTATATGTAGGATATACAGTATATACATATATATAGGCTATCTGTGGGTGGTCTCTATAGGCAGGTCAGATGCAGAAATGGGAACTTAATGACTTATTTCATTTACAAAATAGAAAAATATGCAACTGGCCTTTTAAGAACAACAAAATAACAAAAATGGAAATTGGGAATGACAGAACTGAAATTAGCTTGCAGCTCACAGGCAAGGTGGCTTTGTCCTCCGTCCCCTGCTCCGCACGGCCCTCCAGCCCAGCTGTTTGTCTCGTAACTGCCTCATATAACATGGTTCGACTAAAGCCTGGGGCCCCCCCCCCCCCCCGTTAATTATGAGTGTTGAGTGTGATGCCTGAATTGCTGCTTGTCAGAATGTTCTGGAAAACAGCCCCGCAGCCTGTGGCACACTTTCTGCAGGGATGGAACACAACATGGCTAGAAGAGGATGGCAGAGGGAGAACGTGGTCTACAGCTGAGCGGACGGCTTAGTTAGTAACCCAGAGGAAATGATCCCAGTGGCGGTGAAGCATTCCCACAGCTACTGCTGAGGCCTTTCAGAGGGCCCCTTAGCGCTCCAAACCTGGGGGAAAATCAAGGGTCCTGAGGTACCCTGGTACTTGGATACAAGGAAGGGAAGAGCAGGACCAGTCTCAACCAGCAATCAGGAAGAAAGGAGGTTACCATGACTTCTACTACGGTGCCTTTATTTCACAGAAAGCGAAAAATTCACCATGAAACAAGTCAAAATGAGCTGGCGAAGATAAGCATGGATGGCTCATCAAAACACATAAGTGCCCACCCCCAAATGAACGTGAACAATGAGTGGAGACTGGATTTAAATGTCAATGCAACGTCAACAACCTCCTATAAACTGGGTGAGTAGCAGTGTGCCGGCCCTATACTGAATAACTTTGGTAATCGACCACTTCCCGTAACACCTATAAATCATTTTTTAATTCCGGCAATGAAAAAGGGATGCAGTGATTAAAATGAAAGGGCCCCCATGGAAGACCGTCCCCGGTACCCATGAGGAGGCGACACTTGCGTCTACAGGGCAGCTCATCCTTGGGGTAATGACAACGCAGAGGCAAATGATGTCTTTTCCCACCTCGCATTCTGGCAGGTAATCTCCTGGAGACTAACTCATTGAGATGGTGTTCATCGTGAAATTTAATTAGGAGGAACCCGCTTTTGTAAAATGTGCGTCCGATGAAAATACTGGGATGGAGTTGGGGAAGTCAGAATAATTTGGGATTAATCTACCAAAGAGAAAGAAGCAGGCTGTAAAGCGCTCGATTACACTGTCCAGCCTTGTGTTTTATGAACACAGAAGCATTGCAGTGGACCACTGAGCTTCTGTCATTAGTCCTCTTCCCATCCTCCTGCGAAGCTCCTCTCTTCTTGTCCTCCTCTTTTTGATCTCCTGTAGCACTTCTTTCATCTTGTTCTCCGCTTCCGCATCCTGCCTTCCTCTTCCTGTCCCCAAACCTCGCTGAAGTCCTCCTTCTCGTCGTCCTCCTCCCATCCCTCCTGTGTTACATTTCCTCTAATTAGCCTCTTGTCGTCCTCCTCTCCCTGACCTGCTGCATGGATCCTGTCCTTCCTCCTACAAGCTCCTGACTCACGTAATTTGTATGACCCAAATCAGGGGAAGGTCATACTTCACTCTGCATGGCTTCCCATCACTTACTGATTTAACAGCCTCAACCCAAAACGGCTGAAGGCTAGCAGCCTTGCTATTCTTGGCAGATTACAAATGGCCATTTAATTAACGCCTGCATATCCTAGGCTCACCGACACATTGTGGCAAACATGCCGGCCGGTGATTGTCCGAGCACAGCGGGGAATCACATTGCCCGCCACGAATGGAGGTGAAAATGGAGGGGAGCAGGGGGAGACCTTGAAGCCCTTTAATAGCCGGGTTTTACTGCTCAGAGCACTCCGCTGAACGTGGCCTCCACAGTGTCATTCGCCACAGTGTATTTCTCCATCAGATGGGCCAAGAGGCCACAGCAACCTTCCCGAAATGTAAACGCCCCGTAACTTTAAATCAGCCATAACAGAGACAGCCGGCGGAGATGAAATGGTACGTCCCGTGGCTGGATACTGCACGCATTCATCCGTCACGCCTGTCTTGGTACGCGCCACAGATTTGCGTGGCTGAGCAGCTCGAAATGCTCTGTTAATTGCCCACATTTTTTGAAGCGTGCCGCTGAAGCGATTTCATTGTGGGCTTCCCTCTGTCTGTCTTATGCTTCTCCAGTAAACACACACACGCCTTTGGGTTGAGCCCCCTCATTGCTTTGTAAAAGACATCTGTCTTGTTGTTGGAAGCCCAATAAATATTCGACTGAAAACTCAAAGCACTTATGTCACATCTTCTTTCTATGTTTTGTTGTAGTTGTTTATTTTGCGCAAACTATCCTCTTGTCACTAAGGAAACATCTCTCACTTTTTTTTTAACATGGTGTCATTTGTTAGGGCACTCACCTGGGTATGAACATCAGACTGTGTCACGATGGGGCTCATTGGGAAAACAGGCTGGATTCCTACCCAGATAATCCTAATTGATCACCACAAACAGTAATTAACTTTTGGAACCAAGCATTCAAGTATTAAGCAGTATCTTAATTAAACATAGTTCAGCTGTCATCCCATTAGCTTCAGGAAATATTTTTTGCATCGTTATAAAGAGAAGTAGCTGCTTGTCATAGCACAAATGGACCAGTTGTGTTGAATTTTGGGAGATTTATACAAGCAGATGAGAGTGGGGTATTTTTTAATGCCCTTAACTATTAGCAGGCTTCAGACTGCTACCTTATTGTCCACTAGCCACACCATGATGCTGTGAATCAAGTCAGTGTTTCCCAAATCGGTCCTCGGGAACCCACAGACAGTCCATGTTTTTGCTCCTTATCAGCTCCCGGAGTGAGAAAAAATGTGAACTGTCTGCCAGGGAGCTCGGAGGGAGCAAAAATGTGAACCGTCTGCCAGGGAACTCAGAGGGAGTAAAAATATAGACTTATTGTAGGTGCCTAAGGACCGGATTGGGAAACATTGATCCAAGCCAACCGGTGAGGAAGGGGAGGGGTCAACACTTAGCTGTTTCTATTTAGCCAGATCAGCTCATGATGGAGCTCACAAATTCAACTAGTTCTTTTCCTTATAATTGTTGCAGATACTTGGCTGAGGTGATGATCTTCAGTCGATTTGCGACATGTCAAAAGGGTGTGTGTTTGTGTGTGTTCAGGGCATGGGACCCATCTGCATGATGAAATATTAAATAAAGCCATTCACAGGCAGTGGGGAGCCTCTTCCATCAGACCTATTCATACAGCGGCAGCTTGACAAACTGGACCAGCCAACGTAACCACCTGAGGCAGAACAAGCGGGATGCGGCCGTTGGCATCCGACGCCCCTCAGACAGGAAAGCCACGAGAATTCCATTGAGAAGTTTCCAAAATGTAAAATCTCTGCAGCCATACTCTAAGTCTTTTTTCCTTTGCAAGCATTTAAAAATAAAAATGAAAGAAGCCAGCAGGATAGATAATATTTTATCTACATATACTAAAGCAATTGCCCCTGAGATCAATAAAATCTATCTTAAATCTTAAAGCGTGGAGATTCTGACTAAACCTTATCTGAGTTCCTTTCTCTGATCACATGGCCCTGGGACAGACGACCACACGTCACTCTGTGACGACCCCTGACTGCGCCACCTCCGCTGATCTGGTTCCAAGCCAGTGCAGGTCTGCGGTATTTTTGGCCTTTGTAGTGGCAGTAAACAGGCCGGGGCTGATCGAATTGGCCGGCCTCCTCTGGCTCCTGCAGACGGCTTAGCGTTTATGAATCGCATTCATCTCTGCAGCCGTACGCCTGTTTTTCTTCACTGTCGCCAAACATTTCCATGAGGCTAGGTGGCAGAGGAGTTGGTGGGGGTCTGGGCAGAGTGGTGGGGGCCGAGAGGGGGAATCGATGCTTTCTTTGGCCAAGCCTTCAAGACTCCCGCTCTGAAAGCCCTCTGAGTCCCCAGCTATCGATTGAGCCCAGTGTCTGGTCACTCTCGCTCACATCCATGCTGCACCTTCTCACCCGGGAAATGGCCGAGTTTCACTTATAAATCCAGTTACTGTTTCCTGTAAGTCTGGCACAGGGTCTCTGCAGCAACGCTGTTGGTGGGGATAGTGCCCTGTGACACCTCTGAAAGCGTGTGTTAGCTGGGACGGCTCGCGGCTGGCTCGAGCAGGACCTGCTCCGGTGGGACGTGCCGGCGTGGCCTCACTGAAGCTAATGTAGCCTTCTCACCCCAAGAGCGTTAATGACCACATCAATTGTTTAATTAAGCCGGCACTGAGACGGCCTCCATGTTACGCCTGTAGCCATCCCAATTATAAGACTCTCCCTGATTAGAAACAGCAGCCTTTGAATGGCTTTTAAAAGTGTCGCCTCGCTGAAGCCACTTTACTCCCGTAACCACTGATGAGGAAAATAATTTCACTATGTCAGCTGCATAACTCACCCTGTTTAGGGGAAATAGCTTAGTATAAACTTATTGCTGTCATTAAGGGGAATTTTGTTTGATTATTAGCGGAAATGTCATTCGCATCAAAAGTATTTCAAACAAATTATTATTCCTATGTCGTATTTTTCCACAGAACTTATGCATTATTAGGGAGTATGTAGCACACAGAAAAATGCGAAACTGCAGGCTATTAATAGGTACAGTGGAGTGGCCAGGAATTCATCCCCAAAACTCGAGCTGCCCCAATTACCCACAGCGTATCTAAATTTATCCTGAAGCAGAGCGATGGAGCCAGGGCCACTCTGGCACATCCCCCATAAGCATTATGAACTTTCAAGTGTTGCATTATCGGGGGGATGGTGTTCAGGACGCGTGTGCTATATGTTAGCACAGCGCTGCCAGGTCATGTGACCCTGATGGCAGTAATGCCCATTACTAACTGGAGAGCACCCAGGATGCGTGTAAATGGGCTGCCCCCCAAATTCAGAGGAACACCCCTACTGAACCCGATGTAATAGCATATTTTCTTACAATTAGGAAGAACAAAAAACTGACGATATGCCATTTCCAGCACAATGTGACCATGTTGTTATGTATTGACATTTAAAATACCCAAAGGGGGCTCTGCTCTAGACAAAAGACCAGAGGATGTGGTGGGGGGGGGGGGGGGGGGGGGCGGTTTTCATGGCTCAAGGTCCGGGAGGGTACCCGGATGTAGGGGACGGCGGTGGC
>JAODKC010000028.1:14276237-14287972 GCA_026777985.1 Mormyrops attenuatus
CCCCCCCCCCCCCCCCCCCCCCCCCCCCCCCCCCCCCCCCCCCCCCCCGCCCCCCCCCCCCCCCCCCCCCCCCCGGCGGGGGCGCGCGTGTTCAGGTGACTGTGTCCCTTTATGCACGGCTCCATCACCAGCGTCCCCCCCGCCCCCCCGGTCCACGCCTGCGCATGTGGCTCTGAGGTGCATCCTTCGTTTTCCGCTGGCTTTTGCAAAACCTGAGACCAGAAACCTGAAGAAGTAAAAATGTGGCAACAGGATTGAGGATGACTGACACCTTCAGAGTATTTATGCCATGCGGTGTCATCCTATCTGTACGCCTGCTTTATCCCCCATCTAATGGGCACTCAAGGGCGACAAGCCCCCCTTGGCCTGGTACGTGCCGCCTGACAGCAGACAAAAACTGAACACTGTTTCGTTTGACACTGCCACCGGGAACGTCATACTGGGTCCCTACGGGTGGTTTGCAAACAGAAACAGACATGAAAAACTTGTGGTTACTCTATTATGTAAATTGTAATAAGCAGGAATAATCCCCTTAAAGCGGTGTTTCTCAACCCAGTCCTCAGGGACCCCCAGACTGTTCACATTTTTGCTCCCTCCCAGCTCCATGCAGATCTGAACCAAACAATCAAACAATCGAGAACACCGAATACCTGGTATGGATGTGTTGGGAGTTGGGAGGGAGCAAAAATGTGGATGTCTGGGGGTCTGGGTTGCAAAACTCTGCTATAGGGTATAGATTGGCATGTCTGACCCTTTTGCTGCCCCTATCCCTTGCTGCTAAAAAAGATCCTCTTTCAGGGTAAATCAACAATGTCAGTTTCAATACACGCGGTGGTCTGGACCAAAGTGTGCGGGGGGCGGGTCATGCCCTGCATTGCTGCACTGCGGCCCTTTGATGCCATGGCTGGGCTCTAATAAAATTCATGTGGGGGAGCCGACTGGGAGCCACGGGATAATCAGATCAGCTCCCGAGTCCAGGTGAACACACCGGAAGTCACCACTCATCCGGACATCACTCGCCCTGTGATCCATAGCTCACAGTGTGCAGAGGTGGAACGTTCAGGTCCAGAAAATACTAATCCAGACCAAGATTTTGTCTTAACCAACCAGTTGAGTACAAAGAGTAACAGTCACTGAGTACACAACTGGGTGGTTGAAACAAAACCTTGGTCTGGATTTGTACTTTCTGGAACTCAACTTTCCACCTCTGGAACTGTGTTTCTTAGGAATGTCGTGGACCCAGAGTAAGTCCTTCTATGGTCCAGCATCCCCCACAGCAGCCATGAAAGGCTCTGGGGAAAAAGAGAATAAAAACTTTAAAGTACTTCAAAATTGAGCAAAACAAAAAGGAGTGTGCTGGTAGTTAGCGCTATCACATTTAAGTTTTAATTGCCTTTGAAAAGTTGTGAGTTAATTACCAGTTGATGTCATAAGGGAAACTTTCTTCCCCCCATATTAAGGCCAAAGCATCTCTCTCCCCCCTGGGTTAAAAAACAGGCCAGTAAAGCTGAACATTTTGACATGACAGCCTGTCATACACTGAGCCACAAAGAGGGCATACAGACTGACAATACAGCTCAGCCAAGACCCCAAAACAGCAGATTTCTATTGGCCTGGGTTTTCATAAGCATGCAATGTACACATTCAGAACATCACATAATGTGCGCATGTACAGTCACATGGTTTGTTCTGATGATACTGACCAGAGTCAGCTGGTCCATAGAGGTAGAGGATATGTAAGTTTGAAATAACTCATTACTATCATTTTATTGTCATTTAAAAGCATATTTTTGTTGTTTTTTGGAAACATTCACTATAGTAATACTGCAAAAAGTATTATCTTCTTACTTTGTCATTTTCTTTAGCCACCAGCTGCCACTGATACTGACCCTGTCAAAATGACCTAGTTTGAGGTCCAGCGTGAACTGTCACCATTAGCAGTTATTAAGCCCCAGAACACAGATCAGGACCCTCTTTCACATCCCTCCATCACATCTCACCTTCACATCCCATCCTCACATCCCCCCTACCAAGGACAACCAGACTGTGGCCCGTGGGGCCTGGAAACAAATCTTCCTTGGGGAACACGTTACTTAAAGGCCCTCCAGAGGGATAAATGGGGCTCCACTGGGTCTCCTGGCCTCTTCTCTCAGTCACAGCATCACTGAGATAAATCACCCCACAAAGTGAAACACAGCTCTAACTATGGGGGGCTGCGTGCCTTAGCACTGGGGTCAATTATCTCAGAATCCCGGAAAAAAAGTGTTTTCCACTGTTTCCTTCGCTGTCAGGTAGAGGTGGCGCACTGCGGCAGAGCGGAGATACCGTCACGATAAATGAAGGGATCACGCAGAAGAGTGGGATATGGAAAGATGCCGTGTTTCACCCTGTGAGACTGGCCTATTCGTCTCCTGCTGGATCACGGTCACACGGGTTGGGGGTGTTTTTATCCTCACCCTGTCAGCAGTCTGTGCAGGAAGGCGATCCAGTCAGCTGTCGACCTGATGTGAATGTATATCAGTGGGGGCAATGTCAGCTACCCTACCAACTAGCATTCACTGGCTCACTGCGGCCCTCACTGCATAATAATTTCAGCCGTCACTGGAAGCCCACCTGGTCCCGGTGGTGGGTGGTTGGACCCCCCCCCCCCCCCCAATTCAATGGTGTGATGCCCAGACAAACGTGTGACCGCTGAAGCCCGAGGCCCCATGACGAGGCCCCACAGTACTGGGCCGTGTCAGGTAATAGGTAATAGGGCCAGGATGGGTCGGACAAAGAGTGCTGGGTCCAGGTCGGGTCAGACAAAGAACGCTGGGCCAGGTCGAGTCAGGTTGGGTCAGATAGAGAATGCTGGGCTGGGTTGGGTCCGGGTCAGGTTGGACAGAGAGCGCTAGGTCCAGTTGGGTTGGACAGAGAACTCCAGGCCACGTTGGGTCACACAGTGAGCATCGGGTTGGATCAGATGGAGAATGCCGGGCTGGGTCAGGTCTGGGACAAGTTGGACAGAGAGCATGGGGCTGGGTCGGGTCAGCATGCAGTCTGGTGCTCAGGTTCTGATGGCAGCAGAATCCCAGCAAAGTTACAAGTGCTGAAAGGAAAGATTAGACCAATATGCATATAAAAACAATCAGCATGTTTACATGCACACTAAGAAAATTGAATTATTGTGTTAGTCCGACTGAAATCATACTAAATTGAATTTTCTTAGTTGGACTAAGACACCCAGATAATGCGTTTGGGAGTTGATTTTACTCCTGCATGTATACATTCAGTCAAACTCAAATTGGCCTAGGCGCGCTGCACATGCTCAACAGTCCCCCGTCCTCCCGGGCTTTGATCCGGAAGTAACAGAAGATGCGTGGAGCATAGCAGAGGACGTACAGCACGTACGAAATGTACAGCGTTGTGAAGCTGCCCAATTCACTGCTCAACTAACGGGTGCCGAATGACATCACAATGCAAGGTGGGGTATTTTGTACTGAATTTGAAATATGGCTGTAGTAGGACTGGCCGATGTGCGATATTAATACCAACATCGCATGTTATGCACATGAAATTCGTACATCATTAGCCAGCTACATAAAGATCAGGCTTTTTCTTACCTTCATTCTGGACAGACATTATAAAGCAGGGAGTTTAAGTCTCGCTAAAACATTTTTACTCTGGCACAGGGAAAAAAACTTCAGTTTTAATGGTTATTCCTTTTCAAGATGATCTAGTATACGTTTAAAAATCAGTTTAAAGTTTACCTCCGCTGTTTTTGCATGAGCATCATACTTGCTGTTTAAATCACTCCCAAACGGGTGCATGAGAGATTTATATTGAACTCCTTCTTTGTTTCATAAATACCCCAATATTTATTACAACAAAATCACATTGCAATATTTGTAAAATTTCCAGTACCGTGTTGTCATAGTTTGTCGTACAAAATACTTCATTTCTTGTTATGCTAACCTGACCTTGTTGTATCTGTTCTTCCGACCAGATCGTAATTACAACTTGTGTCACTTCATTTGTTCACAAACCAATTATTATTAATGTTATGTTTTTTCTTTTTATGTCTGTGATGTAATAGGTCAACCGGAAAAAGACCAATATTAACAAGCTGAAAAGAGCCATATTGTCACCTACTGTAGCGGAGTCGGACATACTTCAGTCAATAAATCGATTCCCCTCCCATGCATGTATACTGGGACAAGGACAGTAGTCCGATTAAATGGCGTAGTCGAGCTATAACCGTAGCTCAATTTAGCTGTGCATGTAAACGTACTGAATGATAAATGAATGAAGTAATGAAGAGCAAAAGGGGGGGCTGTGGGGCAGGGTCCCGGGTCATGTCATCTCCTTATTATGGTGCGAGTACCAGTGCTCTGTGGAGACCTGGCTGGGGAGGTGGCAAGGGTATGAAGGGCCAGGAAGAGGGATAGAAATACGGCCACGGGGTCTATGCCCTAAGTGCGGGGAGGGAAAGTGAGGGGGGGGGGGGGGGTTAGCTTCTGCCAAGCATAGCCTCAGGCCCTGATTCGCTTGATGGCTCAGTACAGTTATGCGTCACCAAACACAGACTACTTTCAGAAACGTGGTCTGTGAGAGAACATGCGAGAACCGAACGCTTCCTTTGCTGTGTCCTGTCCGCCCAGGTCCCCTGCCGCCAGATCAATTCCCCATGAATAAGCACCTGTGAGTGCATCCATGGGCCGACTCAGTCCACCCAGAGCCCCGTTAGTCACATGGGCAGTCTGTGTGGGTGGTCAGCTGCTGTCTGACAGAGACAGATCAAAAGGTGTCGCAGACACAGGGCTTGATCTGGAGCTTGGGGACATGGAGACCCATGCGAGTGACAGAATTGACATCTATGGATTAACTGCTTTTTACCAATTAATTACTTATTCTAGGTTGTATTAAGAGATTCAGAAACTGGACAGACTTCAGGAAGTGAGATCAGACAGGGGTGGTACAGTGATGGCAATCCAGCTGTTAAATTTTGGGGGAGGAAGGCATCCACACGGACACTGCAGCCATACACCATGCCGCAGATGGTTAAGCTGCAGCACAGAAAGGCCCAGAACATGAAAGAATCTAATGTCACCTTTCAGCACCATTGACCGTTCTGTCCAGCTTCAGGGAAAAAGTCGGGCAGTGAAAGGGGCAGCCGTGGGGTCCTCGGAATCTGTGTTTACGGGGTAGACTGTCTAGCACAACCCTGCAGGCCATTACTGGAGGGAGAATCCTGCCTCACTCACTTCAATCATAAATGAAGGATGAGATGGAATGGCAAACAGAGACTCAGCGACTGCTCGATTCACTCATCCAATTATCTCCCCACTGCGGACGTATGGGGAGGCAGGATGTGGACGCCACTGAAATCCTGCTGTTATCCAGCCTGATAAGAGGCATACAGCTATGAGGAAGCTGAGCTTCGGCAGAAATAGCCGAAAGGGAGCAGCAGGCGCATCACAGCACGAGTGGCGTGGACACGCAGCACCCACCCGGACTGTCATGCACACAGAGGCGCTTAAATCTCTGCCATGTGACTGAATGAGTAACTGACAGCTGGTACAGAGGCACATCATTAAAAAGCTGTTTGGACCAAAGAGTAAGAAATACACAAAGTGTTAGATGCCAAATAAACATTCACTTGACTATTAAAATTGACACAGAATGGAAAATATCTGTTTGTGCCATGGCAAACAAAATAAGGCTTTCATTATTATTTTACCAGAAGTGCGTGTAAACTCGACAATCTCCCAGATACTGGCAGAATTTTGTCTGACTGTTTTGTTGATGGGCTTTCTCCTTTTTTGCCGATTTCGGTGGGTTGTTGCTCTCAGCTCGGAATGTTCTAGAGCGTCAGCGATTCATCTTCATCAGAGGAGCCCATAGAAGACGACGGCAACTTTCCCTTGTGCTGGTACTCTTCGAAGATACCTCCTGCTTGAGGGGAGCTCTCTTCATGGTGGATATTCACCTGGAAACTCCTCTTAAAATATTATTGCATTTTCATCTCAGGAGAAACTCTGCACATTAATCAGAGTTAGACGCCTCCACATGCATTTCAGTGAGGATATTCTGCCTTGGTCTGGGTCACAGTTGAGAGAACACTGTTAGAAACAGAAGCACAGCTCGTATGAATCTACAGCAGGGGTCTCAAAGTACTGGCCCACAAGATGGTTTTATCCTGCCTACGAAGTGGCTTTTAATCATTCTGGAATCCGGCCCGCTGGTCGATCATTTTCAAGAGAAAATTAAACATTGAACGTCTTTCTGCTAATCAACAGCAGTAAAAGACGCCAGCACTAAGCTTGGGACATTTTACTGTCGCCACTATCATACATATGGCACCGTGCAAAAGTCATAGGCGGTTAATAAAATGTTAAAGGCTATTCATCTGGGTAGTAAAAATGTATTTGCTCAGAAGAAGCAGTAAAATTTAACATTAGATCATAAGCAAACTAACAGTAACAAATTTAGAAACAAACATGAATTTCTTCTGTTCTCCAAAAAGTTACTGATATCTTGTTGGACAGCTAGATGAACACCACTTTGCCCAAACCTCTCAATAGGGGCACCTCAGCCATTTCATGTATTTGTCACATTTCTTAATTAATTAAATAACTCAATCAGGTATTGATTAGCTAAACATGGTGGTTAGTGGTTGAGTCAAAAAATACTGGGGTGGTTTTAGGAGAGATTTTGAAATGGCTTAGGTGACACTGACAGACGTAATATCATAGGTATACACCAACTTTACACTATAATTGATGATGATCAATTATAAATGACTTCTTTGTCAATTATAAATGACTGATTTTTGTACAGTATTGTATGCTGTTCTTTTTTTCTCTTTCAGCTAAAAAAACCCAACGGCCTTTCTAGTTATTGGCCCCTGAGTTATTTGAGTTTGAGACCTCCGCTCTAAAATAATGTGAACTTCCACTCTGCCTGACCTCTCACATCCACCAGCTCCATCAGCTGTCTTCTAGGAACTGATAAAAGTGATGCCCAGGACTCTTGTTCCCTAGGGACACAGTTCAGTGACACACTCTGTCCCCTGGCTTTGGCCTAGCAGCTGTTGTTCACAAATTGAACTGCCCTTGCTGTCAGTCGTGATGGCTGTAAGGAGTTTGACTGGTTGACTCATTAGTCTTGAAGAGACTAATGGTTAGCTGCACTGAAGCAGAACCCCATCTGGAGCTCGACATGACTGCCACTTGCTGGGAGGAGACCTGCTCCTGACTGAATAAAAGGTTAGCAGTCCATAGCTACCAGGGTGCGGGGTCCTTAAAGGCAACATTGACCTCTGCACAGCTACTCTGCTGGACTGGGAATCACACTGAGACTGAGACCACCTCCTCCTCCCCTCTGCTTGTCCGCTTCAGCTTCCTCTCCCCCCGTAAATACCTGGAGCCAGTGACTGTGGCTGTCTGACAGTGACCCACTACGCCATTACCATAAGCGGTGCACCAGTCCATTCGATCAGCTGATAACATCCATCTTCTACAGCAGTGTTTCCCAATTCGCAGACCGGGAGCAAAAATTTCAACCGTCTGGCAGGGAGCTGTGAGGGAGCAAAAATGTGGACTGTCTGTGGGTCCCCAAGGACTAGGTTGGGAACCACTGTTTTGCAGCTGTCCCATGAGCTTGAAAATCTGCAGCACACTGATTTTTCATTCCTTATCTACTTCATTCGTCCTTCCTCAAGACTATCAATGTTTAATTAATATTCTGTCAGATAGTCAGATAGGAAAATACGATAACTGAGTTTGGAAAAACATGACAAAGCTCCCACATGTTCTCTCTATAGACTTGCTACTGCACGGTCCTACCAAAAAGCATATATTTTTATGAATAAAACATGTATTTATTCCAAGGAATTGATATTTTTGTTAAGTACTGGTCCTTAATGACTACCCTTTAATATCATGGATTCCGTGGCTCAGGCTGTATCCTTCACCCTTGAGCAGAGGCATCTCCATCCAGTCCATCACAAAGAGATCTCTTGGGCCTGAGGTTGTGTCGGGGCCTACAGAGTTCCCATGTTATTCTCTATGGAGATGAAGGCAAGGGGGTGTCCATTGGTCATTATTCCCCTGGCATGTCAGAGATCCTGCCCCCATCACTAACAGGAGATACACAGCATCTGCTTGGTGAAAATATATTTCAGGCACGGTGTATCGATCCGGAGGCTGTCAGCATATTCAAATCCCCGCTATTTCCTGAAGGAGGCGGTAGGAACTTCAGGCAGCACATTGATTGGGTTGGGTTGAGGCCGATCCTGACTCACAGGCTAGATACCATCATTAAGATTCAGGACCTGAGCCGAAGATGATGGTATACTTGGTCTGCCACATGTGCGGCCAGTGTGGACGGCCGGTTCGGGCAGAAGCGTTAAGCTGGGTCACAAAAGGATCTCTTGGTAGCATGTTTGCGAGATCTCGCCCAGCATCTGGTATCGGTGCAATCCTCGTCGTGTGTAATGGCCTCCCCTTGGCTGCTCCCTGAGGGGAAAGCTTCTTCCCTAATGTAAGCTCACTTCAAAAGCTGCTGGATCCATTGAGTCAGCTTTCGGTATGTAAGCCGACGCGTTTCTCCATCACCAGCTAATTCACATCACAGCATAATGCGAGAGCAGAGCTCAAGGCTGAAGGTCTGTCGCCACGGGGCTCTATGATCAGACACAAAAAGGGAAATGCCTTTTAGCAGCTCTAAACCGGAGCTCCTCAAGCAAACGGCTAAGCATGTTTTCAGGTTTCGAGTTGGTGTACCGTGCTGCATGTGCTTCGTCTGACAGGAACACGTATGTATAGGTCAGGTGTATAATGAGTCCCAGAAGTGGCCTGTGTGATTGTCTGACCAATGGCAGATCTCATTAGTGTAAATCTCACACACCAGCAGCATGGTGGGGGGGGGCGCTATTCCAGGAAATAAAGGCAGTGGGCCATTTGCCTGAGCTTATCACCCTGGAAAAGAAAATCAATATTCACTCAACAAGTTTTCACATTACAGCAGGAATGAGTGAATGTTGCTTGCAGATTGGAAATTTGATATGGATGTTCATGAGAGTGAAGTACTGTATTATTCACCAGAAGCCACTGAAGTGCTTCCACTTGTGACTCTCATCATGGGCGCCGGTGACAATGGGTACCATATGCACGTCCTCCAAGCTGTTTGAGAAGCATGATTGCGAGAGGAACCTGCTTCCCCTGTAAGACTGTCCGGATTGGCAGCATTATCAGGCTCTCGGGTTAATACTCAGACTTACTGTCCATCGCATGCAAACACATGCATCAGCTTTTTATCTCTGCAGCCGCGTCCCTCTGTAAAGAGCTGTTGGGAGTTTTACTTACGCAAAAATGTTCTGAGGGCAGAAGGAAAAATGATCAGATTATAGAGGAGGTGGGTCCAAGCAACTAGAGGAGGTGGGTTCAAGTTGCTTGGACCCACCTCCCCTAAAACCTGATTGGTTATCTCTCACGAACCTGCAAAGACTGACAAAAAAGAACAACAAAATGTGAAAATCAGATGGCCCTTTTCAATAACTGCTTATTCCAAGAATTAAGTGAAAGAAATAGACTTATCAGAAAAATTGATTAATAGTAAAAATGTTAATCAGTGGGCTTTGAAGTATAAACCTTGCCTAAGTTCTTCCCATTCTACCACCTCAGATTAAACACTGACAGTCAGAAATCCAAACATGTGACACTGTTTAGCCCCTCTGATTAGGCAGTCAAGAGGCTCAGCTACTGCTAGAATAGAACTACAAACCCCAATATTACCTGAGTGTGAGCCACACCTCCTCCACAGTAAACCTGCATGTATGCAGCCCTAATAACTCCCAGGAGGGTTACTGTGTCGAGCAGGCAGCTCCTGGGTACCTGTGGACAGTGACTCTGCAAGCTGCAGGCCAATCCTTTAGGCTGGGTCATAACGACATTGGGTCCAACATCCTGCCCCCGCTCGTTTGTCACTATTGCAAAAAAGTTCTCCATTACGCAAAACAGAGCCTTTTCATCCAACGTACCAGACTCCCAAGCTCATTTTTTACAAGTGAACATGCTATTAATAAGGTGAAAAAACAAGCTGTGAAGTGACAGGTCGCAGGTTTCCAAGGGCGGTATCTATCTGCAGCCTCAGGGTATTTTGGCAAGAATTAATTTCAGATTCATTAATTTGGGCTCTTTGTACACAAAAGGGCTGCAAACTGTGTCAGAGTAATCAAAACATCGATCGGTCAGAACTGTTTACTGCACCATGATTTTAGAAGTGGACCGCCTGAAAAGTGGACTTCTTACATGGTTCCGTGGTTTCTGCTGTGGATTCAGGCCGTGGCGGCCTTCGCTTCATTAGCTTGTAGCCAGACCCCACGCCGGAAACTTAATCCTGCTTCGATCAGGCTGAGAGACCCCGGCTCACCCCAGCTGACCGCACGGGGAGTGGACTTAATCCCCACTGAGAGGCTGAAAGCACGATGCGCACTGTGCTCTTTGATATTTATTTCAGTCCTATGCCCCTGCACCACTCACCCAGTCTCTTTGGGCAGGCAGTGTTAGCGGCTAAAGACAGTAGGGCAAGCACACATGGCACAGGCCGTCCAACGGAATTGATGCAGCTGGCCTGTCAGTATCCACCACTCGGATTAAGCTTCTGAACATCTCTCTCACAATATGACATAAATGTGCTCTAAACCGCTAGGGTTTGATACCCAAACAAGACAAGAATAATTATAATAATAATATTATTATCATGATTCGAGTGCATGTTGAATTCTGTTTAGAAGAGTATAGCAAAGACTGCATACAGAGCACAAACAAACACTGTTAGGGTTGGTTTAGTTTTTGCTGAAGTGCTATTCATTCCAAAAGCATCTTTTACATGAATAAATAAATCAGTTTTTTTTCTCATCTCATCTGTTGAATGGATCACCTAGGACTGGTAAAACATAGTGAATAAAACAGGGAATGCATCTACCTCCTGCAGGCGACGTGATGACTTGTTCATAGAGCTAAACGCTGACATGACCCCCTGGTTCTTTGCAGTACTTTCAGCTTTACTGAGATCCGGGACTGTTCGTGTAAAGTTCTGGATGATCAGACACGAACTGCAGAGTGCGGCTGACGGATCGATCAGGGCTGGAGAGGGCTATACCCGTCTGGTCTAAGCCTGGCCCATCTGCACAGGCTCCAAATCAGCTGCTCACATGGTATTTCTTTGCCGCGTTAGCCTGTCATCCTTTCGGCTGGATCTGAGGGCAGCTTAACTGAAGCATGGCGCTGTAATTATGGGCTGGATGCCAAGGCTTACTCGCCAGGACGACCATTCCCCTCAGAGACCGCTCAGCCTGAAGTTACCCTCCATTTCCACCTGAAACTACCTTTCTATTGTAAAAAGTGTTCTTGTCAATTTCTCAACTTTTTTTATCTGAAGAAATTAAATATTTACAATTGAAACAAAATATCACATCACATATCTCCATGTCCTTGGAGGCCACACTAAAAAAAGAATGCAGCTGTGTCTTTGTCATTTTCATATTCCTTGATATTTGTACCAATCATCTATAGATCAGCTCCTTATTGGTAGTAGTTTGACTCCAAAATGCCATTTCTTCACCTCTCTGCCATACTATGCAGGGTTGAGATGTGAGAAAACCCACAGAAGATGCCCTTTTACACCTTGGGGGGGGGGGGGGGGGGGGGGGGGGGGGGGGGGGGGGGGGGGGGGGGGGGGGGGGGGGGGGG
>JAODKC010000028.1:14287982-14328321 GCA_026777985.1 Mormyrops attenuatus
CAGCTCCTTTTTGGTTGTTGTTTGACTCAAAAATGCCTTTTCTTAACCTCTGTGCCATCCTTGGCCGGGTTGAGATGTGCCAAAACCCACAGACCTTGCCCTTTTACACCTGGCCCCCCCCCCCCCCGCCCCCGAAAAGCTGACACGGAGACCCTCATGGAGATGAAGAAGACCAAAGTCATTGCCAATCTCTACATATGGTGAACTGTCAGGATCTGAACACTTCAGCACCAGAATCAGAATCTTTATTGCCCCATGACCAATGGAAATATTTTGTCAGCACAGCTTTCTACTGTTAGAGACACTATGACAATAGACAACCAACAAATAGGGCAGACAGGAAATAAATGCAAGACACCAGATATACAGCAGGAAGGAGTAAATGTAAGGTGTGTGATAAATACAGTAGTTTGTACAAATGCAAATAGTCCATAATTACCTTGCTCCTCTAACCCTGGTCACTGTTTGCCTCCACATCTAAGATGTTATTAGTTGTTATTTTACAGCAGGGGCAAAACGTTTTACCTGGTCGTTTACCTTTCCTAAAAGCAGATCTGCTTCTTGCCTGCTGTATTAGGCCATAGCCCAAAAGTAGGGAACATGTGTCACGGTTATCGTGAAATCACTGGGTGACATATTAAACACCCATCAGATTATTTAAAAGCACAGTGGAGCGGGGCCTCTCTCTCCCCCTCCCCGAGAGTGAGAGCCTCGGGAATGGTGCCTCGGAATGGAAATAAAAATGACAACATTAGCTCTCTAATGAGGAACCGGCTATGAGCAATTAATTGTGCTATCGTTTCGTCGTGTCCGTTAATTAAGCAATTTGTCAATATGTTTAGTCTCTGGGCCCACCAAGCGTGCGTAAACAGTACAGGCACCAGGATGGTGCAGAAACAGGCCGAGGGTGGAGACAGCAGCGTGCTGCAACCACCTTGCCAAACCTCGGCCTGAGCATGGAGCTTGCAGGATTAATATCCTCGCAGTGGATTTGTGCTTTTATTAGGCTCTTGGCATAATGAGTCACAGAAGGAGAGGAGTTTTAGCACACAGCTCGGGGTGGGGGGAGGGGCACGGAGGGGGCAGGGTGAGGGTGAGACAGTGAGAAAACTTCCTAGCCCCCTAGTAATGGGTCTAAAATGAGTGTCAAATTTGAGTTTCTTTGGGCTAAGACCAGCAGAATCAGGAAAAACCATGATCACAGATCAGCAAACAATGATTACAGATCAGCAAAAACCCTGAGCACAGATCAGCAAACCTTAATTACAAATCAGCAAAAACCGTAATCACAGATCAGCAAAAACTCTGATCACAATTCAGCAAGCCATGAGTACAAATCAGCAAAAACCCTGATCATGGATCAGCACAAAGAGTTGGAATCCTTGGTCAGTGGATCATTCTGGTCAAGGCTTTATAGTCACATGTTATTCAGAAAGTAGTCAGGGGCTTCAACCCCTGCAGGATGTCCCCAGTGAGCCCCTGGTCTCCTTGCGGGTACCCATGATTGTAGCCTCTGGGTTCCGGGGGGGGGATGCTTACAAGCTGATTGCTGAGTGGGTGACAGTGAGATTCTGGCCACTTGATTGAAAGCGGTCACTTGGCTGATGATTTCTCTCCAGCCAGGCTGCACTGCAGATTACAGATGGTAAGCCTCCTGAAAGACTCTGCTGATTAGAGAAGCTAGATATTCACTCTCCCTCCCCTTCCTGGAACAATTCAACTGACTCAACTTCTACAGCTTGAGCTGTGAACAAAACGACCTGTCCAATGGGATATACTGCTAGGGGTTATACTAGCAGCTGACTGGACAAGGTAACTATTAATAGCTTCTGTTGTGCGCTGACCTGTGCCACTGTACTCTAAGGAAAACAAAATAGCCCAATTGTTTTGTCCAGACTCCAGCAGTAACATTCTGAGCATGTCTGTTGTGGACGTGGGGCTGCGTTGAGAGTGTACACCAGTGTATACTGCATGTGGGAGGCTGCTATCTCCCACGCACACTCCTGTGTTGACAATGTGATCTCCACTAAACAAATGCAAACACTAACCCCGATTCCCCGAGAGAGAATGAGCTCCATCACCGTGAATGAGGGAGGAATGACGGCCCTGAGGAATAGGGGTGACGAGCAGCGCTAGACGCAGACCTGTGAGGCATGGCAATCAATTAAAGCGACAGCGAGACAGAACTCCACAGGCTGGCAGGCGTGAGGCCAGAAGTGTCCCACAACACCAAGTGCCGTGACCGCAGTGTGTCACAGTATGTCACATGCACACTCACTTTAGTTACATACATCTTTTTATTCTTTTTCTCTATACTTGCATTTTACTTTTTAATATTTTACCATTTTATTTTTTCCACTTGTGTTGTACTTGGATTTATTACTTTACATGCATTGTATTGCATTCTTGTATTACATTGTCTTCTTTTTTCTTGGTATATTTATGCATGGTGAGAACTATGCCTTGGCACAACAATCTCTCTCAACCCAATCTCTATCTTATCTTATCTTATCCCATCTTATTTTATCTTATCTCATGGTATGGAAGACCCTTATCTCATCTTATCTTATCTTATCTTATCTTATCTTATCTTATCTTATCTTATCGTGCCTTGCCTTGCCTTGTCCTGTCTACATCTCGTCTCATTTTGTTTTTTTGTTTATCTCATCCTATCCTATCCTATCCTATCCTATCCTATCCCATCCTATCCTATGTCATCTCATCTCATCTCATCTCATCTCATCATCGTTGTCATGTAAAGCCAATATCAGTGCAGGGAAAGGTCTGGAAAAATCCAAAAGAGACTCACTGTCTAGAAACACCACACCAAAAAAAATGTTCCGGACACCTTTCTGTGAGGGTCTGGTGAGAGAACAAAAAAAGCATTACAATTGGCAGACATTAACTTCCATATTTCAGCAGAACATTACCAGTTTCTGTATTACCAGGCAATTCTGCAACCAGTTGTACTGTGAGCCTGACTCTCTCATCTGTGTGCGGCATAGTAAATAATTTATGTCTGGTTATCTGAGTCAGGTCCTCATGGTCCTGAGGAGATCATGTTGAGGTCAGTCGTGTACATCCACCTCTCACCTCTGACTCACCTCTGAGCTCACCATGTGAATCTAACTCAAAGCCTACTCAAACACAACCACACACTTTCAGGGCCAAACACAAGCAATGGCCACCCTTTTCTGGCAATCTGCCAGCTGCTCTCGGGGGCGCCTTTAGTCCGTCCCCAGGTGGGTCTCCAATGTTGACATCCACAAGCCACAGTAGGGCAGCAGAGCCAACCGAATGAGTGGCAAATATGTAAACGCTTCACTAAATCTCACAACAGCTGTGAAAAGACAATAAGGAGAATATGGAGATTGTAGCGAGTGCTGTAGAAGGAATTAGGGAATTATTGCTGATGGGCCAGGATCTTCTCCGCAGGAGGCAACCACCCCCAGATTATGTATCTTGCCGAGGAGGCCCGTGTGAGCCCCCAGAAAACCACAGCTTGGTCAGCCCTCCCAGTCTGCCAATAATACCTCCTCCCTAACTGAAGGACACTAAACCCGGAGGCCTCCTGACACTGCTGATGGACACGACCATGCAGTTACTGTCAGCACCCCCACTCTTTTTAGTGGTTGCTGTAGCAACCGGGGCAAGGTCAATATTTTTGTCCCCGAAGAACAGGCCATGGTCCAAAAAGGCTGCGTGCATGGTGAGGCATGCTGGGAAAAGCCCCTCCCAGCGGGAAGGCCATGTGCCCATGAAGCTGCAAAGGTGCGACTCAGCAGAATGAACGGACAAAGGGGATTATGGGATTGTGGGCTGATTACACAATGGATTAGCCTTACTGAAAAAGATAGTGAAGACTACAGCTATGTTGCACCCAAAGAAGACAAATCTTGATCCCTAACCTGTGATGAATTTCGTAGTTTTTTTTGGACATTACTAACACATCAAGTGGAGCATCACCCACTGAAATGGGGTATTTTAAAGGGCTGGCTGTGCTGAGTATGAATTCGCTTAGTATATAGGGTGAATTCAGCCACTTCAAGCGCATTCGCTGCAGCAGCAGTTATGGCACTGTGACCTGGCTGCCTCAAAAAATGCATGGATCTGCATGAGGAAGACTACGGGCATGGCGCTGCAGAGCACGTGTCACATGGCTGCCTGCTAGCTGTGAGCCTCCCTTATTTTCACATCATGCCTGCTTCCATCCTTGTGCTCACGCCACCATAACGAGAGACTGTCAACTCCACCTCCACTGCCCTGTGCCGCAGAATTATTTTCCACTGTGATGTTGAAGACGTCTCACCTGCAAACGACACAAATTAGCTAGGAGCGGACGATCAATACAGGATATTTCAAGGCAGGTACAAGCTGAAAACAGCCACATCTCTGGAAATGGAAGAGGAATCCGTCTTAAAGGCACACGGAAACTTTTTATATATGTTGGCACCCTTAAAACATGGCACGCTAATTCCACAGCTCACCTATTCAGATATTCATGAATGTTTATTTATTTAGCACCTTAATGCCCCGAAACTTCACACGTGTCTCAGATTATTCATACATTACAGACTCATTTTACAGGACCCTGGTTAAGGCTGTGGTTCTGTGCAGTCTGTCTGGAAATGGCTTCCGGAAAAGCCTTTTCGGTTTTCTAGTCCGCCTGCAGCCCTCATGCATAATACATAAAACATGGCGCATGGAGTGGGAAATCATTCACCCGAGGTAGGCACATCACAGTCCGCGTTTCCATGATGGGAGCTCATCCTGGACCGGAGGGGCACCAGCAGATAGCAGATTCCGTGTGGCACGTGTTCCCATTCTTTCAGCTGAGTCTTAGGAGCCAGAGGACACACAGTTACCAGCAGGGGCGCAGTAGGGGCATGGATATCCCAGCAGATTCAGGGGGCCCAGCACTTGACAGGGGCTCTTGAATACTCATAAAATTGGGGGGGTGGGGGGTGGGCAGGGTGACATTCCATCAAGGGGCCCACAATTTCTACCTACGCCCCTGACAACCAAGTTCATGTCTCCGGAGATGAGACGAGACCCCACCACATTCTGGTGAAGAGCTGCAAGGAACCATTAAAGTTAGAATTTCCCAGGCCATGCAAACAGTACTCAGCCCCGAAACGTCATCATCCGATGATCATCAATGAGGGACAAGGCTTCAGGAATGGCGACCTCGTCTTTGGTGATTCCCATCCTGAAACGCGAATGGAGCGGTACTTATGGTGCGGAGGGCCTCTGGGGGAGAGCATCTAATCTGTGGGGGAGGCCTGGCAGCCATCCGTCCGTATGGAAAACAAAAGCATATTTCAGTCCATAACAAAGGTCCATTTGGCTGGCGGATGAGGCGCTATGGCGCTGTGTAATTAGGGATATCTGGGTTTATTGGAATACAGAGACGAGCGGAGTTTACTCTCTTGACGGGAGGGCACCGCAAAGACGGCTGTGGTATTTGTCTCAAAGAGTCGAAATGCCAGATACGCCTACGATCACTCTGAAGGAGCTAGGATTGCTTGCTGTGCTCGTTTCAGACGCTAATTGCATCACCTTCTGCAGGCAAGCTAACAGGGGAGACCTCATGCCTGGCAGGGAGTTGGCCCTCCATCTAGGGGGCCTTCCAGAGACGAGGAGCAGCCTCTGCCAAACTGCTTTCACTGTAAAACACTAAAACTCAGAGGGATGCCATGCTGGAATTTCCCCAAATGACAATCAAACACACAGCCCAAGAGACTCATGCTTCCTGTTGGCTCAGCTACGACTACGCGGATGACCGTTTGAGTCATGTTGGCCCTCTTCTGAGCTCTCCCATCCTGAAGGATGAGGATTAACAGGCATCTATGGCCAATCAACCACAGGCTCATTGATCTTCAGCACTCACTAAATCACCTGATAAATTTCACTACTGATGCATCAGCGATGTCCACCTGGCTGTCCCTGCGGGGTACAGCCTGTAATGACTTTGTGTCTGTTTCCGGCCCGACGATCCGCATGCCAGACATCCATACCGCAGAAGATCGATGTCATAGTGTCATCTTCAGAGAGAACACAGTGCGTCCCACTGTAAATTCCAGCCAGTATCATGAGACCGAATTTTTAAATATCACCCCGGAACAATTTACATCAATGACATCATGATCAGCCCTATTGCTGATGGGGGCGAGTATGTTTTCCCAAGCCCTAGATTGGAGGGAGCCCATAAAAAAAAATGTGTTTTAAGTTATTAAAGACAAATGTACTGGTCTGTATTTGCGTTATATTTTCTGTTTTTGTGTTTCAACATAAAAACATTAAAATGTACCGTTGACTAAATATACCGAGGGGACACCCCCCCCCCACCCTCCAGTCCCCAAAATGTACAGAGGGGTCCCAAGGGGTCCCAGTGCCAAACACTTCATTCAAGGAAGACATGGAAAAAACTGAATACAGGAAGTAAACAGAGCAACGTGTCACAATGCGCTGAAGATGTGCATTCTTTTGGAACAGTTGAATTCATCACTGGTCCAAAAAACATCCTTGATTTGATAAAAACACTCCCCGAAAGCCATGGGTACAGCTTCAAAATTTTTGCTACAAGACAACTGGGGTAGTTCAATAAAAAATGCAGTCAGCATTCAGCTTTCCGTACTCGCCCTTTGTCTAAATGACTTGCCTCATTTGAGTGGGCTAGCTTAATTTCCAGCCCTGCTGAAAAGCTTTCTGCGGATTGCATCCTGGTCAAAGTATCTCTAAAAGCATTTCTTACCCAGAATTACGTGCAGCATCTTCAGGTGCCGATTTCATGGGTCGGTGTCATGCTTCGGAGAGCTATAAGTACGATCATGAAGGGAAAAGTGCCGGTCGTGTCATAGGGGAAGGACACTGCTGACCTTTTCTGACAACAACCTGTAGTGAGATAGGAGGTCAGTGGCTCAAGTAGCCGCTCTGAATTCTCCACCTGTGTCATACATTGGCTCAGCCTAGCACCATGTCAGCCTAGAGCAAGTATCACATGACCCAGAGCTAGTGTCACATGACATCATGTGACATGCTGATTTACGATATGGTTTCTTTCTCACTCTCCTCCTCTTCAGGGTTCTCAGGTACTACAACTTGTTATCAGTTTGGATATCCGCTGCCCTGAAGCATATGCAAACACTTGCATGATAATTGCAGAGGCCGATCAGACCCCAGGCCTGGAAACTTCTCTGCTGGTCATCAAGAGCAGCCCTCAAAGGAAGGGTGTGGAGATCCCAGACTCAAAGCCCAGCATGTCCGAAATGTGAGGTCAGGCACAATAAACTGGGAAAGTTGCATCTTAAAAGAAGTCCATTTCTCTGGTTCATCCAGATGGGTAGAGGGACAAACAGTATTTCAGTATTCACGCTCCATGTACTGAGTCATCCATGCATTCTCTGTAACAGGTTTTCCTACTCAGTCCTTGGGGATCCATAGACAATCCATGCTCTCTGCCAGACAGTCCACATTTTTGCCCCCCCCCAGCTCCTGGAGCAAAAATGTGGACTGTCAGTGGGTCCCCAAGGTAACCAGACCGTGTATGTATATTTGTGTCTGTTTGATGCCACAGAGAAAATGGTCATTTATTTATTGTCTCGAATCTTCTGGATGGCCCACACCGATGATTCCTCTTGGTGCTCACACCGGGTACCCCTTTCACACTCCCACAGGCTCGCCTGTGTGCAGTAATTTAGGAAATGCCTCCCCTTTTGGCACCTTTTGTCTCTCCGACCCGCTCCTTGCTACCCAGTATCCTCCCATGTGAGGAAATGCTTTCTCAAGGGTTCTTGAAAACTGAGCACAAAACACCCTGGTCTGAGTACCGAGAACCTAAAAGCACCCAGCCTCCATCACTCAAGCCAAACAAGCTCTCAAGAACTTGGAAACATTCTGACGAGAAACGTGGCTGTACCTCGTAGTATCACTTCTGTCCCTTCTACTGTCTCAGATAGTCTCGATTAAACAACACTTAACAGTTCTCTCTTGGCCAATGAAGAGCATCACAGTTGCCTGTCTCGGACTTCAAAACCAGGGTGAGAGAACTTCAGAGCCCCTTTCCACATGGGCAAGCTGGAAATGACAAGGGAGGCCGAGACTAAGATTAAATAAGGCCACGGTTCCAGAAAACAGATTGCCAGGAATGCAGCTCGATTCTGCCCCACGCAGCAAAATCGCTGGATCTGCTTTTTCAACAGAAAGACAATGGTTTCGCATGACCTGGAGCAGACATTTATTATTCCACGTCTTTCGTAACGTAAGCAATGTGTGAGTAACTCGGAGAGATGCTGACGAACACAGGGAGGAGTGGACTTATTGGGCTAAGTTAACTTCAGGTCAACTTCTGGTAAAGAGGTTCCATGCTATCCTAACCATTCCAACATTTCAACATGGGTTCACCATTGCTCTTATAGAGAGAACAAACCTTATGCTTCCTCTAAAAGGAAATGGCAGAGAGATCAACACCTCCTGAAGTTCTCAGATATGTGAGAAGTAGGACTTTAATAAACAGGCCTGCTCTTAGAAAGGGTCCCAAAACCGCTGCAGGATAGCTCCAGAAATACAGTGAAACATGCTGAGGCATTGGAGAGGAGCTCAGTGCAAGTCACCAGCAGGTGCTGATTGAAGCCAGCATCCTGGACACACAGAGCCAGTGGGGCTGTAACAGCATAACTGCTGCTGTCTGGGGGACACAAAGCCCCAACTTTAAAGGTTACCTTTCACACCGTGACAGGCCAAGTCAAGCGGAGAATTAAACTTCAGGGAACAAGTCTCACGGTGGCCTTAAAAAGACTAAATTACCCACACAAAGGGCAGAGTTTGCTCTTGTTTTGACCGTTTTTCTTATATGTAGCTGCAACATATCAAACCACTTCCTCGCATACAGGAAAGGACAGGAAAAATTCATGCCGGAACATATGCTCGTGTGAATGCAATGTAAGCGATGGATGTAATTTGCTTGTGATGTAGCACTAAGGGGTGGATGTTTCCCATATTGCTTCAGGGGGTTGAGCCTAGATTTGCCCTATATATCCGAGCAGAAAAAGCTCTTCTCCCGGCTTCCAGGATTGTACTTAAAAGGAAGCGTGAAACACCAAGAGAAACTAAATAATATAAAAAGATAAGAATAAATAAGATTAAAGATAACAATAAAAATAATAAAATAAAACTGCAGAATAATCAGAATCAGAATTCACTTTATTGGCCAGGTACAACTGCATGTACTATGAATTTGTTTTGGCAGTACTGGTGCTTACCTTCACAGATAACTTAGAAGAACAAGAACATAAGTTAAGAAAAAGAGACAAGTATAAATAAAATAATACAATAAAGGAATAAAATACCGCAAGCTGTGCAATATAATTATATGGACATTAAGGGGAACAGTCCAAGTATATTGAATACTGGAATATAAAGGTATTAAAATATATGATGCCCAGCAGGTGATACAAGATGAACAAAGATGGGTGCAGAGTGAGTGGGGGGGCCGACATCGGCAGGGACTGTGTCAGTGGGGGTCAGCGGGCTTGTGGATAAAGTCAACAGCTGAAGGGAAGAAGCTGTTTTTGTTACTTTAAGACAATAGAAAGAGAGAGTAAGACTTTGTGTGAATGCAGATGTGCGATGTGATGTGATGGTGGCTTCTTTGGTTTCCAGTGGGGACATGAAACCTGAGCAGAGGCTGTGGCAGGTCCCTGCCCACTCAAACCTCTCTGTGTCATGTCGCTCTGTTTGTCATTAATGTAGAAGCACACTGAAGCAGACACCAACACCAGTGGATCTGCATACATAGGAGAAGCTCACGGATCATTTACTCCCAGTAAAGTCCAGCCTGTCCGGCTGCTACAAGGAAGGGTCACTGCTGTTCATGGCTCATAAGTCTTGACATTGCTGATTGTGGGTGTTCCATCAAATCAAAGGGCAATAGACTTGCTAATAAGTGGCTTATTTATGCTGTGTATCCTTGTTCATAATTCACTAAACCAGGACGAGAACCCACACCCTGGTGGTGCCCTTCACTTGCAGATGACCTGAGAATTGTTATATGGATCCAGGTCAAAAGAAGCCTAAAGCACTGTGAGACATGGGGTAGTGGAGAAAGCTGTAGGGGATACTGCCACCCACTAGGGGACGATAAGGTGACAGGTCACCCAGCACAGGTCCATGACCTCTCAGCAGTTACCTATGCCATCCATAACTGACAGATTGTCTCCATCATACCTTTGGGAGACACATGAGTGAAGTTATTCTCAAACTTCTTAAAGATGGTTTCTCAAACTGTCGTGCACATTTTGTATTCTGTAAATCCTGAAAGAATCACTTATTTGGAAAAACATTGTCATTCATGACTGCTTTCACACAAAATGCACGAGTCAGGCACATTCCTGTCACACCATGAATACAGATCTGTCACAAGAATTATTATAGGAATCTGTAAATGAGCTCTGTGGTTCACAGCTGGAGAAAAATAATAGCATATTGTATCAACCTTCAAGAAATATCTGCGCACACACACAATTGGTCCTCACAATGTAATATATACATAATTCACACACACACACACACACACACACACACACACACACACACACACACGCGCACACACACACACACACAGAGTCCACATTTTTATATCTTTATGGGGACTCTCCATTCGTTTTCTGGATGAGCATAACCCTAATCCCACCAATGACAACCTACCCAGCCCTTTACCTTTAACCATAATTAATCAAATAAAATACAAGACTTTCGGCATTTTTAATTTTTTGATTGCATTCACAGATTTATATAAAATTGAGGTTATCTTTCTGGGGACCAAAAAATGTCAGGTTTTTATCAAATTGTGGGAATATTTGGTCCCCCCCCAATGTAATAACTACAAAAATGCTCACATTAGGCTTGAAACACAAAGACACAAACAAAGACTGTACCTTCGATTAACACACCCCCAAAGCTAGGATCATCGAAAAGACAATTTCCCCACGGGAATCAATAAAGTATCACAAATTGATTCTACGAACTTTAATACAAATTATAAATTGAGAAAGAGTGAGAAGAAGGAAGAGAGGAACAACAGCACGCAAGTTTGGGATTAATCTCGGCCCACAGAGTGTGGAGGTGGATCTTTGAGTAAATCAAGAGGACAGCAGAGTTTCTGTCTAAAATCGGAGCGTCACATGACCCCGAAGGGACATCCTGTAACTGTGCCCTCAGCATTGGCCATTTATTAGTCTGCTCAGAGGCTGTGTGCGGGCTCAGTGGGTCTGAAAGTGTCCCAGATCAAAAATATGGAGAACAAGGACATGAAAAAATGTGTTTTCTTTTACTATTTTGTTATTATGCCAGTTTTTATCTGTTATTTCAAAGGCAGGCCTACATAACACATTCAGGGTTAATCTCATTGGTGTTGATCACTGGGAGAGTAGATTCCCCACACCCGTGCTGTTCGATTTCTTTCTGTCGCTTCAAATAATGAATTATTTTTAGTCTCATACTGCACAATTTGCTGGAAATGTGTTACTTTGGAAAAGCGCAGAGGTTAGCTTTATGTTAACAGTTTGGGGAAAAAAACACGTGAAGCTGTTTTTATCTGGGATTTCATCAAGTGTGTTTTAGAGGAAGTTGTAGAGCAGCAGTTATTTTAGTCATGGCACTAGTAAACAATGGTGAAAAGATTACCTGTATGTCAGCCTAACCGGAAAGCCTAACTGATACCACACAAACGTTTGAGCTGAGGTAGCCAAGCCTACTTTACCATCTAACTGTGGCTCATACTGATTTGACATGTCAAACAAAGTCACAGTGATATATCCCTAACTGACCTGCCAAATGACGTGTATTTTTTTATGTGTCCTGGTGAGGGCAGCACTTAAAACATTCTCTCATGTTGAGTTCCACTCCCTGGTGGTAATGTCAGACCAAACACCCAACTGGAGGCTGCCTCCTGTGGGGACCTGTCACTGGAAGGGTGTGTCCCCTGGGATTGGGGCTGAATCGCAATCTATATCAACACATTTCATCTACGTCTTCTTATTCAAACACAACAGGGTTTGCGTCACACTTAATTAACAGTGCTTAATTAATTCTCTCCCTGGAACAGCACTCACTCAGTGTCAAGCACTTCACAGCTCAGAAGGAGATTTGCACTGACGACTGCCTTCACCTGCCTGTCAAAGTGAGCCTTTAAGTCACAGCGCTAAAATAGCTGCACTTTGACTCCTCCAGGTCCAGTTCCTCGCCACCTGTGCCCCACCACTGTCCCACCTTTGTCATTTTGTAGAGAGCTGTTGTCCAGCCGACCCACATTTTGCTTCGCTGGTTGGTTACGTGGAATTGCAGAGCGCTGCCCCCTCCGAGGGAAACAACGCAGTCAAGCGAAGCTGATCCTGGATCAGTCTGATCATGCTGCACTCAAAGCAGATGCCGGTGGAGTATGCCGTGTCTCTGTCTGGTGGTGCAGACACATCGAGGTCATCACAGCCATGAAGCTGCCTAAGGCCCGAAAAAACACTGGTAACTCTCTCTATGAAAGCCATGTCTATAAGAATCTATAACCACATTCATTACACATTATAATGCATTCATAAAGCATTATAAACATAGTTATAAAAAGGCTTAACACATAGCCATCTTTATTATGCATTATGAATGCTTCATGAAGCTCTCAGCTATAACACACTATAGATACCTTTATAATGCAGACAAAGTATCCTTAATTCTAATACCATTATAATGCATTATGAAGGTATCTATAGTGCATTATAGATGAGAGCTTCACTGGAGTTTATGAAGTCTTATAATCAACACTATACTGCCTTATGTTATCAATAGAGGGTGATGTAATGATTTATTAATTGTAATACCGACCATTAAAATGCATTATGTTGGTATCCATAATACATTATAGATCACAACTTCATGTAAAGTGTTACCAAAACATTCACCAACTCCTTAGTCTCGTGATGAACTCCAAAAGTGTGGGGAGTGACGTAATAATCAGAATATACACCACAGGTGAAATCATTCAGCGAATGTTACGGCATCCCACATGAGAAAAACAAGTCCTTATGACTTTTCTCGGCTGGTCCTGAAATGAATATGAATATATTAAACATAGACAGACGGTAGTAAACACAACAACACAATGTTATGCAAATCCGCCGACTTTTCATGTCTGAACATCAAGCTTCGCAGACATATTCATTTATTTCACATCAAATATTTTCACATCTATTATTTCCAAGCAAACCACCGTAGGATGACTGAGGCTGATATTTTCAATCCCAGGCTATATGACTGACCTGAAACTTAGGAATATTTCCACATGCTAAATTATTGCATAATGGCCCTACCTGCTTCTGATCCACCCTATCTTTGTGCTGCTTCTCTATTTTGTGACGTTTAGGAGACACCGAGGCTGGCAGCCTTAAAGTTCCCTATGGCCACGCCCAGGGCTACCAATGGCCTCCCTGACCCTGCACTGCACCATTCCTCTCTGGAGACGATGAGGATCAGATCACTCTGAGGCCTGCCGTTCCCACTGACGCTGAATACTCTTTAAATGAAAATACAGGTAGAACCTTTCCGCGAGAGTGGATGTTAAGCACGATGCTGTTAAAATAATTCACAGGGTAATTTGACGCTTTGAATGGATACTCTGATGATTTTCACATGAGAAACCATGTCATGACTTGAACTGCCATCAGGGTTCGGCGGCTCCTAACCGGAAACCACTCAGGTGATTAATGTAAGAGAAATGCCCAACATAACAGGCTGGTGTCAAAAAGGGGATGTATTGGCCATGAATTGCTTCCTCTGCTCTGTTTGCTCTGTCTGTGTTCGTCACTCTGCCTCCGATGTCTGGAAGAGAAAAAGTGTGATAAACCCACTGTAATGTTAGGGTTGAGACTGGTTTAGAACCAGGTAACTCGTACATCAAGCCATCTTGGCACCTGTGCAAACGCAGTTTTTAATTGCACACTATGCTGACTTGGATGGGGGGGGGGTGGCTTGTTCTCAGGGCTGTAATTTCCATAACCGGCGGGTGGTAATAAAGTAAAATGTCACAACACGGCCGTCAGAAGACCTTCTGTTGCTGAGAGGCTCAGCAGAGATTGTAACAAAGTGGGGGTTGTAGCAGCGTAACGCCAGGGGGTCCGATACACACGGCACGTGCGTGAGGCACGAAACGCTGGAGCACTTAATACCATGCTTATAAATACGTGCTTTGCTTACTCTTACAGGAGGTGTGTGTGCTGTTGCATAGCAGTGTGACGAGTTGCGCATGGAATAAGGAACCGGAGAGAAGAGAAAGACACTGAAATGTGATTAATGACACAGGAAATCAAAAAGATTCATCGAGCTGCTACTTAAACCAAACAGCTCGAGTCAAACCAATAAAATCACTTCCGTCACAAAGCCACACTCCACAGCTCAGCCAATCAGCAAAGGTTTATAAAACTCTGGTTTTCGGGTCTGAAAGTGCCATCAACCATTAACTGATCAGCAGCTTTGGTGCACCGTCCCTTTGTGTGGAAGCTCCGGAATTCCTGATTGTTTTATCTGACTACTAAAACCCGTAGGAACAGGGTAATTCTGGTTAATCCGACTGTAGCATTCTATGGAAGAGCGGTGTCATGGTAGCCCAGGTGTATACTCGTGGATGTTTTCAAACGTCTGCAGGGAGAGAGACGTGCTCGCATCAAGATGAAACGTGAGTTGGGGTTCTTCAACACGGGGAAGGGTGCTGCCATGGAAACAAGCAGAGCCTGCCATTCAGGCGAGGATTGCAGAGCTGATTAAAGGTAACGTGCATGCTCAGACCACTCGTTCTCCAGCCACCTGTTAAGGAGCCACCACGCTGAAATAGATTCATGAAGTTAACCAGTGTTTATGCAGTGTTGCTAGGAAACACCCCTTCAGTAACCAGGGATGGCCATGAAAAAGCCTGAGGCCACATTGCGAGACTGATGACAGACATGGGGACAGCAGGTTGACAGCAGTCAGAGGAGTGTGTTCCTCTTTGACCTTTGAGATTCAAAATTCACAGTGCATTTATTGGCCAATGTGGGGTCCAGAACACCAAGGGTATATCTGAAATTAGTGAGGGAGCACCCGGGAGAACCGGGAAAGAGATGAAGTTGTAGAACACAGACTCAAAACAGGTTGCACCCAAAAACTCCTTATTTTACACACCCAACTGCAAAGATACCTGACTACACACCCCATCTGCGGCTGGGGGATGGTTGTCTAGTTTCCTGTATAGCAGAGATTCTCAACCCATGGGTCGAGACCCAAATTTGGGTTGCGGCAAGTTCTGAAAGTGTCGCGAGGTAGAGTTGGAAATGTAAGCATTATAAAACCAGCAAGCTCATATGCTGATCCACGATCAGATTTCCCAGCCCCAGTCCTAGAATTAACCTATATACCTATAACCTATAAGTGCTTAGTACAAAACTAGTGAACACACAACCAATCCAAGAGCCCAACCGCAGATGCTTAATTTAAAATTCACTGGCCAAATCCAATCAGATTTGTGCGATAGGCATTGATTGACATAGACTGTAGAGTGCACAGCGCACTTGATCATAGCGCTAATTTAGACTTATGCTTGATATAGGGTCACGACTCAGCTGACATGATAAAAATTAGGTCGTGGTGCAAAAAAGGTTGAGAACCACTGCTGTAGAGTACTACTGAGGACTTCACTCACTGTGGTTCTTGAGTCTGCATAACACACAGCCTATTTAAGTGCCACAGTCTTTAAACAAATCCGTAAGTCTAATGGGATGTTTTGGTGTCATTGATAAAGTTCACTTTGGGGAAAACGGACCCATTTGCAGGCCTTTTGTTGGCGGCTCAGTTTAATCTCTGCTGTGCTTCACAGTCGCTCTGCAGAGACCCCAGAATGCGGCAGAGCCCATCCTATTTAAACCACTGCCGGCTGCACATGTTATTCTCCATAAGGGCCCTGACAGCCGGCAATGGCGGCCTATTAACCGAAAGCACGCCGCGATCAACTGAGGAGAATCCGAGGGTTCACGATAATTAGCTTTGGGCATGCATCTCTGGAGAACAGACTACATAGCAAAAAATGCAGCAGCCGTCACATCTGCACGGGAAGCACACACTCGGTTGGGAAGGGTTACTGAACGGACAAGCGCACAGCCTCTGCCAAGCAGCCCGAAGGGGTACTGGAAGCCCAGGAAAGAGGAGGAAAGTGAATCTCCCGGAAAAAGAAGAGCAGAATTTCATCCAGGCGTAACTTTTTGCAATTACATTTATTTTTCACATTTTGAACCCCCTTTGGTCACTTCAGGCACAGGGTAGGAGACGGCTGTTTTAAGTTTCGTATAATCCAATCTAAGCTTCGGCAGCCACCGCCCACCAATGCCTTTGCAGAAGAAAGTGCTTTGCTTACATTCCCCTTTCTGACCTGATATGGCTGGGTGACGTACAGTGATAAGGGAAATACACTCTAAGCCATGGGGAAATGTAGACTGTTCATCCGTAAGGAAGTAGTAGGAGAGGAGGCATTCAAAGTCTTCAGAAGGAACATTGTGATTGGAGGAGGAGGCACTTGAAGGAACACTGCGATTGGATGAGGAGGCTTTTGAAGGAACACTGGGATTGGACAAGTAGACCTTGAGAGGACGTTTTAACCAATGGGCTCTAAATGAGCAGTGATTCAGTGCAGGAAAGCTGTGTATCATTGTGTATGCTACTGTACACAGGCAAAACACCATAAATGCATATTTTATCAAAACTGAGTTATGACCATAACCAGATCTCTTCTGCTCTGCTATACTTGATTTTGAAGAAAACAAAATGTGAAAATTTCAATGACTACAAAATAAACATTAAATCAAAGGCAAAACATTCTTTTTCTCAGTTAGCATGTCAGCATAGTTACTGTGTTTTACCTTTGCAGGGCAGTATGCTACATTTGTTTGACTTTCCCACCAAAGCAAGCACAGCCGTCACCTGTGGTGCTCATCTGTTTGTATTTGGGGTAGACGGCTTCATCTCCACACTATGTGCTCATTCCTAACTACAGTGGAGCAGCTGGTGAAATTCTGGTCTAGGAGTCAGGAATGAAATGGAGAGCGTCATGCCGAAACAGGGACAGAAGGCGTCGTCGAAGCTGCTGGCTGGATCGAGCCATCCGCATCTCCTTACAGAGCTGAGATACCAGACAATCATCAAATGCCCACGGCGCCTCCTGGGAGCCGTAATCAGGCCGCCTCTGACCTAAACCCAGGGCCCCACCGCTAATTTGGCCTGGGAAGGATTTTTCAATGAGCTGCGCAGTCAGCGTTCCACCCGACTCGTTCGGCAAGACAAAACAATGCAGTGCGAGCTTCTTGACTTACAGTGTGCCATCGAGCGTGGCGGCTAATGCGGCCGCCTAGCCGAGGCTGCCGCAGCCCTTTGTTTGGAGAGACGGCCATGATCCTCTTTTGGCTCACTGTGCTTTGCCATCCTTTACTGGTCTGGAACAAAGGAATTCCACACAGACACCATTACCGTGCCTCTCCATGTCATCTTACAGCTGCTGCTGGGGAATCACAGGTTCCCCAAGCGATGCGAAGAAGAGAACAGGCAGTCCGCCCTGGTCCTTGGGCCCTGATCTGCTCTGGCCTTCCGATCCGATACCTCCGACCCTGCCGCGGTGGTCTGCAGTTCTGGATGTGAAGCCAGCTTCACCTGCGGCTCAAAGTAGACACAGAGAGGTAATCAGCGAGGTCCTGGGCTCAGTAAGTGCCCGTCATCAGCGGTGGTTGGGGGGGGGGGGGATAGGGGGAGCGCTTGGCAGAGT
This sequence comes from Mormyrops attenuatus, assembly GCA_026777985.1. Taxonomy (NCBI): domain Eukaryota; kingdom Metazoa; phylum Chordata; class Actinopteri; order Osteoglossiformes; family Mormyridae; genus Mormyrops; species Mormyrops attenuatus. Next base: position 14,305,804 of record JAODKC010000028.1, read on the forward strand.
GATTTATGTTTACAGGGTCAGCAGTTTCACGGGCCAGCCTTAATCCCGGGACACTGCACTAAAGAGCATAAAGCAGATTTATCTGCAACATCCCGACCCAAAAGTATCCTTCCAGATGCTCCCAGATTAAACCGGCCTAACTTTAGCATCCTGTATCACTAAGATGCAAAAATAGAGCATCTGAAAATCGACCTCCTCAAACTCAGTGGGCACAGGACGTGTTTTCAAGTTTTTGGCTCCTTCATTACCATTAAAATACCATTAGGCTGCGATGTAAGAGATGTAAGAACAATGCAAGAACTATCAGTGACATTCTCCTGAGAATGTAGAGCAAAAAAGGAGCTGCAGGGCCAGGAAAGATAATGAGAAAGGTGTCTTGACAGTAGATGCACTCACAGCCTTACAGAGGCCACATGGTGAGCTGTACCGTTTCCCTGTATGGGTAATGACAGTCCTGTACCTTATGCACACATCCCCTGAATCAAATGGAGGACTTCCCTACACAGACCATACGAAGTCTACGATTCAGGTATTTCTGACTGAATATAGTGCAAGACCCACTAGTTCATTATTATGGAGGCCTATAGCACATAGCTATGCTGGTCTGGGTGCCTGACAATCAGCTTCGCCCCATGGCCAATTAAGCGCAAATCTGAGGCTCCGCCCACAAGGGCTGTCTTCTGCTGCCAATCAAGTGCCAGAAGCCCTGGGAAATTCAATACAGCCCTGTTTGCTCGCTCTGGGGGGTAATTAATGTTGCTAAGCTGATTCAAAATTGTCAGGCCCATGAGGACGGAGTACCATGCTTGAGGTGACCCAAAAGACAGGTGCCCAACCCCGTAGTGTGGGAGGGGAAACAGTTGCCAGGCCAGCACTACAACCTGGTTACTTTCCTCAGGTGTGATGCTGGTGAATGAGGCTGGGGGGGCCCTTAAGGTCTCCTAGGAGAATCACAACCTATGCTGCTTATTTACTGCCCATTGTATCATTTCACCCAGTTGTTTGCATTACAAGCCTGGCTGAGAAAACAGGTTATTTAATTCTTTTTCCACATCATTATTCTCCCACCAGTATAATTATGCCCTCTAAACAAGCCTAGCATGAAAAAGCCTATTTTCTCCAATTAATCCCACATAAATTAAACAAGACTTCCCCGATACACGCCTGTTTTTCCATGAGGCCGGTTTCCCAAGCTGCAAATTGGAAGCGGCCAGGCCAACTGGTCAATGGGGGACAATGGAGTGAAACATAGTCATTATCAGGTAACGTCAGGTGGAAGACACGATACCTACCCAGTGTGGCGAGGGGTGGGGGTGGGACCAGCGGGTATCTCTGGAGAAACAGTGTCTTGTTGTTTTTACAGTGCGATGCATGGCATCGCACTGGGTTTAGATTCACCATGACGGGACCATTAAAGCTTCTGCTGGAGGAGCAGACCAACGCTGCCTGTGGCTGTATGCTTATTACTCTGCTGGTCTGGCTGACTGACAGGTTTTGGGAGCCCCGGGTCAAACGGAGGGCAGGGTTGTCAACACAATAAAGAACTGTCCTTCGTGATACTTGGGCTCCCCTAAATTCATTTCTCAGGGCCCACTGAGGATGAATTTAAATGTGACAGCCCCTATTTCATAGCTGGGAAATATGCTTGGCTTAATTATAGTTACAAAGGTCAGGTTCTGAATGAGCCAGTCCATACCCCCCAGCCCCGCCCACAACGTGTTAACTCATCATGGCTTCCCGGGGCAGCTGATGGAGAGGGGCTGTCTGTCAAACTATGGCAAGCTGTCTCTCAGGGGATGCTATGCAGCCGCCTCCCCACACGCGAGGTATCCTCTTCCCCGATCTGAGCTGTCGCATCCCATCACCTTGAAGACAGCTACCTCTGTGGGGAAGGCGCTGACACCAGTACTGCCCCCTGGCTGTTGTACCATGCAAACGCTGAGCTAAAAGAAGGGGGGGCAGGGAGTTGGAAGTAAATATAAATGTAACTTAATTCACTCTGGATGCATGTACCGGATGGGGAATGATCTGGAACGTCTCCGAGGTAAGCTGGCCAAATGGCACCAGCCGTGCTCGTATGTCTGCCAAGGTCCTGCTATGACAGCCCGCCATCAGGCTCAGGACTGGGAGCCACTGAAGGACAGTGTGCCCCTGGCACCCGCTCCTTTGATGGGTACATTTCGGCCGTACTTGTCGACGTGCCCGGCGGCTGCGGCTTTCTGCGGGTCTTATTAGAAAGCGCATCGTGGGAGAGCTGTGAGCCGATTGCCACGCCAAGCTAGCGATTATACCCTCTTTCATGAAAAGGAAGGAAGGGCGGCTTCATTCTAGCAGCTCATGGGAGTTTTACTTACACAAAAATGTTCTGAGGGCACAACAAAAAGTTTTGGTTCAGAGGGATAACAATCAGATCTTGGTCAGATGTCAGACCAACCAACCAGATGTCTTAGTCCTGCCTCCTCTAGTAGTGTGGACCCACCTCCTCTACTATCTGATTGATTATCTCTCTGAACCAATCATTTTTCATTCTGCCCTCAGGACATTTTTGTGTAAGTAAAATAACTCCCATAAGCATTCAAACAGCCATGTAGCATCTGTGAATGCACTCTGTTGACTATTACATAGCTATTTATCCAGAAGTAGTGGGTGTTAGGGTTAGTATACAGTACTATGTATCTGTGTTAAGGCCAGCGTGGTGCTAAGCTTAGGTCCCCCAGCTCAGCATTCCCTTTCCCAGCCAGTGCCAGGCTCCCTGCTTGGCTGAAGCCCATGAATCAGGCCCTAAACCCTGGCATATTGCTGTTCTGCAGGCTCTCAGCACCAACAACGGAGTAACTGCATCATACAGCTGTCCAGGAAACACTCTTCATTTGATTAAGGAAATGCGTTTAGTCAACGGCGTATGGCTGGTTTGATATGACACAATAACACTGACAGGAAATACACATTTCATGTTCCCTCTATTACAATTCTCAGTGTATTAAGCTGATATAAAACATTCATGAATCACAGAGTCTATACAAATTTGTATTTGTTAATTGAACTGACCACCAGTAATGAATGATTTACACCATTTTCATATTGTAACACCTTATTATGTTAATAAATAATGTAGGAGCTTCATTTTCTATGCCGCGGTGTTTGGTGTGCATCCGGGCCTTTCTGAGGAGTGTGCCGTTTGGGATGTGGGCTGGGTCTCCCAGCACATGCTCCTTCATTTGCGATGATACCTGTAGACTTGGCCTCATGACGTACGCGTCATTGTTAGTGGGTATCTGCTGAATTTTTAAAAGTGTAGACAGTTAAGATGTCAGAGTGCATAACTGTGTGGGCTAATGTTTTATAAAACACGTTTTTATTGGCCTGCGGCAAGCACCCAGGACTCGGGCTACAATAACAACACCTCTGTTTTATACAACTGCACGCAGTGAAAAGGCCAAGGTTGGCAGGAGGGAGAGGCAAAAAAACAAAACAAAGGAACTCGGAGCCAGCAACTGGTGAAGGAGTCACAATTCCCAGAATTAAAATGTGCAGAATACATCCAGGGCCAAATTTAGGGAGGTGGGGGCCCCTGGACGAAAGGCCTTGTTGGGGCCCTACCTGCAGTATGAAGAAAAAAATTTGAGGCCCCCTACAACTTGGGGCCCTGGTAAACTGTGCATAATTTAGGCCTTGAACACATCGACCAAGGGCTGTGCTTGTACATCCGGACAGTGGCTTTAATGAGTCTGACCTTAGGCAGGACCTGGATAGAAAGGTCAGTTGGCTTTCCATACAGCTGCAGAGGCTGTATATGCCACCAGCAAACTGCCACGAGGACATAACAGCCATTTTAACGGCCCACAGAAAGTCGAAAGCCATCGGGCAGCCAGGTCACCTAGGAGTGTGGCAGAGGCACTCACGAGGGACATGTTATATCTGTTGTGTATATACAGACACTGTTCCCACTGTTGAGGATGCATGTTCCTGCTTTAACGTCATGCCAGGAGCTACAGGGAAGGGCTGCTACACCGACAGAGATACACGAGAACCGCAGATTAATCTCGAAGGCCGGAAGGAGCCACCCTGAAAAGCATGCTACGTGCTAAGCCGGGCCGCCCACCTGAAGGTCAATGACACAGGCGTGATGAATAAAGAACGAGGAAGAGGAAGGAAGGCTATCGTACATGTATCCAGGGCTAAAGAGAAGCAGGAACGGCAAGTACAGCCCACAGATAAAAGCCTGGTTTATGCACCATATTCAGCCTGAGAGAAACCTGAGAGATGCTGTCTCTTTATCAGGCTGTCAGGGGCTGCTGCTCTGCTTTAATGTGACGTTGAGAACCTCTCACACGTAATTTACACGTTGCAGAAGGCACCAAAATGCCACGGAGGTCTATGGGGAGGAGGGGTATTTTTAGATGGGGCCTAGTGTAACGGCAGGGAAAACAGAAATCAGCTTCAATGGCCTGGTTAGTATCGGCTGTAAGGAGCCACAGACCTGCGCACCAGTATCCTGACTGTCCAGCACATGTGTGGGTACAACAGGTGCCAGTCCCGCACCAAAACAGCCTCTAAGAAAGTGTGAGGCGGCCCCCATACGGTCATAACGCCCCCCCCCCCCCCCCAGTGGCTGACACACCAAACCCGTCTTCACTTCACTGAAAATTGAGGTCATCCATATCAGTGCATGTTTCCCTTCGTGATGTGAGGGTGCTGCACAGACATTGGTGCCCCACCCCTATCTGACTCCTGATCCAATACTAGTCAGGCCCTGTTTAACCCTTTGAAAGCCATGTTTACATTCTGCTAACAGTATTGTTGCTCTGAGCCAGCTAGTTAGGACTGCTATCTTGTAAATAGGAAATAATATAGAAAAATAGTATTGAATGGAAAATAGTACTGTATATAGAAAACGGTGCTTGAAAAAAGGAGAATGGGAAGAGGAAAAGAAAAAATGGCAGAAGATGAAAGAGGACAGGAACAAAGAAGTCCAAAGTAGGGAGGAAATAAAACTCACTATAGCAAAATTCACAACAAAACGAAAATCCACAGATTAGGCCATGACTAATGTGATCTTCCTGAGCCCTGGGCCATTAGGTAGAGGAGGAACCACACCTTCACCAAGCAGACACCTTCAGCCAGACTGAGCAATGAACCTTCACGTTTCTTTCTACGCTGTTTGCTATTTATACGGACAGACCATTCTGGCAGCATTTTGGAGTGTTTATCTCAACAATGCAATACTTTAACCAGCACATTGCTGGCTCGCTCATTATATCTCACACACACATGCAAAAACACAGACACACAAAAACACACACTGGCACACATACAGAGACACACACAACATTCTCGCTGTTGCAGTTCTAAAGCCTGCTGCAAAGGATGATGGGAGCATCACAGGGGTCTTACAGTGACCCCTAGAGTCTGCCAGGTACACAGCAGGCGCCCACACCCCCGGCCATTAAATATTTATGGGAAATTGACTCCCCTATCAATGCAGGGCCACTGTCCTGTGGTTTCTACTCATAACCTGTTTAGACATCTATGTCAGGAAATCACAACTTGGTCATATTTGTTCCCATAGGTGGGGAGGCTGGGTCTGTGGGAGTTTTACTTACACAAAAATGTTCTGAGGGCAGATCAAAAAATGATTGATTCAGATCTTGGTCACATGTTAGACCAACCAATCAGATATCTTGGTTCCGCCTCCCCTAGTTGCATGGACCCACCTCCTGTACAATCTGTTTGGTTATGTTTCTGAATCAATCAGTTTTTGGTACTGCCCTCAGAACATTCTTGTGTAAGTATGAGCGGAGGCTGGCCACATGTTCCTCTCATTCTGCCATACCCAGGTGTTGTTTGGGGGGGGGAGGGCTCCTCCTCAGGAGTGTCCGCTATGGGGTCATCACCCAGATGACCCTGCGTAAGAACTAACACACCTGTGCTGCCGTGATGGATATACAGTCCTGCCCTTTCAAATAACACAGTACCCCACCCCCAGCCCCCCCTCCCTGCAGATGATGTTCTGAAGTATTGCAGCATGAATTATAATTAAGCAGGTCTTTTACACAAGTCTACAGTAAACAACGGATAAATCAGCTTTGTCTTCTCCCTTGCGTACAAAGCAAATGGGCCGGAGCCAAATTAAACAGCTACCTTCTTAGCTACCTTCTTATCGAATATCGACAAAATAAGATCAAGACGCTTCCTGTTTTCCTGTCGGACTCCAAGTAACCTTCCGTCTGCAGTCTAAATGAAATCTCACAGGCCGGCCTGCTGGACTCATGACGATAACTCTGCCATTATGTATTTCATTGGAAAAAGAACAAAATAATTGTGGTTCAGCACACTGCAGGGGAATAAAGCACAGAGCTGGAGATGCTGCAGAATAATTCACATCCTTACCGGTCTGTGTGCGCTGGACACAGACACACGCTACTATAATAACGTAGCTTGTTCTCCGCCTCCGTCACGGCTGAAGTGGCCAGCAGACTCACAGGCCAATTAATCATGAGCTGAGGAGTCTCCGGTTTTAGGGTCAGCCACAGCCAAGAGAATATCATCATCACCGGGGAGGCGGCCGGCTGCCAAAGCGATCTTACTGTGCTTAGCTGGCAGAGGGGCTAAATATGGAAGTGTGGCAGAACCTACCGCCATCCCAGCCTTCGTCAGCCTCACCCACGCCTGCTTGCTCTGCCCGAGATGCAGCCTCATGTCTGCTGAACACGCGAGGCGAGCCTTCCACAAGCCGGCGGCTGTGTGCTATCCCAGCAGATGCTAACAACTAGGCCATAGCATGCCTGACGCGAACCTCAGATCTCCGAGAGCCTTGGCACTGTGGACACCGCCTGTAGAGGGCACTGTCAGCGGGTTTATCCTCCTTTCTGGGGCAAACTTTCTGGTTTTGAATGATCTTGAATGATCTCGCACATGCCACTAAGATTAGCAACCTCTCTTACCCAGCTTCAGGGCTGTTGTCCTTATTAACGGAAAGTGCCAGGCGTATATAATTATTATGGTTTGTGGTGATTCACTTACCATACGTGTAGAACAGTGGGATGTAATATGAAGGCATGTGGAAGGGACAGCAACAGAGCATCTATCAGTCAGATGCGGCATGTCATCAGGATGCAACATAAACTGCCCGATTTAGAGAGAAGCGACATCTGATTACTGACTGTCTCAGGTAGGTCACACAGGCAATCAGTCTGAAGGACACGGCCACTGTCATTGTCCCATTGATCTTCTGCCATCACAGTAAGGAACTATCCAGCCAACGTGACTGTGACGGATTACAGTCCTGGATACGCACACGAACCCGGGTGCTTGGTACCCTCTGAAACGGCCAACCAGGCGTGTAGGAAGGGCACGGGGACCCTGGCAGATTCAAGGGGCCCAGCACTTTTTAGGACACCCCCCCCACGCTTGGCAAAATATACCAGGGGGACCTTAACAGGGGGCCCAAGGTGACATCTTGAATTTCTAGCTGTGTCCCTGCAGCCAACCGGGTGAGCCCTGGGTGGAAACAGCACCTCACACAGGACACCAAAGGTATGCCCATTTTAGAATTTTACCTTTTATTGTTTTTGGCTTACAGCTCAAACTTGAAGTTAAACCCAGCTGTGTCCATATGGCCATAATGTGCATCTATCATTGAGCTTTTTCCAGTAGTATCGATTAATTCTTACGGAAACTCCTCAGATAGATATTCCCTTCCATTCTTTGTGAAAGCGCGCTGATTTCCCACAGGCCGATCAGCCGTAGTTCACCTCATTATTATTATCCTACAGCCTCTTAGCAAAGGCTAATAAAACCTCTCTTTTGTTCGAAATGTTAAATGGATGACTGTCTGACATGGCGCTGATGTATAATGCAGGGAGGCTGTCGCTCCTCCTGGGCAGATTTTTTTCTGAAAACTGCAATTAAAAACCACGTTAGGATGAGCGGAGCAAGGCAGGACAGGAGCAAGCGAACGGCTCGCATGCTGAGCTGGGTGATGCTGGGTGACGCAGGCAAGGTCACTCACACTGGAGCCCGGTGAACATCCTACAGATGCTTAGGAACGAGCTCCCCATAGCAATTTGGCTGCTTTTACATGTTTCGCTCACGTTAGTTCACACTGTAGAAAACCAGGTTGGTAGTCGGTTTGTAGAGGGAGTCCAGGGAATGCTAATTCCACCACACCCCCTCACTCACCTCTTAAGGCGACCTGCTACACCCCATGTAAGAAGCTTGGTTTGACAGCCGGAGATGTACAGTACAGGGTCTGTGATACAGTGTTTCTGCTGGGAGCCTCGCAGCTCGATGGCTCCAGGGGTCTGTATCACGAAGCTGGATTTCTTGCTTAGCTGGATAACTTGTTGGATTTAAGCCCAGACTACCTTAAACAAGTTATACTAACCAAGAAATCCTGCTTCGTGATTCAGGCCCCAGCTGTGAAACGGACGCGTGTTGTGCAAGAGCAGCAGAATTATGTTTCGCTGCACCTGAATTTTGTTTTGAAAAGTGCCAGCAGGGCGGCGGCATGGAGCGTGGGGGCCAAAACCAAAATGATACACAAGATTATCATTTAGCCCGGCTGTTATGCTCCTGGTCTGACGGGCGCCCAGACAGACAGATAAAAACTGTTCTTTGCAGAGTTATTTTACATTATATACTCCCACCTGACTGCGTTTAGCCTTGGCGACAGGCGGCTCACATCCCGGCCTTGGCGGGCGCACTAGCACAGTCCGGAGGGAGCCCTTCACTTGTCTGTCAGGCCGTTTCCACAGGCATAGGAATGACTAACAGGCCTATCAAGCTTAAAGGTCAGGGAGGCACCTTGATATGGATATGAGCGCATGCTTCTGGTGGAGCGCAAGGAACGTACTTCTGCTTCTCACATCAGCTCATCACGGCAGAGCCTACCTGCCAGGTAAGCGAGCTAATTGATGTAATTACACTGCAGATATTAGCCTTTGAGAATGTTCTATTAAAACCCTCTCTCTAAATGTCAGGACAGTCACAGCAGTACGAGACCTTCCCAATTAGTACCAAGGTTTTCCAACTCTCAAGGACTCACTCATCTTGCGAATGTAGATTTTCTCCACATTCTTGTTTTTGAGGATGATGATATTCTATATATATCCTGTCCTCTGTGTTTTAAAAGGTCTTACTTCAGTCTAAGCTCTGTCTAATAACCCACCAGCACGACAGACCTACTGCTGTTGTATTACTAATAGCCAGAAAAAAAATTCACAGAATTATGGACCCAATTTTGTGCTTTTGCTTCAAATTGAAATAATATAACTAAATTACTTCCAATAAAACAGTAATCTGACAGAGCATGAAGGGCTATGGAAGACCACAGAACACCACAGGACGCGAGCCTGTCATCAAGAGATCTTTATGGGGAATGTGGCATTAGTGGGTGTGAATGGCAGCTGTGGAAGACTCAGCACCCCCTCCCTGCTGGGGGACTGACTGGCACGTGGGACTGTGATGGCCACATGACCTCCACTGTCGTTGTACCAGAAAGGTGCCAGAATGGAAAGGGAGAAGGAAGAGCCCAGCCAGCAGAGTCCAGGGCTCTAGATGGCCATGTGACCCCAGTTTGGGGGCTGAAAAACTAGGGCCTTAGATGGTCATGTGACCCCAGCCAGGGGGCCGGCACAGTCCGTGATTGCGTGACCAGAGCTGGGGGAACGGATTCATGGGTTCAGTGTGTCATAACAGGCAAACTGCAAGCTGCTCCAGGACTCTCACTGTGCTGGCCTACTTGGGTTCGAACCCCTTTACCTGTTGGCTGGTTTATATTTAAGGATGGGGCGCCCTGGGGGTGGACCTACAGATTTCCAAGGGCATCAGCGCGGTTTACTGGACCAAATCATGTTTACAGAATAAGATCTTGGAATTAAGAGTGTGCTTACAGTCTTTTCTGTAAAGCAATAAAAAGAGCTCTGAAATGGGGGGGGGGGGTCAATGCGAGAAGCTTTAAATTAAATTTGCTACTGTGAGATTTATAAATACACACCATCCCCTCCCCTCACAGGCTCTCCACTGCTAGCACCATATTCAGGAAATGTTGGGAAAAATGCAGTGTTTCTAACTTTCTAGCGTAGTCCAAGGTGCCCCCCCATGTCTGATGGAGTGGGAGACCGGACTAACAGGCTAAAGTGTCAGAAAGAAACCTGTGACCCCTCAGGCCTACAGAAGGTGTCTCAGTGTCTTCAGAAAAGCAGCCCGTTTGATGAAGGCTGAGATAGCAGGATTTCAGATTAAATTTAATTAAGGAAGAAAATAACCTTGTATACCACACAATAGGAGGAAAATAAAAAATAGTAAACCTGCTTTATTGGATTTTCTTCAGTAAAGGAATGTTGTTTGAGAAGGTGCTGCTATTTGGGCTGAGTGACAAACTCATTCGCAGGAACAATCAGGCCAGTCGTTAACAAGCAATTTTCTTTTCCCTTACTACATGATAACAAAATAGACCATTTGGCTGTCAGTGTTCAGAAGGTGAGGGAGGCCCATTTGGCCGGAAACAGACCATCTTCACAGGACGGTGTGAGATGCGTTTATGCGAGGCACGGTCTCGTCATATCTGTCCTGGAGCTGGTGCCATCGTCTCAGGCTCCGGGGTGCTGCATGAATGACCCTTCAATGGTTTATTCCGCATGTCATCTGTTGATCCACCAACGGGGGGGGGGGGTGAGGCTCACTTCCAAATCTATAGAATTGAGGGTGAAGATGGTCTTTGAAGGTCACAGGTCAAGGCAAAGACTGATGGGTACTTTACTTTTCAGCAGGTGGAATACAGAAAAAATACAAGCATGTTGAGCCACAAGAAAACTGCAGCCAGCTTGGCAGAAAGGCAGTAACAAGATGGCGGGTGGAAATGAACGAAAGGTCATGTGTCAGTGAGCGGCCTCCCAGAGCTGATTCGGAAGAGCCTTGGTCTCTGGGCTGTGTGATGATGCAAACCTGGTCAAAAGGGCAGTTTGGTACACAGTCTGTGTACCAAAAAGGACATGTGAAGAAAGAAAGTGAAAGACATCATACACAATCCCCCCCCATCACATTCGGGAGACTTGCTTCTACCCCCATATCAGTCAGCATTCAGCAGAGAGGTACCTGGGGCACACATGGTACAGATTAGTACAGCGCTACACAAGTTAGCATGGCAAAGATTAGTTCAGCACACATTAGTACAATGTGGCACAGATTAATACAGCACAACACAGATTAGTACAGTGTGGCACAGATTGCTATAGCACAACACAGATTAGTACATCATAAATTAGTACAGTACAACACAGATTAGTGCAGCACAGATTAGTACAATGTGGCACAGATTAGTACAGCATAAATTAGTACAGTGCAACACAGATTAGTAAAGCCCAACAGATTAGTACAGCACAGACTGTCACACAGTCAAAATAGCAGCACTTTTTCAAATGACGCTCCTTTACTGAAGAGTGTGAAGGGCTATAAAGGAAGTTTACAGCGGAACAGAGCTTAGTATAGTACAGACTGGTACAGTGCAGCACAGATTAGTACATCACAGATTAATACAGTCCAACACAGATTAGTATAGTGGAGCACAGATTAGAACATGGCAACCCAGATTAGTATAGCATAGATTAGTACAACACAGCACAGATTAGTACAGTATGGTGCATATTCAAGATCCTCCCCAACTTCATTTCCCAGTGCTGCTGTACTGCCACCCACTGTCCATAACTCTGTAATATAATGGATGGTGGGGGGGGGGGGTTGTAGTGGACCTCCATGTGACCTGTTTCCCACAGGTGGAGCCAATGAAAAAGTCTCCTTTGACTTTCCTCGGTTTTGTCTATTGGTGTGACCACAGTTGCTAATGCCTTCTGGGTAAACATAGGCTGCTCATTGAGCTTCCTGCCCCAGAGACCCCAATGCAGTGAGAAACCCTGCACTCCTGTACAGCTCCTCCAAATGTCAGCTGCTCCTGACTTCAGTGCCTTGCAGATCCGGGGAGCAGAAACACTGAAGACATCTGGCTCACAGTGACGCACATGGGCAGTGATATCTGACAAAATCATAGTGACATACTCAGACATTGACACAATCACACAGGGACACACAGATACACACACAGTGACACACTCAGTGCCATCCCACTGCAGAGGTGTGTGTGTGTGTGTGTTTGAGTGTGTGTGTGCTGTAGGGACGCGGCCATATTGTCTGCCCACATGGTGCTGTGTTGCTGTGATCATGTGACCCAGTTGCCATGGAAGGCAGGCCCTTGTGTGTGACTATGTGAGTCGTCCATCTCTCTTGTAATCTTCAACAAAGCCAGCAGATGAGGCCATCAGGCCCCTGCACACACTGCGCACGCACATCCTGAGTGGGGCATGGCCTTCACATCACCCTGGCTGCCTGGGGCCAGAAAGGACCATCCCTCCACTTCGCTCAGCCTGCCTCATGCCCATTGCCATGCTGATTGTGAGTGTCAGGGGGCGCTGGCGGGCAGCAGAGCAGCCACTGGAATGGTCCGCAGACACCCATATCACACAGACTGGCTTGCCTGCCGGATGATTTAGTGATTATTACCATTTGAAATGGGTGTTGATCCTCACAGAGGATCTTGCGGTAGTGGAGAGCCGGTGACTCCCTATGTGAGCATGGCACAAGTGCTGGGTTCCCTGGTTTAGGACACATCATCACTGGGGTCTTGTTTGCTTGCCAGTGCAGACACTGTCAGCCAGATGCTCCAGCACGAATTATAGGAAAACATGTGTCAAGCACGGATTACAAAAAAGACATTTTTCTCATGCTTTTATCTTATCATATACTATGAAACACAACTATGCTTAAGTGAAGTTAAATATCTCTTGGCTGTAAGGCCAAATTCTCACTGTCCAGAGAGAGAGAGAGCCAGCTATACACGCTGGCTGTCACACTGTCAGCATGTGAGTGGGACTTTAATTGGGATAAGACACACTGCGACTGGGTGCCCTGTTTGGTTACACTGAGCCACACCGGGACACAGTCACACACACCGCTAAATATACCTGCACTCACAGCTACATAGACTGATGACGCAATCATCTTGGGTCAGAAGTTCCTGTATTGTACAGTATATACACACATAAGCATTCTGTCCCTGTTGAACCAAGCTAGGATTTGCCGTGCTGTATTAATCTGTGCCAAGTGCTACTAATGCATGCCCTGCTGTATAATTCTGAGACTTACTGTACTAATCTGTGCCATGCTGTACTATCTGGTGCCAAGCTATACTAATATGTGCCCCAATGTACTAGTCTGTACTGTGCTATGATAATCGGTGCTGTACTAATCATACCACTCTCTACTAATCGGTGCCACTTTGTACTAATCTGTGCTGTATTAATCTGTGCCATGCCGAAATAATCTTTGCTGTACTAATCTGTCCCATGCTATATTAATCTGCACTGAACTAATTTGTGCTACCCTGTATGAATCTGTGCCATGCTGTACTAATCTATGCTATACTATTCTGAGCCACACTGTACTAATCAGTGCTGTCCAAATATGTGCAATTTTGGATCTGTGTTGTAATAATCTGCGGCATGTTAAATTAATCTATGATGTATTAATCTGTGCCATACTGTATTAATCTGTGCTGAACTAATCTGTGCTACCCTGTATTAATTTGCACTATGCCGTATTAATCTGTGCTGTACTAATCGGAGCCACAATGTACTAATCGGTGCTGTACTAATCTGTGGCATGCTGTACCGTTCAATCTGTGCTGTACCAATCTGAGACACGCTGTGCTAATCTGCGCTGTAATAATCTGTGCCATGCTGTACTAATTTGCACTGAAATAATCTGTGCCACCCTGTACTAATTTCCGGCATTCTGTACTAACCTGTGCTGTACTAATATGTGCCATGTTGTACTAATCTATGCTGTGCTGTAGTAATTTGTGCTGTACTAATCTGTGCCATGCTGTACTAATTTGTCACATACTAATCTGTGCCATGCTGCACTAATTTATGCTGTACTAATCTGAGACACGCTGTACTAATCTGTGCCACCCTGTACTAATCTGCACCATGCTGTACTGATCTGTGCCATGCTGTTCTAATCAGTGCCATGCTGTACTAATCTGTACCATGCTGTACTAATCTGTACTGTACTAATCGGCGCTGCAGTGGCCAGCTGCCCTTGGCTGCGCCAGTGGTGGAGGAGGGTAGGAGGAGGAGGGTAGGGTTAGGTGGAGGACGGTAAACTTAGATGGAGGAGGAAGGCTGCTGCTGTAATCAGACTGCAGATAGGGTCTTATCAGGTCGTCATCCAAACAGCTTATTGTCCTCTGGTTCTATGTGAAGCAAACCAATTATACTGTCGATTATCGGTCAGCCAGGGCACTAGGAGCTGTGGAGATGCCAGCCTTCATGGTGGATGCCGAGAGACACCCAGCCGCCATCACGGAAGGCTTCTTGCATGAGAGCATTAACTGCTACCTTCTCTGTTGAACCGGGCCCGCAGGGGCACCACTCTCTTTCATCCACACATAATTAATGACGAGAAGTTTTTTTCTTGTGTTGCCATGGTCACAGACAGCCTGGCTGTGCACCCCTTGCCCCAGAACATTGGGGGGTGTCTGTGCAGACTCACAAGGCTGGCCTCAGGCTTCAGCCTCCTCTCACCTGAGGTCTGTGATGGAACGGATCATCCTGGCCCCTGTAAAGCCTCCCGAATGTCATTCGAACAGCGCCGCCCTGTTGGGTGCCAGTGGGGACCAGTTGCCCAGGGAGGCCAGCAAGGGGCTTTGTTAGCTGTGGGAAACATGGCTTTGCACAGTAAGTCAGCACAAAGAGATGCGCCGTACTGCGGTGCCATTGTTGGAAGCAGGATAGATGATCCAGCGTTATGACAGAAGTCCCCACGTTCACATAAACGCTCACATAATGGTGGAGCTCAGTGGTTGTGGGTGTTGGGGAGGGGGGGGGTTTGCGAAAAAAACAAAACAAACTGCCAACCTGCTTGAAACTGCTTAGTTTGTGAAGGATGCAGTTTTACAGACATATAATTGTTCAAAGGCAGCGGTGTGGAGGACAGCCAGGACAGGAGCTGTATGGAAATAACACTCAGAACAGCACTATTTAAGGGGGCTGATGGCATTATTAAGGGGAGACCGCCCGCGGCTCAGAGCAGAGTCCCATTAAGACGATTTCCTGTAAGTGCGCTTGCTGGCACTAACAAAGGTGGTAAATTTTAGTTAAGAGGAATGGGTGCGATGTGCGCATGTAATGCGCAAGCGTAGATGCATGCTACGTGGGTATAACATTTCATTACATGTGTACAGTACCAGTCAAAAGTCTGGACACACCTGCTTTCATTGACTGAGAAGCCCTCACCCCAGCTGGGGTAACCATCCAGTGTAGAACACGTCATCGGCATTTAAACACATATAACCCCCTTCTGATGCATATGGATGATTTCTCACTGTGTCTGACAGCAGTTTGGCAGTAATCCCGCAATGGCAGGGGTCATGGGAATCCCGCTCCAAGTCTGCACACTCCATGTGGATCCCCTCTGCACCTGGGAGGAAAAGCCAGAAGAGATAAGTACACAGGATCACCTGCTCATCAGCAAACATAGCTCTTCAGAAGATCAAACATCACTCATCTGTTTTGGCACGACTTCATTAAATGCTATATGAGGTGCATTTGACTCTGAGATTCAAAATAATCTGAACAAGTTTGGTGCCACAAATGAGGTATCAAAACTAAAGACTGCGTTCCCTTGGGGGCTTTCCGAAAGTGCGGCGTCTTTCCCAGAGAGTGGCGCCTCAACTATAAATAGCAAATTGGAGGCGCTAAATGGGTCACACAGAGCACTGCAGGCTGCGTCTCGTATCAGCACCGAAACAGGGATCCTGAGTGGGTAAGGCTAAAGGCTGTGAGGGAGCCGGCCTATTAAACCTATGGGAATCTTGGTTGCAGGAAGCAACAGGAATGCCAGGCTGTTGTGGTAAAGCTACAGAAAGCTAACCTTTGGCATTAAGGCTACAGGATGCTCATCTCTGGTAGTAACGCTGCAGTATGCTGGGCATTTGTATTAAGGATATAGGAGGGTGGGCTCTGCTTTTAATGCAACAGGAATCTGGGTTCTGGTATTAAAATTACAGGTAGCTACACTCTCATATTAAGGCTACATTAAGCTGGGGTCTTGGATTAAGGCAACAGGAAGCTGGTATATTGTATTATGGCAACAGTAAGCCATAATAAAATGTCAGGAAGCCATGGTAAAGACAGCTAGGACACTCTGTTCTCCACTTTAAAACCTGCCACCCAGATGCTGTACCACCCCCATGTGCTTTACACCTCTTGTACACTACGCTCCTTCTCCCAGATGATGGCCATGACTCTCTGCCCCATGGCTGACGACCAACAGAGAGGGAAACAACCATGAATTATTCATTAGACCGACAGCTCTCCATACGTGACGCAATCTAATGACAGGCTCTGAACCGGCACCCCGCCGTAATCTGCCTATTTGCGTCGTTAGCCTGTTCCGTCAGCCCGGAGATTCCCCACACAGCTCCGGGGGTGTGAGCTATGCCAGTTTACTCCGCTCTTCCCCATAACCCCTGGCTCAGGGGGGGTGCATTATGACCTGCAAGCGGATTAGCTGCAGGTCTGCGTCACAACACACATCACTCAGGGAGGACATTTTTGAGCGACACAGTGACCCGTCTAACTAAAACAGCACCCCCCCAACCCCAAAACTCCACCTCTATCTCTCAGCTCCATGTGCTGCTATGTACCCAATATGCTATAACAGCAGGGGGCGGGCAGAGGAAAGCAGACTGCCTGGGTGTGGTCATGATCCCCGTTTAATGAGGCAGACCACCTACTAGAACCCTGCGAGTCATTAAGCGGTGTCCTAAAGACGCCGGTGTCCTGCAGGACACGGAGAATGTCAGAAACCACTTCTATTCCATGTAACTGATGAGCGTTGTGGCGTTGGGACGGCGTTCACAGGAAATCACATGTGGCCTAACACCTTGCCGTCACCTTTGTGGCACAGCCCTTATCAGCCATGAGCAGATTCGGCAGGTCTGCTGTGTCCCAAGCAGGACAGGCCCCGCTGAATCCGATGGCATAAAACTCTGTCATCAGCACAGAGGGGGGAGTCTGCCTTCTCACACAAGCCTGGTCTGCTGCCATTACTCATCCATGGCTCATTCCCCAGAAGTTTTCTAACACTCAGGGTGAATATGATTAGCTGACATGCCTTCTTAGGAAAGCCACATTGTGGAGGGAGAATGACTCAACCCTTTCGTTGTGTTTCGTCTGGTTTAAAAAGACAGCCACCACAAATGACAGCACGGGGCCAGAGTGTCATTCAGCAGGATGCATGTGAACAGCTAGCCTTCTTAGTGACAGCAAATTAAAACGAGGAAATATTTTCACCTGCAGATCAATCATACTTAAGATAGCAGAGAACCCACCACAGAATACATCCAAGGTCCTGCTCACAACTGCATAACTATCTACAGCCCTGCCTATATATACACAACAGCAGTTGATAACAGACCACCTGCAAAATCTGTGCTTTTTTATCAAAACCATCAGCAGGATGATGAAACATGTGGGACATTCTGAATGGTATGATGACAAAGTCTGACTTGAACAGGTTAAAGGGGACACCAGTGTTCCTGGAATCACTTTGAATGAGGCTCATTTGTTTGCCTCTGGAGGAGTTATTACTGCAGAGTGATTCATTCTTCGAGGCATTGTGAAGAAGTCCATTAAGGCTCTGACTCCGAACCAGGCAAAACGGAAGAATATTGGTGCTCGGCGAGAGTTTTCATCTGAAGCATAAAAGCCCTTGGCTGCCGAATGGTGAAGTTTATTCTGCAGCAACAGCCTAAGGAAAACATCAACTGGAAAAGCGGGTTTAGATCTTTTCGTGCACTCAACAAACCAAGCTGTGAGAGATTTCGGGCTAAGATGAAAGCGGATGGATTGTTGGGGGATTCAGAAACGTCACGATCCACACTGCGTTAACCTTCGAGATGTTAGCACTCCAATTCCGGAAAAAGAATAAGGTTGTGTAAATGCATAAAACCATCTTTTTGGCCTCAAAACACCATATTGTACGTATGGCAGCACAATCCATAATGCTAACAGAATAAGAATCCGACAGCCATCCTCTGGCATGGTGTAAGCAGGGCTGTCGATCAGAGGAAGCACCCAGACTGACTTTGTACCGATGTCACACAGGCCTGAAGCCAGCACCCTCGATCTAGCTGGGTCTCACAACTGCATCAATAAGCTGTCCACAGGAGATGTAAGCCCTAGGACACCAGGGAAGGTTCCAGGTTCAAAAATTGTGGGTAGCTGTCATGGCAGCAGGGCATGATGCGGGCGGAAAGAAGGTGACAATCCACTTAGTGGCTCCAAGACAACAGGGGTTTATTGAATAGACTGAACACACAGGCAAAACACCAAAGCAGAAGGATGATGAGGGGTCAAAACAAACTGGAAAACAGACTGAACTTAAGACCATTAAATAATCACACAAAGGAACTTTGACATATCGAGAAAAGGGCTAAAAAAAAGTAAAGTAATAACAGGCAAGGTAACAGCAGGCAGGGACAATACAGAGACCAGAACTAGGGAAGAAGACAGAGTAAAACACACACAAAACAAAGTACAATAACTAACTAAAGAAAACAGCAGATGCAGGCACTTAAATGCAAACAGATAACGAGGGGGCAGGTGTGGCAAATGACAATTAACCAATGAGCACAGTATAAGGAAGCAGGCAACAGGTGCAGGGACATAGCTAACAATTAACAAGCACAGACACTAGGGAACATTAACAAATACCAAAACTAGGAAACATTTACTACATACCAGGAATTAAACACTTGGAATATTGACACAGACCACAAGCAGGGCAAACCAATGACCGGAAAACCAATATACACTCAGTGACAAAAAAGTTAAGCACCCAGAAGTTATTTGGATGTAATTTGGTACACGTGCAGACTAGTGATGGGTATGTAAATGATATGATTTTCAAGGAGCTGGCACAACTAATCACCAGACACAGAGAATGCCTTGTAGATGCATTAGACAGCATTACCACCACTTGATGGAGTTTAATAGGGGTTGCATTGTGGCTTTGCATGATGCCGGGTGGTCGTATCGTACAATTGCACAACATGTGGGGCATGCAGATCTCACAGTCGCCGATGTTGGAACCAATGGTCATGTGAGGGCACCCACACACGTCGTGAAGGTTCTGGTCGCCCAACAAGGGCCAAACCAAGGGAAGATTGTCGTATTGTGCGCCAAGCATTACAGAACTCCATGACATCTTCACTTGTCACTTGTCATTCACTTGGACCCTCTACAACACCCCGTGTCATCCTGCACTTGACGACTGGCATCAGCCAGATTACGGGTTCGCCGTCCCATGCATAGGCTGCTGTAAACACCAGCGCAGAGGTCGCTGCATTTGGAGTGGTGCCGTAACTGCGAGGCATGGACTGATGATGAGTGGCATCGTACCATGTTCAGTGATGAATCTTGGTTCTGCATGGACGACCGTCGTGTTCGCATATGGAGGCACTGAGGGGAAAGGACCAATGCTGCGGTGGGGTGCCGGTTCATAGCTGTGGAGAGACACACCAGCGTTACTCTTAGCATCGTGGTGCGGTGAGCCATAGGGTATGACTTCAGGTCACCTCTGGTAGTGATTCGGAAGACCCTGATGGAAAAGCACTATATCAGTGACATCCTTCATCCGCATGTCTTACCCCTCCTAAGACATCACCCTGGTACAGTCTTTCAACAAGCCAGCACCTGTCCACACATATGTGCATATGTGTCTATGGACTGCCTGTGTCATGTTGAGGTACATCAACTTAGATCCAGTGCCATGCTGCAGGATCTTGAGGGGCAGTTACAACAGCTATGGGCCAACTTGCCGCAGGAGAGGATCCAACAGCAATACAGCTCCTTTCCGTACCAGCCCCAGGGGCCTCATACTGCCAACTCTGTTGTCCGATTGATCTGATATAATAATCATTGTGAAACAGTCACATGACCGTGCAGATAAATTGAATTTCCACCACTCCGTCTGGGTGCTTAACTTTTTTTGTCACTGAGTGTAAAACACAACAAACACAGGGGAAACAGAAAACCAATAATTATTAATAAATTGATGAAAAGCCAGCCTTGAACCCATGACTGGATGATACCAACCTCAGAGCCACACACTCAACTCACAGAGCTACACAGCAAACCAGGGAGCGAGGGTAACACACAAGGATTATCAAACAGGGAGTGACAAAACGGGATGGCCAGCGACACCTGGTGGCAAAACGGGGAGGGACACAAAGGACAGGGTTGGATGGACACCGACACTGACAGGTAGCCAGAGACAGAGTGGACAAATGGACTGATACACAGAGGACCCAGCAATAAATACAAACAGGCGGTTCAGGTAGTGAAATCTGCAGATTCGGGATTGTCTACATAAAAGGCCACAGCATCATTTACTCTCAGTGAAGTTGTTATTCATGAGACGCAGTGACCATCCCTTGAAGGTGACCATGAGTCTGGCTGAAGATGAAATCTTAATGACACACACGAACTCTCTCGATGGATTGCTGCAGCGAGCGCGAGGCCTTCAGAGTCATGCATTATTCTTCACATATGAGGCGTTTTAATTCGGATTTTGGCATCTGGCGGGACTTTTAATCTCTAGTATAGTCAGGCGAAGGGGGAAATCAGACTGGTAGACACTCAGTGAAGCTGTGCCCTACGAACAAGGGGAAAGTCTTCAGGAACATGCAATCGGCAGGGGAGAAACGAGACAGACGGGGCTTTGTGTCAGGGATGGCTGATCCGGAAAGGCCTCAGTGAATTCGGCCGGGTTCCCAATGCGGCACTGGCCCACAGGTGTGCTTGTAAGGCCGTTATTTACAGAGAATGACGCAGGATCACTGCATTAGCGAGCTGGAGTCTCCTGAGCATCACACGGCGCTAATGTGATACCACCGTTTCTTTAAAAATCATGCATCTGACTCCCAGCAGCTCGTAATGAGAAACAAACTCATTTTGTATCACAAGGAATCGCACCTGTTATGTAAATAATGGTTTGAACATAAAAACATCAAAACCACTCGAACACATCGTACCTAAATTTCCCACGTACAGGAGAAGTCAAAGGAGACAGAACTAATGTGTAATTTACCAAACGAATATTGGAAAGAGCTAAAATGAATTGCCTGCAAAATGACAAACATTCTTCGGTGATGAAGAACGAATCTTGTTTATGAATTTTGGGAGTGTCTCACATCTCCAGCCAGCGTCTATCTGTCATGTTCCTTTTTAGGAGTCAAATCACACCCTTACCAGAAGATAATGCACTATAGCCAGGCTCTAGCATAGAATACAGCCGTGAACTGATGTGACTGTGCCGCTTTTATACTGCACAAATTGTTTCTGAAGTGCCAGCTAAACCCCAGCACCCTGTTCTGGATTAGAGGTTTGCCCATGAATGAATGGATGGAAGCTTCAGGTCAAATATTTCTGTGAAACTACAACAGCAGGGAACCAATGTCCACTGAGAGGCCATGGGCTACACTGCACTGCAGCTCTTAATTGTGCTTAATTAGTGGCAGCTTATTGTATCATAATTAATAAGATACAATCGCCTAGTTCATCTTGAGGTACAAATCAGTAGAAAAACTCTCTGTGGAGAGCTACACTTAGACTTTGAATGGCTCATGGGTAAAAACAAGTGACCTATAAGGAGAGAATTTGTAATCGGTGTTTGATTAGCATACAGGCAGAGAAGCCGGCTGACTGGCGTGCTGTTGACCCGTCTGACATTCTAGTTTGAAAAAATCAAGGAAGCATCACACTACAATGACACTTGGGTGGATCTTGAGAAGGCATCAAGAAAAAGCAACGTCATTGTCAAGGTCTGCTGGAACAACACCACTTCTGTTCCATAACATCTTCAAAATGACCTACTGAGAAATACAATATAAGACAAATTCATTTTTGATGTCCATGTCAATTATGGAAAATATTCCCGTTCTTTATAAATGGATTTCAGTCACCCTAATTAGATCTGCAAGCGTCACATAAACAGCCGTGCCACCCTTAAATTGTCTTTTAAGATTGTAGGCTGGAAGCAGGACTGAATGAGATCTGATGAGTAAACCATATCTGCCCAGTGTGTATATACTTCAATTCCACATGCATGTGACAAGGTACTTTCAATTAATGACTATATGACCTACAGAAACAGCGACATCATTAGCATCACTGACATCATTAACATCTGTATAGTCATCATTACCCATAAATGCAATTCCTGCTCACAGGGGACCCGCTAATGGCCGTTTCCACCCAATGTCTCCAGCAAAGCCACTTTTCCACTGGTATTTCAACTCATAAATGTGCCACCGGCCTGCTCTCCTGGGGGGGGGGGGGGGGGGGGGGGGGGGGGGGGGGGGGGGGGGGGGGGGGGGGGGGGGGGGGGGGGGGGGGG